>CM021743.1:6680234-6824961 GCA_011075105.1 Heteronetta atricapilla | reverse complement strand
CCGCTCCCCGCGGCGCCGCCCCCGCGCCGCCCGCGGCCAGGTGAGGGCTGGGGGCGGCCCGGGCACGGTCCCGGGGGGGCCGCAGTGCCCCCGGCTCCCCTCGGCCCCCCCGAGCCCAGCCCCGGTGGTCCGGGCCCGCAGCCGGGCCTGCTCCGGCAGGCTGGCCTGGGGGCCTGGCCTGAAAGCTCGCGCCTCGGTCCTGAGGTGGGATCAAAGTTTTCAGTCGAAACTCCTTGGGGGGATCGAAAATCTCCACGGTAGTGATCAGCGGGGTTGGAACCACGCAGTCACTCCAGTTGGAAAACACCATCAGGGTGAACTGCCACCTAACACGAGTCCACCGCTAAACCATGTCCCTCAGCACCACATCCACGGCTCTCTTAAATACACCCAGGGATACCCCATCACCCCCTGACAGCCTGTCCCAACGCCCCACCACCCTTTCCTTGAGGAAATTCTTCCTGGTATCCAAGCCAAACCTCCCCTGGCACAACCTGAGGCCACTGCCTCAGGTCCTTTCGCTTGAGAAGTGAAACTAACACGCTCCTCACTGCAACCTCCCTTCAGGTAGTCTTGGAGAACTGTGAGGCCTCCTCTCAGCCTCCTTTTCTCCCGACTAAGCAGCCGCAGTTCCTTCAGCCACTCCTCATATGTCTTGTTCCCGTTACAGAGGTTTGTAGGCTGCCCAAGTCACTGCGACATCCAAAGTCCAAGCCATGGCTTCTGACTGGGGCGTTACTGAGTCGTAATTAATCTTCCGATAACTCATTTCAGCAAGAGAAAACATCCATCGTACCCTGGGTTCTGAGAGTTCATAAAAAAGTTTGAGGCAGCCTTTACCTGCTGCACGGTGCAGTGATAGCAAACCTACTGGAAAACTGGTAGGGGCCTTACAAGAAAATGGAGAAAATATTGTAGCTCAGTTCCTCTTGGGTTATGTAAAATGGTGTTTTCTTTTGGAAAACTAATGTATAGTATTTTAACATTCTTGAAAGCTGTTGCTTTCAGGAAAAGTCTTGTTTTCATGCAAATGTCTCTAATAATGAAAATGCAGAGGAGAAGAGATACAGGAGGAAATCCGTGACATAAAAGCACCGCCAAGCAGTGACGAGGGCCAAGCAGTGACAAGGCAGATGTGGGGGATTTCCTGAGCTGGGGTTTGCTATTTCCAGTGCCTGGTGGAATCAGTGCCAGAGCCCCTGCCAGAAGAGAGGGAGCTTTTAGGAACTGAAAGTTAGTCAATGGAGGTAGATTTGTGGATAGCTGTCTTTAAGGAGTAAGTTATTTCTTTGAAAAATGTCGGTGACCATTTTTATCCTATACCAAATGACTGGGATTTTTCACAGTATGTTTTGACATGACTTTTAATTCAAATATCCCTACAGAACTTATGCTTGCACTGGATTGTGAAAACAAATGAATAAATGTAATACATTTCATGACTCATTTACCAGTATTTCTGAGATATCTGAATCTATTTGCTCCGTCCTTTGATATTAATCAAAATACACAGAGACTGGGCAACCATCGGGGGGTGTACGTCCGAGCCTTCTAATTTAGCTGAGGGAGCAAACAGTTCGTTTAGGTTCCCCAGTGGCCAGCCCCCAGCCAGAGGCACGCAGTGGTTCATGACTGCGATTTTCCTCCGGGTCCTGGTTCGATGACATTTAACAGGACCCCGTTTCCTATTTTTGCCATACTTCTACAAGCCGTTCCTGCAGGAAGACAGACGGTGTCCTGCAGCGATTTAGATTGCATTTTTCCTTCCCGCAGGTTTAATCCAAGAAGGGGATCCAAGACAGGGAAATAAATGCAATGCCACTGTTCTACAATCCAGAAAGAAAATAGGGATCAAGAGTCCAACCTTGTGAGCAAAGTTAATCGACAGAAAGCGAGATCTATAATTATGATACTGAAATGTTAGTTATTAAAATAATATACGGTGTTCAGTGTCTTAACAAACAGACTCCCCTTCAGAAACATAGAGAAAACAGATTTTTAAGCTCTTTGTACTTCCTGCTTATAGCAAACCATTAATATTTTGGTGTCAGTTGCACCAGGGATTCAAACTACTCATTTCTGATCTGTAGCATACTCTCAGTAAAATTGAGTTTACACTTCAATAGCTTGCTTTCTTTCATTACTCCTTTTAATATCATGTCTTGGCCTCCTGTGGTGGCTTCCACATTCGTTGGTTTTGCACGTCTCACATCCTTTCAGGACAAAATGTCAGATTAAAAAAAAAAATCCCTTTTAAAACTACAAACTCAAAGGTAGAAGGCCTGGAGTGGTGGAGAATCACACATTCTGTACTGTGCTGCTGAAAAGCAAAGCAAAAAGTAGGCAATCAGCTGGCAGCTCTGTTGGTTCGTGGATCAAGTTAAAAGACTCGGCAAACAAAAAACAAAATCATGTAAAAATAGAGCCAGTTAGGTTGGGATTGGACTTTGTCTCTTAATTAACAGCTCTCTCTGGAACATGGTGGCAGGCTCTGTCAACGAGACTGAAATGCGGGGTGTTGTTTAGACAGGCACCCAGGAACAATAGCTAGCACTTCCCATCCAGCAAATGTCATTAAGACAGCATCAGGCTGTGCCAGCAGTTGAAATCCAATCCATTTTCTGAAATGAGTCAGAAGTTTTCTGGTTGACCCTGAATCTCCCTTTTAACAATGTTTGTGGTTTTGTAATTCAATTTTCTTGTAGTTTTTTCTTTCTTTTTTTTTTTCCTCCGTGTTTTTCTCACCCCTTTTCACTAGGTAAAATGCAAATATAAACCCAGGGAGAGAGCAGGCGAGGAGAGGCTGCTGCAGCGATACCGCAGGTAGGTTGTTAAGCACAAAACAAACAAACGCTTTCAGTCTTGTCTCTATTAGGGCAATTCGAGGTGTAGCACGTCACAGCAGGCCACGGCTGGCGATTGCGCACTGCTGGCAACATAACTGCATTAGTCAGAGGTGTGCACAAGGGCAATCCCTGCCTAGTGCTGCCGAAGGATACCCGTGTGGGTGTAGTCACAGCAGCAAAGCTGCCCTTTCGACATCATAACCCAAGGTAGGTTTGTGTGCCAAGCAAGGGTCTTGTTTATATAGCACCTGGTGTACCTGTGCTGTCTACTCGTCACAGCGTACACAGGGTCTAAATGATGTGCTTTAGCTAGAATTGGGTTTTCTGTTTCGGTGACAACATTACTGAAAGTAAAATAGTTGCTCTATGCATACATTCATGCCTGTTTCAAAGTGTACACCTGATCTTTGTGTGTGTGTGTGTGTGTGTTTTTTCTTTTTTTTTTTTATACAAGCATTTCAGATTTATTATTTCTGAGAAGTCAGCGTTGAAGCAAAGTGAGAAGTGTAAAGACAGGACTGCTGGGTTAAGGGGTGGTTATGGGGGAATCAAGAGAAAATGGGAGAGGGCAGGAGATGAAAGGAATGAGTGACAAGTGGGAGGGATGCAGAGCAGTGCTGGTAGAAGTTGCTGCAGAAGAGGCTGAATGGTCAGTGGGAAGTGAAAATAAGTTAAAAGATAAAAGAATCTGAGGGTCCAAATAGCAGGGGGTAGAGGATTTCTGCAAGCCACTGCCATGCCATGCAGCAAGGACAGCCACGGGGCAGCCACAGAGTGACACGGTGCAGAGCCTTGTCACCTCTGCCCATCTCTGCCTCGCTGCCCATCCCTTGGTCTGCCAGCGTGGGGGCCAGGGGCAGGGTAGGGACCTCACAGATGGGTGGGCTTCACTCTGGGGGTTACCCCAGAAAGCAGCATCCCCTCAGGTGGCTCTGGTGAAACCAGCAATGTAGCACAGTGAAACAAAATGGGGGGTTTGGCACAAACGCCATCTCACGCATGCTGTGGCACCGAGTCCCAGGGGCTCCCCAGTGTCAGTCTCAGCATCCCCATGCAGCTGGGAGACATCACCATTCCTCTGCAGGGCTCCTTACACTAAGGAGTAAGAAGCTCTCCCAAGATCCAGTTAGGAATCTGCACAGCCAGGAAACAAATCTCAATGTCCTGGGGCGATGGATGCCTCGGGATTGTGCTAGCAGAGTGGAAACACTGGTAGGTGCTGCTTTTGGTGGGACTGCAGCCACACCACCTGAGCTTAAGCTGTGCATCGCAGCAGATGAGCTAAAGCACCCACCTCAATTAAACAAACCTGAGTCGGGAGGAGAACAGATTTACCGGTTCATCTGCACCTACACCAGAGGATCGTGCTGGCATCGTGGGCTGCCTGGGGATGGGACTTGCTGCCCCTTGCTGCCTCCAAGATCAGCACGGTCTGTACCAGTCAGGGCTACAGGCACGGTGCTTGTCCTGCCCAGTGACTCCAGGGCTTACAACTATTTCATTCACCACCGCTGCCCACCCTTTCAAAGAAAAATGTTCTACTAGAAACATGCTGTGGTTCATTCTTAGGAAGCTACTGGATTCTGACTGAAGCACCGTCTCTTCCTCTGCTGCTAAATGTTCCTGGGGCCTGCAGAAAGAGAAAGCGATCCGTAACGCCAGCGTGACCCCAAACCCAGGGGCTGGCAGCACGGATCAGCATCCTCCCCCCTCCCACGGCATGGGCACCCTGAAAAAACAGGCGGAAACCCTAACGAGGAGAAATTATGCCGCCCCAAAAGAGTCAGCATGAACTGGGTTCACTGGTTGCTGCTATGCCAACAGTGCAGCCAGAGCAGTTTGCATTCACCTCCCGTTCACACAGCCTTTGTGTAATAAACTGCCGTAGCCCCAGAGAAGGGAACATTCAAAAAAGTGCCCCGAGGCAATGCATAGCAGAAGCCTGAGAATCCTACTGTATGAGTCACTGACCTCCACACACTGCATCTATTTTAGCCTTTAATTAATAAGGTTTTACATTTCTTTGGCACTTTCCATCTGGGAAGATACTAAAATGCTGTGAAGACTTAGGGCATACAGAACCACTGAAATGTGGTTCCCAGAGAGGTGGGACTGTGCAGGGAAGGAAAGCTTAGCCAAGGGCACTGGGAGAACATTCTTAATTTTAAATAGAGCCTCCGTTATATCACCGAGCATTTCATATCCATGGAGAAAAGAAGATTTTAGTTTCTAAGGCACCACTTGAATAAATAAAGAAAGCAATCTACACTGCTTATCCTGGGGGAATGCAGTGCAAAACAAGTGCTGGGTGATTTTAATTTACGGTGCTAGAGGACCCTGAGATAACCCGCAAATTTAAGGCATCATTGGATCAAGGCTTTCCTCCTTCCTCAAGGCTTTCCTCCTTCCTGACAAATGTTATTTCCCAATGCTAGACAAAGACAGAAGCCAGTGGAGGAAACAAATCCCGTGCTGCCAGCAGCTGGCCCTGCACTGGAGCATCCAGAGGCTTCAGCAAGACAAAATCTGGCCCAAACACCAAGTGGGACAACGGAGAAAGCACGGTGGAAACCCTCCTGCTGTCCCACGGATGAGGTGACCCGGAGGGGAGCTGGTGCTCCTGTGCAGCAGCACCGATCCCTTCCTTGCACCCTCAAAAGGCTGAGCGAGTTGAAGGGAGCTCTCTGCCTGGCTGATTTCCCCAGCAGAGACGTTGGTGCCCATGAGCTGGGCCGGGCACAGTGCTACGCCGAGGGGACCGAAGTGCTGGTCAGCCGCAGCTGACACCCCCCTCGCTAAACCCTTGGCCAAAATAGGCTGGGAACAGTTGGCTGCAAAGAGATTTCAAAGGGATGTCAGCATTCTCTTTTTCTCCGTGCAATTCCAGCCTATTTTTATCTGCCTCTTTCTGGAAGAGATACACGGGCATGGCCAGGGCTAGTCGTAAACTTTCATTGCTTCCTGAGGAGAAATTGCAGGCAAATTACAGGCTGGCTCACTCCTTTTATGTCTGTGCTGCTCGGGGCATGTCAGCACTGCCGCATTCCTTCCTGCCCTGACACATTCCTCGCCACCGTGTCCTCCCTGACGGACACTGACGGGGTGCCTCCGTGATTAAAACACCCGGCACGCTCACCACGGGGCGAGCTCTCAGTGGTAGCTGGAGAAACACGTCCCGGGTGGGCCGAGTGGCTCAGCATTCCCATTGAGCAGGAATTACCAGCAGATAATCATCCCTTTCTCATGAAGACAAATGCACACGTTTTTTATTCTTTTGTGCCAGCAGGGAAACTGAGGCACGGCAGGTTGGTGGCATTCTCAGATACATGCAGTGGAAAGAAACCAAGCTCATGTCCCCAGCGTCCCCAGCCCCTGCAGCCAAGCTGAGGACCTGCCCCTCTCCTCCCTGCAGCTGGAAATCCCCCAGCACGTGGCTCTCTGGGCATTGAAACTCCCTCCAAAGGGAGACATGCTGTCATCAAGGTGAAAAGTATTGCTGCTGAAATGTGATCAAAGAGGGAGTTATCAACTTAAGTGTACTCAGGAGTTTCTGTTTCAGACAAGAGAGTTATCATCGAGAAACCAATCTTATAAGGTAGCTGCTATTGACAGGGAAATAAAAGGAATACAGTTCTTACCAGACAGACCTAAGTTGCTCCAAATTGCTGTCAGCTTGAAATATCTCACTGGTAATTTGTTTTCAAATCCTTTCTCCCTAAATTTGATTTGTTGCTGTACAGTGGAAGATCTATTCTGCATGGCATCTCGGAGAGCAGTCCTCGTGTCCTCTTGCCAATTGTTTGTGAGCTATCACTTCTACGAGTTGGCAGCATTTATTATAAAAAGGGACATCATCACTTGAAAAGCAGATTTTGTCTGAGGACACGGATCTGCTGCCGTTACAAACAGCAGCTAGGATCACTGGGAAGAAAGTCATCAGGGAAAAAAAATAAATCACATTTCCTCCCCATCTTTCAGCTTGTCTGCATGGGCAGCTGGCCATGCTCCACAGCCGTATCCTGGGGGACGGAAAGGATGGGGCAGTATTTTCCTGCTATTTCCTCCTGTTTTCCCAAGAAGGCTGGAATAAATACTTTCAGCGGGATACTTTTTAACCAGGGGAAGGATTAGTGGGGTTTCCCACCACCTGGGGTGTTACAGCAAGAGCATCACACCCAGCAAATGCATTTGCTGATTTTATGCTGATCTGCTTTCCTCTTATGCAAAGGAAGAAAAAGTAACACTGACCTCGGAAGCATCCTGCTGGGTTCCCCGATGGCTCGTGGGGCACGTCTGGGGTTTCCCCATGCCTCTGAACAACCATCCCCAGCTCTCCAGAGACCTGCACAGCTTTACAGCGCAGGCAGAGCAGCATACAGCGTATATCCCTGCCACTTGCTTACTTCTGTGTCTTCCCAGGAGAGCATTGGCAATTTCAGCGTATTTCAGCTCAGCAGCTTGGTGCCAGCACCCATAGGTGGCACGGCTCTGGGCAGGGCACACCAGGTGCTTCACCCCAAAGCTCTGGGCAGATCTTGGTGCAACCACGTGTGGGGGAAACAGGAGAGCTGGGAGCAGGTGGAGGGCACAAAGCCAGTGGTCATTGCAAAGGCTTGAGCACAGCGAGAAAACACAGCACTAATTCAGCCGGCCGTAATTCTGCCACACGGCCAGCCCTGACATCACATCAGGGGAAGCTCCACTTAAGCAATTGTAACATCACTGGAAAGATTGAATTAGGGAAAAAAGGAAGGAACATAAACCTCCCACTATTGTTATTTTCAGAAAGCAATGACAGGAAGAGCCGGTTGAAAGGCCTTGAGGCTCAGAGCTGTTATTTTTGTCTGGAAACCAGCCACAAAAAGAAACAAACACCCTGGCCATGGGAGAGCTCTGCCCAAGCTCACCCCGTCCCTCCGTGGGGACGTGTCCCTGGCCACGTCCTGTCCAGAATATCAAACCCCCAGGAGGCACCACCAGGCTTTGGGACGCTGCCGTGTCCCCAGGCACGGGGACATTTCCCCCTCTCTGCAGGAGCAGCGCAAATCCACCTCTCACTGCTCAAAAAGACCACTGCGCCTCAGATCCAACCCCCTTCTAGAGCCTCATGGCACAAAGTGCTCTAAAGTGCTCAATTATAGCTGAAACGCTGGGGAAAAACCCAGACAACCTTGTTTGTCCTGCTGGAGCTGAGCACGGCGGTCCCCATCAGGCGGCACTCGCACGGTGCCTGGGAACAGCGAGATCCCGTGGGGGAGCAGTGCCCCAACGCGGGGCGTGAGCACCCAGAGCAGGGCCAGTTCACACAGGGTCAGGCCCAAATCATCACTGTCCCGAGGCGTGCCTGCTTGTTATCTGTGCTAATTATCTCCAATTAGCTGGGTGACTCCCTAAGTCCAGCTCAGGGAGAAAGGACAGGTTTTGTAGGCCTACAGGTGTTGCATCAAAGCAAGATTGAAGAGCTTTAGGAGGGAGCCTGGGGAGATTTCTGCAGAGGAAGGAATTGCCCAAAGTTGCCTTTTCCCCCCTGCACCACAATAAATGTTTCGGAAGAGCTGCAGCTTGCCAAGGGCCCTGGGCAGTGCAGGGAGCGGGCATCACGGGTCCCTGCCCAGTGAAGACCATAATGCAAGGTGACGTATGACATGAGGAGCAATGAGAGGAGATGAAGAGGAGAGACCAGAGGACAACGTCTACATGACTGCTGGAGGGCCCTCGTTTCTTCTGATGTTTGATAATTCTGAACACAAATCAGTAATCACAGCTGCACAGCATTTCTTCCCCTTGCCAAGTTCACCACTGTTCCTGCCCGGTGCTCACGGACAAGCAGTCACATGGGGAGAACAACCTGGAGGGATGATTTGGAGCCAAACGAAGGGCCTCCGCTTGTCTAATTTAGGACAGAAGAAAGGAGCTACCACCTGGGGTCCCTTTCTCCTCATTACCCATCCTGGGGTATACGGGCTACTGGAGGGATCTGAAATCCCAGCATCTTTTGCTCAGCTGCTTTGCAGTGCATCTACCTGAGCAATGGTTAAAAAAAAAGGAAAAAAAAAAAAGACAAATAGAATGAGGAAAGTGCCTGTAACCATGGCAATGCTCCCAGCTCCCTCTGCAGCCCCATCCTGCCCTGCTGCATCCCCAGGGCTGGTGGACACGGGGGAGACGGAGCTGCCCCGCAGCAGGTGGGAACTGGTCCTGCCACCCGCATCTCCAGAGAAAAAGGTACAGCACGGGGGGACACTCATCTTGGGGGTGGTCACCATCACCTGTACCACCAGCCCCAGGGCCTAGTGACATCCATGTTCAGGACAAGACCTGCCTGGTGCAGATGTTGGCACGAAGCCTCCTTGGTCCTGCTCTACCCTCAGGGAGCATCACCTGGCTCCAGCTCCACTTTGTCCTTGCCTTGCAGTGTGACACTTGGGTCCGGAGGAGATTTTGGGCCACGTCCTCCAGTGAAACCTGGGCTTCAGCCTCTGGCAGCTGAGGAACTGGTGGCTGGGCTTTCATCAGGGTACAGCTGTTTAATTCCTTCCCACCTCAGTGCTGCCTTCTCGCACAGCTCCGTTAGCTAGGTCTGCACACCGAATATTAGGGATTAATGAGACAGGTGATTAAATACAGCTCTGCTTAAATTAAATCCCAAGAGAACAGATGTGGAACTGCCCTGCTGTGAATTAGGCAATAAAGCGGGGGAAAGCAGCGAACATGGCAGGCACTGGTTCTGTTTCATTAGCGCTCCCGTGCCTAACGGCCCCAGCACCTCTGCCTGGCAGAAAGGCAGCAGGGGCAATTGCAGCGTGATTTTGGCAACCCTGTGCAGGTTCTGGTCTCGTGTTGCCATCCTCAGCTGCCAAGGCCAGGCACAAGTGACCGCACAAGGGCTGGAAATGCAAATGGGAGGGGAAAATGGGGCAAAACAAGCCCCTTCCAGCACCTCTAATCCACATGCCTAAGGGACCATCAGCCAGCACCACCATCCCCTTCTTCCAGGGGAACCAGAGGCATGGATTTGTGCTGTGCAGCCCAGGAGAGCTGGGAATGCAGCAGGATCCCAGATTAAGGAAATCTCAGCCCTAGGACCACAAAGAAGCCATCAGCTCTTGGCATCGAAGCCCCAAGCCCTGAGCCCAGCTGTCCTGTGCCGCTGGGGATGTCTGCGTGCTGGCAGGTCTGAGATGCCATCAAGGCTGCCCAGCCCATGCCTTCTGCTAGCAGCTTCCTTTTCCTTCCAAGACACTGGGATAAAAGCTACCCGTGATCATCACTAAAGTGATTAAGAGCAGATAACTTGAAAATTCCACCTGCTTGTGAGTCTCCACCGATAGGGCACACGAGCTGAGCTCCTTGTGCCCAGCAGCAGGAACACAGCTCCTACTAAACATCTGGGTTGGTGCTCCTCCAGACCTCACGTCCAGACAAAGCAGTGCTTGGCTTGCATTCAGCACAAGCTCAACACGAAGAGGCCAATTCTTGGTGGCACAGAGGTTCAAAGTTCCCGTTTCCTTCCCCGTTACCCACAGGACAGGTCCAAGGGGCGCTGGCTGCTCAGGAGCAGAGCAGGCTGCCTGCAAACCTCTGCTCCTCGAGCCTGGCTCAGAGTTCTTGCCCCAAGCTGCAGTCTGAGGGAGTGAGCCAGTCCCGAGTGCTTCTGATGGATATAAAAAGGATACGCAATCTGACGTGCACTTAAGCAAGTATATTACCGAGCAAAATGACTTCAGTTTGACTAAGCTAATTAAAAATGGAACAAAGCAATGATCAGATTAAGGTCATAATTAATAACTCCATAGGTTCAAATTATCCAGTCACCAAATAAATACTGCATGTCAGCAGAGGAAGCCTCAGCAGATAACTGGTGGGGATGGGTACTTGCTCAGAGCTCTGGCGGAGGCAGCAGCAGCTCCCTGTGAGCACAGCTCCCCACGACAGCACGGTGGCCTTGCTCATAAGCCCTTTGGGAAGACGCTGCTCAACCACACCAGCAGTGCCCCAAGCACTAGGATAAGCCACAAATCAACACCACAAGAAGCCACGGGGCTCAGGTCTCTGAGCAAGAGAGCCCCACGGCATAGAGCAGCTCTGCCCCTGCCACCCCACACCCCCCAGCAGCCTCGCCTGGGCCATCCCTGCGGCCACGAGCTCAGCGGTGCCCAGCAGCAGGCTGCCCTCCTAGCTAGCCCTTTGCCACCAGGTTTCCCTCCAGCTCAGCAGCCAGGAGGGAGGACAGCGCTGCCACACTCACAGCAGCTCCGCAGCACCCTCGGGCTTCTTAATTAGAAGAGACATAACTGCCTGCAGCACAGGTTTGAGGTTTGTGTCCTGCTACCCAAGTCCCCAGGAGCTTCAGGAGGACGTGGCAGAGCACAGCCAGCAGGGCTGGGGCTGGCTGCAGCACCCACCCGACAAGCACAGCCCCAGCATGGGGAAACCTCAGCACTTCTTTCTGCTCATCCTGGCCACGGAGCTGGGTCTGAGCTGCAGCAACACCTCACACCCACCCCATCCATCAGGCTCAGCCTGGCAGGGCGAGGAGCCCTCACAGCACCGCAGCACACGGGGAGGGCAGGTAGGAGCACAGCAATGGCATCCTGCCCAACCATCCCTGTAGGCACAGGGCAGCTTTGCTGGATGCAGGCAGGGGGCTAGAGCCAGGCCAAGTGCTGCTTCCCCAACCACAAATCTTCCCCAGCTCCCTCCCAGCCTTTTGTAGGCAAGAATGTGCCAACAAGCTCCCCAGCCTGGCCCCCAGCTGGGGACAATGATGAGCTCTGCCACCCCATCCAGGTCAGCAAGGGGCAGCAGCTTTGGCCTCGTGAATTTGGTGCCCACCAGGTGTGGGCGAGCAGCACCCAGGGGTGACCTCCTGCTGCTGGAAGCAATGTGCTTGGAAACAACAGAGCTCGGAACAGGACAAAGCAAAACCATTTTCCTCCACGAATGCATCCTGATGCATTTATTTCCACTTTTAAGCATGGCCAGAGCCTTCTGCAAACAGCCTAACAGACTTTTACATGTACTTACCCTCAGCGGTTCAAGGAGCCTGTTGAAGACCCTCTTTTTGGGTGGCTGCATTCTTTGAAGTGCCAGCCTTACTGTGAATTATTGCTGGGGTTTGGGGCATTTACACCCAAAATCCTCAGCGTTTGGCCAAGTTCATATTTTAAGAGGGTTGTTACGATCTGCTGGGTGCTGGGTGGTTTTGTCTGCAGCAGCTGCAGCAGAGGAGCCAAGAATAGGAGCTTTTGCCAATTACATGATCCTACTGTTAATTACCTTCATTAAGAACATGCTACTGTTGACATTTCCATGGCAGTTGGGTCCCACATCCCAGGGGCTGCACCTGGGGATGTATCCAGATCACTCTGGGGCTCAGGAGTGATGGGGGTGGTGGGGCAGGGAGCACCCCATCGCCCTGGGCTCCTTCCTCCCCATGCAGGAGGAAGAGGAGGGAGCCGGGGTGCCCAGGGATGTTCCAGCCCGGACCCCAATGTGTCCCCATGCTCAGGACACGAGGAATGCGGGAAGCTGAAACATGCCCTCCTGCTCCTCCCATCCCAGTCCATTTCAGAGCCCCACAGCCCACCATCACTGTTTACTAAAAGCAAATGTTTTGCTGTTAGGTAATCCAGCTTGTTTGCAAAAGCCCCGAAGGCTCATTTTAATTGCGAGTAAATGATTCTTAACAATATAAATCAGAGCCAGCAGAGGCCGGGAGCATTTGTGATATCCTGCACTGTAACCAGGAGTCAAGAAATGAATTAGGCTCAAATTGAAAAGGGGAAGGTTTCAATCTGAAATTGGGCAAATATGAGACTTCATCAAGTAGAGATAATCACTGTGTGGGATAATAATGAGGCTTCAGCATATCAGTTTTGCACAGAGAATCCCTTACACGCCTGCAGCAGATTTTGCTGCCGTAAGCACTGTAAGAGACAGCTCCATAAGGGAGCCACCCGGGGGAAATGCCGCGGCAACCCGGTGCCCCCAGGGCTCGCTGCCTGCGCCTTGGCCCCACTTTGGGTCCCAAACCCACTCCAGGGGACCCCGACACTGCTGCGGGCAATTCCTGTCACATACTTAAAACAAGCTGGTTTTAGAACTCCTTTCCAAGAAACGGCATCAATTTGCACCAGGGGAGGCCCAGAGGGGGCCTCAGGCAGAATTTGGTCCCACAGAGGGTGGCCGAGCGCTGGGACGGGCTGCCCGGGGCACTGGTGGGGTCCCCCCCAGAGGTGTGTAAGGGACGTGTGGACGTGGTGCTTGGGGACACGGCTTAGTGGGGGCACTCGGTTGTTTGGGGGCGGCTGGGCCTGGTGAGCCCCCAGGTCTCCCCCAGCCTGGGGGGCTCCGTCATTCTCATCTTTTATCCAGAGCCTGGTGGCTTATTGTGAAGAGCAGGCTCTCGTCCTTAATGACCTCTGTTGGCTAACCCCTGCTATCAGACTGAATGCAGCACAAAAATAATTCATATAGTTTCCCAACAAGCCGGCGGTCTCCAGATACGAAGCCAACAATCCATCGGGCAAAGGGGGGAGGGTTCACACCAGCGCTGCCCTCGCAGCAACACACGCCGTGCCCTTGGGAGTGGCTTGGTCACGGTGCCACGAGGAGATGTCACAAAGTCACCCAGGATGATCATGGACTGAGCAGGGGGAAAAAAATCCTGCCTGAAGGCAAGGCGGATTTTTTTCTCAACTATAAATTATACTTTCGAACCAGACATGAAATCTCTCCTGGGAAAAGGTTGGAAAAATCTGCTGCAAACTCAGGAAAAAAATGTATTTCTGCCACTACCCATCAGGCTGGTCCTTGGCCCCTGAGACCTGTGGGGGGGGCTCCCCAAATTGGGGCTGGGGAGCAGCCCCTCGCCTCAACCCCTCGTGTCTGGAGCTGCGGCTCTGGCAGGCACAGCAATGCAACCTCTGGGAAGGGCTGACCTGAAATAAAGCACTCCTTGTGCTCACTTGTGCTCTGTCTCCTATTAATTTTCAGCGGAAATCTGCCCCGAGCCCTCCTTTATTTAATCCAGAGGAGAGGGGCGTTTAATCACGTTTCCTCTGCTCTAATTGCCTGCCCTCGCAGCGTCTCTGCTGGAGACAAGGCGATGCTCTGGGCAGGCACCTGCCGCTTGCGTGCCTCGCTGTCCTGCTCAGCCCTATTTCCCTTTAAAAGTCCTTTTCCACATCTGGGGGCCATCCCATAACTGTGGAAAAAAAAAGGCAGAAATCAAGTTTTTGGCATCCCTGCTGGAAGACAGGGCTGAATCCGTGCCCAGAGTGGGAAACACTGGGAGCAGCGATGTATCCACGGGGTCCCAGGGCCTTTGGCTGTGCCCCAAACCCTCAAAATCCAGCATCTTTGCATAGTGCCATGACTGATCCCAGTGCACGATCCCCTGCTGCTCCCCACTGCAGTTTTCCTGCGTGCAGGCTCCCCAAAATGCCACTTTTCCCTGCCAGCTCCCGAAGCCCAAACGAGCCCTGCTGTGGAGTCACGCTCTGAGTCTTGCCCTGCTTCCACGCCACCTGCAATGGTGACTAGACTCACATCGTAAAAAGATCCCTCTATTTCCACACCATGTTGTTAGCCCGGGGAGCAGCAGGACCCCTTGCAAAACCAGCCCTTGCAAAGCTTCAGCAAGCGTGATGGCAATCGCAGGGGGCAGCAGGAGAGGAGAAAGCTGCTGCTGCAGCCTGTGCTGGTACCGGGGGCTCTGTGCAAGGCCCCGTGCGTGCACACACACACAACGTGCACACACACACAAAGGCTGTCCCCCCGCCTCTGCAAAACCCATGGCATGGGGCAAAGATGAGGCTGCAGAGAGCCCCGAGGGGTGCAGGAAGGGGTGCTCGCCGGGGTGCTGGCCCCAGTGCCGCATCCTCGCACAAAGGCGGTGCAAGAGCAGTGGATGTTTCCTCCCTTCACTGCCCTGCCTCAATTCCCCACTTGCAGAACAGAGACAGAAATACCTTGGTGCCTCACCAGGGAGCCAGGAAAATAAACACGATCTTTGAGAAGCACTCAAATTTTGGCATTTCTCCATTTTGCTACATTTCTTTCAAACTGGAGTTTGTTACGATGAAACCCTTTGAGGTCGGACAGCGCACAGCCCTTGGAGACCTCCTGGGGGGCACCTCCTGCACCAAGCCCCACACTGAACACCCATGAGGATGGAGAGGTGGTGGGAGATCTGTGGTGCATGAGGGTTAATGGAGCAAGTTTTAGACCCTTAATTTAAAATAAGGTTTTTCCACTGGAAGCTGCCAGGCACACGGAGCAGCACTCATCACTCCGGGGATGCTCAGCGCCACCGAGACAATTTCAGGAGTAAACATGGATTTTTAATGTGCTTATTATGTCCAAACAGCTTCAATAACCTTTCCCAGAGCAGTGATCAGCTTTAAAATGAAATTCCAAAAATGGATTTAAGGAGAGCATCTTTGTCAGGCTGGCTGGTTAAACAGCGGTGTGCTGCTTTCAGCCTCCTGCCCCTGCTTCTGATGGTTCTGTCCATCAGCTCCCACGCAGCTTGGGATGCTTCTGCAGCTCCAGGAGGAAGGAGCCATGCCCATGGGGGGTCACTGTCCCTCCAGGCAGCCCCAGGCCATCCCCAGCCCCTTCTCTGCTTGCAGACGTGCCCACGTTTGCTGCTCTCCAAAAGCAAGAGCTGGGTGGAGATGTGCACCCAGTCTATGCTTGGAGCTGAGTGAGCAGTGAAAATAACTTATGTTCCTCTTAAAATCTGCTCTCCCAAATGACGCACTCAGCTCCTCGTCTAAGATTGCTCCCAAAAGGCTCAGCCCGGAGTCCCAGACACACTCCAAGGCACGGGCACTGCCTGGAGCTGCAGGCAGGCAGCCAGCAGGAGCTCACCTCCCAAAACTGCGGCATCACGACACCCCCTGCTTCCCACGGCAACGAGGGAGCAGCTGGGTAGCAGTCCCCATCCATCCACATGCATATGGATAAATATCACTTTTATTTTTTAGAAGAGCCCTTTGCCATTCCACCTGTACCTCGGGGTACATGTCCACGCCATGCTGTGGATGGCACAGGGAGCAGAGCGGGGCCACCTCTCCCACAAGGCTGCACCGAGCATTTCGGGCCGGGCTGTGCCTCCCTGCAGGCTGCGGGGCCGGGATGTTGCTTTGCAGCCTGTTGAGCTCTGCAAATACCCGCAGAGCTCGGAGAAAGCCCTGAGCACTGGTCTGCGCCGAGTTAAGCAGCTCCAAGCCCAGAGCCACGGGAGGCGAAGGGGCTGGGGATGCTCTCGTGCTCCCACCCGTGGTGGTTTCAATGAGAAACTGCTCGTTAACGCGGGCGGTGCTTTGTGACCGCCGACCTGCACAACACATCCCACTGGCAGGTTGCAGAGCTCAGGAATGAAAACAAGAGGCAGGCTTTGTGACTTTCAGGTGCATGTTCAATATGGGCTGGAACGCGATTCTTCCTGCCCACGCGTTTGGGATCGCGGGGTGCCGTGTTACCGATGGGCTGGGGGCGCACGGTACGAGCCCACTCGAGGGGCTGCGCAGGCAGAGCCCGGACGTTTTGCCCCAAGCTGAAGCCAGCCACTGGTGGGATGCGTGGCCCCGAGCCACCCGGGGGCTGGTGGCACCTCCTGGGGCTCAGCTCAGCACGGAGCAGCCACTGCCACAACCCGGTCAGGGCGCAGCGCTCACAGATTGTTGCAGCCATCTCCAAACCCATGCAGGGGTTACCCTGATAAACTCCAGGTGAACTTCTCGGTAGCATCTTGAAGGCAGCCGTGGTGTTTTTGCTGTGGCTTTACACAGCACACCAGCTGGGAAGCCCCTTGGTGGGCACCAAGGAAGCCAGGCAAAGCCTGCTGTTGGCTCCAGCAGAGCTGCATCAAAGCCAGAGGCCCCATCGAGCAGGAATTCATCCAGTCCAAACGCCCAAGCAATGCTGCTCAAACGCACCTGGGACACTGCTACAGGCTGTGTTCAAGTGTTTTTTAAGAGAAAAAGCAGCATTTCACCAGATGAAGGCAGCAAGACCAATTTTTCTCCCCTCTCAATAACTGTAAGTTCCACTTGCTCCCAAGTTGACCTAATAATTGTAATTCTAAATTAAATGTAAATGTATTGGCTGCTGGTAAAGGTCACTCCACAGAAAATGGCTGTTTGCCTCTTCTTCAGATGCATGAATACTAAGCATGTATAATTCACAGGATCATTAGCAGATAAAGATGTTCCCCACCTTTGCTCCCTCACCCTTATGCAAACGGGTTCTATAAGTCAGCGGGCAAAAGGAAAACTGTTCAGCCTTAATTTCTATAGCTGGGTCCATCTGCTAGGAAAAACACAAGTGCTCAGCACTGCTCAGGATCCAGCAGAAGGCTGGCCGAGCTCAGTCACACCAGGATGGTCAGAGAAAAGCCCCACCGTGTTAGCTCAGAGCTCCAGCACCAACAGAAGCCTTTCCACCAGAGCCAAGGGATGAGAAAAAAGCTCTGGAGAAGGAAGAGTCACAGTGCAGGGCACAGCATGCAGCAGAATTGTGGCTCGGCCATAGCAGGAGGCATCCAGCTATAGCAGCAAGCTACAGCAGCAATCCTCTGTGCACTCAAAGAATTTCTCCTCTTGTTTGTGCGCAGAGCTGGGCGTGCTCCCAACCTCCAGCCCACCCTGGGGCGCTCCCTGCTTCTGCCCCTGGTCACTGAGCTCTGCAGGCCCCCGGGGAAGGCTGCTCTGGGGGTGCTGGGCACAGCTACCCCCTGCCCTGGCTGGGACACAGCCCTTCCAGGTATTACAGCCACCTCAAGCACACCAGAAGGTGCTCGTACAATAACAGCAGGACCCGTAACTCCCACCAAAGCTCCTCCATCTCCCAAGGACAGGAGCCACCCACCCCTCTCCCATCCACAGCACCTACAGATGTACAACAACCCTACCCCCAGCACAGAGATTAAGCAGAAAGCAGCTGCCTTACAGGTTTTAATTGTCCTGACAGGCCTCACCTGGGGCCCCCAGCTCCATAAGAGCTCCAGCTCTTCCCTCCTTCATTTTCTCAGCCTCAGTTGGCTGCTGGGGGCAGCAGGAGCTGGGCAGCTCTGCAGGGGTGGCAGTGACCCATGTGTGGAGTGCTGTGGTGGCAGCACCCAGGAGAGCAATCAGCGAGCTGGAGCAGCAGAAAGCAGCCCTGGATGAAGGTAGGATCACAGCACGGCTTTGGCTGGGATGGTTGCTTGGATGTCAGTGGTATTCCAGCTTTGTTAGCCTCTGTGCTGAGGAGAAGCCAAGCCTCAGTGGGGGCTTGGGGTGGCTGGGTTCTCCTGACTGCTCTCAGAGGTGGTGAGAGGTGCTGTGGCCTTGTGGTGTGCTGAGCCCACATGCGAGGGCTCATTAAAGAGGTGCTGCTCTCCCTGCCTTGGCAGCATGTCCCCAAACCCTAACGGAGCCCAGCAGCTGGGTACAGCTCCCGCAGGCTGAGCTCCTCCACCCTTGGAGCCTCTGGGCTGGCTGAGGAGGTGCGGGGCCGGGCAGGAGGCTGGCAGCCCCTCGCGGGAAGGTGCTCGCTCATCCTGACGTGTTTATTTGCATAGAGGCATTTTAGGCTTTTTTGTTGCTGGCTGACTTATTGTGCGAGTTCTCAAAGCTGTGATACTGAATTATAAATTGAGATGCTGTATCCATGAAAGACTGCTCTTTGACTATAGGCAGCATTATTGAATATGACAGTCACAATAAATGCGTGCTATAAAGCCAAACTAAATATGCTCTGCAATCCAAGATGTGCAAATCAGGCAAGTAGAAAAATAACTGTAATATTTTCTTCCAAACGGATCCAGAACCTTGGGTGATGATTTTGTTTAGCTTTGTGTTGGCTCCTTGGCAAAACGTTCGGCAGCGGATAATGGAGTGACCTACTTCTGCCGCCTTTATTCATGACAACACATAAATTAAGAATTATGCCCTTTCAAATTAAACTTATCGTTTTTGTGGAAATTAGAGTGCAGAGCAGAGCTGTGTGCTGGAGGGCAGGAGGAGGAGCTGGTGCTGCTCCAGCTCTGTCCCCTCGTGCCGTGCCCTGGTCTGGGATGCAGGAGGCTGAGCACCAGCCACCAGCTGCGTCTCCTCTGCCCGCTGGGAGCCTCTACCTTCTGCTGAACTTCTGGAGGTCTCAGAGGCTAAGCAGTGCCATTTAGCCCATTATTTAAATAACGTGCTGGGTTTAAGCTAAGCACTGATGTGAAAGCTCCCATAAACTGGTGTCACTTGGAGTGAGTGCCTGGGGAGACCCTCCCTCTTGTCGGGGATTGTTTTGCCTCCAACTGCATCCAGTGTGCAATATGTTGTAATCTTTTCTGACTGGGTGACAGCAAAATAATGCTTGCTTTAATTGAATTTCAGACAGGGAGTGTGAGCTGCAGCCCGTGGTGCTGGGGGCTGTGGCTCCTGCTTGGAGGTGGGGGGTGCTGGGCTGGGGGTCTCCGAGTGGTGACGGAAGCAATATTGAGGGGAAGCACAATTATTTGTTAAAACGCCTGCTGCTTGTGGCCACTGTTGCCTGGGAGTCAAGTGGCTGGGTCAGGACAAGGTTGTTTAATAATGCTGGGTAATTTCCTGAGGATGACAATGGCGCAGAGGAAGGAGAAGTGTGGTCTGGGAGCGCTGTGGTGGGGGCTGCGGAGCCCTGGACACCTTCTGGAAATGCCACACATCGACCAGGCTGCAAAACCCATTATGAAACCAAATGATGAATTTCCATAAGCAGGAGGCTAAATATAGCACTGAGTGCTTTCCATTTCTGGGCCCTGGAGGCACTCTCCAAATGTGCCTGTGTGCGCCAGGGCTGCGAGCTGGCGCCGGGCCCCTGGAGACACCACGGCCCTGCTGCTGTCCCAGCCCTCGTCCCCTCCTGCTCCTCCACAGGGCAATGGAGGTGACCGTGCTGGGGCTGTCCCCATCCCTGGGGGGACCTGCAGGGGACACGGTGACAGTGCCTGGAGGCTTGTGGCATGGCAAAGGCCTGGAGCTGCCCACACAGCTCACCCCGATGGCTGTGCTCCTTGCCTTGTAAAGGTGCTGTGGTCCCAGCAAGCTGCACTTGGCCAGGTGAAACCCTCAAGACTACACATAAGAGGGGTAGGGGAGTATTCCCCCTGGGATGCCCTGCCTGGTGCCCCAGCATCTCCTCCAGCCTGGGCCTCCTGCTGCTGGGACCAGCAGCACCTCACTGGGAGCAGGACGGGGCCCTGCAGGCGGGCGCTGTGCTCCCCTCGCAGGGGCCGCAGCTGCTCTCCACATTGACATGTTTGAAAATGTCTTAGCTAGGTCAGATTTTATTTTTCCCCAGCAGATCTTCTGCCAATCTCTGCTTAATCTGAGCTAATTGGGGGCCCCTCGTTCAGTTGGGCAGGCTGTTAGTGTCAATGAAGCGGCTCCAGCCTCGTGCCTTGCTCTTTCTTCTCCCTTTTCATGGCGGATTGATTTTCCTGCCAATATGCTCTCTCCCCACCGAAGTTCCCATCACTGCAGAGTTCAGGCTCCTCTTTGTTCTAATTATCACTGTCTCCACACACAGCGAGCGAGGCGAATTCTCTGGTCTATTTTAAGGTGCAACTGAGATGATAATCCTGCACAGCTGGGGAGGCTGCGGGAAGCGTCTGCTCAAAGCATCATCTTCCCCTGCCCAGGATCAAAGGAGAAGCTGCCCTTCAGGAACTCCCCAGGCAGGCAGTGCCCACCTGGCCGGGCACGGAGCGGCCTCCTTGCCCCTGGCCGAGGCAGGAGCTGCTTCCCCTCTGGGACTTGGGGGGAAAAGCCAGGAGCTGCAGGCTGCCTGGGGATGCTGCTTGTGCTGCCATGCAGCAGCAGACCAGGAAAAGCCCTTGTGTGGTGGGGAGAGGGATCAGGCTGCTCCAGCATTGCTCCTCTACCAGGCTGGACAGTGGAGCCCCAGCATTTTGCTGCCCTGGCTTGGTTATTGCTAACTTACCAATGCAGTTCTCATATACTTTTTTTTTTTTCTCTTTTACCAGGCTGCCAGCAATCTGTTTCCCATAATAACATCATGTAGCAGAAGCAATGCTAATTTGGCTGCCCAGGCTCCAGGTGAGATGCTTGTATGCTGTCCTTGGAGCCATGCCCCAGCTGATAGATGTGCGTTCCTCCCTCCATCCGCACCAGCTTGTAGCCCTGGCCCCGCAGACCACACCAGCTCCTCTCCCCATGAGCAGAGCCCCTGTGAGCGGGTCCCCCTGCGGGGCTGGGGCAGCGGCGGCTGCAGCGCCATCACCCTGGGCATCTCCTTCCCCCCAATGGATGGGTGTTGCTCTGGGGAAGGAAAAAGACAGGGGCTGTTGACAAAGCAGCTATTGATCCTGTTGTGCATGTGGGGAGCCAGAAATAGAGCCTGGGAGGAGAGCGATGACTCACGCACCTGTGCAGCTGGGAGCTGAGATGCTGCCAGCAGGATGGTGCTGGAGCTTCGTGCTGCTTGGCAGGTGCGGGGCTGGGAACACCGGGTGCTGCCACTGCCCCAAACACCTGGGCAGCATTTCCAGGGCTTGGCCAGAGCCTAGCCCTGCCTACTGTGACAGCAGGGTTATCGACCCTCCTCATATTTAATTTTCTAGCCCAGGCAAACTTCATGAAAGACAAAGTTCAGCCCTGCCTGGTTTCCCTGCTCAGGATTTGCTCTTCCCAAAACACCTGGGGAAGAATTTGAGGGCTGCAGAGGCACTGCTTTCTGCAGGAGGACCCAAGCCAAGGGCCACACAATTTGGGGGGAAGGGCAGCCAAATGGGGGCGAGCTGCAGCTGAGCTGGGAGTGTGTAAAGTTAGAGCCCACCCCGAGCTGAATGGCATTTTTCAGCTGAAATGCTCTTTTACTATTTATATTTCTGTTGACAAACAGGCTACTTTGGAGAAGGCTTTTTTAGGAAATACTTCAAATTGTTTTAAAACAGCCCACTTAAACATGGCAAGGTTCAGGCTGGAAGGAGCACTGGAGATCCTCCCTGTGCCACCACAAAGCCAAGCCCACCTGAGCCAAATCCTGTATTTTTACATTGTTTTGAGTGCAAATCTGTGTTTTTCTACTTGAAGCAACCTTAAAACCTGATCTCCATCAAAGCAATTTAACTGAAACTTCTGCAAGTAGCTGAAAAATTTGGTGTGAAAATAAGTATTTCAAAGCAGGACACTGAGTGGCCTGGTCCGGATCCCTTTTTGGGGATTTTTGCTTGAGTTGTAGCAGGGAAATGCCCTGTTTGGGGTGCTTTTCCTTGCCCCAGTCCCCTCTGTTCCACGCTGCTCCCTTGCAAAGCAGCTCCTCGAGCTGTGGCCGATGGGTTTGCCTTGGATTAAACATGAAAGGTTGCGTTTAAACCTCTTCTCGGAGCAGTGTGAAAATGGCACCTTTGCAGGCATAAAGACTGGTATGTGCATAAAAGGATCTGTGTTTTATTACTCTCATTTAGTTTTTTTTTTGTTCTTTTTTTCCTGTTACTAATCTCATTATGCTTAGGAGTGTAAATTTAGGTTGGCACAAATCTGTATTGCTAAAATATTTTACCTTAAGTTCTTAGAAGCTCTCTCCATCTGTGAGGATAATACTAAGTATTAATTAACTAGCTAATCCTATGCAGCACTTGCTAAACATAAAACATGGTGTAGAAGCAGGTCCAAAGTGTGATTCTGGCCTAATAAAAACCAACTTCTTTTTCCCAGAGGAGAATGCCTCAGGATTTATTTTTCATTCATAACAGCTCTCAGCCTGCTTCAAACACCTGCTTGAAGCTGCAAATCATTCTTTAAACCAGGGTGAGGCAAATCGAGGCTGAATGGGGGTCAGGGAAATACAAACCCCAGGCTGTGGGGTGCTGCTGCCCAAGGCAGCCCAAGCAGCTGCTGTTCTGTCCGTCCTGGAGCAGGAGCAGCTCTCCCCAAAGGATGCTCCTTGCTCGAGCAGCAATCTGAGGCACATGCAGGTTTTCACTGCTTTGCATGCTGAGGGAGCAGCTAAGGAACCTGCAGATCCTGGTTTGGAGAGCAGGTGGGTTTAGAGGCAAGGGTATCTTGAAAAATCACAGGGGATTGCCCCTGTGTCTCAGGGGAGTTTTGGAAAGCCCTGCCTCCTGTGCTCCTGTTTGCACAGATGTTGCAGAAGCCTGGCTCTGCTCTCCTGCATGCCCTGCTGAGCAAAATGATCTGCTATCACCCAGCAGTGCCGAGCTCAACACGAGCAGCCTCATTGCACTCGCACCACATATCCACAGGCACCGATCTGCTCCATCTCCTTCCCCTGTGCTCACAGCAGCTCGGTCAGGCGCCGTGGGTGTAGCAGGTCCACCCTGGTGCCCTACATCTCCCCAGCCCCATTTGTCAGTGCTGCTGGGGGCATTGGTGCAATATCCATTAATTAGTGTGGGTAATGGAGCTCCGGGTTGCTGACAAGGCACTCTGAGTGTAGCCCAAGCCCTGAGCATGCCGAGGCAGTGGCTGAAGTGGTGGCAATGGTGAAGCAGGGTGGGATCTGCAGCCGGTGTGGTGGTACCATGTTGGCATGGGCATGGAATGAGATTTTGCCTCCTGCTCCTGTGTCGTGCTGTGGTTTCAGAAGCATTTTAGCTCACCAGCCCTTAGGTGACAGGATGCCCTGGCTGGATGCAGATGAGATGAATTTTAGGTGATGGATGTGGTGTTAGAAGCTGGTCCCCGAAGTGGTGGCGTCTGTGTCCTCCAGAGGGCACGGTGCTGGGATGAGCAAACAGCAGGTGAAATTATTCCTGAGTTCACCCAAATACCCCATCCTGCCCCTCACAGAAACCAAATTCTTGAACCTTTCTGCTGGCAGTGTTGTAGTTCTGTTCCCTGTGTCAGGGCATGTGGAGGAGAGGAGCACTCGGCTGCGTGGGTCGGGGCAGCAGCACGCCCATGGGCAGGGGCTGGATCCATGCTGGGTGCATGTTGGCACCCCCGAGGTGGAGCTGCGGGGTCTGCCTCTGCACGCCACGTTAGTACGGAGCGGCAGAAATGCACATCTGTTTTTGTTGTTAAATAGTAAGGATTAAGGAAAATCGATATATTTGTGTAGTGTTTTCTCCTGGGGAAACGAATTCCAAAGCCTAAACTTGGTTAAAAAAGCCTGGCTGCTCCATGGAGCGAACACTTGCATGGGTGAGAAGCCATCTGTGCCTTCAAAACCAAACCCACAGCCACTGCTGAGCCAGCTCCAGCCCTCGGATGGCGTTTGGATGTGGTGGACAGGGTGCCTGGCTGTCACAGCTGGTGTGATGTGCTCCTGTGGTGCCGGGCAGGTCGGAGCTAAGTGTTGTGGGAGTCTTCCAAGGTTATGAAGGCTCCTGAGGACCTGAGCTGTGCTGGTCATCACGGCGGCACCCTGGGTGGCCATGAGCGGGTTGGAGCCAGGGTGAACTTCACAGCAAGCGCTGCAGAGGTGGCAAGGGGAGGTGACTGCCCAGAAGCTGTAGGATCTGCCAAAACACCAGGCTGGGGCTGGAGTTCGGCTGGTTTGGGAACTGACTTGGCAGCATGTGGCCGAATCAGGGTCTGCTCTCTGCCGGTGTTTGCTCCGCAGAGGGGATGTTGTTCTGCAGTGACAGCGGAGCTGTGCGTGCTGTTCCCGGATCCACATCAAACTCCCACACTCCCTGCTTTAAATGCTCGCTGTTTTTCTTCACCGCTTTCAACCCTGGAAAATGCTGAGTGCAGGCGGGGACACAGGGTGATGACAGACCCCGCCTGGAGGTGAGAGGCAGAGCGGTGGTCAGCGTGTGGTCAGCATGGCATGGGGCAGTCACGGCACTGACCTGAAGCCCAGGCTCTGCCCCCCGTTGCCTGCAGCCTTCGAGTGGCTTGCAATTTCAAAAGGGGGCTGAGGCCAAGTGCTGCCTGTGTGCCAGGAGTCGTAAAGCAAGGGACTTTTATGTGGTGCTGCCCCAGCAAAATGCTCAGGACCTTTCTTGGCCCCTTGCCCTGCGTGCCAGCTTGGGACAGGGTCCCTGTGCCGCCACCCCTGTGCTCCCTTCCCTCCTGTCCCTGCCCTTTGTGTTCAGGCTTGGCAAGCATCTCCTGCTTGACATTCCTCAGCATGGCTGTGGAAGCAGCCCAGGATAGCCCTGCGCTACCTGCCTGCGCCGTGGCTGCTACCTCCAGTCCTGCCCAGCAGCATCAAAGCAGCAAGAAAAGCTGCTGCTTCTGCCCTCCAAATTGGCTTTAAAATAATAAATTAAGCAAGCAGACCTGGTGGTGCTGGAGAGAACAGCATCCCCCTTGGTAACACCTGCTCCAGGCTATGAGATGTGCTGCTCAGGGCTGGACCCGCTGTGCTGCCTGGGCAGAGCACAGCAGGGTCCTGAGCAGAGCCAGGTCTGGAGCCCAAGGCTGGCACCATTGCTCCTGGACCATGCTTTGTACGGTCTGCGTGGGATCTCTGCAGGACCTGGAGCACAGTCTGGTGTTTCGGTGTCGGGAGGCTTCTTGTTTGCATCCTGAATTATTGATCAAAGTAGTAAATGTCTGTTCTTCCATCACCCAGCATCACAGAGCCATGGAAAGATTATACCTTGTTATCTTAACTCCTGTGGTATTGGCAGTGTCTGGGGGAAGAAACAGCAATGTGCCTGGGAGCTGGTGGTGTTTGTTTTTTCTTGAGAAATAAGTCTGTATCAACCTCTGCAGTTCTGCTGCTGGGAAACAGCTGCAGGAAAGCACCATCCCTGGAGGTGATGCAGGGCTTGGACCCAGCTGCATCCTGCTGCCGTGCTCGGCTCTAAGCAGGCAGCGGCAGGACCGTTTCTGTGCTGTTCCCACTGCTGGGAACCCTCTGCACTGTCTTGTTGCGAGTCACTGCTTGGGCAGGCATGTTAGGTGTGCTTTAGCTTCACGCTAATCTGATGTGACGTGCCACATCTGTCCTGCTCAGTGTGAGCGTGGCCCCTGCTAGACAAGGGAGTGCTGGACCTGCAAGCCCTCCTGGCCCCGATCCACTTTGCACCAGCTGGAGGTGCTCCTGTAGCCTGGCTTCTGCCAGTTCTCTGGGAGACGTAAGCTGGAAGCACTTCCTGCTGGTCTAAATGCATCGGGAGTCCTGCCGGTATCGTAATGCCACACAGAAATCTTGCTCTGCTCCTGCACACAGACCTGCTATTGCTGGACCAACAAAGGATCCTAATGGGGCTTTGGCCCAACCTCTCCAGTTTGAAGGAGCAAAGTAAATCCAAGTGCTTGCTCCTTGAACAAGCCTCACTTACAGCAACTTGACCGGCTGCGGTAGGAGAGCATCTCCTGCTGGGCTGGGGGGTACCTGCACAGCCCCCAGGAGGCTCTGCCTCCCCACAGTGGTGCGCACACCTACCTGAAAGCATCACATCCCCCAGCTCTGCTCTGTCCTTAATCCATCTATCTTCTGTTGGCTGAGCAATTTCAGTGCTGAGCATCCCTGCTGGCAGGGCTGCCCCCTGGCTGGTGCCCCCAGCACCAGGGTGCTCCTGGCTGAGGGGCGTCACACGGCTGTGGGAGCTTGCTGTGAAATGGAGACAGCCCATGGCCTTGGTGATGGCAAAACCCCACAAGCAGCCCTAATTGGGGTGGTGGTGTCCGTGCCCTACATCTCCATCCCAGTACAGGGTGGGAGCTGCTCCTGGCTGCAGCATCCCCTGCACCAGGACACATCCCCTGGGGGCTGCCCTGGGTCCCTTCGGCACCTGGGGAAGGCACCTCCTGCGCAGAAGACCAAGACTCATCTCCTGTGGACTGGAGAGCACAAGGGGTTCATGATGAGCCTGCATCGCCCATCCCCTCCTTAGATCCCTGGGCCCTTAGATAGGTGGTTTGTTTGGTTTTTTAGCCCTGAATGCTTTGTGTGGTTTGGGGCAGCATTTAGCATGGAATAGCAGTTTGGGGTTTTGCATCGCTTTTCCTGCTAGGTGCAATGTAGGGCTCACCCCTATGGGGAGGGGCTCTGAGAGTAGATGTCAGAAGGCAACAGCCGTGCCCTCAGAAGGGTCTTTCATTCCAGAATTTAGACTTGAATTTGGAAAAAAAAAACCTGTTTCTCTCCCTGGATGGGAATGAATTCCAGCTCTTGGCCAAGCTGTCGGACTCTGTGGACCATTGAAGCCCAGGAACCTGTTCTGAGGGCAGTCATCATCCTGCTGCTTCCCAGACCAAACTTCTCCGCTCTGACAGAGTGCTGATTTCTACCAGGGATGTTTTACTTTTTTTTTTTTTCTGGTTACTGTTGATGTACCTGGCATGTGGCAAATGCTTTCTGCTCCACCCCTGGAGTCCCAAAGGCCCCCCTGGGCCACCCCACACTGCCAGCTTTGGGCTGTTGGGCTACCTCTGAGGAAATGCAGCCTGTTGCACTGGAATTATCCAGAATTTACCTAATGTCACTAAAACCAGAATCTGAAATGTTATCTCTAATTATAATTGTTTCACTGATACTTCATATTTCCTCTCAGCTTTGTGACATTCTGGTAATTGCAGCCTTTCTCCCATCCCTTTAATTTGCAGCCCATCACAATGTTGGTTAGGAGAATCAATCTTTGAGGTCGTTATCTTGAGCTCTTTCCCAATATGTTCTGCTGTAGTTTGAATAGATTGTAGTGTTCATTCTTCAGATCTTTATTTTTCCTCCTCTGTGGCTGATTGAGACAAATTACCATGGGGTGAGGCACCCGCCTGGTGCTGCGTCCCCAGTGCCGAGCATCCCCAGCATCAGCTCCAGTGAGCATGGAGCAGCTTCCACAAAAACCTGTCCCCAGAGCATTCCTGGCTGAAGGCTTCTAATTGCAGCCAGGGCTTCTCTTTGCGGCTGCAGGAGGCAGTCGGTATTGCCGTGGCTGCTGGGCAGGAGCCCTCGGGTGAGTTTTGGGGAGCACTATGCAACACGGGGCAACCTCATGTGGGTGCTCTGTGCTGGGGTGGCTTACAGAGACTGCCGCAGCCCCTTCTGCCCCTGGCTTTGCACAAGAGCTTGCAGCAGGACCCTGGTCCTGCTTTGGGTGCTCAGTCGTGCACCTTCCTCCTCCTCACCCTGGTGAGGGGCGCGATGCTGGTGATGTCTCAGTGCGCAGGAGGCCAGGTGTCTCCATCCCTGTGCGCTTAGTGCCTGCGGGCACCCACACTGCACGAGGCTCTGCTTGTGTTCAGGCAGAGCCTTCGGGGACTCCAGGTGCCATCACAGCCCTTTGCTTCATCCCGCAGAGCATCCCCTGCCCCACGGGTGAGGGGCGAGTCCCTGGCCATGCTAGGTGTTGAGAAGAGAACTCCAGTGATGTTTTGGCCTTTTTTTAGAGAGAAAGGAAAAACAATTTACAGATGTGAAGCACAAAGTCTGAAGTGAAGTACTTTATTTCAACACACTCTTTATCCCTGCTCGTTTTAGGCAATATGAGTTCTTACAGGCTCGTTTGGCCACTGTCTGTGTGGTGTTAAGAATGGCAATAACTGTCCTTTTGGGGGCAGAAAGGAAAAAAATAGCCAATATGTGCTGGAGAAATTGCTGCTGTTCTTCTCGGTGCCTGGTGCTGTCTTCCTGAGGCTAGAGACCAGGACAAGCAGAGCAGGGGGCAGCTGCCAGCTCCACTGGGCCCTTGCTGCCTGTGGGTTCCCCAGCTCACAGCCTCCCCTGCCCGTTTATTGCCCCTGCAGGTCGTGTCCCAGGTGAGTGACGTTCCCTGGGGCATGTGCACAAGGTGACCGCCGTCTCCAGAGCATTTGCAGCGTGGGCTGCCCCCAGGACTTGTTTGCTTTGCTCCTGTCAATGCTGCAGGAGCGAGGTGTGCCCACGGGGACCCGCACGCAGATGTCCCCGAGCAGGCGGGAGCCGAACCCCACGTGGTGCTATCGGCTCCTCCTGCTTCAAACCCAGACCCCGCTGACCTTGAATTAAGGGCTTTTATTGTTGCTTGTGCGGAGATTTTCCTGTTCCCAGCATTTTTGCTTGCTCTCCACATCCGAGCACGCCGCTGTCCCGCCCGCCCCGCTATTAATAGCTGCTCCTCTCCACGCGTGCGGCCGCGCGCTTTCATCGCAGGCGAGCAGCAGCTCTCCGGGTGTGCTCTAGGTGTCTGTAATTCTCCCAGCAATGTCTTCCACTATTTCAAATTCTTGCTGCCTATTTTTATTTCCTTTTATCTCAAATCCTTTTTTTCCCACCCAGAAATGATCCCGCCAGAGGGCGATTTCATTGGTAATATTGCTTTTGCATTTTAGACTTTTCAAGGACTAATGAACTTTATTAGATTATAATGAACTTATTACTCAGTGCTGCTGACCTGCTTTCTAAAGAATTTGAATTATTATTTGGAACAGGCCTGTTGAGGGACTTTTTTTCCCTTTTTTGTAAAGCAGTATAGGGTACATTAACTCTTCGGAGTGGATTTTTTTTTTTGCTCTGCTCTGATTATCTGAAGATCCCTGTGAAATACAGCAGCTCTGCATTTGGGGCAGAGGGGGCAGAAACCGCAGGGACAGGGTGCCCCATCCTCCAGGGCTGTACTGAAGCTGCATTATCTGGTTCCCATCTCTTGCTTCCAGGCCATCTGTCCCATCACCAGGGGAGGCTGTTGGTGCTGAGAAATTGCCCCAGGATAGGACAAACTCTGAGAGCCCTGAGGCTGGTGCCTGGCCCCGGAGATGGTGTTGGAGATGTCTTTGCTGCTGGAGATGTTTCTGACCTCTCCTCCTGTTTTGTCCCTCTGGCAGAGCATCACCTGTGCTGGTGGGACAAGAGGGAGGAGATGCAGGAATGGCCAGGAGTTCTGCTTTTGCACAAACTGGGATGGTTTGGAGCATTTTGAGGCCACCTGGGTGCAGGGTAACAACTCCAGACCCTGGCTGCTATTTCTGGCCCAGGGTTGCAAATCAGTGCCCTCCTCCCCAGGCTCATGCAAGGTGGCTGCAAGCAGCATCCTTTGGCCCTGCCCATGTCACCTGTGCACACTGCAGGGCCTGATCCTGATGAACAAGGAGAAAGCCTGAGCAGCGTGCGAGCCTGTGTGGTTGTAGCTGCTGGCTGTGCATCAGCTGAGCACCTCGTCCTCCCCGGTTCCCAATTTTCACCCTTGCCGCCTGCCTTTTTGCTGCATAAATCCCTGATATTGGGTGCTGTGAAATCCCTGATGCTGGGTGCTGTGTCTTCTGATCCGCCCCGTGGCAAGGCTGGGCTCTCAGTGTTTTCTCACAGCCTGCTGGAGCTCCTGTGCCCCTCATCTCGGTGTGAGCAGCAGGGGAGGGATGTGGTGTGAAGGGATGAGTCAGGCGCTGGCAGGGCACCTGCTTGCTGCAAATCAATTTTCACCTGCCTGGGATGTGCTCTGCCAGAGCTGGGGAGGGAAGGGAGCAGGGGCTGGTGAGGGAGGGAGCCTTGCACATGCTGCATGTCCGTGTGTCTGGCTGCAGCCCTCTCCAGAGCAGTGGGACAGAGGGACAGACAGCTGGGGGGAAAAGAATGGACAGAAAAGGAATCGTCATTTTATTGCTCCTTGCTGCTTCACTTGCATCAGCTCAAGATGCCATAGGAGAGGCAGAAAGGTGGGATTGTGCCCTCACCAGAGGGGTTTTGCTGCTGGAGGGAGAGGCTGAGGGTGCTGGCTGCTCCCCAGGAGCCCCACAATGATGCAGAAATGCCAGAGGGAGCTCTTGGCTTGGCTTCAGGCCAGGCTTGCCCCTGGCTGGCCCTATCCTCCTGTGCTAACCTCCAACCAGAGCCAGTGCGAATTGGGGGTGGAATATTTGAGGTGTGAGCAGAGCCCCAGGCAGCGCCTGGCCAAGCACAGCCCAAACACTGCTCACGTCCACGGTGCCCCCAGCTTTGATCGGCCACAGCACAGCAAACAGCATGGGCAGCTCCTCGTAACCAAGCAGGGATCAGCAACATTCCCTCCTGCAATCATCCCTTCTCTTAAAACCACATGTTGAATTTAATAATTAAAAAAAAAAATAGAGAAAGGAAGAAAGGGTTTCCTGCAGGCTGCTGAATCGCCTAGAGCCCAGTGCATCCCTCCAAGGCCAGAAAGATCCAGGACCCTGTGGGCTCTCAGGCAGAGGTGATGCTGGGTGCCCCTTGCTGGGTGCCAGCAGGATGGTGTCTGTGCACGTGTTGGGGTGAGCACCCCAGGGATGCTGTGGCCACCCGTGGCCAGAGGTGCCTGAGCATCAGGGCAGGGACAAAGGGCAGGGTGGGCAGAGACTAACGCTGCTGGACGTGCACTTAGGGATGAATATTGCTGGCAATTATGATAATGGCTGGGAAATCCAAACCTGACATCTTCCTCACAGATGATGAATAAGCTGTCTGACTCTTGTTCATTTTTTATTCAGAACTTCAATGCTGGCTAATCCAGAGCTCCCAGCGCTAAATGCTAATGAGGAGTGCGTTGCCTGACTCCCATACTTAACAGCAAAGCAACTCCTGGGATCAAGGGGGTTAAGTATTGAAATTGTCTCGTACATTAAATAATTAGTAGACAAACAGATTGACTTCTCCAGCCATCACCAGCCCCATCTGTTTCCTGTGCCTTTGCTCCCTCTCTCTTTGCTTGATCAGATAATTGGCCAGGGCCGCACCGAGTGGCCCTGCTCTGCGTTGGGCAGTTGCTGTGTGTCAGGAGGGGCAGAGCGGGGCTGCGGCTCTCCCCGAGGCTGGCTGCAAACCCAGGTGCCACCCAACGGTGAGTACATGGCAGGGATGGAGCTGGGGGTGCCCACCGTGATCCCCTCTGAGCTGCCGAGCTCCTTCCAGCTGGAAGAGAGGAGCCGAGGGCAGAGACCCCAGAGAAATAATTCTGCCACGCTTCAGTCCGCCTTGCAGCCAGGCAGCACGAGATACAAGCTGTGTGCGGGCCGGGGAGCGCTTTGAGGGGCCATTTGCTACACAGAGATGCTGCTGTAAATGGTCCAGATGGGGGGGGTTTGAAAGCTTTTATTCCCTTATTTCCTTTTCGTTGCTGATGCTTGAAGGTTTCCTATAATTGCTTCCCTGTCTTTACTGCTCTGTGGCTTTCCTGAAATATTTTTGTTTTAATTACAATATTGATTTAGATACAGTGCTAAAAAAGCCCCCTGAAAAAGTTAATGAAAAGCAATTACTAAAGAGCACTCTAATGGAAAGGAGCCCCATGTGGGGAGCCAGCCCAGCCCCAGCAGTTGTTTGTGAGCCCTGGGGGGAGCGCCCGGCCAAAAAACACGGGGCGTTGGGGCTGGGTAGGACGCTACCCCCCGTGCAGCAACAAGGAGCAGAGTTTTTGCCCCAGACCTCTTGGCATACTAGGCACAGATGCCTCAAACTTGCTCAACTTGAGGTGCAGGGTGCCACAAAACACCCCACTGCCCATCCCTGTCACCGCATCCTTCAGTGGCCCAAGGGCTGGGACCACGGACGGGGCTCTGAGGTTTGTGGCACTGAGGATGTGAGCACGAACCCTGCCCGCGCGTGGTGCGGGGAAAGCACGGGTGACCTTTTGTGCTGTTAGGTTTTTTTCCTCCAAAGGCTCTCCCGTCAGGCTGTTACCATGACAGACGAGTATTCAGCCGCGTGCGGGTGACGCGGGCTGCGGGAAGAAAGGCAGGCATTGAGAGAGGCAGTGAATGTTATCTTGTCAAGGTAATGAAAGAGAGGAACCTTAGGCATGCCATAAAGAGGAAGTTGACTTTTTTATAAAATATATAAGACATATTGCTGGGAAAACTCTATTAAGAATTGTAAAAGGTGAAAACCTTTCATCCAGTTGACTCTTGAGGAAGGTTCCTTGGCACAGAATAGATAAATAGAGGCTTTCGCCGTCAGCTATCCTAGCATGAAAGGAAAGCCTTATGAATACTCACCAGATTAATGAGACAGAGGACTCATAAATATGTCAGAAGACCCACAATAGCTGGAGATTAAATAGATGCCTCGTTGGGATGCGGATTAATATTTGTGAGGCCAAGGTGTCCCTGTGGGTGGCTGTGCTGGGCAGGGTGCCCCGTGCCAGGGCCTGGCCTGGAGCGAGGAGCTCGGCCTCTGAAGGCCTCACCCTTCCTGGCCGGGTGGTGGAGGAGATGGCCTCTGGTGTTCCTCCGTGGTGACAGGGGCTGCAGAGGAGCCACACCTCACCCAATCTTCTGCCTCCCTTCTGGACACCCAGAAGTGATTTTCTTGTGCTCCTTTGTTCTACAACAGCCCCATGGAGGCTCTCAACAAGCATCTACAAGGCTACGATGGTGCCCGCAGCACCACCTTTCTCCTAGACACTGAATATGGGCCCCAGAGAGGAAAGGGATCGTAAAAGCTGGTGGTCACAGGGGTGAAATCAGCCCAGAAGCTGCCATGCTGGTGTTCACCCAGGCCTTCATATGGGTTAATGACAAAGATGAACATTGAGTCAGCTGAAGGTTTCATCCTGCTGTGCTCTCTTTGCATGGTCTGGAGGCTCTGGAAGATGCTGGGTGAAGGAGTGCAGTGTCCTAAGGATAATTGCATGGCACTTGTTGGCACTGCAGGCTGGCTGCGGTTCCCAGCAGTGGGTGGGAAGGGCCCCCAACACCCCGCCACCTCCCCGTGGGGCTGGGTGCTCAGCAGGGACACAGGGATCTGCCTCCCCCAGCATCCTGTCGGGATGGCCCCAGCCGCCCATGGGGATGACTCAGGGTGAGCATCCCGCTGCACAGCCCCAAATTCCTGCTTCCTGGAGGATGCCCCAGTGTGTCCCTGCTGCAGTGATGCTCACCCCCGCAGGGAGGGATGTGCTGGTGCTGCCATCCGCCGCCTCGGTCATTGTCATGGGAACGAGGAGCGGTAAACAACAGGAAGCATCCCCAAAAAGCTGCCTGCCAGGCGGGCTCTGCTGGCAGGAGATGATTCAGGGTAGTGCTGGCACTCGCCAGAAAATGACGCTGCAGCGTCCCTGGCACCGGTGCTGCTGGGGAGCAGCAGCAAAGGAAGGGGACCCAAATGTCCCTGTCCCTGGTGGCATCTTGTCCTCCAGCAGCTGGCCCTGGCAAGGAGCTCGGGACCACCTTGTCCCTTACCATTGCACCCAGCCTCGCCTTGAAAAGAGGAAGGGACCTGGAGCAATTTTGGTCAAGACGTACACCAGGTGATGCCACCTGCAGCAGGAAAACTGTAGCAATGCCCCCACAGCATCCTGCCCAAACCTGACCCCACAGGGCCACCTGCAGCCTCAAAATGGGCCAGGGGAAAACATCCGCATCTGTGCTGGTCCTCAGAGAAGGTTTGGGGTGGAGACCCCTTTTGTGGGGTTTGGGGTCAAAAGGAAACGTCTCCTCTGTTAAGTGCCCAGGCTTGTGCTATATGGAAGAGCTTTTTGGATTTTTTGGATTGGATGCTTTGTGATGTGATGTGGTGTCATTCAGGAAGCATTAATTTGGGGAATGCCTCATAGCAGGTCAGTGGCGATGTTCAGTGCTCTGCTAGTCCCACCTGTGGAGCCTGCAGCCCTCCCAGGCTTCAGATGACGGGTGGCACCTCTGCCTCGCTCCCTCTCTCACAGATCCTGGTGTCTTTTTGTCGGGTACAGCCACCAGCACAAAATACCAGCTCTTCCCCCATGAATACCAACGTATGGGAGCCCAGCACGGAACGTTTCAGCTCAGCGGCTGAAAAAGGTGATGTCCCCAGGCTCTGACAGCAGTGAGCACTGCTTCTCCATGCTCAAACTGCAGTCAGCATCTAGCTGCTATTAGCAGCACCGTTATTTATTCATGGTGGTTCTCGTGCTCATCACACTCAGGTGTGATGTGGGCATCAGCTGCCAGCCCTGCTCCCAGCCCCCTGGCGCAGCTCGTCCTCTGCCCTGAGCACCCCGCTCCAGCCGCTCCGAACCACCCCCGGGATCTGCTGCTTGTTTGATTTACAGTGGTATCCTTTGTAACTTTCAAACGCCACCATGTAGCCTTCTCAGGCACGCAGATATAAGGGTCCTTGTTTTGCACGGTGTGCATTGAAAGGAAAGTAATGGATGTCCCCAGCTTAATGGTCTAAAAGTCTTTCTTGCTGTGCAAAAAAAAAAGCATCCCCAAATCCATTTTCATTTATAACATTATGAGCAATTCTACTGGCAGCAGGTTTTCCTTCACATATATACTTATTAGGGAGAGAAATTCCCCATCCTAGAATAATGTTCTTGCTTGGATCGAGTAGCTGAAATTTGGAGTTTTCAAACTCTGGCTCTGTGTTTTATCAGCCCATTGCTCCCTGTACACTGTATCCTGGAGGATGGAGCATCCCTCTCCAAACAGGTGACTCCCATGAGGGCAGGAAGCAGGTGACAGGGAAGCAGAAAGAGGCAGAGCTTGGAAAACACAATGAGAGCTGCTTTGGTGCAAGCTGAAAAGCCAGGGGTTGGAGGTGGATGCTGCCCGGGAGCTGAGGCTGCCACACATGGGGCTGGAGGCCCCAGAAATCCCTTCTGGCTCCGACTGCCTGCTGTGGGCACCGCCACCTGATGGGCAGGGCATTTTTCATCGTGTCGGTGACAAATGGCTCTCAGTTGAGTAGAAAAATGGTTTATTGATTAGGTAGCAGAGGTGTGGGCAGGGACTGTGCTGCTAACGAAGGGTTCTGCCAGCTGCTCTCTGCTCTGGCCGCTGGGGACAGGCGGAAGAGGGACTTGGCCAGCCCTGGTCTGCTGTTCCTGCGAGGCATGAAACAAAGCCCTGAGGGGCAGAGCTTCGGGGAGCTCATCCCTCTCCGTCCTCTGGTTCCCTGCTGGGGCTTGCTGCTCCTGTCCCCAAAAGGCAGCAGCACCGAGCTCCCAGGGATGGTTGGTGATGGTCCCCCAGCTGCAGCAGGCCCACCTTTGCAGGCCACCTCTTCAGTCCTTCCCTCTGCTGCTCCTTTCCATGCCTAATGTGAACCCAGCTCTAGCAAAGCACTTCATTAGTGCTTGATTTGGAGCAGGAGGCTGTCCCACTGAACCCGAGCACTCCTCTCAAACCAAGCACGCTCACATGCTGCGGGGTGGGAACCCACAGCCATTATCTGGGAAGACTGCTTTTTATTATTATTATTATTATTTTTTTTTGAGGAAACAGCCTGGTTTTCAATTTTTTTTTTTTTTTTTTTTTTTTTTTTTTTTTTCATCCTTAGCCATGGTGGTTTTATCCACAGAGCACCTTGAACAACCTGAGCATAATTAATCACAGTCTGCTTCCCTGTGTTCGTATGGGATTCCTAATCCACAGTAAATCCTGTGGGGAACAGATGCAATTATCAAAGAAACGCTTATTAAAAAGAACGATATGTGCCATAAAAAAAATGTCAGGACAATTGTCCTTTAGCTGTTTGCAGTGTTGCCGGCGGTAATGTACGATCCCAGCTGTCTGCGTCCCCAGCGTGCTTTAGTGGTGGCTTGTGCCGGGTTCTTTGTGCAACTCCCTGAGCTCAGCTGCTCTTCTCCTCCCATCCTGTCCGCACCTATTTGTAACTCGGTGAGCAACAGCCTGTCAGAGCTGTGGACTTCTGCAGCCAACGCTGTTTTGGGGCTCTGCTGGATGAAGAGCAGCTTGGGGTCGGTACCTTCCCTATGTGTCCATGTGCAGCATTGAGACACAAGGAAATGCATCCAACGAGGACATACTGCTTTGTCCAGCTGGGCAAAGGGAGCCCAAGGAAGCTTTGGCCAAGCAGATTCTCTCCCTGTGGCTCAGTTTCCACCCGTGAGGCTGGCAGAGTCACACCAGGCCGTCCCGCAGGGACTTTGAAGGAGCAGCCCAGCAGCACTCCAGGAAAGCTGCTTAGCAGCACAGTCAGGTGGCCCACAAATAATCCTTGTGCACAGGACAGGGGTGACTTGTTCTGGAAGAACCGAGCAAACCAGAGAGGTGCCGCTGCACACACCAAGGATGTGCACGCTTGCTGCAAGTGCTACAGGATATGGGGGGGTGAGACCTACAAAAACCTGAGAAATTGGTAAATACACTTACACGTGTGAGGCTGCTGCTGACCTCTGTGTCTCAAGGTAGCTTTTGTTGTGGGCAGGCAGCAGAGACATGGGGAGGAGGAGGATGGGAGAGGTAGCAGGGGCTGTCTCAGTTCGGCTCTAGCTCGTCAGTCAGAGGAGGAAGGGGCAAAACGCGGTTGGAAACCAGAGGAGCAATCAATGGTTTGCTGTCAAACGAAAGGATGGATCGAGTGACTTTCTGCAGGAATCTGTCCTTGATCTAACAGGAGTCAGTATTTTCCCTAACGATCCAAATGATGGAATATTCACTGCTACATCCGCAGAGGGTCAAGACGGGAATTAGTGCTGCAATTGCAGAGAAGGAGATTTTTAATCGTCTGGCAGTAAGGACAATTATGCGCTGGGACGTTTTGCCTGAGGAGGCTGCAGAGGCTTTGTCTTTAGAGATTTTAAGAAGAATTTGGAGAAACCTCTCCTTGGAGTGATGGAGCTCACCCCAACAAGGCAGAGCTTGTCTCCCAAGGTCCTTTCCAGCCCTAATTTCTGTGATTCTGCATCATTCCGAAAGCAGTATCTCATCTTCTGCAACTTTTAGGAAGAAGTATGAAAAATACCATGAAAAGCTGAAAATGTGATAGCTTTGGAAATAAAGCCTGTTGCTTTTATCTGCGAACATCTCAACGCGTATGTTAACCCTGTTCTCCAAACCCATCAGCAGAAACGGAGCAGCCTGGCTTGCCAACCTCCTCCTCTGCAGATCTGCCAGAGCTCTCGCTGGCTTGAATTTGGACAGCCTGGGCAGTAAGGTTTTACCACCATGGAAAAGCTTTAGATTGCTAAAAAATACGAAATCTGAGCAATGGTATTTGTATGAAATGGGTATTACAAAAAAAATCCATCAATTCCTCTGGCAAAGACAGCTGGGCATTTGGAGTGGTGGTGTTTGAAATGCAAAACGCACCTCACTGGAGAGTTGTTTCGTGCAATTCATCTTCGGAGCGCGCTCTTGCTCTTGTTTGCAATGTGCAGCTATAAACCACGCTTTCTGAAAGTGCTCCGGCGGGCTCGGAGGCAAGCAAGAGGGAAGGATGCTAATATCAGGCATTTCAATCCCCACTGCAGCCTGCATTGCTCAAAGCAAGATGACTTGCAAACATGTAGCCCAAATGAGGAAGATGAATCGTATGCAAGGTCAGGCTCAATGCCAGGAAACTGATAGAGGCAAAAGCGGTTAATTGCTTTAGATTCCAACGGCCCCAAAACGTGCCCTGCGTACAGACATCCCTGCCTCACGCAGCGATGGACCTCACCATCCAAACCAGCAAATAAAATAGGAAATGGAGGTGCTCGTCATGATTTTTAATGTCAGAATTAGATTCACTGTTGCCTTATGGTCTCTGTAATTACTAGACATCACTCATCGTTTTTCTCAGCTCAAGGGATACTCTGTTATTGACCTCACTGGGAAGATATAAATACATTACTGAGTGGAAATATCACCATTTGCCATTGTGGAAAGGTCTACACGACAGCTCAGAGGACCCTGAAATCTTTATTGCAGTGCACCTACAGCAGAGGACAATGCCTGATACTGTTGGTGCGATGGCCAAGTGCTTCTGCTGAGGCTTTAGAGGAGAAAAACCTACTACAGGGTATTAAAGGAGAGAAACAACAGCAAACCACGAGCCCAAAGGACCTTGCTACAGCCAAACAGATAAAAATACCATGCCTGGGGGCACGTTGGCCATGCTGGTCTCAAGCTGGTGGGGCCACAAAGACTCTGGAGAGAATGGTAGGGCATCAGAGAGCCACAGAGAGCAAAGGTGTGTTATGTCCATGGGGGTGATCAGTGCTGCAAGCAGGGGGAGGCTGGTGAGGTGCTCTCATGAAGCCATGCACGGAGCGTGGTGGTGGTGGGATGCTCTCATGAAGCCAAGCACTGAGGACACTCAGCTCTGTGCTGCACGGGTGGGTGCTCAGCCTGGAGGCCACCTACGCAAGGAGGTAGTTCACCAGTTTGTGCTGGTCACCCCTCGCCCACCCTGAGCCCCCGGTGCCCTGAAACATCTCTGAGCCATGAAAAAGAGCTCTGTGAGCAGGGGGTCAGCTGTCCTGGTGCACGGCACTCACGTACCTCCGCTTCCTCAGGCAGCCTCAGAGCAAACACACATGCAGGGAGGGTCCGTGCTCGGCAGGTCAAAACTTGTATGGGGCCAGCAGAGCTCTCCCCAGGTTTCCATGTGCTTTAAGGTGCCCCATTAGAAAAAAAGCCTCATCTGTTTTTAGGGGATGAGGCTGCTCACAGACCAGTCCCCGTTGGAGTCTCGGTAGCATTTTAGTTGCTGCTGGGTTTTGGGGGATTGATAGATCTCACCTAGCTGTGGCTTCCTCTGAGCATCGCCTTCACCCTGAGCTTGCCTAAAGCAGCGCCCCAACCAGGACAAGGAGACCTGATGGGAAAAAAAAAATAACAAAAAAGAGATGGTGGCTCCCACCATCTCCAGGTGACTTCCCAGCCCTGCTGTTGAACGCTGTCTTTATTTTGGGTTGGGGTGCGCCTGGCTCTTAAAACCTCCCTGTGCAGCTGGCTCAGTGTCCTTGCAGGGCAGCTGGGCCCCCAGATTACAGCTCCGCTGCTCACGAGTGCTTGTTATAGCTCATGGAGCCAGGGAGGTTTCTCTGCTTTCTATTCTGGGCCGAGCTCCCCTTGTGTTTATTTACAGTCACCTGAGCAGCCTGTAGCTGTTGGAGTTGAAGAAAATTGCTGTGAAAGGGAGGAAATTGGCTTCTCACCTTGCAAGAGCTAGAGGAGCTCCTGGGATGTATCTTGGGGGGGTGAAGGAGTCGAGAAGCCGTCCCCGGGTGGTTCCTGATCCCTCTTGTGCTGCGCCCTCCTGGGTCCCGCTGGGCTGCAAGCTGGGCCTGCAAAGCACCTGGCTTCACGTCCCCCCAGGCAGTGCTGCTCCCAAAGCCTTAGCAGCACCCGAGGTGAGGAAGGCGCCTTGTTCTGGGGTGCACACCCCCAGAAAACATCGCAGCCTGCTTAGGAGGCCCCGGGCACACAGCCCTTCCTAAGCAGAGGGGCTCAGTGCAGCTCTGGCTGTCCCCAGCCAAGTCCCTCCAAAGAGCACAAATGTGCAAGTGTGTGTGCAGCCTCTTGCTCTGGACCTCCCGTAAATGTCATGCCCATGTCTATAAGTGGCCTAACATATTGAAGATCAGGCAGCAAGGGGAGGGAAGATGACCTTTTGCATTTTGCCCGGAGCAGACGAGGGTAATGGAATTATAATTCCATGTAATTCATCTCCTGACACGGTGCGATCGCCGAACTCCGCTCGGCTGCAGACGGAGCGATGCAGGTGGCCCCGAACACTGCGCCCAGGCACGGTCCCCAGCTGGGACAGCATCCCCGAGCCCTCGCAGGGCTCATCTGTGCCAAAAGCATCCCCGCTGCGCCCCGGGTGCAGATGGAGCCGCTCCTTCTGGCGGGAGGCTCAGAGCTGCTGCGCGTGGAGGCCAGCAGCAAAAACACTTCCCAGCCCAGGGGAGCAGCTGGCACGGGGAGCAGCTCGCTCCAGAGCCTCAGTCTGCTCCCCTGCCTTCCCACTGCCATGCCGCTTTGTGCTTTTTGGGGTTGCACCCGGCACAAAGCCTCTTTTTGACAGCACAGGTTCTGCACCCCAAATACCTGTGCTGGGAATGTAGAGAACCCAACCCCACTCTTTTTGCCTCAAATGATGCTTTTGCCCTGTCTAAGCACAGTGTACCCAAAGCCCATGCTGCCAGGCCGCTGTTAATTAGCTCCTCGATAATTTGCTCCCCTGGATCCCCAGCTCCCGTGGGCTGGCCGGGGGAGCCGTGTCCGCAGGGCGTTTGGGCAGCAGAGAGGGTGCTGCTCTCAGAAAGCTACACCTGCTGAAGGGCTGCTGCTGCTGCCGCCTGGCATTTATTTTCCGTCACTGATTACATTCTGTTAGTCAGAGATTTTATCCCAGAGAAATCCTCCAGGAACTCCTAATAGCGGAGTCAATCTTCATAAAACCTGGGGCGATAAACCAAGAGACCTCGCTTTGCTGCAGGCCTGGGCTGCGGGTGCGGGGCTCCCGGTGCCCGCCAGCCCCGGTACCTCGCAGCACCCAGTAGGAGTCTTTAAATATTTATTTAAAAGGGTTTTTGCTCCTGAGTGGTGAAATAGAAACCGGCAAAGATTAAATGGCTTGGTTAATATGAGCAGCTTGGAGGAGAGCAAGCTGTGCTGGGCACTGCTGGCATCTGGATGCTGCACGCTCCTGCATCCCTCTGGGGGAAATCCTAAGGCAGATTCAGATAAATTAACCTCGTGTTTCTGTTACTGGGTAAATGTTGGGTGATGCTGTCGGTGTGGCTCCCTTGGTGTTTCTTCCCCTGGCAGACCATTTGTTTGTTGTATTCCCTGTGGGTGGCTGCAGCACCCGCAGCACAAAGCGCTCGTGCCTGTGAGACGGGGTCCTGGGTGGTCTGACCCATGGCAGGAGCTGCAGGGGGGCTCCCCGAATCGCCAGCGAGGGAAGCAGATGGCCGTGACTGCTCGTGGCTTGCCAGCAATGAATTTAGGAGCTGAAACCTCATGATGCCAAAAGGGGCAAGGGTTTTGCTCAGCCCCCTCTGCTACAGCAAGTCCGGAGGATGAGGCAGGGGTGCTGCTTAGGGGGCTTCATCACCACATCTGCTGCTCTCTGGATTTGCAAGGCCCAGAAAAATGAGGCAGTGCAGGCAGTGCGAAGGAAACCCCTTCATCAGCGGGGGCTGTGTGGGCAGCAGCGTACTCAGCAAAGTCTCAGTCAATGAAAACAATCTCATAAACACCAGCCTCTAATCCATCTCCCTCATCCTGCCCTGCGTGCTTCCCTCAGATCCTTCACGGCAGTCATCTCAAAGACCCCGATAAATGCATCTTATCTTTCTAAAACTCAGCCCGACCTTGGGCAGATGAAGCTAACTTTCCCTGAAAAGAGACATCGGTCTCTTTTCTTGGGTGACAAGCAGCAGGACGTGAGGAAATGGCACCAATTTGCACCAGGGGAGGCCCAGAGCGGGCCTCAGGCAGAATTTGGTCCCACAGAGGGTGGCTGAGCGCTGGGACGGGCTGCCCGGGGCACTGGTGGGGTCCCCACCCCAGAGGTGTGTAAGGGACGTGTGGACGTGGTGCTTGGGGACACGGCTTAGTGGGGGCACTCGGTTGTTTGGGGGTGGCTGGGCCTGGTGAGCCCCCAGGTCTCCTCCAGCCTGGGGGGCTCCGTCAGCCTGTTCTCCGGTTTTGTCTGCTGATGTCAGGATGGCCCAGCCTCACCAGCCCTCTCCTCGCTGGATTAAAAATCCTTTTGCAATTTCTCCACCTCTTTCAACAAGGCACGTGTGGGTTCTCCCCATCCTCCTCCAGCCTCCCACGGCCATATCCCCGAGGGGCAGCGAGTCTCTGGGTGAGCCGGGCTGCGTTGGCGAGCTGGTGTGGCTGCAGTGACCCTTCATTGCCCCAGGAAAATGCCCAGAGGTGCCCTGGCGTTGGGATGGGCCACAGGGCCCATCAGAAGACTGACTGCCACCAGCAGGTCGGAAAGCAGCCGCTCCGTCCGATGTGCTAGGACCGAGGGCCACTTTGTCCCTCATGGCTGCCACAGCTTTCACAAAGCTTCCTCTTTTCCACCTCACTGCCAACACCCGAACTAGTTTGCAATTCCAAATCTGTGCCAAATCCTAACATTTTTTCTGGATTTTTTGGGGTTTTGGAGCAGGCTAAAGGGGAAAGAATAACAGTTAAAACAACACGGCGCCTCCCAAATATGGATTGAACATAATACCTATGCTATTATTTTAGAAAAGAAAGTGTCCCACTTGCTTTGGAAGCATAGATTTTTCTGTGATGAATGGGAAGGTGTTTTTCCGGTCGATGCTATTTAATTACGCTACAAAGCATTAAGGAGCTGAGCTGCCATCCCTGCCTCCCGCGGCTCGCTGGTGAGGCCTGGGACCCATCTAAGCAGTCCCTGTCCCAAAATCCTGCTGTCCCTCGTCCCTGATGAGCGTGCCCTGGTTTGGGTTGGCTTCCCAGGGCTTGGTGCTGCCCTCCCCCTGCCCTCTCACAAGCACAGCGCAGTGTGATTTGTCCGATTTTCACAGAGTCACAGAGCAGTTTGGGCTGGAAGGGACCCTAAAGCCCACCCAGTGCCCACCTCCCCACAGCCCCATCCAGCCTGGCCTCGGGCACTGCTGGGGTTGGGGCACCCGCAGCTCCTGGGGCAGCCTGCGCCAGGGCCTCACCACCCCAAATTTCCTTCATTATCGGGAGAAATGCCTCACAGCCACCAACCTGCAGGGCCGGAGGGTGAAGCCCACCTGGCACGTACCAAAAGCCAAAGGGTGCTTTGGGTGCAGCAGGCCATTTACATTCAGAAGTCTTCCAGAGGCTGGGGATTTATCTCCATCCTGGGAGGGTGCCTTATTAGTGGCTTTTGGGTACACGGCTCCTGAATAATGAGGACAATCCTGTCTTGGGAAGATAAATCCCAGTATAATGATGCCATTGTCTTTCCTTATTGTAACTCTCTGTCAGCACCTCATTTAACTGCTGTTTTACCCAAAGATTTTGACAGCCTGCTTTAGCACAGGAAGGATAACACAATGCTTCTTAATTGCCACCACATCAAAATTAGTCCCTTCTGTGGCTCACGGGTGAGCACGCGGCCCTTTGGGGACAAGGGGCTGAGCGTGCAGGGCTGGCTTCCCAGCCCGGCTCCACACGGGCACAGGACTGCCGGTAAATGCAGATTTTGCCCCAAAGTGTACATGTTGAGGAGGAAGAGCAGCGAGGAGCGGGGAGGAAGGTCTCGGGGGGCAGGGAATGCAGGATGTGTGCAGATGTGCTCCTCTTGATGCCCCATTCCCCTCCTTCCACCTGAGTGCTCAACGCTCTGCAACTTCTCCTACAATTACGGCACGAGAGCTCACGGCTGGGAGGAATGCTGCTTGGAAAGAAATTTGCCACGTTTTTGAGAGTGTTTTTCTGCCCTGATGTGCCCGGGGACTGGGCTGCGTGGGCGGCTGGGGGGTCGCTGCCAGCCTGGGTCGGGTACCACCGGGACGCAGAGGGAGCCGGAGATGGATGCGTCGTGAGAGCACTTTCTGGCGAGGATCTGAGCAATTTAAGCTAGCTGCCATGGCCAGGGTGGGTTGGAAGTTTCCTGATGAGTGTCTTTGTCTGTCGGAAATTGGGCTGGTGAGTGGAGGAAGGCGCAGAATAGCAAAGCAGGCTGTGTCTGTTGGAAATCCACCAGTGCAGAATCAAAACAGAGCCAAAGCTCCGTCACCCTGTGGCATGGGTGACCCGTGTGCTGCCTCCCTGAGCACAGCTTGTCATCGTTGTGTCTGTAACTCTTGGCATTCAAGGGGGCTGGAGCGGGACGCAGTGAGGGTGGGGATGCAGGGATACCCGGCACCACCTGGCTCTTTTTTGTGCTTACTGCTTTCTTCTGTCAGTGCTCCATTCTCCTTGTTTTTCCCCAGGGATCAGTGTGCCCATGGAGCTACCTGCCTGCTCGGAGTTAACTGAGGTCGGGGTCCTTGCTGAACCTCTGGGAAGGTGCTGTGGGAGCTGCGTGCTTTGGACTGAGACAGGCATCGGATAAAGGGAGGTCCCTTTGGAGTCTGAGCTGCCTTTTGTATTTATTGCAGCTCCAGTGCTTTCAAATCCCTTCCAAGATCTGGTTTTCCTGCTCATGATCCACGTTTAGCAGGGCTGGGGGATCAGCAAACAGCCTCATGGTCAGGAGCCAGCAGCGTGGAGAAGTTTGTCCTCAGGATGCAGCAGCAGCCAGGAGCTTCGTCCTGGCTCTCTCCCCTGTGCTGTGATGCTCCGTGGATATTGTAAGAACGAACGTGGTTATGGCCTGAAATAGAAAGCTCATTTATTTATGAGGCTGTTTGATTTCCTCTGAAATGCCTCATCTAGCAGCCCCTCTCCATTAGAAACCCTCTGAAGCTATGCAAGAGAAAGCCATATCGTATTATTTAAATTAATAAAGCAGCTGCAAATTTTTGCTTCATTTTTAAAATACGGCAATAGAAAATATCCTTCCATGGACCATTTTTCCTGTGGTTTTCTTCCTGAATATTCCTAATTATGGCCATAATTAATTTTAACGAGTCACCCACCATCAATTCCACAGTAATTTGTAAGTGTCCTGCTGCCGGCTTTAAGAAAAAAATGCAAAGCAACTCCCTCCTTTGACTGCCTCTTTAGTGAAAGCAGGGATCACTTAAGGAATTGGCACTTGGCCCCAGCAATGCAAAATTGCCTGGTCCTCGGTCAGAGCTGGTCCTGTCTGCCCGCTGATGGATGGCATCATCCAGAGCTTTTATAGGCTCAGCGAAAGAGGCCAATCTGTCCGCACTGATAAATCTAAATCTTGTATAATATTTCATAGCCCTACCAGACTTGTGTAGGGAGCCAGCGTGATGCTGCGGCGTCCTGGGGAAACAGCTCGGAGGGCAGCGGTCAGCAGCAGAGTCCTCGGATGGACTTTGGCCTCTGGGGACGGGGTGGGAAGGTCTGGTAGAGGAGGTGGGTGGAGAAGGGAGGAGCGAGGTGCTGTGGGGTCCTGTCTCCACCTCCTGGACCAGGGTAACGTCAGGCATCTCTACCAGAAGAGCTCCCAGCTGCTCCTGGGCACCCAGAAGTGTGGGAGCCTCCTGCTGGGGATGTCACTCGTGAGGTCCTGGGATGTGCTCCTGGACACACCGATGTCCCCAAGAGGGTCCTGCTCCCTGGGAGGTACCCAGCGTGAGCTGGGCAGCATCAGCTGAGCATCCTCTTGGGGCCCTGCAGCCGAAACTGAGAGTTGGAGGACAGCAAGTTTATTCCTTGGGAATCTGAGATGTCTGTGTTCACTGGAGAGCCCAGGTTCAGGCTACTGCCAGCCTATGCCAGGGATCCGAGCACCCCTTACAGCAGCCGGGCATCCGTACTCCTTGCAAGCCCTGGAAAATCGCCTCTCACTGGGTTTTTGTGTGCATCAGCTGCAGCGAGGATGCTGCTAATGCCTGGGGAGAGCCTGCAGAACTACCCAGGCTGGCAAAGAGCAGCACGGAGAGGGCTCAGAAGCTCTGAGCATCCAAGGGACTGGCTTGAAAAATGTGGCAGTGCTGTAATAGGGTTTATTTTTGAGGTTTTTATTTCTTTCTAGTCTTAATCTCCATTGTGACTGAGGGGAGGGAAGCGTACTAAGAGCATCCAATCTCCTGAGGTGCCCGTGAGGATACAAAAGGTGTCTGTTCTTTACATATGCAAGGTGCAGTGGTGATAGCTTGAAACGTGGAAAAGCCACGTTTCCCCTTTACTGCAACTTTAACTGGAGAAATATGGGCCGGCCAGCAGCTGCAGCAGCCGTTTTATCCTCCAATTTACTGCTCTCACTTCCAGCCTGTCCCTGAGAGCCCGGCTCCCTTTGTACCACTTTTCTATTAGTGCTTTTTATTTGTGGCCAGGAGGCAGGGCCGAGCCGTGCGCCAGCACTTTGTGTTCGCCCAGCAAAGGATCCTCGCTCCTGGAGCCGTCACCGCTGCCACCCCCGTGCTCTGCCTGCAGGGGATGGGGATGGGGAGCCCGGGGGCTTGGGATGCTCCTGCTCCACCTCTCCCAACCCCTGCATCACATCACATCCAAGGGAGCCTGATCCTGCAGCCAGTTCCACCATGGGCAGCCAAGCTGTATTTTTTTTGCCAGGTTATGCTGCCAGCAGCAGGGTTGGAGCCATGAGGAGCCTTCTGTTTCAAGAGCAGGTCAAGGAGAGCAAGCGGGTGCCTCAGTTTCCCCCTTTGGCAGCCGGCACAGTGACATGGGGCTGCCTCGGGCTGGCAGCTGGTGGCACTGATGGTGTTTGCCAGCTGCCGTGGGGATTGTGCAGTGTCTGAAGCCCACCTTCCCTGGAGAGCGCATCCATTCCCGCAGCTGTGTGCAGGGTGCTTCCCCTGTCCCCAGAGATGCTCGGAGCATCCAGCCTGGGGACCATGGGGACGCCTGGTGCTGCTCAGCCCCCTGGGCAGGGCGCAGCCCCTGCTTTTGGACAAGATCCACGTGAGGTCACGGAGGTGCCAAACCCACCACTGAGCATCGCGTCCCAGCCCTGGCACGGCCAGGGTCTTCCAGCTCCTACTGCCGCTTCCTCTGGCTGCATTCCCAGTCCTCCCAGTCCCTGGAGAACAAACCCAGCCGAAGTCGCCTTGTGCTCGGCTGAAGGCATTTAATCACTGTCTCGGTGTGATGGAAATACGAGCTACTCCTGTGCCAGTCAGGACATGCTCTTCTTGCACAGCCGAAGATGAGCAAGGAGCCATCCGAGCATGAAATAGTTGTCAGGCTTCCAGAGGGTCACAAGATATATGGATTATGAAGTGAAGACTCCCACAGATCTCAGATTATCAAATATAAAGACCGCAGGAGAAGATTGCTGCGGCTCGTTGGATGGCAGGAGCACTGCCCTGCGCTCAGAGCTGGGCTGGAGCACAAGGGCGTGTGGTCCACAGACTGCCTGGGTCCATGGGACTCTCATAAGCTTTGGATTTGCCCCAGATTTAGCTGGTCCCATGCAGAGCATGCACATCTCGGTCATCAGAATTACCTTGTGCAGTTTGTATCTGAAGCTCCCAGGAACGGGCAGGCTTTATTCCCATGCTATGTGGAGCAGAAGCCATCTAGAGGTTAGAGCACTCGAGGAGCTGGAGATCGAGATTAAAGAGGACACTTAAAGCAGGGTGAAGAGGAACTAATGGGATTAGCCGTACTAGGTCTCGTGTGGGGGATCAAGTGCCTGCAGAAGAGGCAGCGTGACGGCAAACCCGGCTCCATCGGCACTGCACCGTCCCCCTTCCTGTGTTACAGGGCACACAGCTGCTGGTCACCCCCCAGTCCCGCTCTGCCACCAAGCCCTCACTTGCCATACCCATTCCACAGCTCTGCCTGGGCCTCCTTTTAGCTCTCCATTCCCCTCAATGGACCCTAAAAAGGGGGAGTTTTGCCCGTGTGTCCTCACACATCCCGAGGGAGCCTGTGCATGAAATCCAGCCCGAACAGGGGCACAGCTCCCTGCCACCCCCGGCTCGGTGTGGGGCTGCTGTTCTGCCTCCCCTGCCGCCCACCAGCCTTTCTTCCCCCCACCCAGGCTCAGCCCCGCGTGAATTAATTGCCGGAGTCAACGTCAGCCGCCTTTATGCAGCGCCGCTGTGTAATTCCATCTCCTCGTTTCCGCTCCCCCACTAATTTATTCACTCCAGGTTCGTTGCAATCAGCCCAGCCTTTTTTCTCTCTCTGAGCCCTGTTCCTGAGCTGGGGACGCGGCTTTCCCCGGGTGGCTGGGGCGAGCGGGAGCACCCCCCCGGGGACCCTAATCGCGGTGCTGGCGCCTTCGTGTGGGCTTTGCTGTGCTCATGGCTTGCCCCCTTCCCTAATGACTTCCACCGCACTGCTTTCTTCTCCTGCTTCGGTAAAGGCTTTCAAAATGCACCCGCCTGCAGCATCGATGTCTCTATTTAGGGGACTTCTGGAGAACGAGAAGGGAAGATCAGGGACAGACTCACCTGATCCTTGGTCCGCAGAAGGTCTGACAACCAGCAAACGCCCCAGGGAGGGCGTGTGGATTTCCTGCATTTTCCTTCAAAAACACAACATCTCTTCGCCTAGCACTCGTGCCGATGGAGCTCGGCTGAAGGGGCAATTTAGGCAGCTCTCGGTGAGATGAGTGAGAGTCTTTTCAAGGAGGTGGCAGGGCTGGGAGCTCGTAGGGAGCCCAGTGTCCCAAATTCCTGTGGAACTTGGTGGAAAAATACCTCAAAGTTCATCTTTACATCACGGTTAGCCCCATCTCTCACTCACGGATTAATCCAACCCAAGTAAACAGCCCGAGCAGAGATGAGGCACGGGCCATCCATCAGGATGCTGTAGAAGAGCCTCCGAGTGGGTTTTGCAATACCTTGGCCCCGGGAGAAGAGCTTTGGAGGTGTTAGGATCAAAAAATCATCTTACTTGCTTATTGATCTCCGGTAAAATCTAACAGTTAGAAAAATTGTGATTGTATGCATTGTGCTTATAGAGGAAGGAGGTGAAATCTTTCAGAGGGTGACAGTGCTCCAGTACGTGCCAGTGATTTCTCCTGGAGCACAGACAGGTCTCCCTGCAGCCCGCATTGCTCTGTGTCTCAAGGGAGAGAGCAGAGAGCATCCATGCCAGGAGCTGGGGCATCCCTCAGGCACTTGCCATGGTGGGAAAGGCCCTGGTAAGGGTGGGACAGCTCGGGGTGGCACCGCAGGGATGGCACTGTGCCTCAGGCACCGGCTGCTCTTCGCCCTGTCCCACGGAGAGAGCATCCTCGCATTGCAATGCACCGTGATGGCAGAGGGATCAGGTGGCTTCAGCAAGTGAGCTTGTATTTGATCTCTGGAAAATCAGGCTTTGAAAAATCCTCCTCCTAAGCAGCTCGCTGCTTTGCTTTCCTTCCTCTTCCCGGTTTGCAGCTTGCTGCTGAATGGCGCTGCCTTCCCGTGCAGCTGCTCTCTTGCGATTTCTCCATCAACCTGTTTGCTCCTCGCTACATCCTCCCATTTCCCAAATTCAGCCCCAGCATGCGGCCTTTTGGCTGACAAAGCCCCGCAGACAGTTTTTAATGCCCACAAGCTCCCAGCATGTTGCACCCCAGCTACATCTGAGATGAAGGGCACTTCCCACAGACGTTCTAGCACGGTGTGCATCGCACCTCCTGGGCTGTGCTTTTCAGCACACCAGCTGAAAGCACAGCCCCGTGCATCACCTGCTAAGGGGAATTGTCCTCTCTGGACCCCAACGGCTGAGGCTGGAGCCCCTCTGGCCTCACCTGCCCCAAGCCCAGCTCCAGCACGGCCACCCCGAGCAGGTGTCCAGGACCACGTCCAGCTGGGTTTGGAGCTCTCCAAGGACGAGACCCCACAGTCTCAGGGCATCCTGTGCCAGGGCTCTGCCACCTGCACGGATTTTCAGAGGGAGCCTCCTGGCCTCCAGCCTGCGCCCGTTGCCTCCCGTCCTGTCTCTGGGCACCACCGAGCAGAGCCTGGCTCCATCCCCTCTGCAGCCTCCCCTCAGGTTTGGCAGGCCAAGCCCCACAGAGGCCAAGCAGCCCCAGCCCCAGCTCACCTCCAGGCCCTCGGTCACCTTGATGGTCCCCAGTGTGCCCAGGCCTCCCTTGTACCGGGGGGCCCAGAACTGGACCCAGCACCCCGGGTTCGGCCTCGCCAACATTGGGCAGTGGGGAAGGATCCCCGCTCCAGCCCTGCTGGCGATCCTCATCTCGCCAGGCCTCGCCCATTAGCATGCTGCTCTGCTCTCGCTTTCATAAGCTGGTCTGACTTTGTGAGATAAAAAAGTAATAACGCTGCCCTCTATTATTTATTAGCAGCCTTTATTTCTCCCAGCAAAATAATTCCCTTCCTCCCCGGGTCGGTCAGGAGCGCGGCGCGATGCCGTCACCCCGTCCCTCAGGACATGGGCATGGTTTGGAGCAGATGGGGCACTGCGGTGTCCCGGCCAAGTGCCACCAGGGGTGTTTGTGTCGCGTGGGACCCGTGTGGTGTCCCCATCCCCGTGTGCAGCTCTGCTCTGCATGGCCCCGGGGACACGGCTCTGGCGGTCCTGCGCTGCCCGGGGTTTGTGTTGGCTGTATTGACTGCATTTGTTACAGCTGGGGCTCAATGTTGAAATTACTCAGAACTCCGGATAGCCAAGCTGAATCAATCAGTTTGTTAGTGGGAGCCAAAGGCAGCGCAGCAGCGAAGGGATATTGCGTCCTCAGAGGGAGGACGTGGCAGGGAGGGATTGGCCCCACGACCACGTTTACAGCGATCTTTGTGATTTTGCCTGCCACCGTGTCTTTGCTTTAGCCCTGGCATCCAAATTCAGCAGGTCCATGACCTCCCCTTGTCCTGAGGCCAGCTCCTCGGGCAGCTCTCGGGAGCAGACCTCGTCCCCCGGCTGGGCAGCACAGCTTAGCCCCGGCGGAAGGGAGGCGGTGGTGCTTTTGCTCATATACGTGTTGTTTCCAAGACCCAACTGTGGACGTGAGGATCAGCAATGAAGATCCGTCATTGCTCACGTGCAGGTGTGGGACTCGGGTGGCTGGCACTGCAGGACTCCCAGCAGCGAGAGGCTCTAACAAGGGCTCGCTGTCCTCGTCCCGCTCACTGCTCCCCGCCTCGCCGCGCAGCAGGGAGTCACCGCCGCCTCCAGCCCCAGGCACCTCTCTGCTGGGCGGACCGGGTGGCATTGCCATGGCAATCGTCACCTGGGAAACCAAGAGGTGTGGAGCCGACAGCACCGAGGTGTTCGCTCGCCTTTCTTCAGGAAGCAGGTTGGCCCGGACGGGCATCCAGCCCCGCTGTGCAAAGCCGTCAGATGGGCTCTGTCCAGGAGGAAGGGACCCAAGAAGGAGAAGGCTGAGGTGTGCTGAGGTCAAGGCTCCAGCTTCTCTCCAGGAGGCTTCAGAGCCTCCGGCTTTGATCCAAAGGTTTCAGGTTCCTCCTCCTGAAATTTCGGGGAGCAGGAATTTCCCCATCTGCATGGGATCTGCTCCCCGGCTGTCAGGACGGATCTCTCCTAAATGAGATCTTCACAGGGATGCTTTTTGAATCTTCGCAGCTTTATTTATTTAGTTGGTTTAGCTTAAGATTAATCAGAAATGGGGAAAGAGCCAGAGACGCACAGAAGAGACTCTAAATAATTCTGAGTGATTGAGAGCACTGTGATTAATGGGATCTGCCAATGCCATTCGGGTGGGAGCAGCCTTCCGAAAAATGGATTTATGTTAAATGGAAAAATACAATAATGTCATTCACAACAGGAGAAAACATGCGGTAGGAAAACCTGCCTTGAACGGCAGTCACATATAATTCAGGTTCATGACGAACAAAACTTAACTTCTCGAAGCTCTGTGTGTCCTGACTCTAAATTCATTCATTATTTTTGATTATCTTCAGTCCTCCCCAAGTGTAATATATTATTTCTTACAGAATTCGCCATGCTTCATATCAGGCACGGTTTAATATTTCATACAGTTCATTAAATAACACATTCAGCTTGGCTCACAATGCCTTATTCATAATCCCGTATACAGCCCCGCGAAGCCACGGAGAAACAAACAACACATCGACCTGCGGAGGGAGCGAGGCGGGAGCGAGATGTCCCTGCAGCAGGACACCAGACGGCCGCAGGCTGACGCACAGGCGGCAGCGCGACCTTCGCCTGCGCTGGTGCAAGGTTTCGCCCCGCGCTCCTCTTCCGAGGGCTAGCAGGTGGACCAGGCTGAAACAGCGATGCAAAAGCTGGGAGATCCCTCGCAGGCTTCCAGGCAGCGATGGCGCCTTCTCCCAAGGGCATGCTCCTCGATTCCAGGGCAGGAGGAGATGGAGGAGAAATAATAATTAATTCACTCTTAAGGAGAGCCCGAGCACAGGAAAATTTGGGGGGCAGAAAGTGAGAAGCATCCAACAGCAGGTGGAAACTCCATCCCTGTTCCAGAAGTTGGCAAAATGCTGAAATATCCTGAGGAGGGTGATCCAGCATCGCATGGGCACTGTCTGACGCATGAGGGCTGCTGCGTGGCGGGGCTATTATTTCTTCATGTGATTAAAGTGAATAATTAATACAGAGATGAAGTGATTTCCTCATGGTTTCCTGGGGGCCTTATTACTCCTCAGCAGCACCAGGGACGGCAGAAGAGGCTGGGGAGGAGGTGCTGGGCAGGGATGAGGCTGCCCTGTGAAGGGCAGAGCGAGCAGCTCTTGTCCTGCAGATGTCCGAGCTCCGTGCCGGGATCAGACGGCCGCCCCGGCAATAAATATCCCCGGCTGAATCATGCATACCAGATTAAGGTACGCATTATCCCCGGTGCTCAAGAGCTGCAAACCAGGCTGCTGTTCCCTCGCAGGATCGCTCTGCCCTCGCGAGGAGCCCATGGAGCAGTGCTGGGCTTGGAGACAAGGACCTCAGGGGACAGCACGCCGTGCCCCATGCCGCAGGTCACCATCTGAGCTTGGGCCCAGCTCCCCACTCCTGTGCCTCATTTCCCCCCAGACCTGCCTTTATTTCTCTGCAGGCTGTCAGAGAGGTGAGGACGGCCTCATTCACTGCAGCCCCCCCAGCTCCTGGTGGCTGTAACCCAGCTGGGTTGGTAACCCAACGGTAGATAAACCAAACACTGCAAAACCACCGTGTAGCTGCTTGCTTATATACTTTTGCACGGCCCGTTTTCTGCTCCCTTTGCAAAGAGAAATTGCATTCACTGACCATGCAATAAATACGTTGGCAGGGGCTGTATGCAGGCGTCGGAGCCTGCCCGGGGAAAGCATGCAGGTAAAAGAGCAGAGACAAGTCCTCACTGCGGAGCTGGCTGGGCGCAGAAAAGTGATGGCCGAAGCACCACCTCTGTCACCATCGCCCTGGCTGGGAGCACAGCTGGGACCTGAGCGTTTCCGCTGGTGGTGGATGAGTTTAGCTCCAAAGGCACTCGTTTTTTTCCTTCCAGTGCAATATCCATCAGGGGGCTGGATTTTCTGTCTTTCCTCCTTTTCCTCCTCCCACCCTATTTGCCAGCGCAGAAGAATTACAAGAACAGAAGGTGAAGATAGATCTTCCTCCTTTATTTTTATTTTATTTTTTTTTGGCACCCACCCCTTGCTCTTTTGCCAAGCCGCTCCAATTCCCCCTCCCAGCACCCACGCTGCCTGCCCGGTGGGGGCCTCGCGCCACCCATGGGTGCCACCGGCTCGATCCCAGCGGGAGGAGGGGGCGGCAGAAATCCCAGCCTGCCTCCCGAGCCCGGGGGGAGCGATCCGCCCTCGCCCAAATCCCATTCAGCATTTTGCATCTTCCTTCCCCCCTCCCCTGGAAGCATCCCCGGCTCCGCTCCATCCCTTTTCACCTGCGCAGAGCTCATCATGTAGGTGCACGGGGGATTTGTAGAGCAGCATCATGATTTTTTTTTTCTGTTTTGCTCTCCTTTCTTCTCTGAGTAATCCCTAACATTCAAGAGGCTTTTATTATTATTTTTTTTTATCTCTGCTGAGCAATGAGCTGATGTTTTCAGAAGACTATCTATTATAACCCCATGATCTTGTTCCTGAGAGTTAATAGTCAGCTCAGAGCCCATCATTTTCTTTCTGAACTTGGGAATGTTTTTTTCCCTTGTGCGCCACTATTTATCCACTCTGAATTTCTCCCGTCATTTTCTTGGCCACTCACTCATTGTAAGGTCCTCCTGCAATTCCTCACAGTCAGCCTTTGTCCTTAATATCCTAAATAATTCGGGACCATCAACAAAAGCTGTAATTTATCTCTTCACTCCCTCTCCTGCTCCAGGGAGACTCCAGGTAGAGAAATTTTGTGGAAATGGGGCTGGCAGGGAGCCTGTGACCCATCAGAGGGGACAAACGCAGCCACCGGGGCTGCCGTGGTTCCTGTGGACATGGTGGGGATGGGCTCAGGGCACTCTCGGGGACAGGTGACTTTTAACACGATGCTGGTCCCTGGGGACAGAGGGGGCAGCCGTGACGGACCGGAGCTGCGAGAGGTGGCAGACGTGGCAGGGTCACGTTTTGAACGTGTCCTTGGATGCTGCAGATGGGACTTGGGAAGGGTCCTTGGTGCAAAGCTGGCGTGCTGTGCTGTCCTCCTCCCCCCCCCGAGGAGGACAAACCCCGCAGGTCGCAGCGTGCGCCGAGGTTTTACTGGGATCGGGAGGTCTGTGAGGGTCACCGGGGCTGGACGCTCCCAGCAGGGGGGCGGCCGTGGCTGCCCTGCTCCAGCAGCTGCTGCACAAAATCGATGCTCCCCGGGGAATTGTTCCAGAAGGTGGATGGAGTGAAGTGATTCACAGTATTGAAAAAAAAATAAAATAAAAAGAGAGACATCAGAGCTCCTGGAAGCTGTTCAGTTGGCATCGCGAGGTCTGCGAATAACAGACGCCCAAAGGAACTAATGTTTTAAGCCAAAGCAATTTGGGTAAGAGGACAGGCTTGGGGGAAAAAAACCCACGGTGCCAGATTTTGGATTATGCTGCACATCAGTGCTAAAAAAGAAGCCACACATGTTGCAAATGTACAGCCCAGGAACGCATTTTATGAGCATATTCCTAATGTGGCATGTGCGCCGCTTGTTCTTATTATTGATAATAACTAACTATAGCTTCTGCTCGAGCTCTCCCTCCTGTTCTTCCCCGTTTGACTGCGGGATTTGACAGGCCAGCAATGACACAAGAATGTGTGATCCAGCCTCTGTTAAATAGCTTTAAATCCTCTTGGCGAGCCCAGCTGCTGTTCTGAGGGCCTGTCCCCGCGGCGGCCGGGACCCCCGGGCTCACAGGGCTCGGAGCCACATTGAGGAGCCGCCGTGTCCAGGTGGGACGAGCCCAGCCACCTCCTGTATCAGCATCCAGGTGGGAGGGCTGAGGCATCATCCGCGGAGGTAGCCTAGGCAGCAGCTTTAGCTGATCAATAAGGCTCTGTGGCAGCAACGGCAGTGTTCAATCTGTCCAGAAGTGTTTCTCTTAAATGTGTCAGGTGATGCTTTGAGCCCCCGGAGAGCTGAAAGCAGGGATTTTCCTTCTGCAGCCCCGAACCAAACCTCTCCGTACCCCTTTATCCCCACTAGAAACCCAGAGGAGTCACTGGGAACTGGTGCTGAACGTGTTTAATTGAAGTTTGGGGGGCGGTCTATGAGGCTGGAGTGTGAACATGGGCTGAGGTATTGCTGCTCAGGGATGGCCCCAGGGCTGGTGCCTGTGGGCACTGAATGTCAAGGGATGCCGGGTCAAACAGCTCCAACCACATGTGAAATTCACGCCACAGCCCTCGGGGACCTGGGGGACGCTGCCTGAAGTGCAGGTGGCCCCATTGCCACGGAGGGCTGTGCCTCCCCAGGCCCCGTGCAGCCCCAGTCCCCAGGCTGGTTTTGCTGCACACCGGTCCACGGTTTTACCCGTGTTGTCACTGTTGGTGGTGTGCTCGGGGAACTGGCACGGGCTGTTCCTGTGGCTCCTGTGCAGTCATCTCCATTCCTACCACCCCTGCATCTGCTGTGGACCTCTACAGCACCGAGTGCTGTGATAAAATCACAAACCCGTGCTTCTCTGCTTTCACCCCTGCCCCCTGGGAGCTGCACATGGGCCGGGTGGTTTGGTGGCCCTGGTCCCTAAGAGCTGATGCAGAAGCCATCGGCTGGGGGTGGTGGGACCAGCAGGTGGAGCAGCCCCTTGGCAGGCAGAAGGATGAACTTCTGCAGGGGGGATGGCCCGGCCATGGGCTGCGGGGTTCTGTGGGGCGGGCAGCACGAGGTGCCCGGGGCTGGAGGTTCAGCAGAGCGATGGGAACAGAGCCGCCCTGAGCTCGGTGTGCCTACCACCTGAATCAGGTCTCAGATTCCGCCCCAGATTTCCACTTCCTTCAGCAGCATCCCATGGAGGAGCCCCGAATGAGAAGGCAGGCTGGTGGGCCGGCCGTGGAGGGGCCAGCTCATCCCTGCGGCGCGGTGCCAGGCGGGGGGACGGAAGCGCGGCTCACCCCCGTGTCACGCCGAGCGCCGATGCACTGGGGCTCAGCGTGACAGCTCGGCTGCCTGCGGTCGTCTATGGCAACTGAGCCACCTTGGAAGGCTGCGCTGCCTGTGTGGGCTTGGAATTATGTGGTTGTTTTTGTTCCCTTGTGGGGGGAAAAAAAAAAAAAAAAGACAATCTGATTTGTGATTTGTATGTAACTCTGAATAAATTCCTTGTTAACCTTTACAGCCATCTGGAGGGAGAGTCACTCCTCGCCGCGCAACGCACCGAGGTGGAGGAGGGAGAGGGGCTTCTGCCGGTGGGTTTTGGAGGAGCTGGCACGGAGGGGGCTGGAGGCAGAGCGTGGGGATGCTCAAGGGCCAGGATGGGAGCTGAGAGCCCCAGGGCTGCCCAGGAAGAGCCCGGAGTGGAGAGGCTGGGGTTCAGAGTGCCCCAGTGGGGTCAGGACATCACAGAACTGGATTCAAAGGGACTTTAAAGATCACCCGGTACCAGCCCCCTGCCATAGGCAGGGATGCCACCCAGCAGATCAGGTTGCCCACGCCCTCATCCAACCTGGCGTTGAGCACCTCCAGGGATGGGGCATCCACAGCCTCTCCGGGCAACCTGTTCCAGTGCCTCACCACCCTCTGGGTGAAGAATTTCCTCCTGTCCTCTCATCTAAATCCCCCCCCCCCCCCCCCCCCCCGCTTTTAGTTTTAAACCATTTCCCTTTGTCCTGCATGTGCCTTGACATTGCCTCCAGGAGGATCTGTTCCATGGTCTTCCCAGGCACATAGGTGAGGCTCACCGGTCTGTAGTTCCCCAGGTGCTCCTTTCTGCCTATTTTAAAAATCAGAGTGATGTTTCCCTTTTTCCAGTCACCAGGGCTTTTCAAACAGGATGGAGAGAGGCCGGCAGCCGGTTCCCTCAGCGCCCTGGGCTGCATGGTGTTGGGTCCCATGGACTTGTACCTGCTCAGCTCCAACCTGCTCCTTGCTTACAGCGGGTGGCACTTTGCTCCCCTGCCCTCACCTGCAGGTTCATGGGAATGAGAGCCATGGAAAGCCTGACCAGCAGCAAAGACTGAGGAAAAGAAGTTGCTGAGTCCCTCATCCATGTCTGTCGTTACCACTTCTCCCTTATCAGGTGGCGAACACTATCCATGGCCTTTCTTTTCTGGCCAATGTACCTATGGACTCCCTTCCTCTTATTTTTTGCATCCCTTGCCAATCTCAGTTCCATCTGTGTCTTGGGTTTTCTGATCCCCTCCCTGCACATCCAGGCTACCATCCCTGTACTCTTCCCAGGACACGTGTCCCTGCTCCTATCACCTGTGTGTTCCCTTCTTGCACCCCAGTTTGACCAGTGGGTCCAGAGGTGGTTGGTGTCGGTCTGCCTTATTTGATTACAGCCCTGACCGCAGCCTGGATTGGGAATGGCTTCCATCTGGTTGTCACACATGGAAATAGAGATGGAAAAACCCTTTCTGAGAAGTCCCCAGCACCAGAGCACGCTGGAACGCTCCTTTTGTCATTGGGGTCATGCTGCCCCATGCTCTGAGTGCCCTCAGCACTGCTAAGCTTGGGCTTTGGGCTTGCCTTTGAAGGGCTGAGGGTTCAGGTCTGCTCCAGATGCCCAGAGAGTCTCTTGTGTCAGGTAAGGAAGAGCTGGATCAGACCTGAAGTCCATCTGATATGCCCAAAGGGAGCCCTCTCCTTGTACCTCCCTGCCTCGGAGCAGTCCCTGTAAGTCTGCTCTGGTCCTGCAGGGCTTTCATCCACCTCCAAGTGCTTTCTGCAGAGTCTCATCACTCATGGCACCATGTCTGGTGGCCATTATTTGCCATCTTTGCTATTCTGTTGACTTTCTGGACTGCTGAGATGGGAAAGTTCATCCCCTTTTGGTTCCAGGTGCAGCATCCAGCCAGGTGGCGAGCCCAAAGCATCCTTTGCTGAGCGCACGCGGTGCCATGGGGCTGCAGCAGAACCCACCAGGATCTGGACGATGTTTTCTGGGCACTTCCATAGCTCCTACAGCTTTCTGGGTTATTCCCAGAAAATAAAAATTCCCATTCCTGTGTCAGGCAGCAGGAAGAGACCGCTCCTCCCCGGCGTGGTGAGGGCTGGGAGCGGAGGTATTTGGGGGAATATCCCCCTTGCCATGGCTCTGGGGTTCTCTGGTACAGGGATTTCCAGCAGCCCGGACAATAGGGTGGATTACAGCTCCTGCAGATGAGAAAGAGCAGGGGGAGCAGCAGCCAAATAAACACAATGCAACTTTATTTTCTTTCTTTCTCTGTTCCCTTGAAAATTTATAAATATTTTGAAAACTTTCCAAAGGGAGGGGAAAAAACATCAAGTTGCACATCAGTGACTCAATGCAGTGTCACTCTGTTCATTACGGAAGAAGGAAATCAAATCATTACTGGAATTAATAAAGAAAAATCTTGTGGTTGACTAGGAGAGGGGACGGGGTGTGCTTGAACTGGATCAGATGTAACAATGGTGGGGCTGCTTTCCAGCCATGCCAAGATCAGTCTGAAGGTCTTAATTATAAGCGGCTCAAAAAAGCCAGCAAGAAAAAGGAATTTACAACACAAAAGAAATAAATTAGATCTCAGATGCATCCATACATATTTAATCGTTGGGATGCTGACGAGGAGGAATCTTTCGTCGTGGCTGCCACGACCCAGCTTTGCTCGCAGAGGGCTCTGGGGTGGGCACCGTGCCTGGGCACGGAGAGATTTGGCTGCTGGAGAGGAGATGTCCGCGATGCGCATGGCTCTGGAGGCATGGGAGAGGAGAAAACCCAACCTTCAGTTCTGGGAACACCGGTGGGGTCGGGCACCTCCCGGCAGCACTCCTCAAGCACCACGGCGTGGCTTCTGGAGGGGCTGGAAGCCAGCAGGATGCTCCAAGCCCAAGAGCAGCACACACCACGTGGGCAGAGCACCCGAAAACCTTGGCCCTGCTGCCACGAAGAACAAGAAATAGCTGCAGCCCTCCTTGGCTTTTAAGCCGATCTCACGACGCCCTCTCTGAACCTGTTTAATTCATTTTGCCATCCTGGCTGAAAACTGCAAGGATCATTCATCTTGGCCCAGCGGCGAATTCTGCCTCTCGTGAACCTTCTTCTCACATATCGATCCGCCGCAGCCTCCTGGATAACCGCTCTCACCGTATCTTTTTAGATATTATCTCTCCCCGCTTCTGTTTGTGTTTGCGCAGCGCGTCCTCATTAATTAGGATGTCTTGTTGGACAGAGCGTGGTCTTCGGGGAGTTCCTCTAGTGATTTGTTTACAGATGTCAGGTTAGCAATAAATTGGGAGAAATAATTGACCTTTCCTGTAAGACTTTGCTAATCCTGTTTCTTCTTAACTGTTTCCAATGTTTAGTGTACTGCGGTGTTTTTCTTAATCAATTGTTCCGACTGCGAGAACATTAAGGGAGATGCGATAAGGAACACGTAGCGGTGATGCCATTTTAATGATTCATTCCCTGCTTCTCATTAATTCATTGCATTTCGCATTTCTTCAAATGCTGACTTCAGAAGTTTTCAAGACTTTACATAGCCCTTTAAAACAACTGCGAGAGCCTCCTCGCTAGCAGCTGCATTGCCGTGGAGCTGGCGGCCGTGGGCACGGAGCAAGGAGCTCACCCCAGCCGCCGGGACCGCTCGCCGTACCCAGGCAGGTTCCAGCCAACGTGCGAAGCGAGCAGTCAGCAGAACATTTCTATTAAAAACTGTTACTTTTAAACAACTTAATTTCCCCAATGAACGGAGCCACTGTAAAGATAAATCCCACGTGGCAGGCTAAGGATAATTGCGATGCTCTCATTAGAACTGCTCAGACTGCGTTTTTTTTTTTAGCTGAAGGATTCAAACTTTTGAAAGTTGCCTCAGACGACTTGGAAGAGATCCAGCTTTTGTTTTAAAGGAAATTGTTCCATTTTTCTTATCGAGTTTCTGAAATCATAAGAAGGCTTCAGGCTTGGAAAACAAAAACTGAGGGAATGAAGCATGAAAAAATTGGGGGTTTCCATGTCAGTCCTTTTAAGAGCGTGATAACCTCCCTGCTGAGCTCTCGCTCTCAGTTGGGGCATCTCACACTGCTGGCATGCTACTGCAGGTCCATCCTCCTGGTCCTCGACAATTAGCAAAACAACAATTAAGTGTTCTGCAAGGGGCTCTTCTCTCCAGCTAATCCTGTAATTAGAAGCGCAGAGATTGCCTCGATGTTATCAGCCAATTCCATCCAAAATCATCTCTCCTCCTACCGAGGATGAGCCAGAGCGAGCAGCTCCTCTGGCTGCAGCAGTGGAGGTGAAGTGAGGGCAGCCCAGGCGGCACATCCCTCGACCACGTTAAAACACACCCGACCCATGGCTCTGTAAATCACACCGTCATTAGCACACGCTTTTATCTTGTTTCACAAGGAGCCGTCAATTCATGGCAAATTCTGCATTATCTCTGGGCTGCGGTGGCCTCAGGGATGCTCTGCGTTATCGTTTCACAGCTGTGTCCTCTTCCACGAGGGCACGGCTCTCACAGGCAGAGCTCTGGGGATTTCAGGCAGGGCCTGGGAAGACACCTTGGTGGTCGGTAGGTAAATCCAGTTTTCTTGCTCTCGTCCAGCAGTTTGGAGCAATTCTTTGAGCGCTGCTGCCCAGACACAGCAGCATCCCTCCAGCCGTGGCTTTAGTCAGGTATTCATGGGTGCTAATTTGCTAGCCTTGATTTGCTGGGCCTTCATTTGATTTCAGCTTATTTTATTTTATGATTTATTTTCCCTTTTTCCCTCTTTTTCCTGAGACATACCCCATCCCATGCAGCAGGCACGCAAAGCCATGGCTCCCACGGCAGCTCCATGGTGGCAGTCCCTGTCCCCAAGGGCAAGGTCGTCCCCTGGGAGACACAGCTCTTCCAAGGGGCTTGTGCACCAGCAGTGTTTATTTTTGTCCTTGGGAAATCTCCTGATCTGGGAATGTTTCTGACCAGTTCAAGTCCGCTGCCACCACCTACACTTGTGACAGTGCTCTGCCCCTCCATCAAAAATTAGCATAGGCAGAGGGACACATCTTTGCATACATCGTCAGACAGACAGATGGCATCATCATCACATAGATTTCTGCTGCTTAGGACAAAAAATGAGCTAAACATTTTTAAAACAAGGCTGTTTCTAGCTGTCAGAATAATGGAGCGTGCTGGGATGTGGATGGTCAATGTCCCAGCTGGGTGAGTGGGAGTTTGTTAGTTGTTTTTTTTTTGTTGTTGTTGGAGGTGGTGCTGTGTTTTTGTTTGTTTGTTTGTTTGTTTGTTTGTAATCTAATGCTAATTTGTCACTTTTCTCTCACCTTTAGGTTCAAAGAAAAAAACAAACTCTGGCACCAGTGAAGTCTGCCATGAACTGTCCTGCACTGAGCTTCTTATCTTCTGCTTTGGAGGTATTTAGTAAAAGAAAATCTTGATGATCTTGATGAAGCCGCAGCCACCCGTACCCGTCCCTTTCCCCAGTGTTCATTCTCACCTGCCTGCTGGGGAGCTGTAGCAAGCTGACAGATCCCCATGGTCTTCACCTGGAGGAGCACAGTGTCGATGATGGGATTTCCCTCCACCTTCATTTTGGGGCTCATTCAAGCTCATTTTTATAAATTTCTGGTTCATACCTGCATAGGGGTTACACTCTTCCCTCTCCTGTGTGGTTATCTGTGCCAGGATTATTCAGGTTTTTTGAACTTCTCTCTGTACCATACGATTTCTTTCATGGAAGAGAAAATCATGCAACTGCACAAAGCGAAGCAAAACTGAAGCTAAAAGAAACTGATAATAATGTGGGACTGCTGTTACAGCTCGGACAAGCTGCACAAGTCACTGGTAGCAGCATGGTGGAGAAGCAAAGGGGTTCAGACCCAAACGACACAAAGAGGAAAGCCACCGGCTTGAAATGAGAATATTCAACAGCAAAAGGCCTCATCTGCTCACAGTGCGCAGGGCTGCGTGCGCTTCCCCCATGTGTACCATGAAAGTTTCCAGAGGAGGCCTTGGGCTGCAGCAGCCCACCAGGCAGTGCCTGGCTGTGCAGGGGTCACTGCGCCCACCTCCGGTGACTGCCTCGTTATGGGGCGCAGGACCGCGCTCTCTGCATAGATTTAACCGTCCGATAAATGGAGGCTGCTCAAAGCATGAGTTCAGAGCTTGTTTTATGAGACTGACCATGCGGTGAACCTGGCGGTGCTGAGCTCAGCAGCCTTCTTCAGGCAACTGCAGTTAACGACCACCTCTGAAACGGGCACACGCACTGTCTGCAAGACCTGCGGGCCTGGAAACTGCTTCAAGCAGGGTGGGAGCCTGCTCTTCACCAAGAGCAGATCTGGTAGAAGTGCCTGAAAGTCAAACTGGGAGAGAAACCTCAGTCCTGTGGCCCTGCGTTGCTCAGGAAGGGATCCAGCTACTGACAAAAGCAGAATAAGGGAACTGCACCGGGAAGGTGTGAAGAAACACCAAAAGGCAGAAAAGCCAAGCCACGGCTCCTCCAGCCCTTTTGCAGCCCCACTGCATGGCACAAGCCGTGCCCACCTGTACAATGGAAATTTTGTCCTGAGGGTGGCCCAAGGGGACCTCAGCCTCTGTGCAGGCTCTGCACCTACCCAGCACAGCTGAAAGGCAAGGCGAGGCCTGGTTTTCTCTTCGTCCTTGAGCCCAGATAGGTCTTGGGTTGTCTCAGTAGCTCTGAGAGACGATATGAGCTTGACCTGGCCGTTGGTGTTCTCCCGACGGGGGAGCACTTTGGCTGCTGGTGGTAGGAAATGTGCTGCACCCCAGCACAGGGTGGCCACAGGCCTGCCGTGGGATGTGTGCTGGGGAGTGGTGAGTCCGGCCGGCCCTGTCTCCTATATGCACACTGTTGGGCCTGGTTTGCACCCTGTGATTTGCACCCTGCAGCTGCTCATTCACCCCTGGTGCCAGATGCACGCGTTGGTGGGCCAGGGGAGCAGCAGGAGCCCGGCCAGCACTGCCAGTCCCGGGCCATGAGCCCTGATCCCGCAGCAGTCAGGGTCTGCACGCCTGAGGCTCGTGGCCCGCCTGGCTGGGAGATGCTCTGACCGCTCCTCTGAGCTGCGGGCAGCAGCGGTAAGTAGGCGGCTGGCAGGCAATCATTGAGCATTTCATATTTTAATCAGCACTGCAAGAATGATCAGTTCGTCTTCTCAAGCTTTCCATGAGGACACGTAAGGCCATGGACAGCCAGTAGAGCGGGCATCCTTCACTGCCAGGCCAGAGGAACTGGGCTGAAACAGCACGGGGATGGGCACAGGGCAGCATCCAGAGGCAAATTCTGGGGTAGGAGCATCAGCCCTTCCCATGTCAAGCGTTAGCAGTGGGATGGTTTGGGCAATTATGTCTTAAAAAGCAAGATTACGCTGTGTCTGTTTGTGAGAACGCTCAGCAATAATTATATTCACAGAAGAAGTGCTGCTGGCTTCCTAGAAGATGCGACAGTCCCTGATGGTGTTTTGGTGTTATGGCACTTCAGGTCTCCGGTGTTCAGAGGGCGTTGCTGCAGCACGTGTTCATTTTCTGTGGGCGCGATGGGACTGCTCCAGGGATGCTTTGTGCTAATTGCTAGAGAAGCACCGCGCTTTCAGAAGGTCCTTGACTACGCCAAGACCTCCAGCTCTTCGTTCTCATGGGCTTTGCCACTCCTGCGGGGCAGTCCTGGCTGACAGATGACCATGATGCCAGCTCCATGCCATAAGCTGAACTCTAAACTATCATGACAATAAGATTTTTTGTTTATTTGTTTGTTTGCTAAAATGTGGTGCACAACCTTTGAGAGGTGTCCTGGCTTTAGGACTGCATTTGCCCCTCCTTTCCCTGGTGTAAAGGTGCACGGAAAGAATAAGCTGCAGCCATGCCCTTATGTTTACAGCCAGCAAGGTCGGGCACTCTGGACCAGGCTGAGGTTCAGAGGAGAGTGGGGGGACAGGAGGCTGGGGGGCAGTGGTCTGCATGGACCAAAGCAGAGCTCTGGAGCATGCTGAGACACTCAGATACAGCTTTCTCCATGCCCTCTGCATGATGCTTCCTTCTCCTTCCACTTACCTCAGAAATGAAAACCAGGACACAAGTCCATCTTTATTATCCTAGCTCTTCTCATGCACGGGACAGAGCTTTGGTAGAAGTGGCAAATGGGTCCTGTTTTCCTCATGTGAGGCTGGATCTGAGCTTGCTGGGAACATTGCTCAGCATGGCTTGGTTTCCTCACCCTCATCCTCGTATTTCCTTATAAATGGAGGCAGTCACAGCCACACTGCCTGAGGCAGTTTATGGATTTTGTTCAAAAACTTTAAAAAAGCACTCAGGAAGGGATGTGACCTGATGGCTGAAACCGGAGCATGTGGTCTGGGAGACCCAAACCAGTCACCAATAACGGGGGGCTCCCCACCGTCTGGCTGCGGCTCCCTGGGGAAGGGGCAGCAGCTTCCTCAAAGGGCAGCACTGCTCCGAGAGCCGAGGGGCCGCACGCTGCCCACGCCGACCAAATGAGCTCACAGGGAAGCACCTGCAGCAAAGAGGCAGCCATGTGGACTTGGCAGTGCCCTGGCAAGGACGGTGTGTCTCCGGGGCACGCAGAAGGGTTTCCATCTGATGTGCTAATGCTCGGCGAAGCCTGGCTTGCCTTGTCACCCTGCCTGTCCTTGCTGTGCAGCCACGTCCCCAGCAGCACAATGAAACTGGCACAGAACCTGAGCAGGGAGCGACAGCAACCGGCACCCCAGAGGTTAGGTGGCCATTTAGTTTGTGGGATCCCAGGATCTGTTCTGTCCCTTTATTTATTTATTTATTTTGAATACAAGAGTCCTACAGCTGCAGGGGGGAATGTATTGGCACAAAGTGACTGGGGAAAAAAATTAATTGCACAAGTTGAGAGTGACATGCAAAGCACAGAGGGAGACAAAATACTGGGGGATTCCTAGGGCTGGGGGGCTGGTATTTGTGAAGGAGCCCCGTGGGGCTGGGTATGGGCTGCGATGCCATGGGCTACCGGCACGTAGCTCTCCAGGCAGAATTAAATCATAGAAACATCGAATAGGTTAGGTTGGAAAAGACCTCTAATATCATCTGGTCCAGCCTGCTCCCTGCCTTAAAACTCAGCTTGAACAAAGTGCTGCTGTTAGTCCTTTTAGTAACAGCAGTAAAGATTTTTTACTGTTGTCTCACAGATAAGTCTCACAGCATGTCCCCATTGTTATTTTGGGGCCGTTCCTCAGGCCCAGCTGGAATCGGCGAGGCCGGCACCGAGCAAGCACCGCGTCAGGTCGGTTTATGGCAAGCAGTGCAGAGGCGGGGATGATGCTCACGTGCCCAAAACAGGGGTGCCACGGGGCAGCGTGCCCACGGGTTGCTCGGTGTTTGGATCAAGGGCGAACACTGACTCGCTGGAGCAGAGCTGCTCAAGGGGGTTTTGCTCCTCAGATGTTCCTGGTGCTTTTTCTCCCTCGTTTCCAGCTGTGCTGTCCATGAAGGCTTTCCGAGTGTTCATTCCCATCAGTTTTTGTGCCTGAGAAGGGGCAGGCAGGAGGCAGACTTGCTGCCTGTGGGAGCAGCTTGGCCCCAAGAAGTGGGAATGTGGGGACTGCTCCTCCTGGAGAAAGGGAGGCTGGAGGGGTGCTCACAAAGCCCATAAATACCTGCAGGAGGTTGCAGAGAGGACCTGCTCAGGACCAGGCTCTGCTCAGCACTGCCCAGGGCCGGGACCAGAGGCAGTGGGCACAACAGGGAGCACAGGAGGCCCCTCTGACCCCCAGGAGCTTCAAGCAGGACACGGTGCTGGGCACCCTGCTCAGGGCGGCCCTGCTGGAGCTGGGCAGGGGCTGGATGGAGCCCGAGGCCCCTTCCCACCTCAACCAGACGGCGATTCTATGACTCTGTGAAACCCACGGTGACCAGGAACCGCTGCCTTTAAGGTTTCAGCCTTAATGGGCACGTTGCTCCTGCCGAGGTGCAGCCCACCCGTGGCCGGTGCAGTTCCGAGATCAGAAGGTGGCTGATGCTATTTTGGGGGTGAGGTGTGCTTCCCCGCGTGCAGGTACCCTCTGTCTGGACTTTCATGTTGCAGGTAATTGGAAGGTTCATCGCGCTGACAGTGCTCGTTCCTGCCCCGGTACTGGCAACCAGAGACGCTCGGAGTCGGAGCGAGGGCTTGTTTGATATCCGGTGGCGGTCCCAAATCATTATTTTCTGCGTTTGCTCTAATCGTGACTTCTCGGAAAGAGGTGACACTATGCAGGCATTGCGATGTTCAGATCATAGCTGGACTTAGGGAAATACTTGTCATCATGAAATATCATTCACGTTGGTACCAGTTAGCCTGGTCTCATAGCTGAGAGGCGTGAAGGATGAGTAGGAAAGCAACTGTGACTAATGGAAGCTCTTCTCAAATGTATGTAGTCATAGGAGTTAATGAAAAAAGGAAAAAGAGATGGCTCTTGAACTCTCCATCAGGAGAAGTGAAGTGTAACACCAGGCAGAAAAAGGAGCTATCACTTTCAGCTTCCTTTCCAGCAATTATTTTGTGTTTTCAAGTATCTCTGAGCTCCCAGATCAGCTTAGGAAACTATTTGCTGAACATTTCCTGGAAAGACTCAGCATCAGTACAAGAAATCCTGCTCTGGCCTCATTCTTACCCTTCCTGACAAGGAGCAGCAGGAGCAGGGCAGAGTCAGCCCCTGTCCTGCTGAGTGCTTGCCCCAGATGAAGAGCTCTGTCACCCTGCTCTTGATGCTCACAGGAGCAGGCGAGCATAGGAGCAGCTCAGCCACCACTTCAAGCTCCCCTTTCTTATTGTATTAAATCCTTGTGGCTTGAATTAACTGCAGCAGGAAAGGCTCCTCTGTGAGAGCCAGCAGGGGAAAGCACGCAGCATTAAAGCACTGAAAAAAAACCGCCCTGCTTTATGCAAAAAGTTACGGCTGGATTAATTATTTCTGCCTCCTTGTAAGAGATGAATAAATGTCGTACGGAGGATTTTGAGCATGGGAATGATGCCTGGTGAAGAGCTCGCTGCCTGCTCGTCAGCCCGGGCAGGAACTTTGCAGTGACTTTTTACACTGCTCAGCACTTCCTCAGGGCTCTGTCCTCAGTGGGTTGCTTGACACACAGACCGAGCAGCTTGCAGGAGCGTGGCTCTTTTGTTCCAGCTACACGGAGCTGTCGCCAGCCTGCAGAGCTGGCCTGTTCCCTGCTGGCTCGGGCTCCTTGCTGCCCTGCACAACGCGCCCCGCCGTGCCAGTAAGAAGCCCTCCGGCAGGAATAGAGCGTTACAGGCACGGACGGCAGCTGGGAAGGACGGGGATGGAGGGGACAGAGCTGCAAGGCTCTTATCGGGGTGGGTGGGCAGGGGGACAGGGAGTGCGAGGTGCTGCTGTGCCCATGGCTCTGCGTGGGGGAAGCTCTCTCTGCTCCTGCAAGTAAGCCTGGCCTTTCTCTGTCCATTTTACCTTCCCCTCTTGTGTGCTGGGGTTTGGGGGCTCAGCATGTCCCATGGTGAGGCTGGAGCTGGGAGTGGGTCATGGTCTCGTTGGCTTCCTTGCCTGCCTGTGGGTGCCTGAACCTCACTGGTGTTGCTGTCTTCTTTGCTGCCATGGGTTTGGCCTGCCCCCTGCTCTGCGGTTCTGAAAACACCTGCATGTGCCCTTGTATTTGCTAATTACTGCTGCTCTGTTAGCATGTGTGGCACCAGGCAGGGAGGCAAGGTGCAGTAACTGGAGAGGAAAGGGCTCCAGGAGAGTCCTGGGTTTCATTGCACCTTCCTTTTCTTCCCCTTCTTTAGTACTGGTGAGAGAGCCAGGCTGAGCATGGCTTTTAGAGCTCCTGTCTTATCTGTTTATGAACAGCTTCGGGGAAAAAATAAATAAATAAATAAATAAAAAGGCAGAAGGCAGCGAGCTTCCATCTCACTTCCTAGGAGCTTCTGTGTGGCCAGAAGCTGCCAGAAACTTGTAGGGTCCCGCATCTTGTACAGCTGGGTCTACACCCAGGTGTATTCACCAGCAAGCGTGTCCTGCTCTGGCTGCTTCTTGTCCTCCAGCTCCGTGTCTGCAGGGCTCCTTGTGCAAACGGGACAAACCCAGGAGGCTCGGTGCTTCCTTCCCGTCTGATCCATGTTACGGCCCCAAAAGAAGCCCTGTACCTCTGCGGGTCTCAAAAAGTGAAAATTTCAGCTTGCACTGGGGGAGAAAACAAAATGTTGCTAGTCACTGGGAGCCAGCGGTTATTTGGGGTGATGCCAATGGTCTGACGGAGATGGGAAACCGACCTCTGCTTGGGTCTGCTGGTGCTGTGGTGGCCAAGTTCCCTCCTTCACAACATCAGCCACCTCTTCTTAATTTTAGCACTTTCTCCATGCTCTGCAGTGATGCTCATGCACCTCGGGGAGGACAGCATGCACACGGGGTGCAGGTGGGCTCTGGACCATGGGGTGGGGGACATCTGAAGCAAGAGCTGACCTGCCGGCATCGTGCTGAGCCAAACCCCAGCTAACCAGGCTCCCAGTGGGATTCGTCACCCTTCCTTCCCCACAGCAGGGATCACTACAAATAGCACGGTGAGTTCTGCTCCGCTGGAGAGAGCAGCGAGGCATTGGCTGCATCCTTCTGGCCAAGGGGTGCCCCCAGCACGTCCCCAGCCAGGCGCAATGCCACCCGAATCGGTCCTGTGCCCCCTGCCGAGCATCCTGCCGCAGGTCACAGGCTCTCTCCAGGCCAGAGAGACCCCCGGGTGGGTCTGAGCCTCTGCCGGGGCACAGGATGCACTGGGGATGTCCCAGAGGGGACTGAGCTTCTGACCTCTGAGGTCCCCCACGTCTCCTGTGCATCTCCGGTGTTGGAGGTGGGAGCTGAGGTGTCCAGCTCTCAGGCTGCAAGGAGCTGCAGTGTTAGGGGGCTATAGGTGAGGCAGATAGTGGCAATTGTGACAGTCTGGGGAGTGAAATAGCCCCTGCCCTGCCGGTAGAGCGAGGGACTGGGCTAATAGCTTGGTCACTTTGGGAGAGGCCATAATGAAGGGAGAAAAGTTTCCTTTCCAGGGCCTTTTATTGGGTTTTTAGGGGTTAAGGGCTCACTCTGAAGCAGGCGAGTCATGACATCAGAGGCATCTCTAAAAGGTAAAAACAGATGTCACCTGCTGTTATGCCTAAGAGAAAAAGTGATGGATCCCAAAACCCCCTAATGCTCACTCCGGCCACTTTAAAGCCTCCAAGATGGCAATGCCATTAGCTGCACAGCAGGACGAGCATTATCTCTGCTTTCCAGTTTCCCTAGCAGAGCTATCCCTGACCACAGAAGCACCAGGAGATGTCCCAGGAGGGTGTTCCCATCCCCGATACCCCCAGCGCGAGGTGGTGGGCACAGCTGGCCGACGGGCTGCCTTTCCTGGTCCCGCTCTTATCAGCGCGGAGGACAGGGATGCTCTGCAGTCACGAGAATTATTTCTGTTTTGTTGTTATTGTTGTTTTCCACCAATTTGAAAGCATTTCATGCTTCTGCAACTGCAGGTCACACAGTAAGGCTGGTGTCTGGCAGTACCTGCACAGACGCCTGCGGTGGCTTCCAGCATCCAAAGCAGCCGCCAGCCTGGGCCAATGTGCCCTGCAGTTCTGGGAGCTGGGCTGCTGGAGGACAGCAAATATGTAAACCCATCAGAGCAAGGTTTCCAAAGGACTCCAAAGAGATCAATTCCCCAAAACCCCTCTGACTGCAAATGGAGGCTTTGTGCCAGCTTCCTTTCAGCTGGCATTTGCTGGGGAGCCTAAATGCAGATCTGGGATGCACCGACAGAGCTGGTTCCCGCTGGCCGCTGCTCTGAAATCCTTCCCTTGGCAGCAGGAGAGCAGCTAGCAGCAGCGTGCTGTTCTGTCCGGGCTTGCCGTGCTGCAGCTTTCTGCCGGTGGGGATGCCTGCTCTCGTTCTTCCTGCTGGCTCCCTCCCTGTGTCCTGTCCTCGGGAGCCTCCGCCTGCAGGCACAGCACCACGGCTCCCATCAGCACAGGGGTACGTGGCTGTGGCCCTTGTGGCCACCCAACCCCGTGGTCACACCTGTGGGACACCCAGCAGGTTGTGTACACAGAGGGGACGTGGTGGTGGGTCCGGGTGGTCCCTACCAGGACGCAGGTGGCACCGGTCGGTCACAGCACGTGAGCTGCCGGTGGCACCCGACCATGGAAGGGTCCCGTGGGACAGCAGGGGCACCAGTGACCCGGTGGGGGGGCACCCCAAGCCGTTCCCACCTGGAAGCAGCTGCTGATGCGAGTGAAATCCCCAGAGAGCAGATGCCAAGGAAAACAAAACCCAACAGAACGTCAGAAATCCGAACTGTAACAGCACAAGGGGATGGGGGCAGACGGAGACGAGGGGCACTGATGTGGGGCAGGCAGAAGGGAGCACAGGCGATGGGCAGAGGTGAGAGGTGCAGGGTGGAAGCGGGACGGCAGCACGGCGCAGGGCAGAGACGGGCTGGGGGGCTGCAAACCGTGCAGCGACGCAAAGGCTTGAAGGAGCTCGTCTGAAGAGCAGGAGGAGAGCTGCAGCGCAAGCGCGGACACGGGGTGAGCCAGAGCAAGCCGACACAGCCCCACCAGCACCGTGCCCGCCCACCACCTCCTCCTGACCTACACCTGGCAGAGCAAACCTCCAGCACTACATTTTCCCCTATGAAAACGGTGGCGACGCCTGGCCCAGGGCGGCGGGGAGCTAAACACGCAGGCTGCTAAACGCACAGGCTGTGTGCCCTGCAATGAACGGTTTTGTGGCGACAGCAGCCGCCCCGGTTCAGGTAGTGCATAAATAACTCAAAAATATCGGTACTGTCAGAGAGCTCTGCCAGTTCTCCGCGGTGCTTTTCCAGCAGCGTGGCCGGGCAGGGAGAGATGCACGGGGAGGGATGTGTGAGCAGGGATGTGCCACAGGAGCAAAGCACAGCTTGCGTGGGTCGTGGGCTTGTTTGTGCCCCGCAAGGGTGGCTGGGGAGGACGTGGCCTCCTCTTCATCTTCCTCTGACCTTTTGGGCCTGGGCTGAAGCTGACAAAACCCCACGGGCCTCCCTCTGTGTGACAGTGGCTTTGGAAGCCACCTGGATGGGATTGGAACAACTGTTCAAAGCCAAAGGGACACCTCGCCGCCTGTCGGCTGGCTCGGGGCACCCCAAAACCTTCCTGTCCCCCAGCCAGGGAGGGTCCAGTGTGCAACAGCTAGAAACTGCAAGGCTTTTATACACGGGAACGTCCTGCAAATGAAAAAAAGGAAAGAGGTGAGAGAGAAGGAATAAATATTTAACCAATGAGAAGGCCATTAAGCTTCCCATAAACGTCCATGTCCTGGAGCGGTTTCTCTGCGAGCAATTTGCGTTTCATTGCGGGGAGCAGGGACGTGTGCTTGCAGAACCCGTCCTTTGCTCCCACCTCCGATGACCGTGGTGCTGAGCGGCGGTCGGAGCCTTTTACAGCTGCCTCCCAGCAACTCAGCCCTCTCCATGGCCCATTAAAGCTTTTAATCAGCCACCTCGGTGGCTCACAGCAGCAGAATGCAAACACCGCCGTGTTAGGAGACCCAGTGCTGGGTTTTGGGGGACGAATCCTGCTTTCAGCAAGGGGTTCAACACCTCTGGGTGCTGCCTCGCCTTTGTGCACGGGGGTGAAGATGCTCCCCAGCCAGGCAGGAGCTGCATCCTCCGCAGGCATGGGTGAGGCCACGGATGGGTGCTGTGGGACCGGGGCTCTGGGACGTCCCTCTGGTGGCAGCTGGCGGGGAGGAGCCCGGGGTGTGAGGAGAGGGCTGCAGCCTGCCCCCCGTGCTGAAGGATTAACAGCAGCAATCTTGTTTGCAGCCAGCCTCCAGATGATACAGCATAATAAGACATATAACAGCCTCTTGGAAAAAAAGAAAGTTATAGTTCCCACAGCAACCGTAACTCAGCCGCATTACACATATATATATTAAGGCATAAATTTAACAGCATATATTTTAATACAAAATACTGGCGATACGCGTGGGGGCAAATAGCAGGGGTTGAGGCATCCATAACGTTCAGCTCGTCTCACTTTCTCCTGCTTGAATCCCCTCTGGCTGCAGCCCCAGTGCGGGACAAGGCGGCCCCGGCACAGGGACAACGCGGGGACATGAAGTGGGGCCACCAGGCATGGCACAGGGTCTGGAAACGCCAAACGGGGCAACGGGGCATCATCTCGTGGGGTGCTGACAGATGTGCCTGGATGCAGCAAGGATTTCTCCTGTTACTCATAAGGCTGAATGCAGAATGAGAGCCTTTCAGCAGATTTCTTTCTTTCTTTCTTTCTTTTTTTTTTCTTTCTTCAATTGTGGTGGAATTGTGCAGCAGGGATATAATTCTCTATTACTTTTTATGAAATGGCTCAAAACCATGTCGTTTTAGCTCATTTTTCCAGACACCCCCAGGACCCCGGCAGCACAGCACGCACGGTGCTTTCCCCGCAAACACCACGCGGCTGCTGCCGACGACTGGCAGCGATCGGTGGAGCAGCAGGAAGAGAAATGCTGGCTGTGCCACCGCCGATGGCGCGTCCCTCCCTGCACCCCAGCGAGCGGCGAGCTCAGACCCCTGCAAGCAGCACGGTGCAGCCCGGGGGACGCATCCTGCCCAGCCGCACCAAACCCATCATGGGGTCGGCTGTTTATACCTTGGCTTCTGTTTTGAGTGCATCCCTTCTGCTCTGATAGCCTACAGCAGTGTCACTACAAAGCGCTGGATGCTTCTTTACCATACTTATGTGGTTTTTCCCACTTTGCTGGGAAGTGGCAGCACCGTAGAGGTACCCCATGGCCACCCGCGAGCACCCAGTGGGAAGGATGGAGGGGAGCACGCAGCACAGGTCACCTCTACCAGTGACAAACAGGTTGCCCAGGGCCCAACAGAGGCCACAAGGATGTTCCCCTCCTCTCATGAATGAGGGCTGAGGCTTTACAGGGCTGAAATGCTCTGGGCTGCAGGGCCTGATGTGGCCCAGCTGTGCCCATGGTGGGTGCTGGGAGCAGCCTCGCTGGGGACCCCCCCGGCCTTGGAGATGCGTTTAGGCTGAGTGCCCGCTCTCTGCCCAGCCATGGGGCGGCTTTGCTCCATGTCTCATGGGTATGGTCCCCAGGCTTGTCCTGCAGCGATGCTGGGCTGGCTCTGCTCACCTTGCACAGGTACCGTGGCTCTGCCACCCTGCGGGGGGCTCTGCGAAATGGGCTGGGGGCCCTGAAGCAGGGGCTTTGTGTGCTGTTATCATCCTGGGAGCATGTTTTACCTCTGCCTGCCTTTATATCACCTTGGTTGCCGTAACAAGAGTTGAAGCTGTGGCTGCATTATGGCTCACATTGCACGAGTGTCCCCAGTATAATCACCTCCTGCTGCTTAATTGCACCGTCCCCACTATGGCTGAGTTGGGGGAGGGCTGCCCCGTGCCGGGATGCTCCCTGCGCTGCTGTCCTCCCCTCCTGGCACCCTGCAGGGAGGCCAAGCTGGCACCTCCGGCAGCCTGACTGCATCGCCTCACGTTAAATATACCAACACACGTGTGTGCTGTTTACGAAGCAATCCCAGCAACTCTCTCCATCTAGCCCGGGTTTGAGGATGCCCTTTCAGCAGGGATTTGTAGCATTTGCTAGTTCTTTCCCAAGAATGCATTACCTGGGGTTTCGGATGAATAATGTAGGTCCTTGTTCAGCAAGTTACTTACAAATGTTGAACCTTAAACCACTGAAGTCTATGGATCTACTTGTGTACTTCAAGTTAGGCACAGGCTTAAGTGCTCCCGTAAATCAGGGCCTTATAGCCCAATTTGGCACTCCTAATAAGGTCTGCAGATATAAATAGCAGCCTGTATTGACCCAAGGGTGTGTTTGCCTTGGTCACTGCTACATCCTGCAAGACAAATGCTGACAGAAGCCGAAATGTCCTGAGCAGATACGGGGCCCAAGCCCCTGTGAACAAACATGGGGTAAATCCAGAATATTTTGTAAGGGCAGAAGTGACCTTCCTCTGGCATGAATGCGCCTGGGTGCTGAGTCCACACCACCAAGTGGAGGTGGTGTTTCACCAGCGGTCTAATTAGTGGTCCTAATTTGCCCCAACTTCCTTGTTAAGGGCAGGTCTGGGCTCAGGCCGGGGGTGCGGGTGGGGGCAGGCTCAGGCCGGGGCACTCAGGGTCCGCAGACAAAAGCCTTTGCCCACCCCATGAGCTCCTTCCCTGCGAGGTTCGCACTGCCCATGGCTGTTCAGACACATCCTTGAGAGCGAGCCAGCAGCTCTCCTCTTGTCTCTTGTGATTACTGTCCTGCCGTTATCCTTGAGAGACGCCATCTGCTACCGCTCCATCACCCGTCATCTTCCCATCTCCCCAGAGCTCGCCACGGCCCTGCTGCCCCTGCTCCCGGCACCTCGTTAGGATCAATCAGATCAGCGGTGGCTGACATGCCAGCCCCACACCACACGGGGCCCACGGGCACTGGGCTGGGGATTTGGAGGCAAGCCTGCTGCTGGCAGCGATGGGAGCTGGGACCCCTGCGCCTCGTCCCCTCCTCTCTGTGCTGGGAGCACCAAGGGGTGCTGGGGCTGTGGGGTTTTAGGGTGCTGTCTGAGGCGATGGGGTGCCCCACAGCCACCTGAGAGGAGGTTGTGTCAGGGAATGGGGCTGCCTGTTTTCTCAGGTGACAAGCAGCAGGACGTGAGGAAATGGCACCAACTTGCACCAGGGGAGGCCCCGAGCGGGCCTCAGGCAGAATTTGGTCCCACAGAGGGTGGCTGAGCGCTGGGACGGGCTGCCCGGGGCACTGGTGGGGTCCCCCCCAGAGGTGTGTAAGGGACATGTGGACATGGTGCTTGGGGACACGGCTTAGTGGGGGTACTTGGCTGGTTGAGGGTGGCGGGACCTGGTGAGCTCCCAAGTCTCCTCCATCCTGGGTGATGTATGGGGCCATGCAGCCCGCAGCAGGTGTCAAGGCACGAGGACAGGATTGTTTTGGGGTCAGAAGTGAGGTGTGTTTATTCCAGAGCCCTTCAGGGCCCTCAGGAGCAGCAAGATGCATGGTGCCGGGCACTGCTAGCCTCTGGCTTCTGACCAGCAGCGGGTGAGCCCCCAGGGCCCCTTTATCCCATGGAGGATACGAGCAGCTCCCACTGCAGTGGCAGAAGCCCCTTGTGCCCTCGGGCAGGGGGCTGCGGTCCTGGGAAGTTGCCGGAGAGCCGGGATTTATGCTCCATGTCGTAGGCCCAACCAAAGCTCGCACCCGCCTCGTGGTGTAATTCATAGCTAAATGTACATTTAGATAAAAACTCCAGTAAAAACATCACATTTTATTAGGGGAGGGCATGCGATAAATTTTTACCTCAACACTTCCAGCAGCCAAAGATGAAATGCGCCTTCAGGAAAATCACTGCCACCGCAATGGGCTTTCATCCTGCTATATCAGGTGCCTCGTTGGTGTTGTTAAGGCACCTCATTAGAGCATTCAAATGATCTGCAAAGGCTAGAAGTCGTCGTTCTGCCAGCTCTCTGGAGCTCTGCCCTGCACCCAGCCATCCTCAGAGCCTGGTGAGAGGCTCATGCAGATGAGCATCCTTCTGAAAGCCCTATAAAAGTGATTTTCTGTCTGTTGAGCAAAATTATTGTCTATGGCAAATACATGGGTGCCTTCTCCAGAATTTATCACAGAGCTTCAGGTGTGTTTGCACGCAGAGCCCACGAGGCTGTCTGCAGGGCTCTGCTAGAGGCATCGCGGGCTCCGAGTGCTCTTCTGCTCCAGCTCCTGCACTCCCAGCCCTCTCCCCACCACGATATTGGAAGCAGATTGCGTGCCACAAACCAGCAATTTTTAATGACATCTGAGCGTGTAACATCAGAAATCTTTAAACTGTTCCAAGGCCAGAAATAAAATCTGCATCTTGCACAGAAGTATCTCAAAGCAGCGCATTATTACAAGTGCATTGGGGAGGATGGTTTAAGGGTTTACAAGCCACGAGGCTTGCTGGGACTGAAGGAAAGCAGTGATGGGGATAGCAGGAGATGGGTTTGTCCCCTCTGTACCAATGTTTCGGGGACATTGGGATGAGCTGGGCCACAGGTGCCAGCTGCTGTCCTCCCCAAACCCGCTCCCAGGAAAGCCTCCAGTTCACTATTTCATAAGAAGATTGGTTTTTCACAAATGAGCAGCTTTTTAAAATGTCTGAGTGTGTGTATATTTATAATCAGAGGCTTCTGAACTTCGCCAAGGTTGGGCATAAAATAAAGGTGTGCGGTTGCCTTGCTTGCACGCACACTGCATTCTTAAAACGGGTAATTCGCAGAAAATTACCCTGCTCCCTGCACAAGGAGGACTTGCAAAATTTGTGAAGTGTTCAATGTTTTTATGAAGTGTTTCTAACCCTCTTCTTTTTGTGCAGTAAAGCTTGGCTCACCTGCTCATAAATCAGAAGGCAAATTAAAGATGTGCCATCTTCTTTCTACTCTCCCTACTTTTAACTCCTGCTTTTCAGACGCCTGGGGGTGGCGATGCTCCAGGAGGGGGGCAGCAGCCCCGGTGTGCCCCATCGCCTCCACTGCACCCTGCGACAGGAGATGTCACTGTGCCCAGAGCTGAAGCACTCGCTGCTGGAGCCAGGGAGCATGCAGCAAGGGCAGGATTGTGCCATGTGTGGCCTGCAGCCTCCGTTTTTCCCCTGGATTTTGCTCCCAGGCTGTGAGCAGCCTGGATTTGGCAGCCTTTGCCCTCCCAATGTGGTCTTGGGTTTTGCTACCTGCCGCAAAGCTCCATTAACCAGCGGTTTGATCTCGTGTTAACAAGGGGAAGGAGGCTGGAGAAGGAGCTGCAATTAAGGGAGGTGAAAGTTAAAACATCAAGGGAAGTTTTTAATTGAAGAGCAGCCCTGCAGGGAAACGCAAAGGAGAGTTTGGCAGTTTTGCAGATGGTGATAATGTCACACTTCTTGGAGAAAGGTGAGGAAAGAAAAAGAGCTGGGGTGGTCAGGAGCTTTGAAGAAGTAGGACGTGCACAAAAGGGAGAGGGAAGGGAGAAAGCACCACTGCATGCTGCTGCTGGCTCTCCATCACGCCTGCACCCACAATGGCCCTGGCCTTGTAGAGGAGCCGCTGTGCCCTGCTGGGTGCATGCAGCTCCCCAGGCTCCAGGAAAGTTTGTGTTCTTTCTTCTAACTCAGCCTGTTAAGGACAAAATGCAGTTCTGTATTAACCACTGCACCCTCTGCGTCCTTATGGAAGCAGCCCCCAGAGCTCCTTCCTTTGCAAACCAGGCCATTTGGTATTTCGCCATTGATGGATTTTGGTAAGCTCAGATGGTTTTGGCAAGGTTTCACCCTGCACAGCCCCTGGCAGGCTCCTGGTGCCTGTTCTCTGCGTCCAGGTTCCCTTTGCAGGAGACGGGCCCTTCACAGAACAGGCTTTCCCATAAACTCAGACCTGGCCCAGGCTGTTTTCCCACTGAGCCATCAATGTGACAATGTGACATTTTCTTTTCGAGGATATAGTCACCAGGGCTGAATGTTTGGCCCTGAGCACGCTGTCCCCGTGCTCACTCGCTCCCGTACAGAGCACGGAGCTGGCACGAGCTCGCCAGCAGCACAAGGAGAAAAGCAGCAGCAGGAGTGCAAGGCACGGCTCAGCGCCAGCTTACTTGGCCCCAGGAACACAAACCCTTCGGTGCGTGACTTCTGGTGCGCGGGCATCGCCTGTGCTGCCGTCGGAGAGCGCTGTGGCTGGGAATGTCCCAGAGGCCCCAGGATTCGCTGAGGTTTCAGCTCAGCCCCGAGTTACTGAAGCATCTGCTGCTGTTCTCGTTGGAAAGATGCCTCTCTGCGGGGCACCTCGCAGCTCTCAGGTGGGAACCTTCGTGAGCGCTGCTGTGCTCTGACAGCGTAGCGCCTGGCGCTGGGCTCTCATTGCTGTCTGACCCCATAACAAGAACCACGAGTGGAGGAATGTGGAGAACACTGGGATGGCAGAAAGCTGCGCAGGCTGGGATCTGGACCAGATGCCAGAGGGGCCTTGCAGCAAGTCCCATGTTCTCCCCTGGAGCCTTTCCTGCGTTCCACACTCATCGAATCGAGGGAGGAGACCTCCTCGTTTGGCCAAATCCAACCAGCCTGCCCCGTTCTCCAGTTCTGGCCAGCTTACAAGGTGCTTAGGAACAATCTGCAGCTCGGGAGCTATTAGCAGATTTTTTTTCTGAGTGAACTTGGAACAAGGAATGAATTTGAGAAAATTCAGCACTTCTTGGCTGATCCCAGGGAAGAAAAAAAGAAAAGAGAACTCAGTGCCTGAGCTGTCTGTGATGGGTTAATTACACCAGTGAAGGCTGATGGAAGACAGGAACAGCAATCAGAATTTCTGCCTTATCCCACCTATGCAGTTTTCTCAGATCCACTCACAATTGATGTGGTTGCCAATATCAGACCCTTTCCAGTGCAGCGTGACTCCAAGCCTAAACATCTTCTAATTTACTGCTCCGTCCAGCAGTACTGTGGATTTTTTCGATCCGTGCAAGATGTAATCAGGTGGGAAGTGAAGGACTTTTCTCATCCAAGGTCCTGGTTCTGCATTTGAGGTGACAGCCCTCTCTTGAGGACCCTAAACACTTCAAGACGGGACAGGGTTTTTGCTGCGTGAAACCAGCCCAGAAATAAAGATGTCATACAAAAGAAGAAAGCAAAATCTAAACCCCAGGAGCTGGTGGGAGAGAGAGCTAAGGCACAACAACCACGAGCTGAGAGCCTCGGCGATGTTTGGGGCTGGGGAACAGGAGCCCAGGAGGAGCATCTCATGCCAGGTGTGAGTTTGCTGAACCGAACCTCCCCCCTGTCCCTTCCCCAGCACTCACTTTCCACCCCGCTCAAAACTGCAGGCCCCCAAGGAAAGCCTCCTCCGCGGGGACTTCCCACCGCATCCCGCAGGCCCCAGGGGGCTGCGCAGCACCCACCGCGTGCAGCCTAAACCCCATCCAGAAGCTCACGGTGTTCCCTGCACAGCAGCCACAGTTCAAGCAGAGATGAAAACCCCGCTGGGATCAGCACACCTTTAATTAATGGCAATTCTGCAGAAAATCCTGTCCGTTCAAAATGACCCTGTGAAGAATGGAGGCACGCTCTCTGGCTCTGGCATATTTTAATCACATGCACCAGGATTTATTGAGACATCCAGGCTGTGTTTTCTGAGCATTAGGAGCTCTTTCCATTACAAATCCATGGATTTTTATGCAATGGGTAATGGATTTTTGATGGAATTTTGAAACTGGAAAGAAGCCAGGGCAGGGGACTCCTCAGAACATCACAGCTGGCACCCAAAGAAGAAGGAAAAAAAAATGGAGAGGGAAAAACTTAATGAAAATATATATTTGTATAAACAATCAATGAAGATCGCGTTCGCGTGTTGAACAACCACCTTGAAATTGGTCTGTCTCAAAGGACTGAGCAATTGCAGCCTACCTTAGCATGAATGATTTATGACATTCATGAACTTGGCAACTGCATCAGTTTTCCTAAACCTGGCAGCAAACACCACCTGCATATTAAGTGAAGATTTATGATTTATAAAACTCACCTCATTATGCAGAGGAACATGAATTGTCTTATGTGTGCAGTCTATAACTCCCGGGACAGATGAAAAGGCAGCAATGACACACAATTTATGTGCTCTCACTGCTGAAGTTTGTGGCGGAAAAGCAGGCAGAATAACTAGGTCTTTGAGTTGGGCGTCTTCAAAGCTGCTCGACGGTGCGGTGGCCAAAATCGCCTGCTTGCTTGGAGGAAAAAAAGAGCTTTGCAAAGCTTAATGGTGGAGGTCATGCGAATAATCACTGCGCCGAAGGGTGCCTCCCTCCCGAAAGCACAGCGGTAGGGAGCAGCTGAGGTGCCACCGTGGAAAGAACGGGCTTGGTGTTGAGCTCAGCGCTTGCATTCATCCCCACCCTTCCCGCTGTCCTTTTTTGATCTTCCTCGCTCCGGGATGAGGGTTCCAGGTACAAGGAGCAGCTCTGCCACGTCTGTTTGTGTGTCTGCTGTTAGGTGTGGGAACCATGTCCATGGGGGAAGACCGAAGCAGAAAATGCATAGCCAAGCGTACGGCTGGGTTCTCTCATCTGGCGTGGGGAGCGTTGGAAAGACTTGGAAACGAGCAGGGCTGTGGGGCTGGGAAGGTGTGACAGGGTGTGAGGTGTGCATCCCTGATCTGCCATGAGCCTGAATGAATTTGTGTCCCTGTCACCGCCCTGGCCTGGGGAGAGGCCTCCAGAAGGGCTCCTGTGCCCCGGGCAAGGGTGGCAGTGCTGTCCCCAGGCCCCTGGACTCCTGCCCATGGCGTGTTCCCCCTGTCCCCTGCCACACAGCGGGGCTGCCTCATGCAGATACATTTAAGCCAGCCCCTGCGTCTTCGCTGGCTCCATCTCCTTTCGAACAAAGGGATGTGAGCTGAGGAAGGCCGGCCTCAGAGCCGTGCTGTGTGCTGCTAATTACACCCAGGGGCTCTGGGTGCAAGACTACTTAAAGCAATTTAAGCTGCCCCCATGCCCATCTGGGTTGCTTCAGCCCGCCCTGCGCTGCCACTGTCCGTGCAGGGAACTGGCTGGGGAGCTGAGCTGGACAAGGCGGCTGGCGAAACGCAAAGGGGCAGGGAGCCCTCCCGCCATGCAGGCCTCCGTGTGTCCCCGCAGCCTGCCAGCACTGGCTGCGGGGCTGGCACCGGGCCCTGAAGGTTACAAAGCCCGCAGGCAGCGTGGCAGTGGCGAGGCTGGAGCGGTGGCGAGCCGCTGGGCGCTGCTGCAGCGGGACCATGGCACTCTCCCAGCTCACTGCCCTCCTCCCTCTACATCAGGGTGGGGATTTCTCCCCAGCAGCTCCTCCGTCCTGCGGCCCTTTATAAAATCCCGTTAAGGCAAGGTGCTCCGCTGCCTGTTCGCAGAGCACCAGCTCCAGGGACAGCCCGGCTGGCAGCGGTGCCTGGCGGCTCCCTGGGATGGAGGCACCCGGGGGCTTGCTGCCAGGAGGGGGCTGCAATGGGGCTGTCCCCAGGGGGCGGCGGGGAGGAGAGCTCCAGCCCCCAGGTGAGCAGGGCTGGGGGAGCTCCCTGAGATGGGGGCGTGGAGGTCTCAGAAATCTCCTTGGGAACAAAGGGGCTGGGGGGCAGTGGGGAGGTGGGGCGGGCGAGGCAGGCAGGGAGGTGAGGTTGGAGGCTGCCTGGGTTCGTCCTTGTCCTGCCGCTTGGGGTGGGGGACACAATTCACTGTTTATTTTCTGCAGTAAAAACCTGCACTGAAGCTCCTCGAGATATATGTTGGTGCTGCTGGAAAGGAGGCAGCCAGGAATGGCTTTTCATTTTTTTTCTCCTCACTGTCTTACTGCCAAGGTAGCAGAGAAGGAGTGAATTCTGTCTAAGCTCAAATCAGGATTTTTTCGGCTCCAAATGTTATCCATTCGTTTCACGCCTCTCATGGGCCTGATTTCAAACTGAAACCGTCGGGACGGCGCACGTAAGTCCAGGGCTGTACCTGGCCTGCCTGCTCCAGCCGGAGCGGCCGGCACGGCGCTGCCCGCCGGGAGGGGGCCCTGGCCCCGCGCCGCAGGAAGGCGAGGGCTCGCGTTTACGAAGTAACGAAGGGAACGGCGAGCACGGGTCAGCGGTCCGTGCTGCTTTCAGAATACAGAACTGCATCCCTGAGACGAGACACCGCCTCGGGCCTGGGCTGGCCGGGAGCTGCGCGCTGCAGGCTGCCCCGGGAGGGGGACGCGACGGGTGCGGGCGGGTGGGCGAAGGACGGCGGCGCCGGGCGGGGAACCCGCACCGAGGGCGGCTGCGGGGTCCCGGCGTGGAGCCAAGGCTTGGTGGCGGTGCCTGGCAGCTACCGGCTGGGGGCTCTGCAAACAGCGGGGGGCCGGGAGCGGGACAGGTCGGCGGGCGGTAGCGCAGGGAACGGCCCCGGAGCCGCGCAGGGCGGCTGGGCCGGGCCCGGCCCGGCCCCCTCAGCCGCTGCCGCCTCCCCTCAGCCCCCGCCCGGCGCCCCCCGCCCCTGCGCGCCCGCCCCCCCGTCCTGACGCAAGGCTTCTGCAATCGCCCCGCGCTTTCTCCTGCCCGACCTTGAGTGCGAGGCCGCCCGCAGGACCCCGGCTGCCCGCGGCGTTGCCGGCATCGAGAGCGCACCCCGAGGGCCCGCGCCTCAGCTCGGTGCCCGCGGGGCGAGCCGCCGCTTCTCCGCAAGCCTCTCGGGACCGGCACGAAGCCGCGGGGAGGGCGCGAGAAGCGGAGCGCTTTCGAAAAGCCAACGGGAGGAACAGGCGATCGGCGGGACGGCCCGCGGCGGGGGGTCCTTGCGGCGCGAAGCCCCCCCGCGCGGCCCACGTGGGTAGAGGCTTCCAGAAGAGCCCGGCCCGGCCCCGCCGCCCCCCGCCGCCATGCTCAGCGCCCGCCGCGCCGCCGCCCGCCTGCCCCTGCTGCTGCCCCGCGGCGGGCCCGGCACAGCGCCCCCGGGGCTCGCGCAGGTGCGGGGGGGGACGGGGTGGGCTGGGGGGCAGCCAAAGGGGAGGGGCGGGGGGAGCTGAGGGAGGTTTGAGGGGTGGGGGTGGGCTCGGGGGTATGGGGAGGGCCTCGGGGATTGTACGGGCCTGGGGGAGGCCGGGAGGCTTGGGGGGAAGCGGAGAGGAGCTTGGGAGGGGGTTACGGGGTTTAGTGGGGCTGCGGGGGGGATCTGAAGGGCCGGGGGTGTTTGGGGGGGTTGGGGGGCATGGGGTGGGTTGGGGGTCATGAGGGGGCTGGGGAGGAGCTAAAAGGGTGGGTTGGGGGGCCTGGGGTGGACTGAAGGGGGGCTGGGGGGAGCTGAGAGGAGCTGGGGGTGAGGGGCCTATGTGGGCGCTGAGGAGGGGATGGGTGGTGGTTAAGAGGCCTGGGGGAGCCTGGTGGGGCTGGGATCGCAGGGGGTTGGGGCAGGCCAAGGGAGGCTGCTGGTGCCGTGTGGCTGCCGGCCCCAACGCAGACAGGCCCAGGCCGTGTGGGGGCGGCAGGCAGGGGTTGCAAGAAGCGCCCCGTTAGGGTTCAGCGCTCCCCTGGCGCTGGTGCCGTTCACAGGGGAGCCCGGGGCAGGGCTGCTCAATTCCCCGCTGCCTGGGACAAAATGGTCGTGGAGGCAGCGGCAGGGGATGAAAATGAGTTCAGGGGACGGGGCCTCTCGGTCCAGCAGCTCTTGGTGCTAGGCGTGCTCGTCGCTGGGTCCTGTGCAGAGCCTGACACGGGGCCGGCCTGCCCGAGCCAGCCTGCGACACCCTGCTCTGCTTCTGGCATGAGGCAAGGCCACAGGTCCCAAAGGATCCCCAAAACACTCGTGTGTGGGGGTGTGTTTGTTTGTAACGAGGTGCTGTGCTACAGGCAGAGGAAAGCAGGGCACTGTCAGAGCTCTGAGACACTGACGTGCGCCTGCAGCTGGTGCAAAAAACACAGAAGAGTCATCACAAAACCTTGAACGCAGATTCTTCAAGTAGAACATCTGTAACTGGCCGCACGCAGGGCCTCAGGACCTGGGTTAATGTTTATCTGCGGCTCCTCGTCGGGTCCCGAAGGTTCAGAGTTAAATTAGTGAACTGATTTTTGTCCGCTTACCTGGTAGCCTGTGCATAGACTGCTTTGAGTGAGATTGCTCGGTTCCAGGAATAAATGTTGGTATTAAAAGGATAGTGACTGGGTTTTTTTATGGCAAAGGGAAACTTCCTGAGGTTCTTGCTTAGTTTGCCCTTAAGATTTTTTTTTAAATAGTGTTGTAGTAGGGCTGTGTCACTTCCGAAATTGTCTTCCTCTGAAAGGCTCGGGCTGAAGATCGCTTCCTGTTCCAACTAAACCTTCATGATTCCCTCTTTATCTTACAGACGTTCTGGAATGGCCTCAGTCAGAACGTTCTCAGAGCCGCATCCAGCAGAAAATATGCGTGAGTATGGCCGTGCTTCTTCGGGTCTGGATGTTTGATGTTTATTTTGACCCTTGTGACTCCAGAACTGATTGTGGGAGTGGGAGATGGTGAAAAAGAGCAAAACTAGAACCTGTGCCTGTCGTTTTCCTAAGGCTGTGTCTTTATCCCTGTACTGTGTTTTTTTTTTTTTTCAGGGGAACTTTTAGGATTGTTCCTCCCCCCCACTCTCCACCATCAGCAGCATCCACAAAATTCTTGAGATTTGTTTGGCTGGGGAGGGAGAAAGGATGGAAAGCTTGTTTTACACTGGTGTGAAACCAGGGTGACAAGTGGCTGTGCTTCAGTGCAGATAAAGCCTATTTCCAAGAGCTTCTGCATTTCAGTCACTTGTTTTTGGTGTCACAGGGTGATGAGGGAAGGGCAGCGGCTGTATGACTTAGTCAGATGTTCTGTGGGCAGCCGTGACGGGGGACACGGGGCAGGAAATCTGCTGTGTGAGGGAAACGGCCCGGCTCTGGTCAGTACAGAGGCACGGAGCCTTTGCTTATTTTCAAGATCACTGCCTGATGCTGTGTGAACCGGAGTTAGGGCGGCCAAGCACCCTGGGGAGTGAGGTGGTGATATTCTGGTCACAAACAGGGCCCTGCCCTGGCTTCAGGGTGCTCCTCTATTCCAGAGCGTGACTTTGTGAAGCAGAACTATGGTTTGGGACTTGTTGCTAGCCTTGGAAGAGGTAACACGCTTCCTAGAAGGAAGGAAGAGGTTTCAGTTTCCCTCATGTAAGAACCACTCCCGTTCTTCAGAATTAGCTTACTGCTCTTCAGGAGCAAGCAGGTGGTTCTCTCAGCCTGCCTCAGAGGCCCCTGCGTGGGCTTAGCTAATTTTGTTGTCTTTGTGCATTCTTCACTTCCTGCTAAGCAGCGATAAATGAACTAATCCAGTTTATCAGTAGCATCTTGACCCCAGGAGGATGTCATCAGGCAAGTTGGAGTGCAGAAATCAAAAGTAACCCAAAACAAGTCCAGGAAGCCTCACGTGAGGAGGGCTGGGCTTGCTTGCAGCTCGCTGTGTATCGAAATCTTATTGGGTCTTGAGAAGATGTAGTCGAGATGCTTCTGGTGAAGTATGGTGTTAGGTGTTTAAACAAATACGTGGGGATTTAGCTGCAGGCGAGCTGATCGAGTCGAGAGCCCGGAGGTTAAATTCCAGTGCAAAGAGTCGGGGAGCACCTTTGGGCCCAGAACAGCATGTGGGTTTGCTTCAGTGTCTAGTGAAAAATGCCTTTGTCCTGCCTTCAGACCGAAGCATTGTTGTATCTAGGTGGCAGCTGCCTTTAGCAGTCATCTGATTTCTCCCGTTACTCCTTACAGCTCCGAAGCGATTAAGGGTGCCGTTATTGGAATTGATCTGGGCACAACAAATTCCTGCGTGGCAGTTATGGAAGGAAAACAAGCCAAAGTAAGTCAAAAATAAACTTCAGCCTGCAGTCCCAGCCGGTGTTTTCAGAGGCGGTGATTCCTGATGCTGTCCTGTTACGGCTTTCCCGTAGGTGCTGGAGAACTCGGAAGGTGCCAGGACGACGCCGTCGGTCGTCGCCTTCACGGCAGATGGTGAGCGCTTGGTGGGAATGCCGGCGAAGCGGCAGGCGGTAACTAATCCACACAACACCTTCTACGCTACCAAGCGTCTCATCGGGCGGCGCTTCGACGACTCAGAAGTGAAGAAGGACATGTGAGTGCGGGGGGGAGGGCGATGCCACCTGCAGCAGGAAGAGCACAAAACCCAGTGCTGCGTAACGTGACCGGCCGTGATTTAAAATGCAGCCCTTGCTTGGGTAGTGAGGGGTCAAGCAGTTTCGGCCTCGTGTTTCAAAGCTTTTCTGCTTGTACCCTGAGGACCACACCGTATTTTTATTTTACGGTTTTCAGAGAAGTCATCAAACAGTACGCCCATTAGCATTCTCCTGGAGAGCCTTGCTAATCCTGTGCAGAACACTCAGCATCTACCAAACAAGTTGTTTCTTATTCTTGAGAGCTGTAGCTGAATAAGCACAGAAGTGTGGTGGTACTTCTGGGACTCCCTGGACCTGAGGCCGTTGGAAACTTCAGTGTTCTCTGTCTAAAGCCTGCACGTGTTGTTCTGATGATGCTAATAGTAGGGGATCCAAATTCCAGATGGAGTTGTTCTAGGGTTTTTTGTCTCTTTCTTCCAGTAAGAATGTCCCATTTAAAATTGTCCGCGCCTCCAACGGCGACGCCTGGGTGGAGGCCCACGGGAAACTGTATTCTCCAAGCCAGATTGGTGCCTTTGTGCTAATGAAGATGAAGGAAACTGCAGGTTGGTGGATTTGGTCTTTGCCACGCGCAAACATGAGCGTGACTGGTACTGGGCAGCAGTAACTGGCTGTGCCGCAGCGGTGCAGAGACTTGGGCTGTGGGAGTTCTTGCAGAGCAGGCCGTGGAAGGGAGTGATGATGGACCGCTAGGAAACCTCAGGGAGGATCAGTGCCAGTCTTAACGTGGGATCTTGGGCGCCAAATGTTAGTGCTTCACTTAAAACACTGGAATGCCGAGTGAGCTGATTTTCAACCGACTTGAATGCACCCTTGTTTCAGAAGGGGGAGCTCCTTTTCCTTGAAAACTGCAGTCCTCGTGCCTCCTAGGCTGCAGCTGAGCACGGGCTTTGGCAGCAGGGTTCTGAGGTTCTTACCCAGTGACCAGAAGTGTAGTCAGAGACGGAATTCTCGAGGGACCTGATCTGTCAGCTGCAGGGAAAAGCTGCGTAGCCTGTGGTAACTTTGAATCTTTACAAGGAAGAAATATCCATTGTCCTGGAGATTTTTTCCTTCTCAATTCCTAATACCGTTTCTGGAATAATTTATTGTAACAAAGCAGTGTAATAGTAAATCAAATAGCTGTCTTTTGCAGCCTGGTTAGGAAAGCATTATGCAATCACTGGTAAGCGTTTCAAGGGCAGGACCGAAGCTTGTGACTGAAGCTTCATGTGAAGATTTTCTTTTTCAGTGTTAGTTCCTGGACACTTGGCTAAAGTTGCCAAGAGTAAAATAGGAATACAGTTTCAAAGGCTTGTGAACATGTAGTGTGTATATGTGATGTTAGATATCTTACCTATAAATGTTACCTACCACAGATCGTATGGTAAGGACAGAAATGAGGAAGTGATAAACACCTCACATGCTGAACACTCCAAAGAAACAGAAAACAACCTCGGTCTTGCACACTGAGAAGGCTAATTAAGCTCAGGAATTTAATGGCATCCAATTCTGTCAGAAATCCACGAAGCCCAAAGTCCATGGAAGGACTTCGTTTCTGCACAGTTCCCTCTGCATCTTCCCAGAAAGCAGCAAGTTCTTGAGCTGGAAGCCATTCTCTTGTTAGTTCAGGAAAATTATTTCAGAGTGCTAATGAAGTTTATGGATTTTTTTCTAAGGTAAAAATAACTTTTTGTCTCTTTTTTCCTTCAGAAAATTACCTGGGACATTCAGCAAAGAATGCTGTGATCACAGTTCCTGCTTATTTCAATGATTCTCAGAGACAGGTATTCACCAGGCTCTAAGGTTTTCAGCCTTTTAGGCTGCATTTAGTTTCTCTCACTTAGCAGCGCTCATTTTTTTCCCCCCACTTAGGCTACAAAAGATGCTGGGCAGATCTCTGGCTTAAATGTTTTGAGGGTGATTAATGAACCAACAGCAGCTGCACTTGCGTATGGTCTGGACAAGTCTGAAGACAAAATGTAAGCTCATGTTCTTAACATCACCCCCCTTAACTAAGCGTGCTGTAATTTGCTTTGTAAATGCATCTTCTGGGCTGTTTTTTTCCTGAATCACTGGTTGGAATCCCGCCAAAGTAAACTCTCAGAAGTGAATCAATGCTGTGTCATGTCACCTGTACTCCATGTCAACTGTACTCGTTAAAGAAAGTTCATAACTTGCAGCTACAGCTGAAATTGGTGCTGAGTGTTGATAGTGGTGCTGCCTGCTGGTAGCAGTGATAGGTGTGGCTCCGGCCAGCTGGGTGAGAGGTGGTCACCAGCGGTGCTAAAGGCTGTCAGAAGAGGGAGGTTGAGGTTTGGTGCCTGGTAATCCACAGTTTGTATCTTTTCCTGGCTGCATTCAACCTGCTGCTGCTGTCAAGGGTGGTCATAAAAATGCAGGGGGGTTGTTACTGATCTTGTGTTTGTGATGGGGATTCTACTGCTGTGGAAGCCTTCCAGCTTGTGGGACATGTTTTGTGACGGTTCTAGTGCCCTTGCCTTTGTCATTAGATGCCTCTCCTCAAAGAAGAGGAAAGAACTGGACTCAGTGCACTCAAGGAATGTGCACGATGATCTGTTCATTGTTGTTTTTAAAGAACTTTTGTGGATGACAGCATGAGTTCTGCACGTTCTTCTTGGGAAGAATGATTTTGAGCCACAGAGCTTTGTCTAGAAAGTAAGGTTTTTCTGTCTCTGTCCATGTAGCATTGCAGTCTACGACTTGGGTGGAGGCACTTTTGATATCTCCATTTTGGAAATCCAGAAGGGAGTCTTTGAGGTGAAGTCAACCAATGGCGACACGTTCCTGGGTGGAGAAGATTTTGACCAGGCTTTGCTGCAGTATATCGTTAAAGAGTTCAAGAGAGAGGTAAGGTGCCTCATCAGAACTCAACCTCGTGTTACGTTGTCTTCTAACCCTGCTTAACTTCTGTGGAAGGATAAGAATTTCCTTAAATTATTAGGACTTCTTTTGGGATTTATGGCACAATTGAGATTTAAAAGCATTGAGGATACCTGTGAGCCTGGCTTCCAGATCTTAGATTGGTCCTCTCCTGGAAGACAGAATAAATAGCAGGGCTTCTGCTTTTTTTTCGTCCAGCGTAGCAGGACTACCTATATGTAGTATGCTTGCTTTTATGAAAATCTGTGGGCCGACTGAATGTGTCAGCACAGATGTACGTGGTGCAGTGTTGGCCGTGGGAAATTGTGATAGAATTCCAGCTCTGTTCTTTGCCTTAATATTCTGTGATGCAGCAGCTTTTCCCAGCTTTTATCTGTAACTTACTGAATAATCACTGCTAGAGCAGAGAGGGCTAACTGGTGGTTTTGAAATGGTTTTTGAATCTTTTGAGAGATCAAGAGTTACAAGTTTAACAGGCTCTATTCCAACAAACATCTTTGCAGTCAAGAGTGATTAAAAAGGTGAACTGCAGTGATGAAAAGCTCTCCATGGCTAGCTAACAGTCTGCTAACATGCTTTTTGTTGCTTAGACGGGTGTTGACCTGACTAAAGACAACATGGCCCTTCAAAGGGTGAGAGAAGCATCAGAGAAGGCGAAGTGTGAGCTTTCTTCATCTGTGCAGGTAGGTGGCTGGGCTCAAAGGAGAGGTATCAAAATGTTTTACTGAACTGTTTTCATGATTTTTGTTTCTAAAACTCTAAAGTAGCTGCTTTTCTCCTGTGCTGGCAGCTCAAGGTTCTATTTAATGAAACAGCATGGGTTTAACTGCAAGTTCTCTTTCTCAGGACAGTCTCTGTGTCTGTTTAGGAGCAAAATCAGTTGTCAGAAGTGAAGAATGATAACGGATGCTGCCTTTTGCTTGTGTTCTGACACTGTGTTTGCTCATTGTGCAGAGAATGTGACCTTGCTCCCAACTTACAGAAGTATGATGGGCAATAGGGAATTGCAGCTAGTACTTCTGTGTTACAGGAAGGACTTAAGGCTTTGTGCATGCAGCTCCACAACCTTGTGGTGCTGCTCGCACCACTGAAACAGCTCATTTGTCTAATAGCAAGGGATAATTTCTATAAAGAATCTTGTTTTCCACCAGAAGGGTTGCTTAAACAATGAGCAACATATACACCCCTTCCTTTTCACCCGTTTTGTATCTTAGTGTATTCAAGTTTGTCCTCTGTTCAGTACTGAATAAGGAGCTGGAGAAGCAGCAGGCTGGGGGTGTAATAGTCTTGCCGAAGTGAAATTAAGGTCAATTATATAGTAATTGAAATGGGGGCTCTGCCAATTTCTGGGTTCTGAATAAACATTTTTTTTTTGTTGGCCAGTGAGGAGCTCATAGCAAGGACTTTAGGCCAGTCACAATGGGCACATAGTTCTGCCAGAGACATAGCAGGCTCTGTTTTAACCGGCTCAAGAGCTGGTAAATGCGGCCTGTTCATACCGGGAAAAACTCAATTCCCAGACTCCTTGGTGGTGAAGGGAAAACAACTCACTGCCGGCCCTGTCCTCCCTGGTATTTTTGAGCATGCCATTTGCAAAGTGAATGCGCACCTCTAGCCTGTAACATGAGTGTAGATCTTGTTCTGTGAAGTTAAATCTCTAGAGCTTAAAGCAGCAGTGTTTTTGTAGTCCTGATGATGTCATCATGATTCAGCACTTGAAGGGGATTTCAGTGTAAGACTTGATTTTAAAATCCAGGGTGGGAATTTGTAAGACTGTGCACAAATAACCCTGAGAAACAGGGATTGTGGCCCAGGGCACTGGTGAACGTTTGGGTTAAACAGCAGTGGACTAGTTGTCAGGCAAGCTGCTTGCCTTCGAACAGCAGTCATGAGTTAGTTCCTGTGGGTAGCTTACCTTGTTGGGTAGTTGTTAGCAAAGTCTGTCTGAAGATGGGCTTGTGTTGTGCTGGAGGGAGGGAAATAAGGTTGTAACTTCACAGGCTTCAGCTCTTACGTCCTACCTGTGATAGGGGTTAAATACTGCTGCTCACAACCACTAGTAAAAAATGGTTTCATTGTTGTTACTTCCTCTGTAACACTGACAAACGGTGTGCATAAGCCACGATCACACGAGCTGTGAAGAGCAAGAGAACACGTTTTCCGTGACCGTGAAAGACCTCAGAGTAACACGGAGTATTAAAATTGGTACTTAACAGTTGTAATCGTGAGATGTGTAACAAAATCTGATCGCTTGTCTGAAATGTACCATACAAACGTAGCTGCTGCCAGGTAGGACTGGGCTTTGAGTGCACAGGCACGTCGATGTTCTAGAACAGGCAGAACAGAACCTGTAGCTCGGTCTGAAACCTGTGTGGGACTGCCTTGCTTTCTGTTCGTGTTTTTCACGCTCTTTTTTTGTGCTGCAGACTGATATTAACTTGCCATACCTTACTATGGATGCCTCTGGACCAAAGCACCTGAACATGAAGCTGAGCCGCTCGCAGTTTGAGGGCATTGTGGCTGATCTGATCAGAAGGACGGTAGCGCCGTGCCAGAAAGCCATGCAGGATGCCGAAGTCAGCAAGAGTGACATTGGTGAAGTCATCCTCGTCGGTGGCATGACCAGAATGCCGAAGGTATGAGATAAGTCCCCGTTACAGACCCAGCTGGCACAGCTACCAGTGCTTGCTGCTGAGGGTGAGCTATTAGGGAAAAGTTCAGGGTCTGATCACTTCAAGGCTCCAGCCATTGAAGGCCCCCCGGAGCAGGGCAGAAGTGCTAGGCAGTCCTATGAAAGCAGTGGCAAGGGACTGTCTTCTTCCTGCAGCTCAGCTGGGGGTCGTAGCTGAGTCTCAGTTTAAAAAGACAAGAGAGAGGTATCAGGACTTGAAAACCCAACCTGATTTTCTGATGCAGCCTGAACACAAGCAGTACTGTTGAGATGTGCAGTGTGCTTTTTGTGGAATTCAGCGTGTGATAAAGGTCCACTTCAATGACAGTAACTTCTCGGTAATCTCTGGCACCCACGAGCTTTCCCCACCTGTGCAGGGCACTTGCAGCTAGCTGTGAAGAAAGCTCAGCAGCACAACTATTCAGTTACCTGCTGCTTGTGTGTGTGTTTGCTTACTCGAGGCGGTGCTGGCTGTCGTCAGGCATGCTTAATCGGCTCTTCTCAATGCTCGTTACCTAACACCTGGTCCTGGCGTTCTGGTGATAAGCACCAAGGAACTTAAAAGCTTGCTCTGCTGACATGTACAGTCTTGCAGATAAGGTGCTCTCTTCTGGTAATTTACCGCTTTTATTCATAGCACTGCAGACTGTTAGCTCCCCTGAAGTCAGTGCTGAACATCTATGTGTGCTGCTGTCTTCAAGGGTATGGCCTATCCTTTTCTGCAGAGATCAGCAAAATTTCATTCTGCAGGATCTGTCAGGCTTGGGCAGCTTGTTTTGCTGTTACTGCTTGTGACTGACAGGCCCTTGCTAGGATAATGCATTGGGCATGGTCCTGCCTGGGGTTTTCAGTTCCTTTTTTTTTTCTCTCTCTCCCCTTTCTGATGTGTTATGTGAGCCTGGGGGCTGCAGGTGATGTTAGTGTGTGTGCAAAAGGTCACCCAGGCAGTGGAACCAAAGGGAGAGGATAAGGAAAAGGTGCTGCTCTGGCCAAAGCTCAAGTGGAATAACTGTGCTAAACTTTCCCAAAGCCCCTGCCAGTCTGGTTGGATACCAACAAAAATGGTGAACTGTCTATAAAGTGAGGAATAAAGTGAGGAAAATACTTCTGGAAGTGGGGAAGCCCTTCCAGAAACATGAAGTATCCTTTAGGGGTGGGAGACAGTACATAAATACTCCCTTCACCTTGTTTATGTCCTGTGCTCATGGCTCTGAGGTTATATAATGCTTTCCTGCATGCCTGGAGCCAGAGTTTGAGCTTGGGCTCCAAGATCAGTGCCCGTATGTTGTGCATAGCACAGAGTGTTCTCTTGTGTGTTGTTGTTTGCTTCGCCCCTGCTAGGAGGGAGCTTGCCTTCTTTGGAGTGCTCACGTGGCCAGTGCTCCAGGAAACATAAAGTGGGTGGTTAGGAGTAATGGTTCTTTTGTGCTGTAAAAATATGCCTCCGGAGGGAAAGGCTTGCACTTAATTATATGTTCATGCATAAAGTGTCTTCCTCTGCAGGGAACGCTGCCTGCAAATGTCTCTTGGCTTACACGCGGCGTTGGACGCTTGCTTACAGCGCAGTCTGCCAGGGACACGGTGCTCACCTGTGCAGATGTTTGCCTGCTGAGCCCGCTCAGAGAGGCAGGATGCTGTGAGCAGCAACCAGGCATCACACCCTTCTCAGCAGGGGAGAGAAACGGGCTACTGAGCTGCGGCTCTCATTGCATTTCCCTTCTGGGTGCTTCAGCAGTAAATCTGTTGCAATCATGAGCACATCATTCCAAAGGGGCAGAGCAGTGAAAAGCTAATAACACAGCTCAAACAGTCTGCTGACGTAGCTCTCTGCCTCTCTGGTGAAACAGCCCGTTAAATAAAGAGTTTGAAAACACTGCCCTTCATACGCTTTATTTTCTTCTTTATGACATGCAAACAAGATGAACTGTCCTTCTGCTCTGGAGACAGAGCACAGGGAAGGTCAGAAATCCAGAGTTGTGCTGTCCTTGGCAGCTGTGTTCTGCCCGGTGCTGATTTGTACAAGTTCCAGGGGAGCAGTCCTCGGCTCCTGCTTGATAAACATGGAGTGATCCCTTCTGAGTAAGGGTGGGCTATGTGAAAGGACTCATAGGTGGGGTGCACAGGTTGATGGGCAGCTGGAGAGCCTGACTGCAAGAAAACCTTCAGAGAAAAGGTTTTCTAGCCCGCAGTAAGTGCATGTCACAGGGAACATGGAACGGCAGATTAGGGAGCAATCACGAGCTTGAAGTTTAGCATTTCTCTCGTGCCACCAGGTAACACAGCAGCAGGACCACAAAGACAAAACCTTTGGCCATGTTGGAGTGTTCCTGTGGCTGCAGCACCGTGCAGCGATGGCTCGCTCTCCATCTGAGCTGTGTTTTTTCCCCATTCAGGTGCAGCAGACTGTGCAGGAATTGTTTGGCCGCGCTCCGAGCAAAGCAGTTAATCCCGATGAAGCCGTGGCGATCGGCGCGGCTATTCAAGGTGGCGTGTTAGCTGGTGACGTTACCGACGTGCTGCTGCTGGATGTGACTCCCCTCTCCTTGGGCATCGAGACCCTGGGAGGAGTCTTCACCAAGCTCATCAACAGGAATACCACCATCCCAACCAAGAAGAGCCAGGTACGAATGGACTGTGTCCAGTGGAGGTCTCAGCACCCAAGCAAGGCTGCCCAGGGCATCCCAGTAGATAGTCTTCTCTCCTCAGCTGGCAAAAAGGAGAAGCTTAGAAGTCAAGGTTTAGCATCCACCAATTAGTATCTCTGTTAATTGTTGGTGTGCCCAAAGGAGGAGAATAAAACTGAGTCCCTGCAGGCCAAGTATCCCGGGGTGCCTGTGGCCTGCTCAGGATTGCAGCGTGCGCGTGCCATGATGTAACTGTTGACACATCATCCTGAAGGATCGTGTGGAGACCTGTAACTGAGCACTGCGCCCATCTGAGACCTCCTTCCTTCATCTGTGCGCCTTGGAAACTTTCTTTTTCAGAGTTTTTTTGTACTGTGGGCTACTAGCATACTTGGGTGTGATCCTTTCTCTTACTTTGCCTTGGCTGGCTCTCCCGGTGTGTGCTCCTACTGATAACGCTTGTTCTCTCTGCTGTGGGGCTGGGACGGGAGCCTTGTCGCTTCAGGAGGAAGCGTTCTGGTAATGTGGCTGCCTGCCAGCGACTGGAGCCTGCTGCTGCCATGGCCTTGCCAGCTTTCGTGTGTTCAAATGCATATAAGATGAGATGCCAGTGAACTTGGCTGTGGCTAGTCTTGGTGCTTTGTGGTTTAGTCAGAGCTTTTTAAAGGAGCAGGAGCACGTGAGCAGGAATCGGTTCATGTGGTGTGGTTTGCTAGCCATCCACTAACTGTGTGTGTTTTCCACAGGTGTTTTCTACAGCTGCAGATGGGCAGACTCAAGTGGAGATTAAAGTATGCCAGGGGGAGAGGGAGATGGCGAGTGACAACAAACTTCTTGGCCAGTTCACACTGGTAGGTTGGCTACTCTGTATCCCTGACCTTAATTTTGACCTTTTTTGAGAAGTTCAAAGCCTTCTCCATGTCAGGTGAACCCTGAAGGCAGCGTTAGGGGTGAGTTGTCTTACAGAAGATATTTCACCCTATTTGTAACTTTAAAAAATAAAATAGCAGTCCCTAAAGTTAAAGCCTGATGCTGGGACAGCTTTTCAGTGGCAGGGAACCAGCCAGTGTTTAAGATTGAGCTCAAAGTTTCCCAGCAGTGTTAGGTGATGCTAATGATGTAGCTTTAGGGCTAGGCGCAGTCACCCAGCAGAGCCTTCTCCAGCTCCGCACACAAAGAGCTGCAAGAGCTCTGTACTCCCAGATGTGCACAGCAGATAACCTGAATGTTGGCCTTTCCTCCCCTGGTCCAAAGACAAGACTTCAAGCAGGCTCCAGGCTCGGTGCAGTCCCTGTAGAGCAGTCCCTTTCCAGCCTGGTACCACTTCTCTGCAAGCACGTGTGCATCTGCCCCGCTTATCGGAGGACAGTTTGGCACTTGGTGTGTGCAGCACGTGGCTGACTGTGGCTCCACGCACAGAATTGGTTTGTTCAGTCAGTGTCAGCGAAGTTTGGCAGTGAGAGCCATTGGATTCTGCTGTTGCTAAGAAGTAGTTCCTAAGGTAGGAGTCTGTGCTGTTAAATCTGTTAAGATACTGTTAATTCTCCATGTGATGCCGAAGGGCATTTTGAGGGCTCAGCTTTGAGGCTTAGTTACCAGTCGATTTAACTGGCAGATCACCGAGGTGATGTGCCCAGCGTTGGAGCCTTGCACCCTGAGCTAATGGCTGGGCTCTTCTTCTCAGGTTGGGATTCCTCCGGCGCCACGTGGAGTGCCCCAGATCGAGGTCACTTTTGACATTGATGCCAACGGTATCGTTCATGTGTCAGCCAAGGACAAAGGCACCGGGCGTGAACAGCAAAGTAAGTGCTCCGGGGTGCTGCGTAGGGATGGGAAGGACAGGCAGGGGTTCTGTTCCCTGAAGGGACAGAAATCAGGGACTGGGAATCCTGCTCCTTGTCCCTGTGCTGTGCTCCTGGGCACAGTGCTCCCCGCAGAGTGCTCTCTGCCACCACACAGGGGTGGCTGAGGCCTCTGGCATGGAGGTGCCAGCTTTTGAGGGAGAAATCAAACTGGGGAGACCCCTGTAAAATCCGAGGCTGAGGACACCGGCCTTGTGCTGCCACCCTGTTTTGGTGCTGATCTTTGACAAACATCTTGAAGTTCAGGCATATTGAAGCAGCAGGCATTTTGAGACACCACTTGATTCCCTTTCCTTCGTTTAGGCTGCAGACGTCTCTAAATGGCAGGGGCCTCGGGGACTTGAAGCTGCCAGCACGTTGTGCTCTGTGTGCAATGAAGTGTTAGGCCCAGTGTGCTGGGGTAATTAACGGCGTGGTTGACTCTTTATAAAGCCCTGTTGTGGGCTTAGAAAATTAACATGAAGCATTTGTAGATTCCCCTGGTACAAATAGATCTCTTTTGTGCCTGTGACTGGGAAGGCTCTACACGGCCCTTCAGTCATCTCTTGGAGGGAATGACTAGAGCAGTCGGATGCATGCTCCAGTTAAGAAAAATACTGTTAACTCTCCTGGCAACTTGGAAGTATGTGGTGTTCTTAATCATGCTGCTTGGCTTTTGGCATAAACTTGACTCCAAAAGCACACTGCATGTTACTTTGATTTCTTTGTAGATTTTTCTATCTGCGGCAGCCTTCTAGCTCTAAGTAAATAGGCAAGCTGATAATAGGCAACTAGAATTTGTTGCCTCTCTGTCTGCAAATGTGGTCCTAACTAGAAAGCTGAACTCCTCATCCCACAGCTGCATCCAAAGGATGTGCGTGTGTCTTTGTTCAGGGTTTTGTACCCCTGGCAAATAACTATATAAAACTTTGGGCCTGGTACACTCGTTTTTTTTTGATTGCAATATCCAGGACATTACTCCATGCAATCAAATTATGCTGTTCTGCAGAACTCGGTTTATGTCTAGACTATATGTTTTGGCTTTTTGACACAAATTGAGAAAAATAGGGGACCTTTAGGAGCCCACCTATGGAATCATGCTGTGCTTGCTTATCGAGGGCAGCATGATAAGCTGGGTGGGGAATACTGTTACCGTGCTACCAGCCTGAACGTCTGCCCAGTAGTGAAAGGAATCTCTGTGTCCTGGTAAAAACAATTCGGTGGTGGTGGGGTTTTGTGGTGTTTTTCTGGGTTTTCATTTTTTAATCTCTCCCGCCTCCCCCCCTTTTGCTTTGGGGGCTTGTGCATGTTTGCTTTCCAGAAGGAGTAACTGAAGAACAAGGTGATTACAAAGAAATAGGCAGGAAGTGTCTGGCAGAGCTGGGGAGGAGGGAATCTAAGATGTCAGGCTTTTATCTTTCCAACTGCATTGATGCCCCTTCAAAGGCTGGTTGTCTTTGTACTACCCACGGGGTCTGCACAGGTGCAGAGTCCCTGAGCAAGGCTGCTGCTGTGGAGAGGGTTTGGGAAATGAGTCTCCTTTCCTCAAAGAGCAGGGCACATTCTTTATTAATGTTAATTCTCTAATGCAGTTGTTATCCAGTCTTCTGGTGGCCTTAGCAAAGACGAAATTGAGAACATGGTGAAGAATGCAGAGAAATACGCAGAGGAAGACCGGCGAAGAAAGGTAACGTGACTGCTGCGGCACCTCACAGCTTGCAGCGTGCCTGCTGGTTACTGCTGTCGTGTGCCATTAACCGGGCTGACCTTGAAGGAGCTGGAGGTTCTGATCTGCACAGTCCTGAGCCGTGGGCCCGTGCGGTTACCTGGATATCTGCTTGCTTCCCCATATCCAGTTCAGACTCCGCAGTTGCAAGGAAGGTTGGGCTGGGTAACTGGCCCAGTGCGATTAGTAATTTAATTCCTCTCTGGAGAGTTACTGGGGCTTGGAGGCAGCAGTAAGCAAACTCACCTGCCTGCTATTCACGACTGACAGCTTTGTAACTGCTTTCTGTCACCAGTGCCCTTTGCTGTTCAGCTGCCGGTTATCCTGGCTGTTCAGCTGAAGGCAGCCTGCTGCAGCCAGGTTCTCACAGTGGTGACGTTCCATTTAATTGCAGGCAGTACGGGGGATATGCATTCTACTTACGAGTCTATTTTAAAGCCGAATTTATAGAGCCTGCTAAGCAAAGCTGTACCGCATCCACCGCATCCTCTTCCTTCCTACGTGGGAAGTTGCTTTCTGTAGTCCTTTAAAATCTGACTGTCTAGCACCTTGAATGTGCACTGCTTGCCCTCAGCGCAGGTGAAGCCGTCAGGAGGTGTTTGAAAGCCTCGCTGCCTTTGTCAGAAAGGTCTGATGCTGGCCATGGTTGAGCGACTGAACCTGTGATACTCGCAGGGTTAATGGTTGGAACTAATTGGTTTAATGAGGGTAGAACTAATGAATGACGCTACTAAATATGGAGCATTGATTTTTAAAGCAGACACGAGGAAGGCCTGCTCAGGGATATGACACCAGTGTATGTTCAGTGATGGCTGAAGCCGCATGCTGCATTTATCTGCTTTGTGTTCCCCGTGTCTGTATAAACCTGTCTCAGGTGTTCATGCAGCCCCTACTCGTGGTAGAGAAGGGATCAGAAGAGGGCTAAGGGAAAAAATGCATGGAATAAATTCACATGAAGCAGCCTCTGTGAGCTGTAAGAGCTCTAGATCCACAAAAGATAGGCTTAACCTGCAGGTTAGGTGCAGAACGCTTAGAGACTTTGGTCTGGAAGCCCCACTGCTTAAATAGCTGCATTATTGCTGCGAGCGTAAGTGGTGGCACAGCACTTGAAGAGACTGTGCTGAAATTTCCTGTTGCCATTCTTTGACTTTGTACCTTAAATCATGGAGGGAGGAAGTTCTTCCCCGTTACAAAGTGGGATTCATCTCTGCCCAGTGAACTACCACACGGAGGCTGCTTGCTGAACTGGCACTTCTGTCTCTTTATAAGACCTGTGTAATTTGATTGTCAAAGGTCCCCTGGTACAGCCCTGGTACACCCTGCTGATCATGGTTTTACCACCATGGAAGTAATCACAAGTGCGTACACAGATAGCGCTCCGCTGGACTTGACATCCTCCTGCCAGCTGACATCCCACAAGAAGTACAGACGCAGCACAGCAACTAAATAATTTATCACCTGCTTTCCTCCCTGAGCGTATTATCACACCCTTGCTCAGGTAGACTCGTCTTTGAGATGGAAAGGGCTGAGTGTCCCAGAGGCTGCTGCTGCTGAAATAGTTCACGCTGACAGTGGGACTGAATTATGTCTGAGAACTACCGTGCTTCTGTCCTTAGAGCCTACTCGGTCACCCGTTGGTTGTCCTCGCAGCACTAACATCAGGAATTAATACTTCCTGCCTAGCGCAGTGGTTATTTCCATCACTGAGTTGTTGCACATACTGCTAATAAGGAAACATCAGTAAAACAACCCCACGTTGCAGTTCTCTCTAGTGCCCTCGTTGCTGAAGAAGCCTAAGAGTATTCTTGGAAAGCTCTGCGGCTTCCTCAAGGAGCAGAACGTAGAGCTGTGCAGTCTCTGCACTGGCTCGCTTTTCCAGCGTGCCAGTAGCAGCGCTTTGTTGGTTGCTTCTGTTGAGGTGGCTGTCGGAGGAAGGACTGTCTCGTGCAGGCTGCCTGCTTGGGCTTCGGTGCCATAGTACCCCTAGAAATGGTTGGCTTGCATTTCCTTTTCCCACCTTGCCATTAAGAAGGGCCCTGGCTGGGAGCTAGAATGGAGTTTGGGGAGAGAAATGTTAGCTGCTAGCTCGCGCCAGCGCTGTGCGCAGTAGGCCCTGATGAGCTCTCTTCCCCAGGAACGCGTGGAAGCTGTCAACATGGCCGAGGGCATCATCCACGACACGGAGTCTAAGATGGAGGAGTTCAAGGATCAGCTGCCGGCAGATGAGGTAGGTGACACCCGATCCCGTAGGCACAGAGGTGAGGTTCTTCGTCGTATCGCTGCTCCAACTCCCGCTGAGCTCCCAGCTGGCCCTGGGCGGTGGCACCAGCTCGGTGTTGCCCATCTGTGCAAGCATGGTGCAGTCCTCGGCTCATCCGGGGTTTGGACTTGGGTGGGATGAGTATGGGAAGGTGTAAGAGCATACTTAGGAGGGCATGGTTTGAGTAAAAGCAAATATCCTATTTCCAAGCGTGAGTTGGGTGTCAGTGAAGATCTAAGAGCCTGGGAAGCTGTTAATGAGAGGTGTCTGCATGAGTCGTGTCCTTGGCCTGGCCTTGGAGTGATTTGATAAGAACTGGGCTATGTCCTGCATGAGAGGGGAATTTCACTCACAAGCTGGAGATTACGAGCAGCGCCTGCCCGGCGTTCACAGAGGGACAGGGGAAAGCTGCAGTGCAGTCCTGGCAGTCTGGGTGCTGTGAACACAGCATCCGAGAACTTGGAGGCAATGAAAATGATGGTATCCACTTAGCTCCAATTTTCCTTCTATCTTTGGAGTGAAGTGGATAGTTAGTGTCAAAGGAGTGCTTTTCATGCCTTTCTAAGTGACGGTTTAATTTCAACATTATGAATTTCAAAAGCCAAGTTTAAAACAGATTGCACAATCTTCAACTTAACAACTCTTGGGAATGGGATAAAAGGGGCTCTGTGAGGCATTTGAGGGAACAAGATGTTGGTTTGTTGGTAAGGAGCCTCTGATCGCTTTAAATTCTGTCTTTCAGCTCAGGTCCTCTGTGTTTGGGATTATGATTGCGGGAGTTTTCTCTCGCAGGAGCAGAGCCCGTGTCTCTGTGCTTCACAAGGACTGTTTCCTGTGATGTTTTTTGGGGGAATACCAACAGAAAGAGGGGTAGCAGTGCCCAGAAGAAGGGCTGGCTGGAGCTGGGAGCCTGGCACAGAAGGCCTCGATTGCCTTCCCCAGCCCACAGGTCTAAATGAGGAGAATTCTGCCCACGTTTTCCCTGCGAATGCTGCTGAGCAAGCGCTGCCGGCACAGCTGTCCCCCGGTAACCTCCCTTCTCCAGGCCTGCCTCGCCAGCAGCCTGCCAGCCTGACAGAGAAATGCCAGACTGTGTGGAGGGTTTGACAGATGGCTACAGGGGCTGGGATGAGACCGTACTGCTTTTGTTTGCCTCTCCGCTCCTCCCACGTGCAACAAAGGGATTAAACAGGGTTGTGAGCAGCATTACTCCTTGGCTTCCTGACAGTGCCTTAAATATAGATGAAAACCAGCTTTCTTTTCCCTTTACCCTGGCTCCCGGGGTGGCTGGCTGGCCGGTGAGGTGTGCCAGGGAGAGCAGCCCTCCTCCTTGGCGGGCTGTTCGGTCTCTGCAGTGCTTTCTGTCCTTGGCGCCTCTGCTGAGACTGCAAACGAGGGGACCGCTTAATGCCAACTGCGGTGCGTTTAGTGAGGTGGACACATGCCCACTGGGAACGGAGCGCGTCCCAGCCCCTGCAGACCATATGGCTCCATTTGAGGCTCTAACTTCCCAGCTTCTGGCAAAAACCTGTAGTTCTGCTGTGGCCGCTAGGTGGGTGAAATGACAGGAATGGGATTTTTTCAGTGAACGAGTGCAGCGGCATCGTGTTTGTCTGTGTGTTCTTCGCAGTGCAACAAATTGAAGGAAGAAATTGCTAAAATGAGGGAACTTCTGGCTCGTAAAGACACCGAAACGGGAGAAAACATCAGGCAGGCAGCAACCAGCCTGCAGCAGGCTTCCCTGAAACTCTTTGAAATGGCATACAAGAAGGTAGGTTCGCGGTCACTTGTATTTTATGGTGCTCAGATGGGCAGGGGGGAGTCAGGCCACCAAACATTCAGGCACGAGCCGTGCCGGAGGCGGTGCTGAGTCTCGGCACAGGTTATCTGTTCTCCCACTGTTCTCCCACATGCCTGGTGACAGGACGAGGGGGAATGGGTTTAAGTTGAGCCAGGGGAGTTTTAGGTTAGATGTTAGGAAGAACTTCTTCACTGAAAGGGTTGTGAGGCACTGGAACAGGCTGCCCAGGGAAGTGGTGGAGTCACCATCCCTGGAAGTCTTCAAAAGACGCTTAGATGTAGAGCTTAGGGATATGGTTTAGTGGTGGGCTGTTAGCGTTAGGTTGGAGGTTGGACTCGATGACCTTGAGGTCTCTTCCAACCTGGAAATTCTGTGATTCTGTGATTCTGTGATCTAAAGCAATGTCTGGAATAACTTGAAGATGATCCTGTAACAGGCTTCCTGTTCAGCCTGCCTAAAACCACACTGGTCAGACCAGAGGGATTTTTTTCCCAATCTTCCCAGTGAGGGGCCCCCCATCTGAGCCCGTTGTGGCAGACGGGCGCTGACCCCGACCAGGGGACGTGTGCTGGGATGGAAGTGGCACACACCGCCCAGGTGACCTTGGTGGTGATAAGCTGCCCTTCTTGGGGAAAGCTGCTTTCTGGTGTCAAACCGACCATGTTCAGTGCTGCAGCGTAAGCTCGTTATGTCCACTGGGAATGAGTAAGTAATGGGAAGATAATTTCCTTCCTCTTAGTAGCAGTCATGCGGAGAAGAAGATTGCTTCCATTCTCCAGTGGACAATTACCCTTTTCTCTGGAGAAGGGTTTCTTCAGTCTAGAAGTAACCTGAACAGCTAGTTAGGGGAAAAAAACACGCCTGGGGAGAAGCATGTTGTTGTTGCTGCCACTAAGAAGCTCTCTCTTCCACAGATGGCCTCGGAACGAGAGGGTTCTGGAAGTCCAGGAGATCAGAAGGAAGAGAAGCAATAAGAAGTCTCGGCCTCGCCTTGACTAGAGTACAAAGAGGAGGTGGATGTTCTTGATGCTTGGGAGAGAAGGCACCTTCCTGAGCAGAAGTGGGCAGAATTCAGACTTACTGTGTTTTTGCAGTATTCTATATATAAAATTCTTTAATGTATAAACTTAGTGATGTGTCTGCTAGATAAATTGTCACATGATGAAAGTTAATTCATGCAAGACAAAGTTCAAAGTGTTTGGCCCTGCGGAATTCAACTGAGGCACCTGAGGACTTGCTGATCATTTGTTTCTGATACTTGACACAATGGTGTACTAAATCTGGTAGCGGAGTTTGGAAACCATGTTAGTAAATCAAAGGTGGAGACGGAGGTTCTGGTGGAAGCAGGCAGAGAGTAACACGTTTGGATCCTCCTCGTGGATCTGAGCACTTGTGAACAGGTCCTGAGGCCTGTGAACAGCAAGGGCAAGGTTACACTGCTAGAGAACATGCAGATCTGCAGCTGGTACCCTTGTTCTGGGGGAGGTGGGTTCTTCAAATTTAGCTGTAACATTACAAAGAGGCTACGCGGAAGCTGCATACTCTACTTGTCTGAGCCTTCTGCTCCATCCTGTGTCTGTTCTCTGCTTTTGGCAAAACAATTTCCTGGAAAATAAAACTGTTATTGGATCCATTCTGGATTTTTTTAAATAAAAGCAGAAAAGTGTCCAACCCGGAGTTCTTGGTCTCGTGCCCTTTGTTGGGGAAGGGGAGGCTGCCTGTGAGCTCCTGTGAAGGAACAGCCAGCTGTAGCAGCGCTGGGTTTCTCGAATTTGTGCTTGATTCAAGTGCAGGAAGAGTGCACCTGGTGTCAGGTCAGGGTCTGTTCCCTCTACTCCCCTGGAGCTCCCCTGGAGCTGCTTGTCCAGGGGGCCTCCACCTTCAGGCCCTTCGTGCTTGGGCTCGGTCCCCTGAAGCAGCAGCCTGCGGACTGAGACCAGCAGCTGCCTGCCGCTGCTTGTAGTGACCCAGCCTTCCCCCTTGCTGTGCAATATGCACCCCCTTGCCCTGGTACCCCGTCACCTCTCTTAATTCTTGCTCCTTCTCTGCTGGTGCTGTGGGTGTAACCTGCAAGGAAAGCACATCTTATAGCTGCCTGATGTGACAGCTGAGATACGTAGCTGAGAGGAAGAGGTTTATTTTTTGTAGCACTAGGCACTTCCCCTGCTAGGACAGCTGTGAGGCCCGAAGCCATCGCCCTCCTTGCACTCGTGGGCTGGTGGGGGACTGAGAGTGGCTGCTTCAGCTCCCGAGATCTCCCTGGCCAGAAAACCCAGAGGCAGCTTCCCCTCGAAAATGAATGGAAAGCTGACCTAGCTCACTGAAGCTTTTTCATGTTACCCCTTAAAAGAGCGGTGAGCAACCTACGATGGCATGAAGTGGGGAACCTGGAGCGTTTGTCTGGACAGAAGGTGAAGAAGAGGCCTGGTGCAGCCAGGGGCAGAGCTGAGAGGCAAAGCGCTGCGCCGTTAGGCTGCGGGGAGCGAGGTGTGAGGAAGCTTGGCCGAGGGGGTGCGTGTGTTTGTGCCCCCTGGGCCTGCAGGGCTGTGAGAAGCGGTGGGTGCGTTCTGTCACCGCACGGCCCCAGCCCTGTCCTCCGTGGGGGCTGCGGTAACGGCAGGGAGCACGTGGCTGCACTGGGAGAACTGATCTTTGAGGGGCAGCTGGGCACGGCGAGCTGCCTTCCGTCAGGTGCCGAAAACAAACGGCTTTGGGTGAAATGGTTCAAAAATGGCTCCCACCGCGGGGCTCCTGCGCCCTGTCCAGCTGCGGGTGGGTGGTCGGGGGGGGACAGCTGGGGACAGCCTGGCTGGTGCTGGGCTCCTGCTGCAGCCTGGGGCCCACGAGGTGAGGGCAGGGCAGCATCTTCATCATCATCACCACCATCATCATCATCACCACCACCACCATCAGCAGCAGCAACATCACCACCATCATCGTCATCATCATTATCACCATCATCGTATTCATCATCTTCCTCACCATCACCCTCATCACCACCACCCTCATCTTCTTCACTTCATCATCATCTTCCTCACCACCATCATCATAATCATCACCGTCATCTTCATCACCATCACCCTCATCTTCATCTTCACCATCTTCTTCATCACTTTCATCACCACCATCTTCTTCATCTTCACCACCACCATCTTCTTCATCACCATCACCTTCATCACCGCTATCATCTTCCTCACTACCACTACCATCACCATCCTCATCACCGTCACCTTCATCACCGCCACCACCTTCATCACCGCCATCCTCCTCACCACCACCGTCCCCATGCTCGTCCTGTGCCCTCGGGGGTGCCGAGCCACCCACCAGGGCTACCCTCCCCCCTCTCGCCCCTCCCTGTCGCGACATGAGCCGCCTGTCGCGACACCCCGTTCCCCACGGGGCCGGGCGGTACACGCCCTCCCTGCACGCACAGCAGACGCTGCTCGCCGCAGCCCCTCAGCCTCGTGCGCGGGGTGGCGAGCCGCTAATTAACCAGGCGCTAATTAACAGCGGCGGGGAGGGCGCGTCCCCTTTAAGCGCCCCGCACCCCCCCTCCCGTCTCGCGATACCTCCTCCTCACCGCGAACTACACCCCCCACAACCCCCCGCGCGGGCGAGCCGCCCAATCGCCAGCCGCCCCGCGAGCGCGCTCCCCGTCCCCCCCCCGACCCCGTCTCCTCCCCCTCCCCCTTTCCCCCCGGAAGTGATGTCACGGCGCCCCCACGTGAGCCGATTGCAACACATGCGGCGCGGCGAGGGGGAGCGCGAGCAGCCGCGGGCCGACGTCAGCGCCGCCGCCAGCCGCGCGCCGCCGGGGGGGGGAGGGGGGGGCGGGCCTGAGGGGGGCGGGGGGGGGGGGGGGCCGTAACCGCCGTGCGCGTGCCGCCGCCGCAGGCCGCCGCAGGAGGAGGAGGAGGAGGAGGAGGAGGAGGAGGAGGAGGAGGAGGGAGAAGATGGCGGACGATCCCAGCGCTGCCGACCGCAACGTGGAGATCTGGAAGATCAAGAAGCTCATCAAGAGCCTGGAGGCGGCCCGCGGGTGCGTGAGGGGCGGCGGCGGTTGGGGGGGGGGAGGGGGTGCGCTGTGAAGGGGGGGGGGTGCGGGGCCCGCCCTGAGGAGGCTCCGCGGGCAGGGCAGGGCAGGACCGGGCCGGGCCGCCCTCCTCGTCCCTCTCGCCCCGGCCCCGCCGCTCCCAGGAGGCCCCGCGGAGGCCCGGCGGGGGCAGGCCCGCGGCTCCCGGCCGCTCTCGGCCTCGGCTTCCCCCCCCCCCCCCCCCCCCGGCCGGGTGCCGGAGCCGCCTGCCCCCGGCCAAAGATGGCGCGGGGCGGGCGGTGTGCGCCCGGGGGGCTCCGTGCGGGGAGCGGGCAGCCCCTCGGCCCTGAGCGCAGGCCGGGATTGCAGGGACGGGAGCTGCAGAACAGCCGAGAAGGCCGGTGCCTCAGCAAAGCACAGACCGAGGGCAGCTCCGCAGCCGCCCCCGTGGCCGTGGTTCCCGTAGGCCCCTCTGGCCCGGCGCTAACCCGGCCGGGCGTCTGCATGGGCACCTCGCATCTGGGCAGCTCCTGGAGGCCCGAGCAGCCGCCTTGCCCTTCCCCTAGTGCTGGCGGTTATCCCCCGCTGGGGAGTGAGCCTGGGAAGCGTTCTGCTGAAAACCAGCCTTAAGAAGAGGGAAAGGGGACGAGAATCCAAACCAGGTCTCTCTTACCGTATTTATTTTTTTTTTTAAACTGACTTGGGATGTGGCTGCACGAGGGTTTGGGGTGTACAAGAAGGGAGCGTGGAGCCGGGGTTGCCACCCCTGCAGCAGAGTGGACTTTGACTGCCTGAGCTGACCGCACAGCTGTGCCTTCACGCGGTGCCAACAGCTCACGGCGTCCTGGCAGGGAGGTCCCGGCAAGCACGGGGCCTGTGAGCCGCTTCTGCCGTGCTGCTGGGAGGGCTCGGGCAGCTACAGGTGTCTGTTACAGCTCGTGGAAGCAGCTAACCAAGCTGAGAGGGGCTGGGATGCATTTGGGAAACGTTTAGCTAGTGTTTTGGCTCTTCCCAACTCAGAACACAGCAGCACGAGCATGTCTGCGTGGAGCGGTGGCTCTGTCCATCACTTCAGACAGGCGAACGTTGCGGAGGTTGAGGCTGAAGCTGAGAGCCCCTGGAAGGACTGAGGCAGAGGGGCTGGTGGGGGCCGCGCGCACCCCTGGGCTCTGGGCAGTCTCCCGGGGCCACAGCCCTGCTGTCCCCCCTCCTCCCCCCACGTGTGCCCTGCCACGGCTCAGGCTCACGGTGGAGATGCGAGTAGGGGGTTCAGGGGAGCCCTCTGGGTCCCGGCACCTCCTGGGTGCCGCGATGCTGCTGCTGCTCGGCTTACCGCGTGTGCTGGCGGCTAAACCCCCACCTGGCCACGGCTGCTGACGCCAGCAGTCCTCGCTCGAAGCAGGGCTGCGCTGGCTCCCTGCAAACGCCCGGTGTGCCTCCGGGAGGCCCAGCCGAAGGCGAGATTCGGGCCCGGGGAGGGGAAGAGCAGTGCTGGGCTCCCTGGCACGAGAGGTGCGTGCCCGTGAAACAGGCTTTTCCTGCCGCCGGGAGAGTCGCTTCCTCTTCCTGCCGAGTAGGAAGGACCTGTTCTGGGGTGGGTTAGGGGGCCAAGCCTGTGAGCAGGGTGGCGTGGAGGGCCGGGGCTCCTCGGTGTCTCCACCTTCCCTTACTCATGTGCTCCTAATAGCGACCCAGCAGCAGTGCCCCAGTTTCAGGCGCTGGGTGTTCCTGCGGTGGATCAAAGGGAAATGGAGGAGGCCGGAGCTAGGCGTTGAATGCCTCCGTGGCGCTTGGGGTGCTTTTGCTGGTACCCTGGCGTTTCGGGAAATCCTCAGTAATATCTGTGGGCTGTGGTCAAAATGGGAAGGGAACACGAGAGCAAGGGAATGCTTCTGTCGTGTCTGAGACAGCCGAGGCAAGTGGCGGTGCTGGCCGGAGCTCTAGGGGAGAAGGTCGGAGCTGCAGCGTCACCAGAAGCTGATGGGCTGCAGGCCCACGAGGCTGAGGCTGCTCCCGTTGTGAGGTGACATCCTAGCCGGAACGTCCGGTGTTAGTTGTCAGGCTCTGCTGAGAGCTGCTGTTCTTAGTGACGGCTGGGCTGCAAGAACCTGGCGAAACGACTCAAAAAACAACAAAACAAACAAGCCCTTAACCTCCAGGCTCCGCTGCCTGGCTCGTTCCTGGAGCAGAGGTATCTCCCATCCCCTACCAGTTCTTCGCAAGCTGAGCTGCAGGCTCTGGTGCCGTGCGAGGTTAATGAGCTGCTCTTTCTGCTGTGCCGATAAGGGACGGGGAGCAGCTGGCATCTGCACAGCATGTGAGGGAGAGCAAACGGGGCCCGAGGCCTGGCGACGAAGGGTAATTGCTTCCAGTGCAGAAGTGGAGCAGGGGAAGAGGCTGGTGAGGAGCAGGCTGTGCCCTCGTGAGAAGCCCGGCCCTGCCGTTCATCCCCCACGGCTCCAGCTGCTCGGGTTCTCAGCAGGCGTCTCAGCCGCTGCCCTGCGGAAGGCTTCTGGTTTCGGAGCAGTGTGCGGGTAGGTCCCCTGTGCCCCCGGGTGGCCGCGGCTGCGCTGCTGCGTCAGGATGTTGGGGCAGCTCGAGCAGAAGGGCCGTTAGCCGCTCTTTTTGCCCTTGCCCTCTGTCTCAGGGCCTTTCTGTTAGCGCTGCGCGCGGTTTTCCGGCGTCGCTCTGAAATTGACAATCCCTCTTTGTTCCTTTGCAGCTCTGAGCAGTTAGCAGGACCGCGGGCAGCCTTCCTGCTCATCTAAGCTGCAAGTGCTTGGCAAAATCAAGGATCGGCAACAACTAGCGGCCTCCTTGCGGGCTGAGCCCTGAGCCGTCACCCCAAACAGCGCTCGGAGAACTTCTCCGGGCCTTGGTGCTGAGGGAGCTCTGCTCCAAAATGGTTCGGGAACCCCTCTGCCGAGCACGCAGCGAGTTTCTGACCCCTGAGCACAGCGGGGGCTGATGCAGGGGGGGGAGCCCAATGGTAACGGCAAAACCTTCAGGAGCTCGCTGCCTTCGAGACCCCTCCTGCCTTGAACTTAAGGGTAGGGCTGGGCTGCTCAGAACTGCGCCCCGATTCTTGTGTGTTGTTCTGACACGGGGAGGGGAAGCAAACCAGACACAGCTGTCTTTGGAGGCAAAGCCAAATGGAGTGGGTAGAAACTGAGGATCCAAACCAGGTATTCGGGAAGGCGAGGGAACAGGACACCTGCAGGCTTCTGAGCAGATCCAAAAACTGGGCCTGAAAGGGTGACCCCTTCTAGGTGTAAGGAGACATGCATTAAGGCAGGAGAACGGAGAAATAGGAAGTGAAGGGGGAAATGTCGGTGTCTCTGGAGCCATGGCAAAGAGAAGTAAGGCTGTTTCTCACTGGGGTTTGGATTTTGTTGAGCTGAAACTTCCATCTGCTACATGGGAGAAACCAAATGTGAGGCAAGAAGCTACCAGCAGAGACAGAGGTGTGAAAGTGTACGGGAATTCCTGCAAAAGGAAACGTACGCTAGGTCTGTGTGAGTGGCACCAGCCTGACCTGTGGCTTACCCAAGAAAACTTGCCCAGCACGCGTTGCAGAAGGTGGCAGCTGCAGCTGGGCTTGCCTCAGTCCACCCGGGGCCTTGCTGGCCCTGGTGGAAGGGCCCAGCTCTGGAACCGGCCTCCAGCTGCTGCTTCCCTGCCACGGGGTGGGAGCCCGCTCGGCTGAGGGTGGTGGTGGGGCCATTCTGGGTGTCCTGGGGCGATGCCGCTTTGGTGACCGGGCAGGTCGGTGAGAGTGAGACCTGCTGGGACATCCTGGTGGCTCCGGAGAGCGAGGTGAGGCCTGGTCAGTTGTGCTGGTGGCGTGGTGAGCCTCTCCAGAGCTCCCCAGGACGGGAACACCGGCGCTGTGAACCCTGCACCAGCTGCCGGGGTGGCTGTGACTGTGTGCATCGCGTAGAGACTGACGGGGCTCGGTTGTACATCTGTACAGCCTTGTGGTGTTCCTGGCTTCTTTCGAGCAAGCACTGGGAAGCTCTGGGGCTACCAGAATCGCACCGCTCTGACTGGTGAGCTGTTTCCTCTCCTGAAGTACGCCGTGCAAGTACCCAGCTGCGCTGCGTGGCGTCTGCGGCACTTGACCACGGATGTCCCGTACCTGCTGCCGCAGGACAGGCTGGCTGCGTGGCACCCCAGTCACAGCTGTGTCTGGAGCAGCCGTGGGATCAGCCCCGGGGTGAGCGGCTCTGCTGCACCCTGCGTGGCACCCTGCTGGAGCTGAGCTTGTCCCTCAGTGGTGCCGCGCCTCGGGAGGAGGGTTTGGGCTGCTCTGACATCTGTGACCGTTTTCTGGCCGTGCTGCCCGAGCTGCGGCTTCAGAGCCGTGCCCCAGGGAGGCAGCAGCCGTCCCCTGCCTTGTCAGAGGGATCCCTTTGTTGTTGGGGCTCGGGGAGCAGAACCTGGCACAGAACCCATCTGCAGAGCTGCAGCTTTCCCCCTAGGACGTGGAGCAGGATGGAGACCTTGACCCTGGTGGAGCAGTGAGGGGCAGAGCTGTGGCAAGGTGCTGCTTGGCTTTCTGATCTGTGCTGCAGGCTCGCGCGGGTGGCCCCAGCGGGCCCGCGTTTGCCAGAGGCCTGCTGGCATCTGGGCTGGGCCGGTCCCCAGGTAGAAACGGATTTGCCTGCTGTGCGAAGGATTCGTGTGGAAAGGCCTGCAAGAGGAGCGTCTGCTATGGGGGAAAGGTAGGATTTAGCGCTGCCTTTTGCGCTTGGTAGTGTGAGAAGGAAAGGGAAGGGATGTTTGCAGAGCCCAGCGTAGGAATAGCCCTGGTGTGGGACGGGCAGGAGCTCTTCCCATGCTGCTGCCGGTCCCCGCGGCGCTGGGGCTGGGAGCTGCGTGCACGGGGCTGGTCGGACCCCGAACGAAGGCGGCCCTGTGGGGAGGAGGAGCAGGGCGAGGAAGCTGTGTGGGCAGCAGGAGGGGGCACACTGCGGGGAGGGCTGCTGGCACCCCCTGCTCGCCTGTGCCGACTTGTTCACTTCTGGCCTTCCTCATCTGCTGCTCCCCCTGCGCCTTCTGAATTACGGCGACTGTCAGGCGGTGCTGGGTGAGTACGTGCTAGCAGGTGGCGGAGGATGGCCTGCCTGGGAGAGCTGCTACGTGTCAGCCAAGCCCCAGTCAGGGTTCTGTAGCCTTCGGTGGCCCGGTGCCCTCCCTTACCACGGCGTGAATCAGAGCTGAGCGGCGTGATTCACGCGCAGATCATCGTTCGCATGGAGCTAATGAATGAGACCCTGCCTGCTGACGACAAGTGATGTAGGGAATGGGGATGAGCACCTCCAAAGAGGACAGGACAGACTTTTTTTTTGCCTTTGTGGCAACTGGGCTCCCCTCCCAACCCCCCCCACCCTTGGCTCCCTATTCCCATGTAGCTGTGAGGCATTAACATCTTAACGAGCAAATCTGGATTTGTTGCTTCAGTCCCTCGGCGTACAGCCTGTACCCAACCGGCCCATTAGCATAATGCAACAAGTCTTTAAAACTTGGAGCATTAATAATTGGAGAGGGAGGAGGGGGAGCAGGGGAGCTGGGGCATACCCAAGCCTGCCCGTGCGTCACAGACGTCAGAAGCGCGGCGGTGTCTGCTCGCTGCCCGGGCGTGGGGCAGCTCCCTGCGTCAGGCCGGGTGCCGCCAGCAAGGCCCGTTCAGAACGTGCCTGCGCGGTCGTGTGTTTGCCGTGTGTTGCCTTTGATCCAAGGATCGCAGAGAGGCGTTGATTCACCCCCTTTGTGAGGCCCCCCTCGTCCCCACTCCAGCAGCACAGGATGAAGTCGGGGGGCTCATCGCAGAGCTGGGGGCTGGGCTGGTGCAGGAGCTGCTCTGGCCGAGGAAGGGAGGAAGCCGGGGGTGTGTGGAGCTGCCAGCTCCAAGCCCGGGCGCTGCTTACGCTGAGCTGTGTGGAGCTGCACGAGCTGGACCCACGGGTGAGGGCTCGGTTACCTGCTGCCCGAGTCGCCTCGGGACAAGCGACACCAGGTCGTGTCCCCTGCTGCCTGCAGAAGGGGAGCTCCGTGACCCCGATCTTTCACCTCCCTTCTGGCCCTGGGGAGCGGCGCCTGCCGAGCTCAGGAGGCAGACGCTGGCGGCAGGCCGGGAGCTGCTGGGGGGGCATCGCCGGGCAGCCCAGCCTCTGTTCCTCTGCAGGAGCAGCCGAGTGCTGCCTCCCCACGGGGAGCTCTCCCCGGCTGCCGGCGCGAGGGCTGTGCTGTGGGGAGCAGGCTCACCTCCCTGGGCTGCGGTGGGTGCTGGCAGGTGCTGGGCTCCACGGCTGGCGCGGCTTCTGGGGGCTTCTCCTCGTCTCTGCTTGGGGAAGGACGGTGGGTTAGGGTGAGGGCACAGAACGTCTTTCCAGGACGCTCGAAATGTCCGTGCTGAAGCTGTTTGTGGTTAGGCGGTGCTTCGTGTACCACCCTCCTGTAACTCTGTGTCCTCTGGCAGACGAGCTGGAAGGTTCCTGCCTAGGGCTCCGGGACAGCTGCAGCACGAGAGCTTGGCGCTGAACGGGCCGTGGTGATAAGTGTGCGGCCTCACGCTGTGCAGCTCAGCGCTGCCCGTTGGTCCAGGGCAGAGGTGGCATTCAGAGACACAGGAATTAACCAGCTGGAGCGCTCCTGGGGCTCAAGGGGGGGTCACTTTCTCCAGTTAGTGCCTGTGCTGTATGGTACTCCAGAAGAAAGAACGTCTTGGTCTCCTGGCCCCACGATCCTTCCCTCATGACCACACTTTCCCCATCCTGTACTTTTTCTGTGCCTCCCAGGTGGCACCAGGTCCAGGGACATCTTCCTCCCCACACTTGTGCTTGGGAACTGATCTCCAGGTCTTCGTGTCCCTCTTTGGATGACCTGGAAGCAGGGAGGGACACTTGGGACTTTGAGCAGACTGTCCTGACTTGCAGTGCGTGCTGTGGGGAAATGCAGAGCGCCTCTGAGGTGGGAGCTGAGAGGTTTTGGCTGAAATGGTGCGGTAAAACATGCTGCCAGCGGCATGGCTTCCAGCTTTTTAAACTTAAAGGGGCCAACAGTAGGTCCCAGTTTCCGCTGGCTGGTGTTGTGGGCTCTGTCTAGATGCCTGTGCAGCGCCTGTCCCCTCTGTGCTGGGCTTTGAGACCATGAAATGAACAGGGTGGGTTTTCATCGGTGTCTGATGGAGGCACCCCAAAGCTGTTGCTTCTCGAGCAGCAGTTAGACGGGGATCTGTTGGCTGGGCTTGTCAAAGCATCGCCCCACGCTGTGAAATGCGGGCAGTGCAGGCTGCGGGTGAGCTTCCCGGTGACATTGCCCCCGGAGCGCTGCTGAGATTCTCTGCTCGGGGGCTGACAGGATTTCTAGGAAAAGTGCTGGTGCTTCTGCCTCTGCAGCCGTCTCTCTAGACCGGGCCTCTCAAGTGAGCTGGTGCCACTTCCTATTTGGAGAGGCCTTTGTCTTATTAAAAGACACAAAGTCTTTAAAGGGCACGTCTGTGACCTGTTCGTGCACTTCCAGCCCTAACTGATGAGCTGTGCGAGCATGTGCATGCAACTTCCTTGTGGCAAGGTCAGCGCTGCTGCCTGCGAGGCTTTTATGAACAGGGAGTGTCTGGGGCCTGCCGCCTGTAAGAGAACCCAAAGCAGCGCTTTGGGACGTGCCCGTACCAGAGGACATTTACTTGTTTTAGTATTTCGTTCGACATCTGTGTTCGGATACAGGATCAAACAAAAAAATAAAACCAAACCCAAGCAGTCAGCTCTTCCCTTCCACTGCTGCTCGTGTGGGGCTGCATTCTCCATGCATGCAGCCCTTGCGGAAGCCCCACGGCCTGTGGGGCTGGCCGGCTGTCCAGAAGTGGGGCTGTCCTGAGGCATGTGCCCGGCTGTGGTAAGCTCCCCCTGGGATTACGGGGCTATTCCTGGCAGCCATCTCGCAGCAGGCCACGGGCGTGCAGCGAGGGATCTGCTCAGGCCCTCCCATGGCTTTGGCAGCCTCGGCCGTGTAGGTAGGGGTGCCGTGCACCCGGTAACCTGCGGCCCTCTGGGAGGAGGCCGGGATTGTTGCCTTCCCAAGGTAACGTCGCTTCAAGCAGCGTGGCAGCGGTTACAGAAAGCTTCCCAGCTGAAGCATGTGGGTAAGAGCAAATTACCTGAAAGCTGCTTCAGCTCCTGCCAGTCGCGTGTAGGCCTCGTGCTCCCTTGTTCCTGTGAAAGCAAGGGGCTTGGGGAGCTAGCGCCTGCAGAATACTGCTGTAAAATATTCCCATTTCGAGTCAGAGAATGAGTGACCTGCCTTGCCTCCGTATGTCTGCGTCACCCCGGGTGCTGTTAGTGTGAGATGCCTCACTGTGGGACGAGCGTGGCTCAGCTGCTGCCTGCCGAGCCCCCCGGCAGGGCAGGGCAGGGCAGTAGCTGCTATTTATACAGCACGCCTCCCAGCTCAGCGCTGTGCCTCCCCAGCGTGTACCCCGCGTCCCGGGGGGCAGGCTGTGAGGTCGGTGCCTGCCGCCTTTGGAGCTCCGGGCGCCCTTTTGGGCGGCCGTTTCACTGCGGTAACGCTGTGCGGGACGGGGGTGACTCTTGGGAAGCAGCTAGGCCGGCTTGTGGTGTCAGCTGGCAGCTGAAGGTGCAAGGACCCGCTCAGCTGTTTCTCGCTTGGTGGAAGAGCAGAAACCGGATCCCTGCAGCTGAAGGTGGCTGCCCGGAGCAGGAGGCTCGGCCACAGCAAAAGCCATCCGGGGGTGTCTTTGGCACCTTGTCTCCATGCGATGTGCTGCTTGCCTTCCGTTGTGGTGGCTTCTTCATGCCGAACAACAAAATGCAAACACAGTGAGCGCCGTTCTGGTGCCAAACGTGGCGTGGGACTGGGCGCAGCAGTGCGGCTGGGTGAAGCCTTCCGTGAGGTCCCTGCTCAGTCTCTGGGGCAGAGTCTGGTGTGTGCTGCTCCTGGCCTGAAACACCGCAGCTGCTGGAAGGTGCCCGGAGAGCTTGGTAAGGGCAGGAAGGGCTCAGAGTGAAAACAAGCCTTGTGGGTGCCCGGGCACCTGCTCGCAGGAACTGGCAAACTTCTTCCTTTGCTTTCTGTGGACGAGGTTAGAAGTGATTCAGCACCTCACACCGCCCCTCGCTGCGATAATCTGTTAACGTTTGCTTTTAGGCCTCTCTGTGACTGGGAACGCTGTTTGTTTTGTCGTACAGTTGTCTGAAATCCAAACTGTACTAGCGCTGAGGTTTCAGTACCAGAACAGGCTGTCCTCTCCACAAACCTCACTTGTAAAGAACTTGCCGTCTCAAGAGAACAAAGCGTGCTTGCTTTTGCCTCCCTCCTACCCCCAAACAGCTCTGGTGGGTTTTAGGAGCGAAGTTGGAGGTCCCCCTGAGGTGGTTTAGGAGCAAAGGCAGAGCTTCCATCTCCAGCACAGGTCATCAGAGAAGATACCTGGTGTTGGTAGCTTCCAGGCCACGCCAAATCTGAACTAATTGCCAATTACTGGCAGGGCTGGCGCGGTGTGATCAGTAACCATAGCACCCAGCAGGGAAGTGCTTCTACCTTCCCAGGGGCTGGCGCTCCGTGCACCCCCTCCCTGCGTCTCTGCAGCCCGTGGCAGGTTCCCTTGGTGCTTCATTGTTCTGCCCTCCAGTCCCGCGAGCGGTGGCACATCTTGTGCCATCCTGCGGACGAGGATGCCAGGTAGTTACACAGCAAACACCTCGAGGCACGTATTTACGTTACGGAGGCAGCTGTTTGGCTGCTGTGCTGGCGCTTCTGAGCCCAGAATAGGGACAGCAACTGTCTCCAGCTGCTTCAAACTTGCTGGCTTAGTTCAGCCTGAAGGCATTGGCTTCCAGCTGATCGAGTGTAATTTGTCTTGGGTGCACTGAAACCTGGGGGAGCCTCTTGGCAGTGCTGAAAATCCTGTGCCTCTGTAAGCCTTGGCACTCCTGCACCTGGGGTCCTGCTGCGCCGACCATACCCAGGAGTGCGTCAGGGCCCTCCTGCCTGTGGGGGTGACGGGAGGAAGCAGCTCGTTCATTGTACCTTCAATCCTGAGCTGCCAGTGTGAGTGCTTCCCTTAATCCAGACGGGTAATTAATTGCTCGCTGTAACCATTCTGCGATGAAGCTCTGCCTGGCGGTGTGCTGGCCGTGGGGTTCGCGGCTGGCAGCAGCCCTCCGGGTGGCAAACATCCCAGTGCTTCGTGCGGGGCCGAGCCGCTCGCTTTTAGGGCTGCACCTTGCCAAGGCCCCGTTCTGGAGGCTGCAGCCAGCACCGTGACCTCCTGTACGGTGTTCCCGGAGGAAATGCACTCGAACAGCTCATCCAGCAGCTGGGCAGGAGGATGAGGCACGGGACTGTGCAGAGATCCTCCTGTTGTTGAGGCATTGTGCGAAGGCTGATAGGAAACCTACTACCGGTACTGCTGTGCACAGTGCTTCCCCCCAAGCATTTTTGAGCTGTAGTGTTCTCAGCGATTCCTTGCTATGTTTTTGTCTCGCCGCGGTGATCGCAGCAGACGGCGCCGCAGGTTTTCAGACCTGACCATCCTGCAGTAAGGTCCCGCACAGGGACAGGCTCGCTTCGGAAGGGGAAAGCTGCTTGTTTGGGGTAGGCTGGTGTGGTGCCTGCTGCGGGAGGCAGTTCTGCGGCCACCTGCGTGCAGATGCACTTCAGCTGGCGTCTTCCTGGTCTCAGCCTCCCTGGCCACGCTCTCGCTTAGTGCACGGATCCCCGCCGGGCCTTCGTGTGAGGCAGAGGGAGCAGGGCAGGGAGCAGCGGGTGCTCTTCCCTTCAATTAGCCGGCTGCCCAACGAGCTGCTCACTGGGGGGTTAACAGCAGGCAGCAGCAGCAGTGTGCGGGCTGGGGCTGCCCCCGGGGGTGTCCCTGTGTGGGGCTGGGCAGGATCCAGGTGCTGTGAGGCTGCGTGCCGGCTGTTTTGTTGGGTGCTGCAGCAACCGCTTAGCGCCTGAAATAGCTTTGGCTGAGGAACTAGTGACAAAGGCACGGCAAAGCAGAGAAATGCGCTTGAAGTCGGTAACGGCAGGTGCTTTCGGGCGTAAATCGGGGCTGAGATTTGCTGAAGGATTTGAGCAAGCAGAGTGTTGTGCTGTGCTGAGCGCGTTTGAGGCTCAGATGATGGACTCGCCCTCGTTTATAGGGTTCCTTCTCACTTGTTTGCAGCAATAAAGAAATGAGTGTGACTTGGGGCGGCGCAGCAGTCTGGCTGACATCCGTGACCGCCTTGTGATAAGATGCTGTGTGTGCCAGTAAATAACGGCGCCGCACCTCGTGCTGTGCCTCCGCAGCTCCGCTCGTGCCCCTGTCGCTGCGGGGTTTCTGGGGCAGCGGGACATAACACGAGGCCGGGGGGTAGGATTTGGGGGCAGCTTGCCCTTAAAAGCAAAAGGCAGCTTAACGAGTGCTTTGTTGCTGGAGAGTGGACCTTGGGAGGGCACGGCTGCTGTTCCTCCCTGCTATACCCCCCCGACCTCGCTGTCTGCTCTCTCCGGTTCGGTAACTTCAGCAGAGGAAACGTTGCAGGAAACCTGTTGCTATCAGGAGAGCCACGGAGCCCCCGAGGGCCCCATCTCCTGCCTGCCACGTCGCTAGCAATGCCCCTTAGCTCGTGCAGGTAGGCAGGAGCTGCGGAGCTTTCTGATCTTTGTGATCTCTGGAAGCTGGAGAACCTCTCCTTTCAGAGGAAGGAGTGAGCTGTGTGAGCTTGCCTCGAGAGTGCTGCTTTCAGAAAAGTGGGGAAGAGTCGCTTTCATTCCGATCGGCATCTTGCTCAAAGGAGCCTGCTGGGACCGGGAGGCCATTACACGTCCCCTAAGGCCTGTGCCATTCACCGAGGTAGCTCGCTGCTTTAATTGAGTGGTACACGGAGTATTCTTGGCTGGTGTGACCCGCGAGTCTGCGATAGCTGTCAGCATGGCTCAAAGCTCCTTCGGGGAATAATGCGTGCAAGTGTCTCTTTACGACCGTCTTGATTAGCGTGTATGGGGATCTTGGATATTAAAACCAATTAGTTGTCTGGAAGGTCAGGGACATATTTGACCCAGCATCTGTTTCAACTTGGCCTGAATTGAAGATCTTTGGAAGAGGGCTGTGTGACTTTTGTAAGGAGGCTAATGAAGTGATGCTTTTTAAAGCACTTCCCTGCTGCCCCCGTAGCCCAAACGCTTCGGGAGGATGCTGGCGCGTGGCAGCCTGACACGGCAGCAGGCAGGTGCTGCCTTACAGCAGCTCGTCCTACCGAAAGGTTTGTGTAAGAGCAGAAACCTTTTTCTTTCGTGGCTGACGAGCGCGTTGTCAGTGACCTGACTCAGAATCCTGAGTACAGCTTTCGCCCTTGAGAGGGCTGGAGGGCGTGATGAGGCATTCGATTTTTATGCCATGACTAAACGTGCGGTATGAGGTCTGGGCTACGCTGAGATGATGCGGCGGCACTCCAGGCATCTGGGATGCTTCGGCAGCAAAGGGGAGCTAGCTGCTGGAAGGCAGACAGAACTTCCCTCGCTTCCATTTTGGCTTTGGATGCAGTTAACCCACAAGGCGCTCTCGGGGATTAAGACCTCTGCAGGATCCCTCCCACAGCCATTGGAAAAACTAATATCAAACTTCTTTCATTTAGCTCAAGCCAGCTCTGTGATTTGTGGGCTCTTATCTGCTGCCTCTGTGCCTGGGCTTGGTGCTTCGGAACTAGCAGTCACGTACTTCAGCACTTTATTTAAAGCAGCTGCTGGCATCCCGGAGCTTCCCGTGCAGCAGGGCTAGCAGGGAAACAGAAAAGTAGAAGATTGCTACAAAATGACCCTTCCAGTTCAGTTTTTGGCATTAATCTGAGGAGAGCAATGTGTTAAAACAGCACTTGGACTAGCAAGTGCTCCAGCTGTCTGAGAACAAATGCAGTGGGCTTTAAAATGTCCTTAAAGTATGTGGCTGCATTGTTTTAAAGAACCTCAACTGGGGGCTGCTTACATGCCTTTTGGCTGGCAGCCCCTCGCCTGGAACTATGTTCTTTGCTCCCCAAGTAGAATCCCAAGTTAAACAAGCAGCATTTGGAGGACATGCTTGGTAGTGACCTGCAAATCCTCTGAAGACACTTATTTTATATTTTTTTGCCCAGCAGAAGGGGAATTACATCGATAGCAGTGGGTCAAAGCATCCCTGGAGGTGGGGTGGAAAGGGGGGCAGGAGGGAGGAGACTGGTCTGGAACGTGGGATGAATGCTCAGCGTTGCTTTGACAGGTGGCTGCTCACAACCCCTCTTCTTCCCTTCTCAGCAATGGTACCAGCATGATATCGTTGATCATTCCCCCCAAAGACCAGATCTCGCGAGTGGCAAAGATGTTAGCAGATGAGTTTGGCACTGCCTCCAACATCAAGTCTCGAGTGAATCGCCTTTCAGTACTGGGAGCCATCACGTCTGTACAACAAAGACTCAAACTCTATAACAAAGGTAACTTCTAGCTTGTGTGGATGCTGGCAGACTTCCCTTACTTGGAAGCGCTCTTAAGTTCCTGTGTTGTGCACTGTTCTGCTAATCAAATCTCTTGGCCTGTGCTGCTGTTTTGCTCTGGTGTTCCAGGTACGTTGCCTGTGGGTGGTTACTGTAGGGGTGGCCCCTGGGACTAGCGTAGTAGGACGGTCCTGGGTTTTGGTAAGTGGGGAACGACTTGGTCCTTAGCGGTGCTGACTCTTTGAAACTTGTCCAGCCTTAAGAGCTGGTCTGCTCTAATACCCTTGCATTAAACCGGTGGGTTTTCATCCCGCAGAAACGTGGGCATACAGCTATGAAGCCTCCATAGCTCTGGGAGGAAGTAGACCCAGCCCATCTAAAATAAGTACTGGGAACTAGTATGAGAACTAGGAAAGCTTCACGGGGATGTTCAGCTCTTCTCAGGGTTCTGGAAGTTTGGAAGCTTGTAGGTTGAACATACAAGTACACGTTTCTGGAGTGTTGCTCCGAGTCCTTCCTTCAGTGCTATCCAAGGTTACTTTTCTTCCACTGCCCTGAGCTGTTTGATATAGGTGCACTAAATTAGTTTGTTGTCTGCTGTAGAGATCTGGGAGGAAATGAAGTGGGGGAAAATTAAGGGAAAAGACTTGGGAACTTCAATTCTGTCTTAAGTCTCCTGGCTGGATGGTTAGTTTTTGATGGCTATGCCTTGCAGTATTTCATAGTGATCCAAAATTGCGTTGTATCCTTTATAGTACCTCCAAATGGTCTGGTTGTTTACTGTGGAACAATTGTGACAGAAGAAGGAAAAGAGAAGAAGGTCAACATCGACTTTGAACCTTTCAAACCAATCAATACATCATTGTATTTGTGTGACAACAAATTCCACACAGAGGTAAGAAGTCTCCTGTTGTCTACTGGTCTTACAGTAATGGAAACGAAAGCGCTTTGCTAGACTCACTGAAACAATCCTTGGTGTGCCTGCGTCCACAGACTCCATAACAGCAGGCTCTAATGTAGCCTGAATGGCTGGCTTGTGACTGGCTAATATTCAAAAATGTGTGATATTTGGTGAAAGGAATTGACGTGTTGTCCAGCTCCTGCTGTAGCTGACTTGATGGCCCAGCAAGCAAGTGCTCAGTTTGTTACCCGTGGACATGAGTTTTTCCCTGTAATTGGAGGCAATGTTTTTTTCTTAACGCTAGAGGCCCATAGATCTTATTCCAAGCCAGGCCTTAAAGTAAAGCCGAGATAATATTAGTGCTGCCAGTCTTGATATCGGATGTGTTACCTGAGACCCTTGATGGAGAACTAGCATGCACTTTATCTGGGGTGAGATGGGATTATATTCACCCGGCATCTACCTGCCTTAGTGAAATGGCTGGTTTGAGGCATTTTACATTGATGTGGATCACAGTGGTCTTAACTTCGTGAAATCAGTTTTTGTGTACGTCTGTTTTGGCTCTGCATTGGCAGAGGTCTCAGTGCCTCTAGGAGACTGATTGCATTTCTTGTCCATAACGTTCACCGCAGTGCATGGATGGAGGTGTGGTGGTTTGTCATCAAACCCAGTTGACATGGGCTTGACGGGGCCTTTGGTGATGTAGTCTGCTTGATTGGTTGGGTTTTTGGAGGTCTGATCCCTGGCTGAGTTTCAAAGGGCAGGAACATAGACAGGAAAGGGTTGTTTGTTGCAGAGGTGTGAGATACATCCCTGTGCTTCTCCTCTCCCCACCGAGGGTGAAATCCCAATGTGTCTTTGACCTAGCAGAAGTAACAAAACTAGGTGCAACTCGTGAAAGTTCTGCTAAGCCCATGTGTCTGTAGGTCATTGAAACCAGGAGGTAAGCAGGGGGGAATTCAGGAGAGGGTCAGAGGTGGAAAATCAAGGGAGCCATTTGTCTCTGCAGTTGTTGGCAGTGGGTGGGTGGAGGTAGGCTGTTCTGCCCTATCAGCAAAGGGATTAATTCAGTCTTGGCTGCAGCTCCTGCTTCAGGGCATTGATTCAATACAAAAAAGTAGCTGTTGCCCAGTGGGCTGTTCCCGAGAGGCAGCTGTAAATGCTCTGCTGGTGTGCAGCCTTGCTCCGCGAGGCAGTGCCAGTAACTTGAGAGGAACTTGCGGTAACCGACACCACTGATGACGTGATTACTGCCAGCACCTTTCTGCCAGGGCTGTTTGCTCTCCTGTGCCTTTGGAATGTGTGCTCATTTTATGTGGTATCGTCTGCACTGCAGGATCCAATCTAGCTGTAGAAGCAATGGGTGATGTTAGCGCTGGCGTTCTGATGTGGTCGATGGGCCCTGCTCTTAACCCGGGGGTTCCCAACGCCCAGCTGGAACGTGAGAGACGGGCATTTGGCTGAGCACCCAACAGATGCCTTGTGGAAGCGAGAACCTGTCAAAGAGCAGAAAAAGGACCTGATCTTCACTGTTAGGCTGGGGTGGAGAAAGGAAGCTCAGTCCAGGCTGAAGGAAGAGAAATAAAAGCAGCAGTCCCTTTGTGCTTGATAGGTCAACCAGTGGAATTGCTGACAGAACTAACGACGGGGAAATTGGGGGATTACTGACCATTGGATACTTTATGAAGAGTAAGAAGGAATCGAGAACATCAGAGCTGTAGTCTTTTGCTGCCTGGCAAGGCCATCTGATAAGATTTCATCTAGATATTTTATTGCCTGTGTGAAACTGAAGTAACTTCCCAAGAGGGATGTGAACCCTGATGTATTTCTGAAGAGTGGGATTTACAATGACTTATTTTGATACCTTGGCTGGAGCATTCATTCCAGTCACACGATTTGCTTGGCTCTGTCCCAGTTAAATAGATTGCAATGTAATATGCCACTTCCTCCTCTCATTCATCCCACTGCTGAGGAATTAATACAGAATATTTATTTTGGCCAGAAGATTCCATTAAACCTTAGTGTCTCTGTTTCTTTTAAGCTTGAAACCCATAGGCTTGGTTGTGTGGATTTTGGATAAAGATGACTGTTTTTTATTCTTGCCATTCGGCCCAGTAATCACGCTGGCATGCGTGCAGGCAGTTAAGAGTCCAGTGGAGTAAATCATCACCATCACTCTTACTGTATTAAGCTAGTGACTTGAAATCATCTGGAACTTGATAAGTTCTCTGTCCTGCTAATGTATTTCTGCTAGCCTGGCTGTAACATCAGGACAAAGAATCCTGCTGTGCTGTTTTTTGGGCACGTAGGAGTGAGCAGTGTGTGTGTGTGTGTGCTGAATGTGCCTACCAGCTTGTGCTGCCTCGAAGAGGGAACAGGAGCTGACAGATTCCTTCCAAGAAGGAGTGTAAGGTTGAAGTACCCACAGATATCCCACACCACCACAACTAGGGTTCAGCAGGGAAGTGGACAAAAGGAACTCGGAAGCCTTGACACCAGGCAGCCTTTCAGCTGTCAGTCAAACTGATTACAGGATGAATTTAGCTCCCTTGTTTAAAGAGAAGAAACTTGCTGGATAACTTCATTTTTCCAACAAATGCTGTGGCTGTCTTCTCTATATCTGGTTATTCATGTGACAGTTCTTGCTGCTGTTACTTATTCAGCCTTACAAAGCAGAATTCTTTGAAACATCTACTATAGGCATTTCATTGTCCTGCCTTTGGGAATTCCTGGGGGCTCTGACTCCAGCAGAAGGGTGCTTGTGCTAGTTGGTGAGTTGGAAGGCAGGCTGCATTGGTGCTCTGTCTGAAGCTGACTGACAAATAGCCCAAGCAGTTAACTATGTGGGTTCAGCTTTCCTGGCTGGAATGCCAGGAGAATTAGTCCTCCAGTTGTGCTAGCTGGAGAGGTGATGCAGCCTTGTGGAGGAGGTGTGATCCCTTTCACCTAACGCTTTCAGAGCCACTCTGTAGGGTTTTGCTGTTACACCTGCATGTGACATGTGATGTGCTGGTAATGCTGTGAAGAGTTACCAAACTTGAACACTGGTTTCCTTTCAGGTCCTGGCAGCATTGTTTATCAGAGGTAGTTCTGACAAAGCACAGATAGAGGTGGGACAGAGAATGGAGTGAGAGCGGCCCTGAGGGGAAGGACCTGGGGCTGTTGGTGGAGGAGAAGCTCAACAGGAGCTGGCAACGTGCACATGCAGCCTGGAATGCAGCTGGCTTTTGGGGCTGCACCAAAAGCAGCGTGGCCAGCACGGTGAGGGGGCCCTGCCTTCAGCTCCGGGCCCCCCAGCACAGGAAGGACACTGACGTATTAGAACGGGTCCAGAGGAGGCCATGGAGGTGGTCAGAGGGCTGGAGCACCTCTCCTGTGAGAGGCTGAGAGAGGAGGGGTGTTCAGCCTGGAGAAGAGAAGGGTCTGGACTGACCTTGTAACAACTTCCGATACTTTAAGGAGGCTACAGAAAACATGGGGAGGGACCACTCGTTAGGGAGTGTAGTGATAGGACAAGGAGTAATGGTTTAAAACTATAAATAAAAAAAGTAGATTTAGATTAGATATTAGGAAGAAATTCTTTAATATAAGCATGGTGAGGCACTGGCACAGAGAAGCTGTGGATGCCCCGTCCCTGGAGGTGCTCAAGGCCAAGTTGGATGCGGCTTTGGCCAGTGGGAGGTGCCCAGGTCCCCACGGCAGGGAGGTTGGAATTAGATGATCTTTAAGCTTCCTTTCAACCCAAACCATTACATGATTCTGTGACTCCTCAATCTGCAATTCTTTTACTAATTTATTTGTAAAAATCACCATGAAACTGAACTTCATTGAGGTATAATGAACTTTTTTGAGGTATAGTGTGCCTGGTAGTCTTCTGAACCAGGGTCCTGGACAAACTGGTGCTTAGTGCTGACAATTCTTGTTTTCTGTTCCAGGCTCTTACAGCGCTGCTCTCTGATGACAGCAAGTTTGGCTTTATTGTAATAGATGGTAGCGGTGCCCTCTTTGGAACTCTTCAAGGAAACACAAGAGAAGTCTTGCACAAATTCACTGTGGATCTTCCAAAGAAGCATGGTAACACACTTGTGTATCTCTAAACTATTTGGTATCTCTAAACTATTAGCAGCCCGATACTGTGGGGTGGGATGTGAAGGCAGAAGCAGGGAACTGAGCCTGAATGTGTGTGGCTGGACACCATTCTGTGCTCCCTTGGTCCGACAGCAAAGCCTCTAGTCTGAGCCTTCTCTCAAAATTAACAAATCACGGTAACATGCGGCTGATCTTCTTAAAGCGGTGTTTATTTCTTGGTGCATCTGGCCCTTTCCTTGGCTTTGAGGCAGTCTTTACTAAAACTTGCTAGCAGAAGTAGTAGTAACACCTGCATCTCAGGGTGTTGCATCCAAACAACAGGGAAAAACAAAACCTGTTCCTTGCGAGAAGCAAAGAAGTGTAATGGAGCAAGCAGAACGCTACAGTATGCCACAATACAGGGGAACTAGCGAGCCACTAATGAGTGAATTGTCTGCCAGCTACCTCCAGGCTTACCGTCCTTCTCCGTAGAGTAGGCTGGAACAAAATAAAATAAACATCTTCAGTAAGTTTCTGTAGCAGAGAGCGCTGGGAAGCACTGCATCAGCAAGAAAGGTATATGGGGCAGTGTAATAAAGGAAATAGCTTATAATGGAGGTACAGGACATAAAGTGTGCAGATGTTCAAAATTTCTAGAGTTGAGTCTGAATAAAAAACATCCTGCTTTGGGATATGTGGAGAAAAATCTTTCTGGGAATGAACACTCCTTTCACTTGCTGTTCCAGCTGAATACCCCTAGCTCAGCTGGAAGCAAACTAATTCTGAAGGCTGCATCTGCCCTTCAGTTCACTTAGTGCATGGTCCTCTCTGGGCCCAGAATAACAACCTTCCCAAAATTAAACGACTTCCAAATTACTCCCTCACCTTTCTTCTTCTGTAAAGGTAGAGGAGGTCAGTCTGCCTTGCGTTTCGCTCGTTTGAGAATGGAAAAACGACACAACTATGTAAGGAAGGTAGCAGAGACGGCTGTGCAACTGTTCATTTCTGGTGACAAGGTGAACGTGGCTGGTCTCGTTTTAGCTGGATCAGCAGACTTCAAAACTGAATTAAGTCAATCTGACATGTTTGACCAGGTGAGTGGCCTTTTCTGAGCAAAGCTCACGTTTTAAGCTGTCGGTAGGAACACAGTGAAATTAGCTGCATCTCTGGAGACATATAACCTTGGTGTCTTAAGTGATTTGACCAAATGAAAAATCTTTTGTATCCTAAAGATGTCTCCCTTTCCTAATGCATTCCTAAAGACACCCTACAGATGCCTTTACCTCCTAATAAAGGAGGTAAGATCTCCTTTTCTTAGTAACAGTGCTGAAAGAAATCTGTTCTCCCTGGTTTGGAACTGATGTTCATGTTCTTTGTGTTCCCGAATCTAAAGTAGAAGCCTTGTGGGAATTAAGCTCAACTAAACCTAATCTTTATGGCCCTGCTGCGTGAAAACTGTGCTTCAGTATTAAGTATTCAGAGGTCCCTCTGACTCAACAACCTCTGCTTACACGTGAACAAACTAGACTAATGCCCTGACTCTTGCCAGGTACTTATTCTTGAGGCATTATGAAGTAGTTTTGTTATAATAGAGCTGTCACAGACTTTTTTTTGTCTCTTTCTTGTTTAGCGGTTGCAATCCAAAGTGCTCAAACTAGTTGACATTTCCTACGGAGGAGAAAATGGATTCAATCAAGCAATTGAATTGTCAACTGAGGTCCTCTCCAATGTGAAATTCATTCAAGAGAAGAAACTAATAGGTATCTGACTACATGTTTAGCCTTCTCCTGAGCCAAGTATGCTTCACTGAATAATCTGGTCTTGATTTAGACCTTCTGGTAATGCCTGCGTGTGCTAGCTCAGCCCTGCGATGCTTTCTGTGTTGGGCAGAGCACAGTTCTCCAGACACCTTCTGAAATGCTGTGGGACTTAATGACACTTTAAGAAGTATTTGCTCTGTTGCTTGTTTTTCCCCACTGGGCTCCTCTGATCTTCTGTTTGTCCTTTCATCAGAGGTACCCTTAGTTTCAAGCCTTCTGGTGACATTGGGGTGGGAGGGGAGAAATAAAAATTAAGATTTATTTTGTTTTTAAGCCGGCAGTAGAAATGATGCGTTGGTTTGACCATCAGCAGACACATGCTCTTGACCTGAAAGTACAGGAGGGCAGTAGTAACCGTAGCTACCTTACACTGGAGAGAACAAAGCTTGGTAGTGGCTGCTGGTGGGTTAGTCCAATGGAATGTTTCATAACTAAGGGAAGCCTTTAAATGGAGCGAGCTTCCTGACGGGGCAGGGCTTGGTAGCGCTGACTTACTGGTGATGAATCTCCTGAAGTACATGCTCTGACATGCTGTCGGACCTTGCCTTCCTTCGGCAGTGCCATACACTTTTCCCGTTTCTTCTTGCATTCAGATCAGGCATGTTAAAAATTCACGTGGCATGATCTCTGCGCGTGACAATCTGTTCCTTTGTATCCTGGCTACAGGACGATACTTCGATGAAATCAGTCAGGACACAGGGAAGTACTGTTTCGGCGTTGAAGATACACTAAAAGCTTTGGAAATGGGAGCAGTAGAGATACTGATAGTCTATGAAAACCTGGATATAATGAGATACGTTCTGCACTGCCAAGGCACGGAGGGTAGGTCGTGCTTCTGTGGGACTGAAAGATCTGTGAGGGGTTTAACACCTAAGCCACCTTACTTGGATAGGCTGTGCCGCAGGAACTCCCCAAGGTGATCTGTAAAGAACTGATCAAGGGGATGTTGTGCCGGCAGGTTACTAGCTTGCAGTTTCCCAGCTGCTCTGGGGAAGAAGTCTGAAACTAGCAAGCTTCCACCATGGAAAAGAATTGCAGTGAGGGGTAATAACGTTACAACACTGGCATCAAGTCTGCCTTTTGTGTACGTATAAATGTGATACCAGTGCGCTGTAGAGGAGAAACTGACTTGAGCCCTGTGGCCTGAAACAAAATTCACACGAGCTGTGTATAATCACTAAGCCTATGGCAGGACCTCTGCTTTTTTTTTTCTGTAGTTTGTGGCTTTGTTTTCGTGGCACTACACACTACTGGTGTGCCCTGTTGAGTTTTCCACAGAGCATCCACTAGGACGGAAGGCAGTGGTAATGGCCAAGCCTTCTGTGTTGTAATGGCTCCGTCTTTAGGCTCCTGCTATTTTTAACCTGCTTCCGATAGCTTCATCCAACCTAATAATTTTTTTCCTCTTCCTTCTCAGAGGAGAAGATCCTGTATTTGACACCTGAGCAGGAGAAGGATAAGTCCCACTTCACAGACAAAGAGGTATTTTAGCTTTGGGGCCGGTACATTTATTCTCAGTGTACTAGTGCAGTACTGTGAATGTCTGAGCTTAGTTTGTCACAAGCATGTGAGCACGATGACCTTTCTGGTGCCTGGAGGAGACTTTGAGAAGGGTAGTCTGTAGCTCCTCCTGTTCTCCTTCAGTCTAACCCCTGGATTCTGACCTTGTTTGTCTCCAATCTTTTGTGCTGCCAGTTCAGAGGTTGAAATGCACCGAGGTGACAGGCAGGACAGCTTATTTGACCACCTTTCATCCATCCACCAGAAGAGTTAAGTCTGTCCCTTGCAAAAGGGGGGGTCATCCCTGTCTTGCCTTAGGTCTGCCAGGGCAGCCTTTCCCAGCTCCTTTTCCTCCTTTTGGGGTAATTGCCAATTCCTTCTGTGCACAGAAGGTTTACAATGCTATCTGCAGTGATGTGGTGTTTCTATGCCAATAATCACTTGACCTTCTAATTAAAAACTCTGCTTTTTGCCTCTGTATTTGCAAAGATCAGTAATTCCCAGAGTAAACAGTGCCTGGTTAGAGGAATACCAATGGACTGTTTGCGGGGCAAAAAGTAAATCAGCAAAACAGTGAAAAAGTAAGAGTGCAGCTTGAGGTGACAGTTGAATGAAGGAATCAATTAGGTGTTTTCTCTCTGACTTCCACACTGGCTTCTGCAGTGTGGAAGCCAAAACAAGGCTTGTCAGAACTTAATTTCTTAGCACCAGGAGTCCTGTGCTTGTGCCAGCATGTTTGCCAGTTGTGTCAGCAGTGTCTGCCACCTGCACCCTGGCAAGTGTGTCGGACTGAGCCTGTAGAGCATTAGTGCAGGTGGCTGAGGACAGAAAAGATACTGTTGATGTTTAAGCCAAAGACAGCTTGTAGTCGAGTGTCTTCTGTAGTTAATGTGCAATGAGCTTTACATTGTGGCTTTTTTTCCCCCCCCCTCAAACATCTACAAAGACCGGCCAAGAACATGAACTGATAGAAAGCATGCCCCTTCTGGAGTGGTTTGCAAACAACTACAAGAAATTTGGAGCAACATTGGAAATTGTTACAGATAAATCACAGGAAGGATCTCAATTTGTGAAAGGATTTGGAGGAATCGGAGGTAAACTGCAGAAGAAAAGTGTTGTGGTTTGTCTTTTTTGTAATGGTTGATTGGATAATCTGGTGCCAACACAAAGCAGATGAGTGCTATTCCTACCAGTCACTATGCTAGTGTAAGAAACTGTCACATTCAGCCGGGGTCTTTAGGTGAATTCATTCCACATTCAGCAAGATGATGCTGCATGTTAGGCATGCTACTTCCACTCTGTTCCTCAGATTCTTTTGTCCTTCATAGTTCACGGAGGGTGGACTGTCTGTATTTCCAGCTGGTGAATATCAGAGGTGTGAACTGCTTCACTCCATCTACAGATGTTTTGTGGAAGACCATGCCCTGCTCTGTAGAAATGGTGTATGACAAACACAGGCTGGATTTTTGAGGCAGTTGGATATGTTGCTTGTCTCTCAGAACTTCTCTATATTCTGCTCTCCAGTCTAAAGCTTCTTTTCAAAACAGAGTGTTATCGGCCCAACTTTGTGGAGAGGCAGAGGTTCTGTGACCATTCGGTCCCTCTGTTAAACTCAACAACCAGTTTAGCCTTTAATTTGACAGAGGTGCCGGTAGTTAATGGGCTTCAGCCTGACAAAATCAGTAGCAGGGTAGAGCCAAAACACCTGCCAGAGACTCTGCCCTCCCCAGACTAGCAGTTGTAGCACAACGCGTTGTTTATTCACTGCTGCGCTAAGTGCTGCCGCTTGCTGTGTGTAGGTTGATGGATGTAGAGACAAATGTAAAGAGGAATTTCCAGGGGACAAAGAATGCTACTCGGGAAGAACAAGTCTGAATAGTCAGGCTGCGTACAGAGCAACGCGTTTGTGAGCTTTCAGGGTTTATAATTTCAGAGGTCCTTCTCGTCCTGCCAGATCCAGGCTCTTTGCATGGTGGCTTGTTGTTTGCTACCGTGCTCCTGTCCCTGCACTTTGAATAGAATTTACCTAAGTAAACCTTTCCAGGGCTAAAGGCATACCAGAGACCTGGCTCGGTGTGTGGGGTAGGAGTCCAGGAAGACAGCCAGCGAGTGTAGCTTACTGTAAAAGTTGCTTCAATACCAACTGCCTGCTGAATTTAACTGGTAGGCTTCAGTCTGGGCCATTGTATTAGAACAAATTACCTGGTACTGGCAATGCTTGGATGTACTGTCCTAGAATAGGCTCAGCTTTGCCAGAAGAAAGCTGGTCGAGGCTGGGCAGGTAGGAATTTCTTCCTTTAGACAATAAATTATATCAGGCTGAGATGTGGATGTGGCGTGTTCGCTATAGCTGTGTGTTTGCTGCCAGCCATCAGCTGGAGCCTGTCTGCGAGCACAAGCACAGGGTTAGCTTCTGGAAACTCAGCTGAGAAACTCTCGATGTGCAGACAGGGCTCAATAAACTGCTTAATGCCTCTCTAGCTCTTTGCGTTTTGAAGAAGCTGAAGTGTGTTGTTTTTACCAGGTATCTTGCGGTACCGAGTGGACTTCCAGGGAATGGAATACCAAGGAGGAGACGATGAATTTTTTGACCTTGATGACTACTAGGTAGTCGACCTGGGTCCGGCAAAACGTGCCTCGCCCCTCCAGCATCCAACCCAAGGAGCAAACTCATGGTGGAAAACACAACAGATCCCTGCCTTAGAATTGGAACATTTCCAGAACTTGATCCACAAACATTGGACTTAAGAAAGTGAAACCCTACACTTTGATTTGTCATAGTGTCAGTACAGCAGCAAACTACTAAGTTCCTATATGCCACTTCGGACTAATTTAAAATGAATCCCAGTTTTTACTTTTACTCAATGGTGAAATTGGTTGCTCTTGTATTTTATGAAAATGATTTTTTTAACCTTCATGATACATTAACTGCTGTAAACCTCTTCCTTCAAAAATTAATAGAAGTAAGATCCTACTGGTTTGTTTCTTTTTACTTTGATTGGAGAAATCAATTGCTGCATTTTGCAGCGATGTGACCCATTTACATGGCACTCTCAGCTTAGACTGCAGAAGAAGAAATGTAACGAAATTGGAGCCATTCATTCTCTTCAAAAGAATGAGAAAGCACTTACCTAGAGTGCTAGCTTATAAGGTGTGGCTTGCAAATTCAGATGGTTTGGGGAGGCTTACCAGCCAAACGTGCTTTAATCTATTTGCAGAAGCACTGCTCTTACAAATTAGGAAATGCACTTCATTGATTGCGATGAAAATGCTGCTGAAGTCTTGGGCTTAATTGGATTTGAGCAGTGCAGCCTTCGGGTTTTTTTTCAGTGTTGACAAAAATAAACACAGTTTAAGTGAAGTAAGGTACATTTTGTTCCTCAGTCTTTTTTTTTTTTTTTTTTTTTTTTGCTTTAGGACTGCGTAAGGTTTCCTTGATTATGTGAATTTGATTGAACCCACAGTTCTTTAATGGAAGCGGGTATTTTACAGGAATAATTAGTAAGTGAAGCCCTTGACTGAAACCTTAGTTCTGGTGCCTTTGGAGCCCTTGATACTGGTATGTTGAACGTTAGCACACTCCACTGGGACGTCCATCTCCCAGCACTAAGGAAGCCTGTTGCAGTGGCTCACAATTGTCCTGTAAATCTGATGCTGAATTCTAAGGCACCCTTAATGGGTTAAAACTTCTGGTTGCATCAAGACTCAAGAAAGTTTTTTGTCACGCCCGCTATATAGAATGCGTTTCAACCTACTAGCAATGGCTAAGGGTTTTTCAGATGGTCTTGCAGGCGGAGGATGAATTTAGCACTGGCATGAGGTAATGCACAAGTCTTGCTTCTTTTTCAGGGTTATTGGGTTCTCCGATGGGCGCTTCGACATCTTAGTGCCCGGGAGTCCTGGTCTTTGCTGGCTCATCACTCCGGGTGCATCAGTCACAAGCAGCCACTGTTGCTAGTTGCATACCTGTCCATTTTTTCCAATAATCCTGTTTCACTTGAACGGAGGTGGAGCTTGTCTTAACCTTCTGCCACGCTGTTCTTTGAGGTCCAAAATTACTGTCATTGTGAGCAATACAATTTGTAACCCTGGTTTATAACCTGGCAGATGGCTTTGCTGTTGTTTTCACATCAAAGCTGGAATCTCTCACGGAAGGTGTGACTGGGTCTGCCGCAGACGTGTACAAACCCAGGTTTGAGCATGTTTGCGGTCTTCAAAGCGGTATGTTCTGGATTTTGCCATTGTAAATGGGTCTAATGTGACATGACAAGACCAGAAAAATTGGATGTAAATTTACATTTTTGAATATACTGCTTGTTGTTTCACATGATACATTAGGGTATGCAGCTCCTTTTTGTAGTTTTTATTTTTACTATTTAAGTTTGGAAATGATGCCAAATTTTTGTATTTCTTTAATCAATGTGTTCTCTTCAGTGATATATATTGCATTATATATTGATGTGTATATCAATATATACTGATATGTATTACACTTACACATACAAACACGTTAAACGGGGGTGAAAAATCCTAGCCTTTGCATACTATATAGCCTCTGCAGAGAGATCCCAAGCAGTGATATCTTGGTGTTGTGATGTACAGAAATGGAGAAGAGTATTAAACCATATTTAAGAATATAGTGCGGACTCCTGATTTATTTTCTTTAGTCCAGGACACGCCTGCTTTGCTCAGTTCAATGCCAGCAAGGCTTCAGGTCGGTACTTGGGTTTAAGGTGGCTGTTCCATAGCTGAGTGGGAGCACGCCTTGTTTCTTCATCGTCCTGAGCAGAAATCCACCCTGGGGGAAGAGGGGGAGACAAACACATCGGGTTGTGCAGTGTTACAAAGGTGGTCTTTTGAACAAATGAGCTGAAAAGTACCTTGCAGATGCAGAAAATTGCCCTTAACGCTCCCATCCCAGGACAGTTGGGCGTTATTTTTTTGAAGGGCCTTTTTTAGGACCCTGCCTCTGTGCGGAACAAATCCAGATCAGAGCTGTACTTGCTGTGTGGGCCTGCCTGCTCTGCTTTTCCCAATCCAAAATAGATGTATTGATGCCTTTTTCAGAGAACAATCTGTAAAAGATGTCAACAATATCAGGAGTCTTAACAGATGCTTTAAATCACTGTTGGCTTGCTCTCACCTAGCAGTGATCCTCTGCCTGAAGCTGAGCACTAGCCAAGGCAGCGATAGGCCCTGTGGCAACCAGGCTGCCTCGTGGCTGTTGAAGGTGAGCTTCGGGCTTTGCACTCCTGGCCTCGCTCTGATCTGCCCGTGGCAGGCAGCAGAGCGTGGCCCGTGGTCCTTCTGCCGCTGGGTGCTGCGGAGACGTGGCATTTCTGCTGGGGCACAAATACGAACGATGCACAAAGTGCTGCACGCATCCCACGCTGCTGCAGCCTCGGGGCAGAGCGCTGATCCCATGGTGCTGGTGCAGATAAAAGCATCCGGCTGAGATCAGCACGGAGTGAAACATCCCAGCAGTCAGTGCTCACAGGAGGAGCTAGTGCGTGCAGGAAATGCCCACCCGCTCTCCCCAGGCTGTAGCTGGGCTGTGGATGCACGCTGTGATTAACCCTTTACTGACAGGACCAGAAGTCCCGGTTTCAGCTTTTCAGTTTTTCATTCTGAGGAGCAGCAGAGCTTGGCTGCTACAGAGGGCTGCCCACGAGCTGTCTCGTTCAGTGTCACAAATGCTCTGTGCCAGATGTGCTTGGAAGCTCGGATTTCCTCCTGTACTGATCTCACACCTCTTCCCCTTCGCATTTCAGTGGGAAAACAGAACTGTGCCTGGTTTGCAGCGCAGCCCCGGGAGCGGTGTGCTGGGGTCCCCTCGCTGTGTGTCTGGTACCTTCCGGCTGGCCAGCTGCAGAGGTACCTTTAATGCCTCCCAGGGGCACGTCACAGCAGGAGGATGAGGCCACTGGAGAGCAGTGCGGAATTGTTTATTTCCCTGTAACTGCTGACACAGGGGCCCTGGTCCTTCTGACCCTTCGGAAAGCCGTTTCTGTCGCAGGCCTGCTTTTGTCGCTGCTGGAAGGTCAGCGCGAGCACTGAGATTCTCATTCAAAAGCGTTGACTTGCAGTTTTCTTTTTTCACCTCAAATACTGCTGAGTGCCGTGGTGTCCGGTCGGCTGGCACGTGGCTTCTGCCTGGCGTGCGAGCAAGAGCATCGCCTCACAGCGCTCTCGCCGGGGGGACTTCGCCACCTGCAGCAGCTGGGATCGCTGTGACGTTTGGTTCACAGGACTGGCAGCACTGCCACGGGCGATCCCTGGGGCTCACCTGTGTGCTTGCAGACCAAAATGAGCAGAGAATTCAAGTTTGTGCTTAAAAGCCAGGCCTCCGATGTACCTGCTGTACGGCAGGCCGTTAACTAATTATTTTCCTTTAAGGAACGTGGTCTTAATAGGCTTGGAACCAAGAGCAGGGTAAATCGAGTGTTCCCGTACACCGCGTGGAGCTGTTCCCTGCATCTTGGGGTGGTTGAAAGCGCACCGGGGGCTGCCGGTGCCCCTGGGACGGAGCCCTCCTCGTGCGGCTGCTCCTCGCCCTGAGCCGGGAGCGCTGGGCACGTGCCACCCGGTCCCTCTGCAGGTCAGCCCCTGCTTGCTGCCCAAAGGCATTTTTGTCATGCCCGAGGGCTTCAGCCCTTCTAAATGCTTAACCACGCGCCTTCCGCCCGCGGTAGCTGCGTTTTCACTTCACGTACAGTAAGTCCCTGCCGCTCTTGCAGCATCCCCAGGCTCGGTTTTAAGCTGGCACCGCACGTTCAGGTATTTGGGTAATGGCCTTTTTAATCGCAGCTTTTTGCACAGCTGTAATCAAAGACAGATTTTGCCCTTTATAGCTTGTTATTTAGGGAGCTGGAGCCCAGCCTGCGCTGTTGGTGCTAGCAGCCTACAGATGCCATTGTCCTGGTAAGCCGAGCGCAGCCGGCAGCGCTGAAAGGCAGCTCTGGAATTTCACTCAGCTATTTTTAGTTGGTGGTGAAAAACTGCACTTCCAACACTTTTGAGTCTTTGTCAGTGCATAAATAAATCAAAGGGCAAATCCTGGCCTCCCGCTAACGAGCAAGACACTGGGGTGACCTTACGCACCGGAGGCTGAGCGGGGCGGAAAGCCGGCGGGGAAGAGCCCTCTGCTTTCTGTGGGGGAAAGCTCGGCTCTGCCCGGCCGGCTGCTGCCTTGCTCGGAAGGTGGAGGGTGGCAGCACGGCCTGTCCTGCTCCACGTGGGCTGCCCGTGCCTGTCGCTGTGCTGAGCTCGCTCCTGGCTCCTGGCTCCTCTTCCCGTGTCCCTTCCCAGGCCGCTTCCCTTCGCCTCCTCTGCGCCCCGCAGCGAGGTTTCCCTCTGCCTCCCGCCTCTGCCGGCTGCCATGCCTGCAGGTCAGCCCCGCGGAGCAGCCGGGGGCACCGCCGCAGCCGTGGCGGCTCTCCGAGAGCCGAGACCTGGAGAGCAGAGAGCAGAGCTCCTGGAGGATGCCGTGTGTAAGTCTGGGCGGCTGAACGTCAGCCTCTTCGGGGCGCGTTGGGTTGTTCCTTTCTGCCTTGGTCACTGCTGCAGTTGCCAGGCAGAACCCGTCAATAACCCAGCTTCTTTTTAACGCCAGGGCAGGAGGTTTCTCTAAGAAGCTGCTTCACCTGTTGGACCACCAAATTTCCACACTGGCACAGAAAAAACCCATCCTCTGGCAACAGGATCCTTGCAGCCGAGTTTCCTTGTCCCAGTGATCCCTGCCACGTGCCCGGAGAGCCGCAGGGGGCTGCCTTGCTGCTCTCTTTCCCCTGGACTCCCGCTGCCCTCCAGTCACCCAGCGCTGCTCTGACGCCGCCCGGGCTCCAGCAGCTCCGTGGAGGTAAGCCGGCACCGAGCGCCGCAGCTCCTGGTGGTGCGGACACCTGCAGGGACCCTCGGGTGCACGGGGACCGTGCAGCTCCTCAGGCTCGCAGCCAGCTCTGGGCCACCCTGACACAACACCGGGGAGCAGACGGGCACTCGGGCAGCCAGGGCTGGGTGCGCTGCCAGCGCCAGCCCTTGTCCTCCTCCTCCTGGGCTGGCAGCTGCTGGGGCTGGTGAGATTGAGACACTGGAAGGATGTGAAGGCAAACGTGTGGGCTGGGGACGCTGCTGGGTGACGCCACAGGAGGGGAGATGTCCCATCCCGCGAAGCCCTGACTGCTGAAGGGGGCTGGCGGTTTCCATGGCGCTGCGCAGGCACTGGGACAATCCCCAGCTCTCGGAGCTCAGCTGAGCCCCGTGCCCTGAAGGGCGCAGCCCCCAGGAAGGCAGAGGAGCTTCACGCAGGCCCCCAGAAGCTGTCTCATCTCCAGCTGGCTGCTGGGGGGCCGCTTTCAGCCCGGGTTGCCGTGATTCAGTAGAAGAGCTCCTGGATGCCCGGTACCTGCGTGCTGCCCGCATGGCCAGGCTGTGCTGGTGCTCTGGGACAGCGGCGCTGGTCCGCCCCGCGCAGCTCACCAGGGGGTGTGCAAACATCTCGTTTGGCAGAAGGGCTCACACCTGGGTGCACGCAACCTTGTGTTGCTTTCCCCTGCACGCAGCAGCGGGGGCTGCGAGGGGTGCTCCTTGCCCTCCGAAACAGCCTTTTACGAATTTAAAAGCTGCCGTCCTCTCTCCCTCCCATCCGTGCTTCTCTAGCCTAAACAAACAGCCCTTGCTCTCAGTCCTCCCCAGGGATCGGGGTGCACCGGCCCACCTCGAAGCCGGTCTGTGCCCTGCTGTCCGCCTGCCTGCTCGGCTGCGGGGTCCGGCCAGGGCCCTCAGCAGGTGGCGTGTTCGGGAGAGGCACGGTACAGCCGGGGCGCTTCTGGGCAGGAATGGCTGAGTTCACCTGAATTAGGGGAGAGGCTTTGTTCTTTGTGGAGGGGGTGGAAGCAGGCAGCTCAGCTACGTGCTGAGCGTGTGGAAAAAAAATCCTTCTAGTGAGGAGAGTGGAAAATAGGAAAAAAGTGGCAGAGAGTCCAGACAGGGATGCCATCCTTCAGGAAGAACACATCCCAGCTGTTAGCCGGGGGTTTGGCTCGCCGGGCTCGCAGCACCAAGGCTCAGCTGCATGGCCCAGCACCGCTCCGGGGCCGTCCCTGCGGTGCCCTTGTGTTCGCCCCCTGCCTGCGTCCCCATCGGCGCTCGGAGCCGACGTTGCTGATCTCATTTTTTTCTCTGTGTAACGTTTGACCTGGGGAAAGCAAGAAGGGAAAAGTTTGCTTAGAGATGCTCTCTGTTTAAAGGGCTTTGCTTACCTGACACCTGCAAGGCTCGCCGAGCGCTCAGCTCACCCAGCGGCATCTGGAGGTGCCTGCAGCAGCTCGCCATGGGGCTGGGCAGGCATCTGAGTGTGGTTGTCATGAGGAAAGATCTCCGCTTCTACCCCGACCGCCACAACCTCAGGAAGCTCCCATGGCCTCGCTGCGCCAGGATGGCGGCAGGCAGCCAGCTGCAAGGATGGTTCCAGCGCCCTGCAGACAGGATAAAGCGCGGGGGCTTTCCGTGTGAAATGGCAGTGTCAAGAGGCGTAGCGACGATTGCCTAAGCTGCAGTCAGTCTGCCTCTGCCCAGGTGTCGTTTGGGAGCCAGGAGCACACCTGTGCAGGGTGGGACGGGACGGGAGGATGTTTCAGACCTGCACCGCAGGTTGCAGCGGGCCGCCAGCACCACACAGCACCCTCCTGTGCTGGCGTGACACCGTGTGGGGTTTGCACCCGGGCTTTGTCGTCACTGCTGCTTGGTCATAGTAACGCGCTGTGTCTTTTCCTCGTTGCTTTTACCCTCTCTGTTTTGCCACGACCATGTCTCATCTCCTCTTAACCTCCTTATTTTGTTATGCTGGGATGGATTTTGTGTGCATCTGAGGCTGAATGAATCTTAAACGCTTTCCTCCTGTGTCCTCTGTGCTCCCCAGGGGTGAGGAAGGTCTGTGCAGCTTTCCTGAGCCCTCTGAAGGGTACCAAGACATGCTTGTGGAAAGCCAGGGGCCCGTGCTCCTGCAGAGCCACCTTTCATATCCGTCCTGTTACCGTCCTGGCTGCCGTGTGCCAGCAGAGCTGGAGATGGTGGCGGGACGATTCCTGCTGGGAGCGCAGGGCAGCCTGCAGCTGAGGGTTTTGAGTTAAAGGAAAATTCTTTGGCTGTGGGACAGAACAGGGCTGCTGGGGCGAGGCAGCTCCAGAGCAGTGATCCTTCGCAAAGGCTGCAGAGGGTTAATGCATGGTAAAACAAACAAGGGAGCACCTGGAAGTAAGTTAAGGCCAACAGAAGGGCTGGGGCCTTCTCTTTCACTTACAAAACCAGCAGGTGGCTTCATCCATCGCTGCCCGGGACTGGGCGTGAAGACCTTGCACGTGAATCGCTTCTGTTCTCGCGTTCTTGTTAGCGAAGTACCTGAGCCCTTCATCCTCGCTGTGCTCCTGGGGCAGGTGGATGTGCTGAGGAACGCAGCCGCAGCGTGAAGCACGTCCGTGTGTTTTCCCAGGCAGTTACTGGGGTTGCGGTGTGGCTGGCAGGACACCACCTCCCCCACGTCACCTCCGCGCAGGATGCAGAGCGAACGCTTCGCGCTTTCGTGAGTGGGAGCTGCTGCCCGGCTCCTCCAGTGAGCCTGCTGCTGTTGGCGCTAGGAGCACGCCTTACGCGCAGAGGCAGAAATTTATTGTTAGTTAAATCAGTGTTTAATGAAAATACGACAAGCATGCTGTACCCTTGCAGCCCAGGTCATCCCGTTGTTGTTAATCCCACTAACAGTCACGGCTCTTGTTGCAGGCTTTCCGACACCTGGTGTCGTGCTCGCCCACCCGGGCCCCCTCCTGCAGCACGTCCCCGCTCCCCAGTGTTGTCAGCCTCCCCTCCTGGCGCTGCGGGGCCGGTTCTGTTCTCCGTCTCTTCCCGACGCTTCTTTCTTCTGATGGTTTGTACATTGAGTTGGATGCCGAGGGCTTACCGATGCTGCTCCTTCACGGAATGGCTCGGGTTGGAAGGGACCGTGAAGGTCAGCCAGTTCCAGCCCCTTTCACCGTGTGTGACCTTGCTCTTGAGGGCAGTGGCTGTGTAATTGCACAAACCCAGACTGGAGCTGGGAGCGACGCGTGCCGTTCCTCGCCTGGCGGCTGGAGAGCTCTGCTGCGGCAGCGAGGGGGATTTGTCTGAGCACTGGGCAAGATGTCAGAGTCCAAACCAAGCTCGAACAAGCCGAGGTCAAGTGTGGTGGTTTGACTGTATTAGGCAACTGAACACCACAACCGCTCTCTCACTCCCCCTCCTCAGATGAGGAGGGGAAGAAGTAAAGGGAAAAAAAACAACTCACTGGTTGAGATAAGGATAATTTTAATAAAGAGAGAAATATATTATCAAGGAAATATTATATTAATTAAACAATTATTAACAATATTATTATTATTAACAATATTATTATTAATTAAACAATTCAACTAAAGGGAGGAAAGGGAAAAGGGGAAGAGGAAGGGGGAAAGAGAATAACAAAACAAGTAAAGGCTATGTGGAAATGCAGAGGGGAAAAAATTACTCTCTACTTCCCACAAATAAGCGATGCTTGACCACGTCCTTGAAGCAGGGCCTCAACGCACGTAGCCGGTGTTCGGAGAGGAGGACAGACGTTTTCGCAATGAGAGCCCACCCCTCCCCTCTTCCTCCTTTTCCCACCTTTTATTGCTGAGTGTGACATCATATGGTATGGAATATCCCTTTGGTTGGTTTGGGTCAGCTGCCCTGGTGATGTTTCTCACTTTTTTTTTGCCCACCCCCTAGGAGGGCTAGGGAAAGTCCTGATGCTGTGCCAGCACTGCTCAGCAGCAGACACAACACCAGTGTGATACCACTGCTGTTTTAGCTACAAGTGCAGAGCATAGCACTGTATGGGCTGCTGCAGGGAAAGTTACCATCCCAGCTAGACCCAGTACATCAAGGCAAGTCCTTAGGCTGGTGTGAGCGGAGCTATGGTCAGCTGCTGCTGACGGCGACGCCGTCCTTACCGTGCTGCAGGGCTGTACTGCAGCCGGCCTCAGTATCAATGCCACCAGGCTGCTCTTCAGCAAGTGAGGTCTGGTTCTGTTTTCAAAGCACGAAGTGACCCAAATCAGAGGGTGCTGTGCCAGGCAGCAGAAACCCTTTTGCCCCACCTGAAAACACAGGTGAGACACCAGGGCACGGCAGAACAACGGCTGTCTGCTGTCCGAGAGGCACTCTGCATGCTGATCAGGGGTTTGTTCTCTCTGCCCAGAACAAGGTGGAAGTACGTTTTAATGTCTGAAATACTCAGAACATGCCAAAGGCATCACCAAAAAATAAAGACATGGCTGGAATTACTCGACAGCATGTCTGCAGAGGATATAAAAACAGATGGTAGGCATCCGAGTCAGGAAACAGCGAGAAGGGTACTTGCTTTTGTCTTGTAGTGGACCACCCGGCAGCATCTCCATCACCCCAGGGCATCCGTGAGCGCTGCAGGGTCGGGAGCAGCTGGGCTGGGAAAAGCTGGGGTCACAGCCCCCTGCCTCAGGGCAGGGGTTAAAATAGGGGTGGTCCCCTGGTTTGCATGAGTTCAGGCACTGAACCAGGCTTTGGAACGGGATCTCGTGGCTCCCTCAGCTGTGGGCGACAAAGCCACATCCTGCTTTATCAGGCCAGGCTTGGGAGCTGTGTCGTGTGGCGCCAGCACAGCCCCCGGGCTGCTCGAGAGGAGCTGGAGGAGGCGAACCTCAGGCGTGAGTCACAAAATCCGGGCACCGCAGCTGGACGCTGTCTCACTTCCCACACCTGCTTCTCCTTTCCTTTCCCAGTTCATTATCTCCACATCTTTATTGAATGAACAAAGCCACAGGAAAGAGAAGGCGGGGTGCTGAGCATGCGTCCCGAGGGGAGTCCCCGTGCCGCAAGGCGGCGATGCCACCCGTGACAAAAGCCACGTGCCCTCGTCCTCGTGCGCTGCGTCCTTGTGACGAGCAGCCCTGTGCCATGCAGGCTGTGCTGCTCCCGTCCCGTGGGGTCCTGCTGCAGGCAGCACCTCCTGCAACCTGGGGCTCTGCGCTGACCGGAGTTGCTGCTTCAGTGATCAGGCAGATGGAAGAATCATAGAATCATAGAATATCCTGAGTTGGAAGGGACCCTTAAGGATCATCAAGTCCAACTCTTGACACTGCACAGGTCTACCCAGAAGTTCAGACCATGTGACTAAGTGCACAGTCCAATCGCTTCTTAAACTCAGTCAGGCTCGGTGCAGTGACCACTTCCCTGGGGAGTCTGTTCCAGTGTGCAACCACTCTCTCAGTGAAGAACCCCCTCCTGATGTCAAGCCTAAACTTCCCCTGCCTCAGCTTAACCCCGTTCCCGCGGGTCCTGTCGCTGGTGTTAATGGAGAAAAGGTCTCGTGCCTCTCGACACCCCCTTACGAGGAAGTTGTAGACTGCGATGATGTCTCCCCTCAGCCTCCTCTTCTCCAGGCTGAACAGGCCCAGTGCCCTCAGCCGTTCCTCGTACGTCTTCCCCTCAGAGGAGTTGTTATCAATCTGCTCTTCTCATTCCAGATGTTTAGAAAGAAATAAAATAAATCATCAGATCCAGTGGCATCCCATTTTGGATAGAAAATGTTTACTTGAAGGAAGAATAAGCATTTTCCTGCTTCAGGTGCATTTGTCCCTGCCCTAACAAGAATGTTTATTTATGTCGTGCTCATACCAGCTCTGAGTTCAGTAATTATTCTTCCAGCAGGAGCAGTTGAGTTGTATCAGAACTGTGTACCATTGAGCAGCCACTGCTCTCTGTCCAGCAGCCAAACAGCCAGTCGTGTGATCACAAGATCGAGGTTTCGGTGAGCGGGATGTGTTGGCTGGGGATGACAGGAGGCGCCCGGTGTTAGGAAACCAAGACCCGCTGAGCTGCAGGAAGGCTCAAGCACCTCGCTCCTGGGGCATCCGTGGAAAATCCCATCACGTAGTTTTGCTGCTCTGAGTCTCTTGTTTAACTTGCTGAGGTTTGCCTTTTTTCCCCTCCAAACCACCTTCCTCTCACCTTAGCTGACACCACAGCTGACCAGGATCTGCCAAACCCCAAACCAGGCTCTGTGGGCTCCCTGCCCTAGCCAAAGCTCCTTGTCCTGCTGCACAGCCTCTGGTTCCCGGGCTCTGGGGCTTTCCCACTTCCCCTCATCGGATGGGAAAGCTGGCAGAGCAAGTTCTGCTCGGCTGGGACTGCCCCTGCGTCAGCTCCGTAAGGTCACGGAGGCAGAGATCTGTTCGCTGACGTGCAGGCGTGTGGCACAGATCTGTCAGCAAGCAGCGACGTGTACCTGCACCGAGGGTTCGTTGATACGGCGTCAGATTAACCGGAATTCAGAGCACGTGTCTGGAGATGTGTTCTTCAGAGTACCGTAGCAACTGGAACAAAGTGCTTGACTTTACCAAAATCAAGTGTTTCGGCAGAATATTTTTGTATCTCAGATTAAATTTGTCAAAACCCTTGTTCTTCATTCACCTAATTAGACTTTGCCTTTGGTGCGTCCCTCAGTTTTGACGAGCTCCCCTCAGGAGTCACAAGCGGCTCAGAAACCATTTTAATTTACAAATATGAGCCTGTATGTCAGCTGGCCTTGCCTTTCCAGGTGTTCAGCACTAAAGCCAAAAATCCGATTTTTATAATGCTTTGCTTCATTATCTTCAACACTCTTCTTTCGTGTCACGGCAGTTATTTTTTGTCAGTGATTAAAAGCCAGGTACGGTTCTCTGCTCGAGTCCCCTGCGAACTTCTGCAGTGCCTGTTGTTGAGGTGCATTCACCACACATTAACCACGTTGCCATTCAAATTGTCAGGCCGCAGATTTACCTTCTCTTCAAATGAATGGAGGAATTTTTGCCTTTTTTGCCTGTTTTGTTTCATGTGTCTTGGGCAGCACTTTCTACTTTCAGCAAACTATCCTGAGCGTGTGGCAGCGGCCCTATGAGGTGGTATTGTCCCGGTCAGCGAAGCTCTTCCCTGTGTATATTTAGAATTAGACATGCTGATTTTTTACTTTGTCACAGCCCAATATCTGCTGGCTTGTTTGGTCTCCAGAGCAGAGGTGTTATTAGAGCGAGCAAAGGTGAGATGGGTTTTGTCATGCAGCGCGAAAGCTAGGGTGTGATTTGACTTGTGAGTGCTCAGTTACAGGCCACGATGCGAAGGTGGCAAGAATTCAGCCCAGCTGCTGGCCTGAGCCTGCGGGTCCCACAGGAAGAGCCCTCGGATGTTTCTCAGGGCCGGGGGCAGTGGGTATATGCACAGCCCGAGCTGGTGTGAGCGGTGTTGTGTGAGGCTGGGCCTCGCCGGTTGTGAGAGGGATGCGGGGGAAAGCACGCAACCGTGGCTGTGTGTTTGGCCTGGGCTTTGTAAACGTGGCAGCTTTGGGGCACATCAAAGTCTTGCTTGTGTCCCTAAGACACTGAATGGCAGCAGGCTGATGGGGACGGAGGCCTGCTGGTTTGTGTTCAAATTCTATGAAAGGGGTTTGGGCCACATGACAAGTATTCATTATAACTTTTTTATAAATAAAGTAAATTTCTGCTGATATAAAGGTAACATAAAGCAGCTGTGTTATCAATAACAAAGGGCTTTGTGTCATTCCTTTTGTTCCTACTCCAGTTTTTAACTATTTGGCTGAGGTTTAAACAGGTAACAAAAAAAAAGCTTTGGATGAAGCTACTGAGTTCATTTCCATCACAAGCATGGAACTGCAAGTGTTGTGCTGTTATAGCAGATTGCTGTTTATGACAATTTTCCTTCCAATTTTCAGTGCTGACGAATGCATTTGGTCCCTGCCGTGTCATCAGCTCGCAGTCTGCGTGACCTTGGTAGCCCAAAGAGTTGTGTTCCTGCGGATGCTGCATGCGCTGTGGGTCAGTGGGGCTGCCCTGGGGGGATTGTATGGTGCCAGCAAGCCCCAGCCAAAGCTCGGGACACAAACCCTAAAGGTCTGGATGCTGAAAAAGCTGCTCAGTGCTAATTGCTGCATTAGCTAGATGGAAACACCGCTGCCTTATCCGAGCGCTTCCGTCTTCCCCTGCAAGTGCGCCGTGTCTTCTTTTCAAGCTTTGTTTGTGTTTTCATCTTCATCTAACCTAGTCTGACAGTTTCCTATGGCAAGGACCATCTGCTTAATTTCCAAATGCTGTGCACGCTGCCAGTCAGCATGGGGCAAATAATGTTGTTTTAATGCCCCGCCATGGGCCCGCATCGCGTTCGGTGCAGCGGGCTGGGTGGCAATGCGAGCAGAAACGGGACGGGGAGCTGGCGGTGAGGCGGGTCTGAGGCAGGTGGCTGGGCAGGACTGGACTCCTGACATGAAACTTTATTTATTTAACTCTATTTATTTAAAGTTTTAAATAAAGCTTTATTTATTAAGTGGTGCCGTGACGTTAGCTCCGCGTTCTGCACGCTGAGGCGCCCTCTGTGTTAGAGCGGTTTGTCTTCTGAAGTGTTTCTCATGGGGGCTATTTTATTAACACTACTTAGGGAAGAAGAACCTTAGGAATAAGCCCTTACTGTTTAACATTTTGTTAATGCTACCCAATGCCACGCTAGTAAGCTCTTGTGTACTCCGTGCGCTGAGGAAAGAGGGTAGCTTAAATAAAGAAAAAAAAAAAAAAAGCTGTATTTAAACCAATGGAGCACTGTGCTGCAACCTCAAGGCCCTCCAGAGTGGCACCGTGGCCCCTTTCCTTGAGGCTGGGGTCGGGGTCGGGGTCTGGGTCTGGGGTCTGGGGTCTGGGTTGGGGTCGGGTCCCGCCCCCTCCCAGCCCGCGAGGCGCCCCCACGGCCCCTCCCCCCCGCACTGCGCCGCGAGCCCGCCGCCTGCCCCCCGCAGCCAATGAGAGCGCGGCGCCGCGGGGGCCGCCGGGAGTTGTGGTCCGCCGGGAGACGGGCCCGTAGGCGGGAAGAGGGGCGGAGCTCGCCGTCGGGACGCGGTGACGTTGCGTGCGTGTGCGCAGCTGCGCGTGCGTGTGCGTGCGTGCGCGCGGCGGGGGGGG
>CM021743.1:6220910-6680134 GCA_011075105.1 Heteronetta atricapilla | reverse complement strand
CGGGGCGGGCGGGGCCGGGGGCGCGGAGCGGAGCGGGGCTGGGCCGGGCCGCGCTGCCCGCCCGCCGCCATGGAGCCCGACTCGGTGATCGAGGACAAGACCATCGAGCTGATGGTGAGTGCCCCCCGCCGCGCGGGCAGCCCCGGCCCCGCCGCCCGGCCCCGCTCGGCCCCGCTCCCCTCCCCCGGTTCCCTCCGCGGTGCCCCCGGCTGGGCCCTGCGGGGCTCCGGGGGGGGCTGCGGGGCCGGCGCGGTGACGGGGGGGGGGGAAAAAAAAAAAAAAAAAGCGATAAAACCCCCAAAACCCCAGAACTACCAGGAAAAAAAAAAAAAAAAAAACCAAAAACTAAAAATGAAAACCGGCCACGGGCAGGGGGAAAATGCTAAAAAGGCGCGCTTGGGGGAGGGGGGGGGGGGGCGCGCTGCAGGCGGAGCGGGGCGGAAAGCGAAAGCGAGCGGCACGGCCCCGGGGTGCCCCTGCCGGCGGGGGAAGGGGGGGCTCAGGGAGCCGGGCCGGGGCTCTCGGGGCCGGCCGGGGGCTCACGGAGCTGTCCGGGGGTTCTCGGGGCCGGGCTCTCGGGGCCGTCGGAGCGGGCAGGACGCCTCCCGCGGTGCGCTGCAGGCGCTGCCTGCCCTCCCGCCCGCGGTCCCACCCGGTGCTGCACCGGGGGAGGAGGCAGAAGTTGGCGCTGAGGCGCTCCCCGTGAGCTGGGCTCGGTGCGGGCGGCTCCCAGGTGAGGTTTTTAGCTAGCGTAGCTCCTGCTGAGGCGCCTGGCCCGCGAAATAGGAACTTGGTTCAGTGTCACCTGTGCTGCAGGGGCAGGAATCCCGAGCCCCCGGCCAGCCCCCGGCGCTGAGCGCTGGGGCCGGCGGCTGAAGCTGTGCTCAGCGAGGCTGCTGCCCCGGCCCCTGCAACCCTGCTGGCACCGGCAGCGGTCCCCCCGCAGCGGGGCAGGTGGCTGCCGCAGGATGAGGCTGAATTTCCCTCCTGAATTTCCACCGTGAGCAGTGAGTTTCCCAGCAGCTTTTTTCTGCCTGCCCTGTCGGTGGCGGGAGGCGCTCAGGTGGCGTTCAGGGCTGGGAGGTAGGTTCACCTCCCTCAGCTTTCCTGCTCGTCTCCTTTGTAAGCCTTTTTGCCCGTGTTGTCTGGGTTTGGCCGAATGGGCAGACGCAAACACAGCTCCTGAACGCTGCCGATGCTGGCGGCCCCCATTTACAGCTGCATCATGGAAATGCGCTGAGGTAACGGCGAATGCTCCCTGGGATATTCAGATCTTTATTACGTAGCAAGAGACTGAAGAAACACATTTTTCTCTGTTTCCAAACACATTAATTGCCAAATTTTAATAGGATGTCCCACAGAAGGCAGTACTCTGCAAAATGGAGGTGATGGGTGAATTTAAGTTCAGCCTTAGCGAGGCCTTGCCTAGAACCGCCCGTGTTGGAGCTCACGAGCTTCACTCGAGTCCTTGGGAGCCATTTGGAACCGGAGACGTGGCTCGAAGGCATAGTGCCCGCGTGCTGTAGCAGATGAGATGCTCCGCACCATTTCTGCGAGCCCTCAAGGCAGGAGTAGAGGCGATACCGATGGAGCTGGCAGTCAGAGATCTCAGGGTCTGGCAGTCAGAGATCTCAGGGTTTGCTGCAAGCTCCTCTGCCAGCCGCTGAGGGTGGCAGGCAGTACCCCAAAGCCAGGGATGATCTCGACGGTGAGACCTGGCGGGACGCTCTCCTGCGTAAGGGTGGCGTCAGGAGGACGATGTGGGTGCTGCTCACGACAAGCAAGGCGTCCTGTGCCCCTGCCACAGGAGGTTGTGCTTGGTGCACGCTCGGGGCTTGGTCGCTGCCCTCCGAGGCCAAGGATGAGTCCCCAGTCGCAGAGGTGCAAATGTCTGCTGCAGAGGCTCGGAGGGACGCGCGGCTGATAAAGGCGAGGGAGCGAGTCCCCACGTTGATGCCCAGAAGTTTCAGCACAGGGTGTTCTGGCCCTCAACGTGCCTGCGCTCGATGGATCATTTGCATTTATTTAAAGAAAAATCAGTCATGGAAATAATGCCGGGCTATTTTTAAAGCTGGAATCTAAGAGAAATATTTTAAGGTTTCAGAGTGACAACTTCCATTTGCCGTACCAAGTTTTAGCTGGTGTGCTGAAGTCGCTCTGCTAGGACAGCTGAAGGCTGGCGATGCGTGCTTCTGGCTCCGTAAATCACAGCACCCAACTCTCCGGCGGTCAGGAGCCCGTGATCTGGTCGGGACGCTTCACGGCTTTCGTTTGTGGATGGTACCGGCCTCCCCAGGCCCCCGCTGCCTGTGTAGTGAGCTCGGGAGGCTCGAGGCCTCCGGGGCTGGCTTGTGTGACCGCGGCAGGGCCGGGGGCAGGCAGGCGCGAAGCTGGCAGGTGCTCAGTTGAGGCACCTGAGCGCTGGGCCCTCTCGGCTTCGTGCGAGTGGGCAAACTGGTAGGAAAGGAGGAGTAAGGAGGTAATCCCCACCAGGTGGGGGGCGCAGCCAACTGAAAGGGCTCCTCCTTCCCCTGGTTTTCATTTTTCTCTGTGGAATTAGGTAGCGGTGACCTTTTTGCTCTTCTGAAGAATCAACCTTTTTTCCTTCTGAAGGTGAAGTACCGCTGACGATTTGTGGAACACCTCTGCTACCCACAAATTCGGAGCAGTTGATGAAATCTGGGCTGTTCAGGCCCACTGTGCGCGTTTGTCCTGGGCGCTCGATGGAAGCCTTGTGTTCCCGGGTTCTCAGGAAGCTTCACCTCACCGTGCCTCTGTTTTACCAGCGGGCTTTCAAAGCAGGGGCTAATTAGCCTCTTAGTCCGCACTGATGTGGTTGTAGAAGAATACAGAGGTATGAAAAATACATTTCTTCAGACAGGTTAAAAAGTTATGCAGGCTCGGGTGGACCCGTGCGCGTCCTGAGGGTGAAAACCCAGACCCCGGGCTCGCAGGTCCTGTGCCCACCGCCACCTCTGGGAGGCGGTGGCAGGAGCAGGGAGCCAGCGGGTGCAAATTGGCCCACGAGCCCATCAGCAGCTGCCTGGGCGCCGTGTCCTCGATGTGCAGACCCCTCCACCCCTCTGCCTGGCGCTGGCGGTGCCATCGGCAGGGCGCTGCCGGCGGGGGGGCCGTGGGAAGGCCCTGCCTGGGAAGCTACCTGCCCAGCGTGTGGCCGGCCCTGCCTTAACCTTACGTGTGCTAAAGGAGTTAGCCTAACGTGCTGCCTTTGTTGTCTAGAACGTCTCGTGAGTGCCCGGCGTTGAGGTGCCTCGGTAAATAATAAATGAAGAGCTACAATCGAGTATCTTGCCAAAAGCCTTTCGGTCTCTCCTGGCAGAATTGCATGCGAGCCGAAGGCCCTCCCGCTCCGAAGGTAACCTCTGGGGATGGAGCGTTTCACCCGGGAGCGCCGTGCCGCAGCCGCTTCCCCTGAGCCGTGCCGCGGGTACCTGCAGCTCCGTGGGTACTGCAGCTGCCCGTGGCTGTGCCCACAAACTATTCAAAGTTTTTCAGGGCAAAATAAATCTTGGCGTTCTGCTCGGGAGCTGAAAGACGCCTGCTGCACGTGGCTCCCTAGGCCGTGACGCTCTGCCTTTCCTTCCCTCCCTGTCTCAGTCGGCACGAGCCAAGCACACAGTCGCACTTGGTTCATTTTGTTCCGATCCTTCTCGGAGGAATCCTTCAAAGAGTTGACTTTGGTGGCGATAGAGGTACGGATGGACTAGGCTGGGATGGGATTTGCATCTGGAACAAAGGAGGTACTGTTGGGGCTCAAATGTCACTGCTCAGTTCTGCCCCGGTAGGGCTGGGAGGAGGGCGGTTCACGCACAGGTTCACAAGCGTCTCACGAGCTGCTTACTGCGCTCGCTCTGGTGGGACAGCAAAGCCTGCTTTGCAGCTGCCTGTTTTTAATCTTCATTAGCCAAACGAGCAGAGTTGCGAGCTGCACGCCAGACATGGAAGCGTGCAGTCAAAAGCGCGCAGAACTGCTTCGTACTTGGGGGGAAAGGGAAATGGCTCGGGCGGGTGTCTCGGGAGGCGGTGGCTGGTTAGGAGGCTGCGTGGAGGGCCCAGAGGAGCCTTGGGGCAGCGGATTTAAGAGCTGTGCTGCTGCAGAGGCCGTCGGAGTGACAGCCGCGCTTCAGAGTGCCTGTAAGAGGCAGGGTGAATATATAAAGCGAATAGATTGCTGTGACTTTGGCAGCGGTGCAGAAAACGGGAAGGAAGAGCTTAAGAAAATGAATTAGAGCTAGGCAGCTGAATGTAGAGCCAGCAGAGCGATGATGAAATGAGGGAAGCAGACAAAGCCGTGTGGAAAGCTCTATCTTTTGGGAAGGGTTAGATGAAACAATAGGCTGAGGGGGCAGCGGGCTGGCGAAGAGGGGACGTGGCGAGCACGAAGATGCGGAACAGAGGTTGCAAATGAAAAATGAAAACATCTGAAGCAGGGGTCTGCAGGGCGGCACCGCCGGTTTGCCCAGCTGAAGGAGGACTGCACATGTTCCGTTCCTAGGGAAGGCTCTGAACCAAAATCTCCTCTAGCCCGTAGTAAGGGAAACCTGCAGGTTCTTTGGGAAACCAAATGCTGGTGTTTCACCAAGGGCTTGCTAAATCTCATTTGAGGAGATTTTTCCCTCGGTTCAGTTAAATTATCTAGCATTGCTAACTCTGCCAGCCTTTGGAACAGCAGCGAGCAAACAAGGAGCGGCAGATGAACTTACCTCGATGCCCAAAAAGCGCGGGTAACTCCAGTGCTTCCGGGCACCTCGGGGTGATGGGAGGGTGACGTGCTGCCTGCCGGCCCTGCCTCAGGTCTGGGAAGCCCGGAATTAGGCTAAGGAACACGGTGCCTGGCTGCCACTGGGGGGTGGCAGCTCGTGGGTGCGCTGCAGCGCCCCTCTGATGGACGGGCTGTTGGGTCGCTGCTGCAAAAAGCCATAGAAACGCACCCGCGCCCTTAGTGCCTCTCAGACCACGCCGCCTGCATCCCTTCCAGTCGTTAACGTTGCTAACGATGCGGGTCACCGATGAGCCCTGCACCAGCATCTCAGCACAGCAAACCGAGCCGGCTTGTGGCAGGCCTTGCCCTAGGGAGGCCCGGCGGCGTCCTCTGAAGGCTGGATGGACCTCTTCATCTCCTGTGTGTTTTCTGAAACACCTCCGCCACTCGTTAAATCAACACGACGTATGGTTTTTTTGCTGCGTTACGTTTTATTGCCGTGGGGTTTAGAGGTCACTGTTTTGCTTTTGCATTTTCAGTTTCATCTTCCTGCGCTGCTCGGGGCGCTCGTGCAGCGGCGTGCAACGCGAGACGGGTTTGAACCGAAATGGGTGTTGTGGCAAACGTGCCAAGGGGAGAAGAACGATGTGTGGGAGAGAATTAGAGGCCGTGGCTGCGAGAGGGCTGCTCGGTGACAAGTCGTGTTCTTGTTGTTGCAAGGCAGAAAATAAATCGAAGGGAAACGAGACTCCGTACCGAGCTGGTTAAACTAATGCTGATTAATAACAATACTTACCTTCCAGCTTTCTTCTCACGATGTTTTCTTTGCGCTAATGCCGCTGTTCGTTACATAATCTGATTTCACAGTTTGATTTCCATGGTATCGATAATGGTTCGGTATTCACAGAAAATCCACTTTTTCTGGAAAATCCCTTCCTTCCCCAGTTGCTCGGTGTCTTTCTGAGCTCCGTGGTGTGACATCTGACAGCCTACTCCATTTCCCTGTATTACTTTCACACATTTCCCACTATGAGTGGTGCGTGACCGAGCCCAGATAATGCAAAAATAATGCAGTGCCTTTTGTGCTTTAATAACAAAAAAAAGTGCTGACTTTTTGGAAACTTGCTTTGCTTCTCATACAGGCGAAATTAACAACGGGAGCGTTTGGAGGCGTGGTGTTTCTTCCTTGCTGGGTTTATCCAGCTCCCCCCAGGAGCTGCATCCCTCTGCTCGTACCCTGCAAAGCTGAAGTTTCTGTAGGGAATTGAAGAACAGTTCTGCTTCCCAGGCCCACTTTCCTACAAACGCAGACAGAAACTTTTAAGATGTAGGTAGGTACCTGCCCCCTGCTGGGAACAGGGACCAATGTGCCTCCAGTGTTGGGGCCCAACCTTTTGGGGTCAACTTTTAGCCGTGCAGCCCTGAGAAGAGTTGTTTCCTTCGTAGGCTCGGGGAAGACAGGCAGCTGTCCGTGCAGCCTTAGGAACTGCGTGGCCGCCTCGTAAGTTTCCGGATGCTGCGAGTCGTTGTGTAGGGAATTTTGGCACAACAGCTGTGACGACTCGCCTCGTGTGCCCTTCTGGGACGTGCGTGTGTCAGAGAGGCTTGCACAATGACGCTCTGTTCAAGTCTTCTGTCTCGTTAAGTCACGCCGGTTGCAGGGTTGCAGACAAAATACACGCAGCTCTGTGGAAATCGACCCTCGGAATCTGTTTGCAAAACTGAAGTTACAATGACAGCTTGTATTTGATAGAGAATCTTTTAAGCAATTCTATCTGGGCAGCGAAGGACTAGCCAGGGAAACTTGATACTGGGGCTGTCTCCATCACTGCGCTGCTTCCAAGAGAAAAATCAGACCTGTGCTGTCACACTCCCGTGCCTCTCCTTCCACCATCCTGCCGGCTCTGCTGACTTAGCAAAGCAGCACATTTATATAATTCTGATAGCTGTCGTGTCTGAGCTATATTGTACTCTTAAATTCTGAGTCATATGCCTTGACATCTTATTGCTTTACTTGGCAGCCTTAAAATTCATAGATTGGGCACGGTGTCAGATTTACAGCCCTGCCCTGCCCTTGAAATATTGCCCTGTAGCTGTTACTTACCAGTGGTCAGAGCCTGAAGTCACCCCTCGGTGAGGATGCTCCTTTCTTCGGGGAGCTCTGGGCAGCCTTGCCTGTAACTCTTCTCCCATCCTCCTCCTTGCAGCTCCCGTCTCGAGGCACAGGGCGCTGTTGTGGAGGCTGAGGAACGCTTGGTTCAGTTCTCCGGAGGGATGTGAGAGGAAAGGGAAGGTGGGAGAGGTGGTGTTGGCCTGTCCTTCTCTGGACACTGCAGCAGCGTGTTCTAGGAGGTGCTGCCCCTGTTAGGGGAAGCCCTTCTGTAGGCTGGCCCTAGCCTTTAGGAGATGGGGCTGGGAGGCTCGCAGCCTCGTCCCTTCTGGATACGCTTTCGGTATTAGTTCTGTCACGGGCGTAGTGTGCGCTTCTGCAGGCTTTCTTCTCGTAGGTGTTGCAGCTAAAGCCACTTCACATCCGTCGTTCTCGACTCCGAGCACGCTGCTGAAGTGCTGGCTGAAGCTCCTTCACCGGCTCGCTTAGCGCGGGGCAGCTTTCCCTTACCTGAGTCAGGAGGAGCATGCCTCACCGCGCTCCTAGGTGAAGGATCTGTTGCAGAGACGCAGCGATGCTGAAGATCTCCTGAAGTCAGTGCTCTCCTTCAGGTTGTGTCTTGAAGGCTCCATCTTTGTGCAGCTGGTACGTAAGGGAAGTCGGATCACTTCGGGTCTGGAAAAAGGCAGAGAATCAGGGCGATGGCATGCTTTAGAGCATGTGGATGGCAGTTAGGAGAAGTCGATGTGCTTGCAAAGCTGTGTGCTGCCACTCCAGCGGTTCTTGGAGCGTGCTCGCAAGGCACAAGCTGGAGGACGAAGCTTTAGCGTTTGCTCTGCTGTTTGCCTTGTAGTTTCTTCTTGTCTTCCTTAATCTTTGCAAAGCGAGCTGCTGCCCCAACAGCCTTGCGGTAGGACGGGTTGACTCAGGGTGCGGGACAGAGCGATTTCTGGTCTGCAAGTCCGTTTCTGTCTTAGATCCACCAATCCGATGACCCCACTAACGTAGTCGTTACGGACCGGTAAGGTGTGTAGGCTGCTCGTCTCTAACAGCATTAGCAGTACGTAATGGGGATTTCGTTCAAGAAAGCAGTAGGTACACCAAGCTGAAGATGATTGGCTGCTCTCTTTTAACAGACAAGTCTGAGAAGGAAAACCCATTCGAATCCCCTTTCATTCTGGATTGGTGGATCTGAAGCCCAGAAACAAAGTTTCAGGTAAGAAGTCACCCTGTACTATCTCTTGCTGCTTCTGCTTAGATGAGTTTGTCCGCAAATTCAGTATCCTGCTTTAACTGCTTACTGTCCCTTCCATGCTAGAGCTCACCAAGTTAACCGCTGATGCGAGTGTAGCGTAAGAGAAGGCACATCCAGTAAACACATGCACTTCGGAAGGGAGCTGCAGGTCTGCTCTGCAGGACAGTCCTAGGAGCACGCGGCAGACGGACCTTCTGCAGAGCTAGGGAGCAGCATCTGAAGATAAAGGGGCACTGAGCAAATAGCTGACAAATCTCGCTTCTGAAGGGAGAAAGCAGCCTTATCAATGGCTTTGTTGAACTTCTCAGTCGAGTTCAGAAAGTAGTAGCTATCTGCTCTGATTTCTGGCCCTGCTTTCTCATGAGTTCATCAGAGCTTTAGGGAACTCGCTCCAGCTGTTTGTGTTACGAATTCCAGTAGCTTTACCCTGTTGACACGCCGTTTGAAGTGGTGTTGTGGGCAGCACTTGGAGTCAGCCGGGTAAATTCTTAACGAGGTCTCAACTGCGAGTTCTCTTGGTGGTGGTTCAGAGCAGCACCGAGCCAGCTGCAAGGCATGGTTTCCAGCAGGTACTGCAGAGTTGCAGCAGGTTTGTTTCAGAGTAGGGGAGCGTGGTCGTATTTGGAGTCACCTTACTGAGACTTCATGACTAAAAGGCTACAAGATGGTATCATAAGGATGAGTCTGGGAGGCGTTTGTGCGCAAGGAAGGAAAGCCAGACCCCTGGCTGATAGAGACAGAAGTTAAGTGCCTTAAATGTCTGGTGTGAGCGTGAGACATCCCTCCTAACGCCCGGCTTTACTCTAAGGTAGTGCTTTCGTGAACTCGGCAACTTACTGCTAAAGTTAGTAGGAAGCAGATATGCCTGATTCCTTTTGATGTTAATGGCAATAACGCTAAGCTGCTTGAGTGCTCTCCTGTAGACAGCCATTAAAACAAGCATTAAGGCCTCAGTATTTAACATACTGTAGAAGAAACTCTTGTAGGTGCTGTTGATATCACGTATTGTGTTAGCTCCGCGTTCGTTTTGCTGGTGTGGTATTTTGTGCAAAACTGATACTTGCATTTAATTGATGAATACCTCTGTAGTGAATTATTTGTGCACAGGATACTGTTGTTTCCTGGCTTGGTTTTTTGAGCACTTGAATTTTATTTGGTTAGGGCGGACAAGTCTTGGGCATGCTTTTCTAGTACAATTCTTAAAAAAAAAAAAAGGCTGAGGGAAAATCAAAGGAAGATGCTTGTTAACCTTAGTCTGACACATTTCCTGCAGTCTGTTCTAATATCAAACTGAACTTGTCCCATGTGCTGACGAGGCCATCCCTCGCCTCGGAGTCGCCTGGTGAGGTAAAATCTTCTCATGGAGCATTTCCCTCGGGGCGTGCCCTCCTCTGAACTGAGAGAGTGGGGAGGCAGAAGTGATCTCGACATCTTGAATGATGAAAACTGAAACAAGGAAATAATTTAAATACACGGGGAGTGGGGGAAAGGGGAAGTGTAAATGCGTGCTCCTGCTGATTAAGATCCCCAGCGTTAGGATGTTTAATGTTGCATGAAGTGCTTCGCTGTTTGAAACCCGGAACGTGCCTACCAAAGGCTCAGCTGAACCTGCGTGGAAGGATGTGCAGGTTGGAGGCTTAGTTCTTGTCTGGGTTCTGAATCTTATTTTTTAAAAGTAAAATGTTACCCAGATTTCAAAGGTTATTTAAATGCCCCTGTACAACATTTAAAATACAAACACTGAATGCAAATCTACCATTTTACTACTAAGCCTGGAATTCATATGTATTTAAACTAGTCAAAGTGCACGCTGCCTTGTCCAGGCTGTGTTTTTAGATCAGGTCAGTGTTTTAGATTGTGTTAGTCCCCATCCTTGAAAACTGAATTCAGAAAGGAGTCTGAGCCAGCTCTTACAGTTTTAGGCATGCTTCATCGACAGTTTCGTGAGTATTCAACTTACTTTAAAGTTTCTGCTATTTCAGTTGGCAGTGCTAAGTCTCTTTTTTTCTTCCAGTTGTGATTTACTATTAGCAGGTGTACTGCTGTCTCTAGATGTCTGTAACACCTCTGCTCCTCCTGCATAAGAGAGTAAGAAAGCCAATTTTCTTTCAAAATGCCTTTTTAATGCAATGTAGGATGTGCTAGCGCAGCAAGGAATATCAGTTTTGAAATTGCTGGAATTGGGGTGTCACTGCATGAAGCAAGCAAAGGTTAACCTAAAAACTGTGTATTTTGGAAAATTCTGACTGCTTTCAGTTAACATTGAAGAGTGACTACGATGTAAATGTATTAGGATTTTCTCTGTAGTCTTCCTGAAAACAAGATACTGCCTCTCACGAGTCTTATTCTGATGAATAAATTATAATGGAGTGAGGTTGTTGTTATATGCAAAGAAAGCACTTAATCTCTTCTCCACTGAATCCGTATTCCTTTTGTAGCGTTCATTTTGTTTAGCAAGCGCATACTTTGATCTCCAGGAGCAGAGCGGGACTGCATTATTGATCACACTTCTGTGAATTCATTGCCCTATTAGAAGAACTGCGTGGTAATGGAAAACAATTTATCAGATAAATTTCTCCTCATTTGCCTTGCTTTAAGTTTCCTAATTTCTCACTTAGTGTTTTCCTCCAAATGCAAGAAGCTTACGTGCAGATCTTGAATGACAATTGGGAGGTTGTGTCATTGAGCGGCACGTTGTGAATGGCAATCATTTTTCTGAATAGATTTTTCTAATGCAAGAGTGACTCAGCTATTGGTTTCCTATTTTTTGAGAGATCTACTAACAATAAAGGAAAAATCAAAAGCATTTTACAAGTTAAGATGAGCTTACTACTCCGATACTTATTTTCAAGAAACTCATTTTTAACTTCCCTAGCTCTCCAAAGTGCAGAAATGCGAGAGCAAGCTGCATCTCTGCTACAAGGACAATGTTCTTGACCTGAGAATGCAGCTGTCCTTAAAGCAGGACGTGCTTGCGTTTTGGAAATGCATTGTAAGAACGGTACTTGGACAGCCTTCCAAATCAGACACTCAAGTCTGGACGTGAGACTGCATTTTGTCTGTGGAAAAGGTAGCGATGCGATGCCACCACTTGCAGCTTGTATGGAGCATGCGAACACAGCCATCTCTCAAGGGACATCTTGGTTTTGAAATGAAAATAAGAGTACGAAGTACTGCTGCTGGTCTGATACCAGTTGTTTTATTTCAGAGTACCTCAGCAAAGACACCAAGCGTGCCAAAACGTGCCGCACGGTGAATGTGTTGCCATGCCAAGCCAGGCTGTCGCTTGTGGAACATGCTTATTCGTGTTACGTGCATGCCCCCACACTTTATTTCCGATCAGATATTCACAATTACAAGTGTACTTTGACACTTTTCATTGTCTACGTCTCGCAAATCCTTAGAGTACTTGTTCCAATATCTGTATTGTTTCAGCACTGTTCTGCTTACAGATGTTTTGAGTGAATTGCGTAAGGTAACGACACCAGGTAAGAGCTAGAGGACGTCCCAGCTAGGGGACGGGGCTCGCTGAGTAGTTGGCGGCTGTTCCTTGCTGAGTGTAAAATAATGCTGAAGGCCTTTGGACACTGTTACTGCTTTATATTTTTTCTTACGGTGCTTAATGCAGGTTTTTGAAAAACTAAGATCTGGGCTTGATACTAAATGTGACTTGGGAGCCTAAAGCTTGCATAAAACGTCCTTGCAGTCCGTAAGGCGAGCACTGCTGGTGGGAACGCCCCTCTTTGCAGCACTAGGTCTGAGCTGCCAGTGGATGCGTCACTTCCAGACACGCAGCGTTTTAAGTGCCAGCGGTCACCCGTGCGTTGAGCGATCGCGAGGGCTAACGGAAATAAAAAAGCATCGCTTCTGTTGGTCCGGGCCTACATCAAAGTAAACCACGCGGCCCGTTACAAACGTAGAGCTGCACGTGAGTTTCTGACAGCTAAAAGCGTGAAGAGAATTCAGAGCGAAGGTTTCAGTTTTTTGGTTGTTACCTGACTCTGCCAGTCCGAATCTGTTCATGGCTCTACGGAAGTGGTAGAATAGAGTTGTTAAGGCTGGGAAAGACCTCCAAGAAATGCAGAACACGAGCTAAACTTCCTGAGGAGCTGCTTTGTTTTCACAAGGAAGCTGGGAAAAGCACTTCAGAATTTGGGAACTCGAATGATTGGTTAGGTACTTATGCCTAGTTTTGATCATGTAATAGACTGCGTAAGAAAGAAAACAATGGCAGGGGACTGAATGCATATGGTTAGCAACATGCATATGGTTAGCTTCTTGAAAAATGAAGTTTATTAGACAATTCATTTGTTTTTCTGTATTTCTCTTCAAAATTCAGAAATACCTCCCTTCCCCATTCTCTTCTCAACTGTCTAGAAACTTTTTTCAAAAGCAGGGATATTTTAACCTTAAGAACAGAACTCACAATCCGTAAATGTCCCACAGCACATTTTGAATCCTTAAATTATCTTGTATAAACAAAATGAATGGAATTTTGGTGGAAATGTTTGAGGTCAGAATTCTTAGGAGAACTTTTATGAAGTATTAGAAGGCCTGGTGGTGCTAATGCTTTCTGAACTATGGCACCGCAGCGCTTCCATCACTGGTCATAAAGCGTGCGTTAGTTCCACCGGGAGCACAGGCTCTAGTCCATTTGCATTTCTTGAGCTAACTTGGTGTAAAATTGTTTCTGTTTGGATGTGAATTCTAATTTTAAATGCACCGAAACCAAAGCTTTCTGGACGTTTTGCAGTGCTTTAACAAAATGGTGCCGTGCACCTGCACGAAGTCCCAAATGAACAGAAACTTTGTATCGTTCAGGGGCTGTTGAATTCTTTAACCTTCATCCTAAAAAGTTCCTACCTACAAATTTGATTTATCAGAAGAACATTGCTGCATGCTTTACTATTCATATAGGAAGTTCTTAGCAGCTAACCGGAAAGACTTAAAAGCATATTCCTTTTTTTAACTGGTAAGACTTAAATTTTGTGTGGAATGCAAATTCAAACGTTTGCATACTTTTTTTAAAAAAAAAATTTGAAACCTAAATCTTGAAATGTCGTTCCTGAGGCTGGCCTACCAAGGCATTAAGGTATTAGTATTTTTGAACGTAAGGTATCCAGAAGGTCAGAACAACGGTTTCTCTTTGTATTTATTGTTTCAGCATCGTTTGCTCCCTGCTGCGACGGTGGAGAGCCCCTCTTGCCTCCGTTTGTTGCTCCCGTCTGAGTATTGCCTTCAGAGCACAGCAGCCTTGATATGTCATCTAAAACTCTGCAGTGAGAATTAGCTTTAAAACTTGAGGTTTGGCCTTATCTTAACCTCCATGGTTTTGTTGTCTGCCAGTGCGACTGACGCTGGCTGAAATGTACACTGAATGTTATGCCAGCCAGTGAAAACACCCACGTGCTTTGTGCACTAACATGCAATTCATTCATTATTGCACCTTTTATTTTAAAACAAACAAACAAAAGCCCCTTTCAGTAAGATATTCCATACTTCTGACCTCAGCCAGAGATCTGTGGAGCAGGAGTTGACTTCCTAAAGCTTGGTCTTTTTTTTTGCCATTTTGGTTTTTGTCCTGGATGACGTGGATGTCTTTCCACTCCATTTTTGCCTGCGGTGCACTGGGGGCTGGCAGCACCATCTACAGGACCAGTACTTCGTGCAGTGAGTTTTATGCACTTTTCCCTTTCTCTTTCCCAGTTCTTACTGAATTGTGCTGCAGCTCCCTGGGATCCTGATGAAAGGCAAGTGGAAAGCGAGGGTACAAGTTCAGGTCCTTGTTATTCACAAATTAGAAGTCTTAATACGCTGCTGTGGTTTTATTTATAACCAGCAGCTCATACGCAGACAAGGTCAAGAAATAACATGTCAGTGAATGAACAAATATTTGCACATTCCTGTTTTAGTGTGAAGTAGAATGTAATATTTAATTTGTAGGATTGTGCAACAGCATTGCAGTTAAGTGTCCAGTGGTTTTTACAAATCCTTTTATTCAGGGTTTCGTAATGCCGTGGAGAGGTTTTTGTGTGGCTTAAGCTTGGCATGGAAATGGCTTCCTTGTCTAATGTGTTTTGAACTAAATTAAAAAGTTATTCTCAAGTTACCCACATTTCTCTTAAGTTCTTAATATTCGGCTTGCTTAGCGAAAGTAATTCCTAACGGCAAGCACGGTCTGCTGGCCTACACCAGCCACTTTTACCTTGTGATGTGGGGGCTCCTGAAGCCCACCGGAGGGCTGGCAGGGTGCCTGGGAAGTCTGCATGCATAGGTTGCTCACACACGGTTTTGTACATCGGCCTTGGGGATGTTAGGAGAGAACATTGTTGTGATCAGTGACTTTTAACTAAGTGACCTGAGCAGAATCAAAATTGTTACCGGGCCTCTGTATTTAAACATTCAGAAACTTATTTAGGCTTTAATAAATGCACAGGGCGTCGATGGGTCAGTGTTGCTGAAACGCCATCGAGATACTGTGCCAAATGGGATCAAATAATGACACGGATCAGAAAGGAAGTTGTCTGTCCCTGCATACCCTTTTCAGGTAGAACTGTAAGGTCTGATGAAGGTCCGACATCTTCAATATCATAATAGGTTTGAGTGGTACATCCCCTGTCTTTAAACATAATCTTTTCTTGACAGTCTTCTTGAAATTGAGATGGTTTCCCTAACACCGCTGGCTGACTGTCCAAAACAGGTGTGGGAACTGAATTTCAGTTGTTTGTGTGAGGGCATGTCCTCTTACTGCCAACTGGTCGTAGACTCGCCGCATTAAGCGGTAGCTAACCGGAAAGTCCTGTTGCTTTAAAGAATCTTTTAATAATCTAAAACTCGCCTATTTTGATATTGAAGGAAAAGACTGTACAATATATCACTAATAACTCTATTTTTACCTGCTGGGATCATTCTTGTCTTGTTTTTGCTTTAATTTCTCTGACGCACAGGGACGAAAGTCTTACGCTTCCTTGTGCTTTATTCGTTAGATATGAAACGAAAATTCGAGTAAAGGTTTTATCTCCTCAGTTGCTCTGGGTTCCCTCCTTCCCCTCCCTGCTGGCACAACAAGGGCCTCCCCAAGTCTTCACCTGGGGTATTCTGCTTCAGCTGTGACCTGTGGGATTGTCTTGTAATGATTTGGTCTTTCTTCCAACTAAATTGGAAGCCCATGTGAAAAATACTGAGAGCCAAATTTTGGAGCCGGGTTTCTGAGCTGCCTGGTGGTAATTGAATCCTTTTCTCTAGCTTTCGCTGGTGGTTGTGCAGTTACGATTGTACCCTTAAAAGGAACTGTGAAATAAGACCACTGAGCTGTAAAAGGGCTGCAGAGTCTGTCTGCAGTGAACTTCTCCAGCTTAAGCAATGAAACAACACTTCCAAACTTTTCCTCGCTTGTGGTGTCAGCAGTGTGGAATCGGGTCGTGCAGCCTGGTTCTTCTGGGCTTGGGTGGTGGTATGAGTGCTAAACATTGTAGGGCATAATTTGGCTTACGGGATACGTGTAACTGATAATGCCCCCATAACCCACGTAAGCAGCAGGACACTTTGTCTCGAGTAAGCAGAACTTGGTCTTGCAACCCAAAGGTAGCCAGGTGGCGTTCCTCTTCTAAAGCACACGCTTTGGTTGTGCCAGCGCCCTGATACATGGACCATGGCCTCAGGAGTTAACGTAGGCTCTGCTGTCAGAACAAATAAGCACAAATTATTTGGGAAAGATGAGACGGGGTGGGGTGCCAAGCCTTAATTCCCCCAGATCCCCAGGACCGTGCTCTGGGGACTTGTCCCTGCCCTTAACCTGCATTGTTGGGCTTTTGGCCCCGTGCTGCCGCACCTCCCATCCTGCTATGGGGTTGTCACTGCCACCCTGCACTGAAGCCTGCAGGCTGCAAACGAGGGAAATGAGCTCGTTATCCTTGGTAGGACAGAGGGACGGCTCGCTTTCTGCAAAGGATCTTCAGTCGTTATTTTACCCTTGGCCACTAACCTCGTGCTTAATGTAGAAATGCCATAGATAAGTACCCACGTTAACGTACTAATGAGTTGCCTGCCTTGAGTGATTTGTTGTGGCATCTAACTGCTTCTTCTCTTCCTTCCTTTTTGTCACCCTGCAGTGTTCTGTGCCAAGGTCTTTGTGGCTAGGCTGCTCCAACCTGGTAGAGAGCATGTGCGCACTGAGATGCCTGCAGAGCATGCCCAGTGTCAGATGTCTCCAGGTGCCTTTCTTCTTTCTTGTTGTAAATGTTATGCGTATGCTGTTGAACATTGTTAAACTCTCAGGACTCTGTTTAATCAAATTGTTAAGTCTGCTAAATGTTTTTTGTGCATCCTTTGCTGAAACCTTCTACTTAACTGCATTGTAGGAGTGCACCTTAAGAGGGCTTTCTGTACAGTAGGTTCTCTGCGGGCGGGGGGAGAGCTTTTGTGTTTTATTGCCTGTTTACTGAAGTTGTGATATAAGTAGCATAGTTGTGCATGTTGCCTGCTATGTTTTGCTTTCTTGTTTAATTAAAAAAAATGCAATGAGCTTTGCCATTTCTCTTAAATTGCAATGAACTGCATAGCCTGTAATATTTCTGTGATTTAATTTAGAAAGGGTAAGCTTTCTACTTTCTACCAAGTATGATCCTGGTTACAGCCTTACGTTTAGTCACTGCGCATGCCTGAATGCAGAGGAGTTAGCACGGAGTCGGGGAGCCTTTTGGGCTAACAGAGGACCTCAGCCTCTTCGCTGTTACGAAGGGAAGAGCGAGGGGTGGGGGTCACTCCGCACAGGTCACTAAATCAAGCTCTGTTGTTTTGCTTCTAGTGAACTGTTAAAGCTGGGCCCGCGTAATTTATAGAGGGGGATTTGCTTGTGTTTCTTTGCAGGTGCGGGAGGGATTGAAAAAGATAAATAATGAAAAAGAGATTTTGATACCAGTGAAGTTCTGACCTCCCAGGATATTTACCTTGGAAAGTCAATGTAGAGTTACTCCGTGGCACTTCCTGAAGTGTTTCTGAATGTAAAGTTTTTAGCAGAACGTAATTATTATTTAATATTAGTGTTTCTTAGTGTTACTCAGTGGTTAAATAGCATTAAATAGCATTACTCACTGGTTCAGTCTTCCATGTGTACAAAATGAATGCTTAAGTTTTCATTCTCAAAGCAATTTCTTTCAAGCAAATTGAGTTTTGTTTGCAGCCAGTACATTTAAGTTCAGACGCTGGATAAGATGAATGTCTTGCCCTAGAGATTAACTGTGTGTTTAAAAACCTCTCTTCTTGCATGCAAAATGTCCTGGCAAATTTACATTTCCAATTGAAGTTTCAGATGTTCTGTTAAAATACAACCGTTTTTGTTTGACTGCTTTGTTTTCAATTTTGAAACACTGTTTTGCGGGGAAAAAAGTGTCCAAGATAAATGTATGGGCAGTTTATAGAACTTTAGAGAAATCGGCCCTGCATCATGGGCAAATCATGGGTGTCCCAGGTCAAGACCATACGAGTTGCGGAGGTTTGGTGTCTGTCTTGGGAATATTTGCAAGCTAGCACTAGTATGAGACCTTTCTGCTCTCTTTCCCCAATCCTCAACACTCACCCTCTTGTTGGAAAAGTAAAATAAAACTTTCAGGAATGGGAATTTCTTTTTTCTCGTGGTACCTGACTTGTCCACGGCCGAAGAGCACATCGGAGCTGTGCAGCGGGCACTTGGAGCTGAGGTAGCCGGTGGTGCTGGGGGGCCCCGAAGCCTTTCCAGTCCTTCACAGCTGTGTCGAGCAGTTGGAGGACAGCATCAGGGCAGTTGTACTGTTAGTTGTGCTGTTAGCAACGGTCTCAGACGTGGTGCCTGTCCGCCCTGGTTTTGTGGCTGCACGATGGCCGGTCGGCCTGTGCGGCCCTCCCCAGCCTGAGCAGGGGAGCTGGAAGGGCGCGTTAATAGTGTTCACCTGAGTTAATGGTAAACCTCTTCAGTATGAGTGGGTTTTTTCCTCTCATAGCATCTGTTGGCAGGTGGGTGATAGCTGTAAAGGGAAGGGGTGAGAGCTCGGAGTGGGCTGGAGGTGAGGTTGGTTGGTGCAGAAGAGGTGAGTTCTGTGCTGCTGCTTGGTGCGGGGTGAAGGCACAAACCCAGCTCACCACGGCCCTGCTGCACGTACATACACCACGCTTCTGGAGGCCTGCCACCACCCAGCAGTGGCGTCATTAAAAACCATGGCTAACGAAGCTGTCAGGACAGGATGTGTCACTTGGAAAACTTTGTCAAACGTGTGTTGTTTTCAGGAGTTGTTGCAGACCTGTCGGCTGTAAGGACAGTCACCTCAGAAAGACTAGTTGGTTTGTGCAGGCCTCCTGCTCCATGTGCCTGCAGGAGTATAACGTTCCTGGCATGTTTTAAAGTAGATCAGGAGCAGTTTGTGTGGCTAACAAATTCTAGTACTAAATTACATCCCAGCAAGTGGTGTTGGTGGGATTGCTTTGAGGCTGGGTGCATGGAGAGCAGCTGTTCTGTGTGCCCGGCCCAGTCTCCTCGTGCCTTCCTGCTGGCCGGGCCCTGTGCCGAGAGACGGGGAGGGAAGGCAGGGTTTGGGTTTTAATTGTGTTCCAAAATAAAGGTCTTGTGTGCTTGTGGAGAAGTTTGATTTCTGTTTTGTGTGTAGAACTGCAACCAGGAGTAAGAGTTTTTGAATCTCTTAGAAGCATCTGTGAGAGATATTTTAAGAAAAAAGTTCTCCTTTCAGGCGTGTGACTCAGTGATGTCCCAAGAGGAACTTGGAAGTGAAAGTGGCACCAGCTGCCTTTCCCCATTTTTCATTTTGGCACTGTGACTTGCCCTTTGTTGTTTGTTAAGCTGTGAGCCCACGTTTAGAAACAGGTAGGGCACATACACCAGGAGGTGCACGGTCAGTCAGATCGAGTAATGCTGATTAGCAAGCTTAAGGAGGGAAACAGAGAAGCCCTTCAGTGCTATGAAGCAGTTATTTGGGTGTTGTATCAGCTGTCCGTATGTGTTGTGTGTGGAGAGCAGTTGGTGATGGCCAGAATGAGGAAGGAGCCCTCGCCTGAACTCTGGAGCCCCTGCAGGATGCTCTGCCCGGTCTCAGCCCTTCCCAGAGCATGGAGGCTCCGAGAGTGCTTGGTGTGTCCACTACCTGGCAGAAGGCAGCAGAGGTTTACCCCTGCCTTTTCACAGTACTGTTGGCAGTCATGAAACCCAACTGGGCTCTTCTGGAATTAAGCTGTAACGTTTAAGCAGAAATCCCCTGATGCCAGTGGATTGGATGGCAGCATTACAGTCCTTTACGATTAGTTTCATAGAATAGAAGGGCTTGGGTTGGGAGGGACCTTAAAGATCACCCAGTTCCAACCCCCTGCCATAGGCAGGGATGCCACCCACCAGATCAGGTTGCCCAGGGCCTTGTCCAGCCTGGCCTTGAGCACCTCCAGGGTTGGGCATCCATCTCCGGGCAGCCTGTGCCAGTGCCTCACCGCCCTCTGAGTGAATAATTTCCTCCTAACCTCTAATCTAAAACTCCCCTTTCTTAGTTTAAAACCATTCCTCTTTGGCCTCTCAATACCTGACAGAGCAAAAGGTTGATCTCCCCCTTTAAGCTTTGAAAAGCCACAGCGAGGTCTCCCTGAAGCCTTCTCTTCTCCAGGCTGAACAGCCCCAGCTCTGTCCTCCTTTCTTTGCAGCAGAGCTGCTCCAGCCCCTGGTCACCTTCGTGGCCTCCTCTGGACCCGCTCATCCAGCCCCACGTCCTTGTGCTGGGGGCCCCAGAGAAAGAGCCCCCCGGATACAGTCATATTTTGTGTTCTCTGCTTTTCTCATGCAGTGAAATACCTGCTTTGTTTCTGCAGTTTTGGGGACACGTTTTTCCCCTCTGCTTTCTGTTAGCTGTTAGTGAATGGAGAGAGAGACAATTAAATAAAAAGTAATACCTGTAGTGGTATTGAAGCTTGCTCCCATTCTTACTTTCAGCATAATGAATATTGTTTGGAAATAGTCCTTGATGCTTACTGTCACTTGTTATTGTTGTATTAAAAAGCGTATATTAAACGCAGGTTAATAATGGTTGAAATTACTGTATATTCCGAGGGCTTGTTTTTAACTACTTAATTATCTTTAATATTGTTTTTGTAGCAGGAGCTTAGCGTTATGAACACACTTGGATTCAAATAGCTGCTGTTTTCATCCTTTCTTTGATATGGATTGGACTGCACAATTAAAGCACCCCGCTCTCTCATTGAGGTGTAGGTAACTCGTACTTAGGGAAACCGGTTCTGTTACCGGTTGTGTAGGGCAGCGCCGGGCAGCCATCGCCTCCTGTAGCTTCATCCTCACGAAGCGTTGCAGCGGCCTTGAAATGCTTCGCCATGCCAACGTGGGAAGTGGCTCCAGCAGCGCGGTCACGCAGACAGGCGCCCGGAGTTCCGAGCTCTGTGAGAAAACATCCCCAGCCTGAACTGAAGACTAATCATAAGGCAAGGGAAGATAAGTACTCAGATGGCTCTCTTTGAGCTGTTGCATAATGTAGGATGTGATGAAATCAGGCTTGGGGAATAAATTATTAGATAGATGTAACAAAATTTATCTAGTAACCAAATACTGCTCAACCAACTGCTTTCTCCTTCTATTTGGTTACGCCTCTCTTGTTGCTTTTTCGAAGTGACCGTAGTATGTCTCTTCTAAAACTGGGCTCAGATTTCTCCTGCTTCTCTTACTCACTCACAACCCCCAATGTGTTTTTTCCACACCTTTTCATTTATTGTTCGTAAATTGCTCAGCCTTCAGTATGCAGCGCCCTGCCCTTCCCGTTATGTTACAGTCACAGAATCGCCTAGGTTGGAAGAGACCTCCAAGGTCACCCAATCCAACCTCTGACCTAACACTACCAAGCCCTCCATTAAGCCATATCCCTAAGCCCTACATCTAAACGTCTTTTAAAGACCTCCAGGGATGTTCCCGCGAGGTGTAGGTAGGTGGGAGCATTAAGAGCACACCTCGCTACAGGAGTGGTGGACTTGCAGAGCTCGCCGCGTGCTCCCAGGCCTGGGAGAGCCTTCTGTGCTCCTTCTGGCCCCGTGCCCAGCTGGGGTGTTCCCCTGCTCTGTTTTCCTTCTCCCATCGTGTGTCCTGATGGTGGGCGAGCGGTAGGAAGGTGACATTGCCTGAGTTCTTGCCAGCGTTGTCCCTGCTTATGGAGGAAGCCGGGAGTGTATTGATTTACTCTCCATAACTGGAAGCTGTCTTCACAAAAACGTCGTCTTAAAAGCCTTTCGAAGTGGCCAATTCATAATTTATTACTGTTTAGAATTTGCAAGTGGAACTGCGGAGCATTAAGTTTTAACGTTTAGTTCACAATAGTATTCCCTGCAAAGGAAATGATTTTTTAGCAATAAGGCATCTCCGTGCCATCATGGCTGAGCTAGGGCACAAAGAAGTTGCATTTATTGATCGGATGCAATTCAGCACCAGCTTGCTGAAGCCTCTGCTTGTTATTCTTTACTAATTCTGAATTCCTGTTGGTTGATGCTTCTAGTCAGATAAGGCAGAAGCACAAAGATGGAAAGTGTAACCGGAGGAGATTGTATTTGAAAACTAAATTCTGTGTTATTGTTGTGAAAACTTCAGCATCTTTTTAGAGCTGTGCTGATTTTTTCGTAGTACAAATTCAGATACAGCCACGAAGCCGTATTCCTAAGCTCCTGCCGAGCGCAGAAGATGCGTTCTACTGAAACCTTTTCCTTACAGTGCGTGAAATCACAAATCGGGAAGTGATTAATAGCCTGTCAGCACGGAGTCTGCATCCTTCTGAAGATGTTATTCTTCTAGGCAGCTGCTAAGGGGAGTTGGAATAGCCAGACAACTGCTTTGCTTCGTCACTTAGGTTCAAAATCATTTACAAATACTTCTTTGACATGTTTTCTGGTATTTTGCCTCAAAACAGTGGGACTGTTACCATTCCCTTTTGGAAGCAGTCCAACAGGTCCATTAAAAAGATGAGTATTGAGTTCCTTTTTTTTAAAGGAACGGAGCGTTCCTGCCAGCATCTGGGATACTCCTGCCTGTCCCTCTACGTTAACCAGGCTTCTTTCTGAGACAGCAAGCTGTAAGACGAAGGGTTGCGTTTGTAGCAGCGACTGCAGGTATCGGCACTGAACGCCCTTTTGTGCCGTGAGGAGCCCTGACTTGTGAAGTGCGCAGGTCTGGTGTGAAAGCCTTCATTTTTCTCCCCGTTACTCAGCAGCGGTACTGCCCAGCACAGCTCTTCTTGTGGTTGAAGCTGGCGGCTCTAAATGTTGGTATCTGGATTGTCTTCAGCACTTTCTCACGTTGTCTCTTTTTTCAGTTAGGGTCTGTTACAGGCGCCGAGGCTGCTCTCGGTTTGGTGTTAGCCTCGTGCTGCGACTGCAAGGTTGGTGCGGAGGGCGGCGTTGCCGCGTGCCCACTGCGGTGCCCGGCTGGCGGCCCCGCTGCATCGTGCCCCGGTGTGGCCGGGCTGTGCTGCTGTGGGGTCCCCAAAAGTGGGCCTGGGGCTCCAGCTGTGGTCTCACCACCGGGACAAGTCTGTGTAAAAGGCAGAGATCGGGGGGGGGAGGAGAGGTTTATTGTCTGAAGGGAAGCGTTGGGATAAGCACCTTGCAGTCATTCCTCGTGCATCTGGGCGCTCCAGGTTTACAGCTATGCTTCCTGAGGAAGCCTGCTTTTCCACGGGGGCTCGGAGAGGCCTTCTCTTTATTGGGTCAACTCTCAGTGTGGATTTTCAAGCAGAAGAGTGGTTACTTGCCAGATCACCGTAAGCGTTACCCAATGCAATGACCTGGCGTGGAGCTATGAACCGGAGCTCGTCCTCTGCCTGTCCCTGAGTGAGGCACAGCGTTTCCTGGCGCCGCAAGGCTGGCATACGGACCAGGGATCTGTTAGCTGGGGTCCCACATCTCCCCCACCTTGAAATGTCCCTGCCTCATGCAGGTTCAGAAGCGTTTTCGTGGCATAGCAGGCACCTAGTGTGACGCTGGGGCTCAGCCACTTGTGGCCGAGCTCTGCCGGGTGGGTCCCGTTGTGCTCATCCCGCTTGGCAGCGGCGGTGCCTGCAGGCGGGAGGTGCGGGCACGTTGGGCTCTCGGAGCTTTGCCGCCTGCCCAGCCTCCAGCTCCCTTGTTTGCTTTCTTCCAAGTACATGAGAGGGCTTTTTTATTGTTTTCAGCCCTTTTTAGAGTTTTCAGCCCTTTTTTAGAGTGTGCTTGAACAGCAGAGCGAGTCCTTCAGGAGCATGTGTTGCTTTCTAAACAGCTTGTGGAGTTACTTTACCTATGGCCTTGTAATTGGTGGGCAGTTCTCTCATCTTTGGTTGCTGTTCAGGAGCTGTCAGTGTTCCAAGATCAGTCATCTTAATCCTTAATTTTTATGATAGAAAACTGATAGAGATCAGAAGCAAGCGGGAGTTCTTCGACTCCCCGCTGTGCTCTCACTAAGCTGCAGTCTGCTGCAGAGGAGACCTGTAAATGTAGGGAAAATCACCTGAGCTTAGAGATCTAGTCCTTATTCCCTTGCTAACGTACCTCTTGCTAGTGTTTCTCCCTCTTGCTAGTGTTTCTCCGTTGGGCTGTTTGGAGATCCCTATCTCCTCAGACAGGGAAGGATGTGTCCCTAAGGAGGCAAGCACGTTTCTCAGCCCTGGATTCATGCATCAACATGAGATGCTAGACCTTGCTTCAGCAAATCCCGAGCCACAGCTTATCTCTGCACCAGATAAGCATCATTTCTAGCGTAAATCTATTTTCCTCAGCAAAGCTAACACAGTCACGGTAAGCCCGATACACTTCACAAGGAGCGGGCCAGAGCTGTTGTTCCTGATACCTGTTACGTTGCATCTGCAGAAGGACCGCATCTTGGAGCGGAGGGCTGGAGTGAGCCCACCTTCGTGTGCAGGCTTTCTCAGCCTCCTTTGGAAAGGACGTGGGTGGTTTTGCTGTCTGCCCCTGTTATGGTGCAAAGCAACTTGCTAAGTAAACTGCCTTGCTCTTCAACCTGCCTTCTAGTAACGCCATGCGTAAGCCAGGAGAGAGCAAAACCTTTCTTAAGAAGGGGAAGAGGAAACGCAAGGCAGTCAGTTCCAGGTATCTTTGATGCACACCTCTTCCTTGGAGATATTTGCTCTGTCACACTTCAAAGAATTTTCAAGGAAACGAGGCAAAACGTGCAAGTATTTCTTGCTAAGGTGGCAACTAAATTCATGCAGGAACTTCACAGAACCCTGGCAGACTTCTTGTCAGAGGCGTCACAGGCGGGAGGATCAGATCCCTTGCTGGTGGAGAACTGAGCAGCAGGCTTGATACAGTATTAGCAGTGATTTTACAGGTCCAAGTAGTACTGGTCTTGATGAGCCTGGTCATTGTAAGGACATCATTTGTTCTTTCAGTGTTAGGTAGACATCACCAGGGTTCTCTGGGTCTCCTCCATTTCTGTCTGACAAGTTGGTCTGGAGGTCTTCAAGGCTTGGCGCAGGAGAGTTTTCGCACGCGTGGTGTGGCGTTTATGATTCCTTGAATCGGCATCTAAATAAATCGAAGGAGGTGTCAAAGCCAAGGATTTGATGGCTGTCTACAAACCCCATCACAGGACGGAGCAAATCTTACAAAAACCCAGCTGGCCGGTACGGAAGATGCGGTGTCGCAGAGAAAGAAGGAACTAAAACCAAAACCTTTTACTACTTTGCATGTTATTTCTGTGGCAGAGCAGTCGTGCTTGCAAGCCTCCACTATGAAAAGGCACAACTCTGTGGCCCAGAATGGTCTCTTGCTGCTTTGCACAAGGTGGTTTTAACAAAAGCTTCGGAAGTTTTTGTTGACTCTCTTGCCCTAGAGAAATACTGGTGGTTTTAATCCCACTTTTTCACTAACTTTGTAAGTACTGAACTCTGTTCGATGGCACTGGGCTGGCACTTAGAGGTTTTTACCTGTTGAAGCTTTCCTTTTGAGTTCTTAAATGCTTCTAACATTCTGCAAGTTGGCCCATACTTTGATACAATTATTATGCCAAAATCTGGCTTAATAATTTAGCCAGGAATGGTCTGAACTACACTTACTGAATAAACCTGATTTTAGCATCTTGTCCACTCTTTTGGTTTTTGTTTTTAATAAACTTCAAAATACTTATTCAAAGAGGAGTTTAACATATGATATATGAAAAGATCTAAGTATTTAAAAAAAATAACGAATGACAGTGGGCTTTAGAGTTCTCTCCTTACATGATATTCCGTGGTTCCTAGTTAAATGTCCTGTTTGAAAAATCACTTGAACAAAGGTTTAGTGAAGGTATCTTTAGAATAGTGCACGTGATTGCAGAATGTGAAGGCATGCAGGGACTTGCTTTGGAAAATCACAGAACTTCTGTCTGTCAAGCTTTTGAAGGTATTTGATCTAGAGGATTTATTCAAGATGTAATACCAAAGAATATTTCCTCTAATCGTACGGCAATCCAAGTACAGCTCTGGACACCGAGGCTCAGTTTGTTAGAGCAAATGTGGTCTGAAAGTCTCGAGCATATGTACAAGTGTGTGTCTGGGGAGAAACAGGTCTGGGCCAAATGCCTTCAAATTCAGTGTCTAAATAGTAAAAATGCAGGGTGCCTGGAGAGACACTTTGCATTAACCTGAAGTAGCTATTAAATTCTGCATAAGCCGTGTTAACCTCAGAGTTACCCTTCAGTGCAGCGAGCTGGGAGCAAAAGCCCTTTCAGACTGCAGACCAGGAGGTGAAACCCATAGCTGGCACTTTGGCTGGTGCTCTCTTTTTGCTCGGAAGTAAAAGAAGCACGGAGCAGGTTTCCTACAGAAGTGACATGGAGCCCAAACGTCTTCAGCAAGTAAGGAGATGATTGCTGGCCCGCCGCAGCGCTCACAGCTTTGCCTCCCAGGCTTCGTTGCACAACGCGTTGGTTTCGGCTGCGACGCTGCCGCTTCGGTCTGCTGCCCGTTGCAACAGCTCAGCTCGCAGTTACGGCGGCACGCGGGGTGTGCTGTAACGTAAAGTGAATCACTGATGTGATGGATTAAAAATAATCCTCCCAAAAGGGGAACCCGAGACGTTGGGCAACTCTTCTCCCCGCTCTCAAATCCTGTTCTGTAGAGTGCGTAGTGATAGGCTTTCTTCTCTTAATGAACTGTAACTTGCAGTCGCAGGGAGAAGTGGTGCCGGCCTTCAGAGGTCAGGAGCGTTACGCAGCCATTATGTAAATCATGTGAAACCTCAATTAGGCAATTGCGCATTCCTTTTAATACCTAGATAAAATCATCACTTGAATGTAGGGTGTCTGGCTGACCCCAGGCAAGGCTGAGTGGATACTTGCAAAAAAAATAATTGGAGTGTTCTTTTTTTAATCTCTTTTATTACTTGAAGGCTTCTTTCTCTAGCTGAAGTTAGTCTGTGGCCTGTTCCTAATAGGTTTTCTCAAGGCTTTTGGTTGCTGGTGTTGCAAGTGATTATAAAAACACATTGAAATGGGGAATAAGCAAAAAATTGTGTTTCAGACGCTTAGTGATCAGGATTTCCTGGATTGATTATTGCTCTATTAGTTGCCAAATCTGAAATTCACTGCCATACATCCTTGGAGGAGAAAACCGGACTTTTTATTGAATGTTTAATTCTGGTGGCTTCTTTTCCTATATTTTTTTTGTGTGCAAATTTGTTTCCTCCCACCCTTCTCTTTTGCAAAAGCCAACTCTGAGGGTACTGAGGATGTGCGTTCTGTCACTGTATTGTGTCAGGCTCCTCGGTGTTTTTCAGTAAACTAACTTCTACCAAACAAAAAAATACTGAAACCTGTTGAAAATGTGGTTGAAGTTCTTCTAATGCCAGTGAATTTGATGCTGTGGACTTGTAGTGGTTTGGAGTTGCTTATTTTTAAATTATTCTCAGTGTGCAGTGTCACTCGGCCGGTTTCTGTGAGCTGGAAGCGGGTGTCCATGGCTCGCCTGCCTCCTTCCAGCTCCTCTTCATTGAGGGCTGACGGCTTGCAGAGAACTTCCCCGGATCTTAGGGTTTTGAGCACCAACCAGTGCCTGTGTTCAGTGGTGCTGGGCATGGAGGAAGAATGGATCGGGTTTTAAGAATGACTTCCTGATCTGCATCTTCTTAACCAAGTTCTTTCTGATGCCTCTTAATGTCCAGTTCTTGGTACCGCAGCGTAGGCACCTTTGTGCTGGGAGTCGTCTTGGTCTGCTGTCTCGCACGGTGAGGTAACTAAATTTGGACAGAGCTGCTTTCACATGGAACCAGCAGCAGAAATCCGAGCCCAAATTCCCTCTGGGAATCTAGGAATAACCCTAGAAGTATTTTAACTTTGCACCGGGCAGCCAAGTTACAAATATATTTAATCTTAACAGAGGCTGATTTATTTTAGATGAATCTGAAGCCATCTGATGATGCCCCGATTACCAGCTTCATCTGAAATGTGCTCCTGAGATGCTCCTCATCCTACCATTAATCTGAAAAATCTTTTAATGGGGTAGTTGTGTTAGCTCCTCAATGGCGTGTTGCCCTTCTACAGGTTGTGCCTTAGGAGTAGGTGAGTGGATCTGGGGGGTTTCTTTGCCTCTGCTCTGGAAGGGAGAAAAGGCGCAACGGGCTGAAGCCAGTGTTTTCTTGTCGAGTTTCCATTTGTGATGGTTTTGTTGTTTTTAATAGGAAATAGCAGCTGCACATAGGGCATAAAAGCTAGGGGACTCTTCTGCAAGTAGTGAGATGGTTTCTCAGATAGTAAATGCTACTTATGTTTGATTATACAAAAAGAAAAGTAAGTTTGGCTTATCTAATCCTCCTAAATGCCTCACAAACCACAATTATTTGGGGTCAGTTGCGGAGATGCAAGCGGTCTGAATAAACGTGTAGTGTGGGACTCGTGCCCGGGCTGCTGTGGAAGCTCAGAAAATGTGTTGCATTTCTTCGGGAGTTCGAGCAAGTTCCTTTAGAGATGACACGAGGCGAAGTTCCCCTCGAGTCCTAATCGTGTGGAAGGAAAGCTGAGGCGGTGCTGCGGTGGGATTCCAAGTGCAGTGGGCTCTGCTTCTAGAGCTGAGTGGGATTCTGTGGGGAAAAATGAATCGGATGAGCCACGAGCGATGTCAGGGCAAAACCAATCGTAGTGTTCTAGCTGAGAGCTTGAGGTGACGTCAAAAAGAAAAAAAGAGGGGGAAAAAAAGAGAATAGAAATCAGTGTCTTGCCCCTAGCATGGGTACCTCTGTACAGCTGGTTAGTCATAGCTGTATTGCTCATGTTTCTGAAGTGAGCGTTTCGCCACTAAAATGAGTATGCGCAGTTGGCATGAATTTCTTTTGGAGTGCTCATAGTCTAGAGCCGCATAGGTGAAGCCAGCCATCGCTGGGACTTGAGCAGTAGGAGTGGCAGCAGTGCCGATGATAAGCCCGGTGCCTGCTTTGAGGCACTATTCAGGCACCGAGGTCCCTGCCCTTGCTGGAGCTCGCTGATGTGCCGCACGTACCGTGCCTGCCAAGGGGCCGTCCGGTCACGGGGCGCTTGAATCTGGATGTCTGATTAAACCCAGACCTCAGCCGGGCTGGCAGTCCTGCTGGTTAGAAAATAAAGCCTGTTTCCAGCCAAAGGGCAAGCACACGGCGAGGTGAAGCTGCTGAGGTGAGGGGAACACGCGGAAGGCTCCACGCGGCCTGCCCTCGTGCCTCACCACCAGCAGCTGGCTTCATCGCTGCCTCGGCCCTGCAGCTCCCAGCTGGAGCTAGGCCAGCCTCAGCGTGGCCCCCAAGCATTGCCTGTCTGGATTTCAAACCATTTTGTACCCTGATTCTGTGTGGAACTGCTCCATCCTGCTCTGAAGGCAGGTGGAGAGGAAGCGATGGATATTTATACGTGGTGAGGGCTCAACACCTTTGCTGGCAGCGAAGGGCTCGCACGCCCCATGAGTTTTGTGGCCTTCGTGGCCGGGCACTCAGCGTGGTGAGGGCTGCCTGATCCCATTGCTGAGTTACCCAGTTCCCTGCTCCCTGGCCCCGTAAGTCCAGCACGTGGGGGCGGGATGGGTACGGGCAGGTTTTGGTCGCTGACTCCCGACACCCAGAAAACAAAGCGCGCAGGGCGCGTTAGGAACGATTGCGCAAGGAGTGGTTCAGGCACAGCCCCGCGGTCCCTGCTGAGGTAAGCCCTCCCCGAAGAATTAGGAAGCTATTTCATATTTAAATAGAAAAGCTGGGGATGGACAACTTAAATTGTCTGCCAGATCAAAAGCATCCTCCCGGTCTCATTTTAGAACTCCCACCTGCTGCTGCAAGCACCGCGTCTCTCGGGAACGCAGGAATTACGGCTTTTCTTGTAACAGCCCTTCCCTGAGTGAAAATGCACGCACGCTGGGAAACAGCCGGTCATTTGACCAAGAGGAGCAGTTCTCTTCTTGTTACAACCTAAACTGACTGCTAATTCCATCCGTAGACCACGTTTTTATATTAATCCTTATGAAAACCCGCGTTAGGCTCTTCGTGAAGCCTTGAAAGGCAGCGAGCGGTTTGCCTCGACAGTTGTTCCGCGGTTGTGCCTTGCGGGTTGGGGTGCGAGTTGCCAAATGAGCGGCTCGCTGGGACAGCTCCAGACCCCGCTGCCTGCCCATGGGAAGGACACGGCATCCCCAGGAGTTTGGGGATCGCCACAGAGCCCTTGATTAGTGTTTTGTGGGGTTGGATCCAAATAGTTATCCTGGACTTCTGCTCGTTTCATTGGAATTTAGTTTTAAAAACAAATAATGTAGCTTAGTCCTCGGTGGGCACAGCCCACGTTGACTTCCGAGGTTAACTTCCTGTTAGGCCAGAGGTGCTGCATGTTAAGTTAGGTATTTCCTGACGATGAGCAGATGAATTTTGCAGAGGGAAGGCAAAAAGGCTGGTGCCTTAGAAACAGAGTTAAGCGGTGGTGCCATTGCCAGTCGTCAGAGCATTCATGATCAAACGGGATAACCTGTTTGACACGTGTAGTGTTTAATACCTGTTTCTCTCCTTAAAGCCTGGCAAATAATGTTCTAGAGCACTTAAATGAGTAACAACTTGAGATTTTCTGAGCAGAGACAGGAGCAGGCGACTGCTGGGCGCTGGGGGCTCTTCCAAACCAGGGCAGCGCTGCCAAAAACTTGAGGCCCCAGTGAGGTGTGAACACGGCTGTGTGAAAGCATCGGGTATCTGTTACAGATGTCGCTCCTGCAACCTGTGGTCAGGCTAGTGTTTGTTTTTAGATGGTTATCCAGTTTGTGTCTGAAATATCTCTGGTACCGAATCTTCCTGCACGCTTTCTGGTGCTTAGTCAGAGGCCAAGTAAAACCGGCGCTTTATTTTCAGTCCGAGGGTTTTCTGCTAATTTTGCCTTCAGCTGTTAGATCTTGGTAGACTCTCTTAGTATTTCAAGTATATTTTTGGTTGGACTTCTAGCAATAACTACACTAAAATAAACCTGGCAACTGGGAGAGCAGCTAGCTAGGTAAGAGCTGAAGGGTACTGAGCTCGATTTCTGCGGGTACCCAATGCTTATGTAAACGGTTTAATTTAAGCTGAAACAAGCAATTGTTAATGCAGATGCCGAACATAGATACGACCATAGTCAGCAGAATTGACTTTCAGTTCAGTCAAAACCCTTCAAGTTGAACTCCACGAACCTTAGAGCTTTGTCTTTGAAGTGTTTTATAGTGATGGTGGCCGGCAGATTAAGAGTTTCTCTACCATCAGATACTTTCAGATACTTTACTTGGGAAACTATTTGGACAAGGGCTCCATTTTCATCCCTTTTTCTTAAGGGACTATTTTCATGAAGGTATGGCTTGATTATCTCACTAAGTTAAAAGTGATATATTTATATTTATATCCTGTTACAGACTTAGCAGAGAAACATGGTACGGAACCACTCATGGAGGTTAAGCCTGTAGCTGGGGTACGTTGGTGCTGGTGCCCTCTCCTCTTTGAACCTAGCACCCTAACATTTAATGCTTACTCTGTGGATACAGGAATCTTTTTTCAGCCTTTCTCCCTGTATAGCCCGTGGCTATGTTTGCAGGGAATGTTTTGAGGTTATGGGTCCCTGCAGTTGTTCGGATAAGCACGTTCTTTCCATGGCCACCTATTTCTGACCTGCAGTTTGGAACCACCATAGCATTTGTGCATTTCTCTGCAGAAGGGTATCTGCAGATTTGCAGGGATGTGATGAAGAGATTCTGTCCTTGATACTGGTTCATGTTTTGTGTGGTTTAGATTAGCGGTTCCCCGGCTCCATTTAGTGTTTGTGCTACAGGATGTTTTACGGAGAGTGGTTAAAAGAAGAAAAAAACGTTCCTATCCCTGATCAAGTATCAAGATGTTGTTAATAACTGCTGTTCAACAGGTTCCTGGGTTAGGCAATAGTGACCGTGACCTCCCAAGGAGGGACTTGGTGCATTTGAAGCACTTTAGACCATTTGGGGCTTTCTGGCTATATTAAAAGCAAGAAGCCCCGAGAGGCACATACACACTCATCGCGCTCAGATGGTAAAGGTGGTTCCCTGGTTTGCTGCCTGCTCCCCTCCCCGGCGTGGTCCAGTCGTCACATCGGGCGGTGGATTCCTCTCCTCCTCTGGGAGATGTGTAATTAGTGCCTTCGGCAGCGCAGCCCCGCTGCTGGCAGGGCTGGTTTCGGCAGGCAGCCTGAGCCTACAGACGCCAGCTGAACCTTCTGGGCTTCCAGATATCCAAGTACGTACCTCTTACGTTTCTTCAGCTTCTGGAAAGTCAACTCTAGGCGTGATTTGCTAAAGGAAATCAGAGCCTGTTTAGCTGGAGCTGTTTTGATCAGCTTTGTTCATCTTGCGATTTTAACTGCTGATTCCTGATTATCTTTTCCAGTGAGTGATAACTTGGTAAAAAAAATGAGATTTTAAAAGACTTAGCTTAGACTTGAGCTCAGATTATAAATACTGGTGGAACCCGGGGGTGGGGAATGAAACCTCTTGCAGTCTCTCTATCACTTTCCATTTCCTTCTGGCTGAAAATGTAACACTTGAAGGTGGCTTTTCCTTTTTCAGTGTAGCCCAGCTACTGTCTTGTTTGCCCGAAGCGGCGATTCCATCCTTCAGCAGGCAAGATTTTCTTGCTGAAGAGTCTTAGCAGCGTTATCTGCCTTGCTAGGTACTACTCCGGCTAATTGTGCCTTGTCCCAGTTCCCAGGATTACTGCCATCACTTCGGTAATTGCTCTGTCGATACTAGCACTAAAACTGGGTTAAAGAACAAAGCCGCGCCGTGCTGCTGCTCGCAGTCGGTCTGAAGGCACTCCCGTCTCCAGGAGCGTGGTGCGAACCGAGGCTCCAGCTGCCTGTAGCTGACACAAGTCCGGCAGAAATCTGGGCAGGCAGCGCAGGCCGGTTACATTTCTGCAGGAGAACGCGCAAGGTGAGGCTTTTTTCCTGTATCTCATGAGTGAGAGCTCCTTGCAGGCCGCGTGCCGTTCGTCTGCAGCGCCCTTCGGTGCTTGTGCACCTGGCGTCATGCGGCCATACGGCTGCGGAACTGGCAGCCTGGAAAGGCGACAGGCTTGGAGCTGCTGACAGGTATCTCAGAATCCCGATTGGCACTGATTTAGGAAGTTTTATAATATATGATTGTTTCTATTTCGGAAGCTTGGTGGAATCAGTCCTCCTGAGGAAACGAGCTTGGTGTGACTGCTGCTCCTCGATCCCTCTTTCTCCCCACGTGAACCCGCTGGCCACGTCCACCTGCATCGCACAGAAGGGTGGAAATCCCAAGGGCGTGAGGTGATCGTGGAGCAGGAAGGCTAAAGGAAGGTCAAAGTTCTTGCAGGGCTGGAGGAAGACCATAGGCTTCAGGAAACGGGCCTTTAAAATGCTGCAGCTTGCAGAGTTAATTCCTAAACTTGCCTTCCATTGCTTTCCTGTTGGTGAAAATGGAGACGGGCTGCTCTTGGTGCACCGTTATTCAGCTGAGTGTAACCATGGGGCAGGGGCAACGCGGCTGTGCTGAGAGCCGCTGTGAGCATGGGGCTGCCTTTCCCGGTAGGGGATGGAGAGCACTTATTCCAGGCTGACTAATTAAGGAATGACAGCTGGCTTGAAATATCATTCTACTTTTGCAAGAGCTATGAGTAACTTAACAAGAATTTCTGGGGAAGAAAAATGAATTTACAAGCAGGATTAATTGACAATATTTAGAAGCTGAGCTTCCATTGTGAGAAGCTCTTAGGGCCGTGGGGACCTGCCCATCTGTCCGAGCCCGCCAGCACAGGGCAGCCCTGGGATGGGAGCTCACTTTGCACTGGTCTCGATGCTGTGGAGCAGCAGGGAGGGAAATGGGCTGCAGTCCCATGAAGCCACCTCACAGCCACTCAGGAAGGCTGTGGAGGCGGCCGCCACGGTCCCTGCGTGTCGAGGGGTAAAGAGCAAGGCGCAGGTAGAGAGCAGGGAGCAGTGTGATGAGAGCTGGGCTTGTCGATGCCTGCCTCCCTCTTGCCTCAGAGCTGGAGGCCTTCCCAGGCGAGGACCAGTGACACCAGCTGTGAGGGATTTTGAAATTCTTCTTCTGATAAGTGCTGGGGATGTACAAGGCAGATCAGAGTTGTCTGATTGCTTCTTCCAGGCACCAGGACGGCATCCACGTGCTCAGCTTTTATTCTTATTGTAAGCTCTGCTCTAGCTTTGTTGCGTGCTCCCAGAAGGAGAGGCATCGCATCGAGGACGCTCTTCTTAGGCTCCGTCCCACAAGTTAAGTGATCTCTGAGATGTTTCCCTGTGGAGAAGCAGAACACAACAGCTGTATCTCACCGTGACCTACCAAAGGACAGGTTGATGTGTTGTGGGATTTCTGCTGAATGCACAGCCCCGAGCCGGGCATGTTAAGGGGAAACGTTAAGGGTTGATGCTCTCAATGAGATCTCCTGTTCTAGCTGCTAGGTAGCGCTAGCTCATCAGTGCTGAAGTTGATAAAAATATGCAGGAGTTGTGATGTTCCTTACTCGTGGAAGCACATACTAATTGAACGCATTGTTAACAACATACAGGAACTTCCACGTAGTGTTTGAACACCTTCAATTTTAAACGAAGGAAAGCATCCAGCCGAATTCCCTGGGGTCAGCTTTGCTTCCCAGCATAGGTTCGCAGGTGAGGCGCGCTGGGTCCTCGGCTCTGCTCCCTCCCGGCGCCTCAGCGGTGGTGCTGGGCCCTGTGAGCAGCGGGCATGGTCCTCTGGAGGCCATCGCTTTGAGAACGTGGAAGGCGCGGCTCCTTTTCCAGCCTTCGTGTTGTGTACACGTCCCGAGGCAACCCAACGCACGTGTCTGTGCAGTAACCAAAGTGCCTGGGCTGCCTTTGGGGTTCCCTACCAGCCGTCCCCAGACACGTATTGGCACCGCTGTGTGTCGGAGCCGGGTGGGCCGCAGTTTTCCCATCACCCAAGGGACACAGCTCTCGTAATGAGATCTTGGCCGTGTGCCGCCTGCTTTCCGTACCTCACCGCAAGGCAGAGAGGGGTTCAAGGCAAACCTCAGAAACCGTAGTCAAGCGGTGGAGCAAGGCTCGTCGGAGGAATAATACTGTTAATTCTTCTCAAGTTTGCTGATTTTGGTGCATTCCTATTAAGAGAAAGAGGAGGAGATGAAATGACAAATACTTTTTGGGTGTGACACAGGGCTGCGGATTGGGAATGTAGTTGTTAAGGAGCCGACCCATTATCGGTGATGAAGAGAGAATCTCGTTATCGGAGAGGAGGAGATGGGAGCTTCATTTAATCGCGTGTTTTACTTGCGTGTATTGTTCCTCTTTCTGCTGGGACAGCTGATAGAGGGGGAAGGAGGACTGAAAAAAAAATACAGGCAGTGTTTTCTGGCATTGGGGTTTTCGCGATAGCCACCTGGCAGTTAGCTGCTGGCCTGTGTTTGTGGCTGCTGGGGAGCTGCACGAGCAGCACTTGCCCAGGGGCGTGCCGGGGTGCAAGAAGCGGCGGTTGTGCCGACAGCAGAAGCGAGCAGGTGGTAAGAATAAAATACAAGATCGTGCAAAAGCGAAGAGATGCCTAAAAGAAACACTTGGGTATGAACGTTTCTGGGAATGGTTGCCTCCGTTCTCCTGGAGCAGAAGGGAAGGCGAGGAGGGTGAGGAGGAGCGGTGGGGACGTCGGGGAGCGCAGCAATTAAGTGGGGTGAAGGAGGATGGAGGCTGCTGGGGTCCCTGGGCTGCCCCCAGGCTGCAGATGTGCTCCGGAAGCAATCTTTCCCTGTGCAGTGAGCTAGGTCTGGAAAGAATTCATGCTCTGTTGCATGTAAGCAGCATATAGCGTTTTATTTTATTATTATTTTCGGGTAGATGTATGCAATTTTTGCTTTGGCAGAAAATGCTAGTCGATTGCTTTGACATGTTTAATTACTTTGGCCTGAGTAGGATGCAAGTGAATTTATTTCCCGCTGAGAAAAGTGTTGAAAGGCTGCATGAAAACCTGTCAGAGGAAATTCAAGAGGGGTTGGGGAATTATCTTGACAGTAAATGAATTTGATAAATGTGTCAGTTAAATGGGGATTTTTTTTTTTGCAACGAGCAGGTTCTGTGGCTAGGAACCTTTGATAATTCCATTCACTGGGAAAATGAATTTTACCTGTTCAATTGATTTGCTTTTTTTAGTGCTTGTACAGCGAGGAGTTGCTGTGGTATGAAAAACAGAAAATTAAAATAGTAATTCCATTTTTTTCTAGAACACGTCAGTAATGGAGGATCAGAACGAAGATGAGTCTCCAAAGAAAAATACCCTATGGCAGGTACGTCTGCCTCGTGCACAGGAGGAGAGTTGGCATGTTTTTCCATGTTCCTGCTTTTGAGAAATGTCCAAATGCCTGTCTGCAGATGCATAATCAGCCTTATATGTCATTGACTCTATCGTCCTAAAATTAGCTCCGTATTCAAGCGAAGGATGACACCAATGAATAATACTTCAGAAATGACTAGATCTTAGATTGTGTGGTTTGTGCTGACCTTGAAATGAAACACATGATCCTGCCTCAAAGGAGACCTGTGAACGTGGCTCAGCCTTCCTGAGCGGGTGACCGTCGTTTAAAAGGAAGAGTTCAGCACCTCATAGCAAGGAGGAAAAAACCAAATTGCTTCGCAGTGTTTTGGAGAGCTGGTGATCGTTCCCCAGGAGCCCTTCTGGTGTCACGGAGGGATCAGAAGAGCTTGGCTTGAACGTTTGATTCTTTTTACTGATAAAGTAGCAAGTCCTGGGGTGTTCTTCTGGAACATCCTTATTTGTAGCTCAGGCTCCCAGGATTTTAATTATATTTTATGTGGATGTCCCAAACATTGACACGAGCTGTTTTTCAAAAACAAAACAAGCATTGCTGCCTGACATCATGTAATTCTTGGGCTTTGTTTGTGGGCAAACACTGCAACACCAGTATGGGGGTCTTGATTTTTTTATATTAGAGAAGTGCTAGCCAGCTTTTGTAGGTATCTGCGTGTGTGTTACTGTAACTGCCTGTGTAAATCATCTCTGGAGGCAAACTGCAGTGTGCCGCTGAGGCCAACAGCCATGGGCACTAGAAACCCACTGGTTTAGTCTGGAAAAGTTTGTTCTAAAATGAATTAAGCTCCTTGCTGTTAAAATGGTAGGAGGTAAGAGAATTCAGGTCTTTCAGCATAGCAAATAACTTCTGATTATGAGCAAGGGCCTTTTGCTCGGCTCTGTCTGAAAGATGAGATGTGCAAGGCGCAGCTTGTATGTTTAACAGTGTTTTAAAGTTCAGTTTTGTTGAGTGTCCCTCTGTGCCCTCTCCCGTTTTCTTCCTGGAGAGAGTTCTCATAAAGCTGTTCCTGTTCTTATTGGTATTTACGTGCTTGTATTTCTTTTCTACAAACAGATAAGTAATGGAACTTCATCTGTGATTGTCTCACGAAAAAGACCATCGGAAGGAAATTACGAAAAGGAAAAAGACTTGTGTATTAAATATTTTGACCAGTGGTCTGAATCAGATCAAGTTGAATTTGTGGAACACCTTATTTCACGAATGTGTCACTATCAGCATGGACATATTAACTCTTACCTGAAGCCCATGTTACAACGGGACTTCATCACTGCGTTACCAGGTAAATTAACCTTGGTTTCACAAGAAGTGCATTTCTACATACACTTCTCTAACACTTGGGGTGTTTGCAAACTTTTCTGCATGTCCTCCAGGCTCAGATTGTCTCCTCTAAAGGATGCGATGTTTCCTAGTCAGAAGAAGTGCAGGAGGGCAGCTGAAGTCATTCACTTCTGTGATTAATTGAATTGGCCACTGGATGCCAGTGTTGTTCCATGTAAAAGGAGTTTGAGTAGCATATCCTGAAGAACCATTTGTGTTTAAATTGGATCTGAGCTGTTGTAGAACGTGCATGCGTGGAAGCTCTGGTCTAGCTTGCTTTCATGTGAACCCCCTAGGTGTGCGAAATGCTACAGCAGTGGTTTTCATTTGAGAAGTCTTTATACGTTGTAGTTTTGTCCTGAGCTTCCCAAATCTTGAATGAAAAGCCGCCTGCTCAGATAAATGAATCTATTTTGGCTGATCTTGTTAACAACTCGAGCAAAAACAAGCGTGGATTTTTATTGTGTAGTCCTTTCCTTCCTTCAATTGCTCAGAACCTCTTCTGCCACAGATCAGTGTAAACCTTTATCAGGAATTTGAATATGAAAAATGTTCTTATGCTTAAAATGTTCATCTAGAAATATGGAGCAGTAATAACTAGACATGTAGAATCTTCAGCTTTTAATCTCCTGGAAAGGTGCAATATTTTCCATTATCTCCTAAAAGGAATTGATTGCTGCATCCGTGGATTTTTTCTGATAGGGAAAAGAATTCAAAAACACTCATTGGAAGGTAAATGTGTTGACATTGTTCTCAGAATGGGAAGTAAGCATCATATAAGTGGACATATAAATGCTCTGTTTGCCACCGGCAGTAAAATAGCACAGGCTGACTGCTGCAGTCAGTGGCCTGTGGGTGTTACCCCAAGAATGCCAGGCCACAGCAGTGAGCAGAGTGGATGAGGTGGTGATAGAAATGGAAAAGGACTGAAAACTGGTAATTTGAGCACAAGGACAGGCAAGGTCCCTTCAAAGGCTGGTCCCTTGTGAACTTTGAAGCTTTTTTCTAGCCACTGCTGTGCGTTGGTAGTCTTGTGTGTGGTCTGTGCTGGTGTCTGGTGACAGAATGCTGCCGTGCTGGTTTTTAATATTGCGGTTGTCTTAGCCTGGATGCTGTGGGCTTCTGTCCTCCATAGTGCTGCTATATAAAACAAAAAATTGAGGAGCTCAGCTTTTGTAGGTGCTGATGGGATTTTGGCTTGTCTGTCAAGTGTGATGGAAGTGAAATTCCCAGGAGTTGGAGGGGTGAAGCAGGGGAACAAGGAATAGAGGTTAGGACAAGGAGCACATGGGAGATTCCGTGTCACTATTTTAAAAAACCAACAAACACCTTACTGCATGAATAGAGGCTGTGAAAGGAAGGTAGCAGCCTCATCCCCCACATCTCTGTCTCATGGCAGTTGTTTCCTAGAAGACTTAGCTTATCCAGCCGCACGCATAAAAACGTGCTCCTTGTTTTGACTGGAGAAATGTCTCCAGGTAGCATGGATGCTTCTTCCAGCTTGCTTCTCTCTTAATACTGCATTTTGATTTCTCTAGGGGAATATCTGAGATGTAACTTAAAGTGAAATATACCACCATGGTCACCGTGTGCAAGTATGAGCTTCAACTACAATTGTGTTTTGTCTGCCTTTATTTTACACCTCAGAGTAGATACCGTGGAGTTGTTCAGTTCTTCTATATTAGATTTGTATTCCTAAGAAATCTTTGGGAGCTTCATAAGGTGACAGTTGTTTTTACTGCATTTATTTATATGACAAATACATATTTGTTCACAACTTTTATTATTTTGAAGATGTAAATACCGGGAACTGTTCTCATTTCCTATAATCATCCTTTTTTAAGGGTAATGTTTTAAAGCTGCTACTCCTCCTAGTCACTGGAGAGTTTTCCTGGCTGTGGGGATGGTCTGCTGTGCTCTCCTTCAGGTGATGTTACCACCGCCCAGTAACTTTTGTTTTAAGCAACAAGCTATTTTGGTAGCTGGTTGCCTTCTGTATTAAATACTGGTCTGTACATGGAAAGAAATGGTACGGAAATTTGGAGGGAAGTTTTGCAACGGGTTCCAGTGTCTCACCTGAGTATCAAAAGGTTGCTCGGTTGTGACATGGATTACAGAAGCCACCTTTCCTGCTTAAACAGACGCCTTTTTCTGAAAAGGTTGAGTATAGAACTTCATTAATTGCCCTTTAGCCAGCTGAAATTGAGTTGCATCCATTTCTGGATTAAGACAATGAATACTTTCCATAACATCCAGCAGCATACTCAGTGGACACAGCAGCTCATGGCAAAAAGCCATCTGAACTCAGCCGGACACCTGCTGCAGCTGAGCAGTAATTGAGTCAATTCTGCAGGCTGTGCTTTGCTGCGTAACGTAGAAGAGGTCCTGCTTTAGGAAAGTGAAAAAATATTTATACAAAAACACGTTTATAATAAAACTGTGCAGATTTTTATGAGGTGTGTTGGATTCCACCGTACATGTGTGTGCCCCACGTGGCTTTTATGGTGTCTTCCACGCAGCTGGGACACGTGTACTCAAAGGTAGATCTGGTGTCCAGCAGCAATCCTCTCTTGATTGAAGATGACATAACCATGAATAACTGGCAAAAAAAACCAAAAAGCTCACAAAAACTTCTTAACCTGTTATCCTATTTTTTCACCTTCCAGCCATGTCTGCGTGTACCCTGGGTGGGTGCTTTTGGAGAAACAAGTGACTTAATTTTTTCAACTGTGAAATCTCCTATTGGGCTGAAAGCGAACTGGATTATTGTATCAGCTCTTGACTACAGATTCCTGGCTCCTTACAAACAAGGGGGTATTTTCAATCTTTGAACCTCTCCTTTTTCCGGGGACAGCCCTTCAGCAGTTTTGAAGGGAGATGGTTGGGTTTTGTGTTACCCCATGGAGACAACTTTCTTTCTTCAAAACTTTTCCCCCATCAAATGTTTCATGTTTCCTTTTGCTTATGCTTAGCGCTACCTATGACACTCCAGAAAAAAGCTTTTTAAGCTTATTAAATTGCACGCAGGAGATCACAAAGCCCCCAAGATTTCTCCGTGACACTTGGTGGCTGCTGCTTCTCAAAGTTACACATGGCAGAAACCGCAGTTGCCCGGAATGCCTGATAGGAGCAAGGGTTTCCTAACTTCTGTGCTCCAGTTGCTGAGCAGGGAGCTGCCGTGCGTGCAGGCACCAGATTTTCCTGTCTGAAATGTGTTTTCAGAGAATAACTACGTACTTTGGTCCTCGGTGTTTAAATGCAAGCTCTGCGTTGCTGGTCTCTGTTCATTACTTCTTGAGGTGCAGCAGGGCCTGTAAGTTTTGGTGAAAGCAGAAGCAGGGAGACAGATAGTTCTTTGCTTACCGTCAGGCACAAGGAAAACTGGGTTTGAACATGCAGAGTCTCTGCATAAATTTACCCAAGAACTTAATCTGGTGTGGTTGAAATGAAATCAGTCCCGTGCTAGGCTAGCATCACATCAGACGTAAATGAGGTACTACCATTTGACAGGTAGCTCCACTTGTCTTAAAGAAATCAAATTCCCATTTTAAGCTGAAATAGTTCTCGCATGCTACTGTCCCCGCTGGCTTTTACACCTGTGAGAACGCGAGATAAATGGAAAATGTCTGTGGTATCTGGTTCCCTTAGCTTCGGTGGAAAAAGTGAGAATTCGGGTACGCTTTGCTGCGAGTCGTGGCACAGTGTTTAGTCTGCAGGCACGTTCCTTACAAGCTGGGCTATGGTTGGGCTCCTTCCTTTACTACTAATCACAAGCATCAGCCCCTGCAGATAGCACTGATCTGCCTCCGTGGGCTCCAGGTCACTCAGAAGGCTGTACTTGGTGATCCTCCGGGTCTGCCACCACCGCTCCCTGCAGCGGGACGGAACGGGCAGCGTAATTGCAAGAATAACGCATGGCCACCACCGTGCTCTCGAGTCTTTTAATTACATTTAAGATGTTAATCTTAATATTCCTTGCACGGTCTCATCCAAATTGTGCCCTTTCCTTAAACAAACTGACCCTTGAGCACAACCTTGTCGCCCACGATTAGGAAAGAGCCCCTCTCGTACACGCTGTGTGTGTTGCAGCTGTAGGACGGCCTCACGGCGTGGCAGGCAAGGCAAACCCTGCCAGGGCTCTTCTGAAATGTCTCTAAAATAATAAAAATCTGTGCAGTTGTATGATCTAAGTGACTGCTTAGTATCTGATGTTAGTCAGTTTTACAGAGTTGACATCCCACATTTGGGTTTCATTTTCTTACAAAGTGATATTTACACATTGAGCTTTGAAATCCCCGTGGATTTTAATTGTTTTAATTTATTATTGAAATTCACCCAAACCTTCATCTGGTACCTATAATCAGCAACAGCTGTAATTCTTCACCATTTTCTATAAAACTGCAAAAGCTCTGGAAGAGGCAGAAGAGCTGGGAGGAATGTTTTCCTTTGTTTGGTAAGCGTACCAATAAACGGTGGATGCATTTTACTCATGAAAATCAATAGGTTTTAGTACCTGTTTCAGAAATGGTTTTTAATAGTCAGTGAATATTTAGTTTTAATGTAAAATAGTTATTGTAGCTACTTCAGGCTGTAACGTGTCTTAAACTGAAGCCTGCATCTTGTCCGGAGTCATCACAACAGGCCCATCGAGGTAGCAGCGCTTTGGTGAGGCATTGGTGTGTTTGTGCTCGGTGTGCAGCCTTCAAGGCTGTGCGTATTCATAGAATTTTAACAACATCAGAAAATGCATGTTTCTGACATTTCAAAACCTGTTTTAACTCTTAGCAGTGCCATAAACAATTGTAAAAATTACGCGTCTGTTAACGAAGGGTTTCTACCCAGTAATTTGCTGTTGATCCTTAAAACTCGATGAAATAAGGCTTCATAGTGTAGGTTGTGTGCGTTCAAAGTGTAAGCCGTGGATAGGTACAGGCCTGTAGGTACGTTGTCACTGTTAGCAAGCTGTGGTAGCTGCTAGCTTTTAATAAAAAGCTCAATGGAAAATGAGTACTTGCTACCAGGGTTGCACCACACACACCAGTGCAAAGTTTTGGGTTCATTTGGGTTCATTTGGTTTAGTGGGGACTGTTAGTGTTAGGTTAGAGGTTGGACTCGATGATCTTGAGGTCTCTTCCAACCTAGTGATTCTGTGATAAAGCGAGCCCCAACAGGCCAAGCACATGTCACTTGCTTTAAGGCTCTCCAGACTCAAGGTCTCGCTGTTCCAGCTGGTTGCTGACGGGCAGTCAAGCCTGAATCTTCTTGACAGCGTTCCCAACCTGTAGAAAACAAAAGTCATCGTAGGAAAGAAGACTTTACATGTATTTTAGGTTCATTTGGCAACTTACTCTCCTCAGCAACCACATTCCAGCCCTGCTTCTAGATGCTTGGTGCGTTACAGTGAAACATGCTCTATCAAATTGAATTTTGAGAAGCTCTTGGCCCGGTTCTTCTGGGTTCTGCACGTGCGTAAAGCTACCCAAGACAGCCAAGTGCTCCCTGGTGGTGGAAGAGGGGCTTCGGCCCGCCTGTCTGCTGGCACGTGCGGTGCCTCTGCCAGCAGCTGGGCTTAGTGACTCCGGAACCTCCGCAGAGGTTCGCCAGCTCTTCTCCTGCGCTTCCTGATGTCTGTGGACAGCAAATAAATGGCAGCGTTTGATCCCTCCAAGAAAGACTCGTTTTTTGGAGAAACTGTTGGCCATTCACCCTGCTGGGCAGCTTCTCTAGCGTGCCATCATAATGACTTACTTTATTGACTGCTAGAAAAGTCTGCAACTTCAAGTAGCGTGGCAACCATCATTTTTCACTACTTGATGAGGATGCTTTTGTCTGCTTCATTTGATTGCGTTTCTGGACTTGCAACTTGGGTGGGTTTGGATCCAAGTTTTTGCAACTGGTTTTCGAAGGACCATTGCTGCCCTTCCAAACGCAGCTGTTTGAAGACTGAACAATGGTAAAAGACTTCTGCTTTGTCATCTGTCATTTTTCTTAATCAGCTCTGCACAACTGCATTTAATCTGGAAAACCCTCTTTTTGAGAAAACGACATTTCACAAGGAGAAGAGAACTAAAAGCAATTGGACTTGATAAGCCGATGAATATAGACGCCGCGTTACTCGAGCATCACGTCTATTTTTAAACAGGGAATCGCAAAGCGATGGGCTGCAAGCTGGGATTTGCCTCGCGCTAAAAGGTGTTAGGGTGGGTAGCAAGCCCTGGTGTTTGACATCGCGTCTGTGATCCAGGCCCTCTTCGGTAGTTTCAGAATAACAGTCTGAATCAAACTCTTCTGAAACTGCCTAAAGGACGTGAATTCTCACACAAAGGGATTGCAAATGGAAAGTGTGGATTTCTAACAAGGGCGCGTGCTGTATGCTCCAGGTGAAACTCCTGAAGTATTTATGCTTGATTCTAAACCACTTGGCTGCTGTTGAGAAACAAGTGAACCTGCCTTGCTGACCGATGGGCGTTTCAGTTCCACTCCCGAGCAGATCCAGACCTGGTCGCTGTTTTCTGAAAGGTGACCAAGGTGTGATCGAGTAGGAGCCAGGGAAAGCATGCATCGATTGAGCTCAGGGGTTGCTTGGCAGTGCAGCTTTTTTACTGGCTTGGTGACTGGTACCTTTACAGCCCCTCGGAGCTCTTCCCTCTGGTTGGAGGGGTAATTACGGAGCTTGTTGCCAGGAGATGGCAGTAACAGATAAACCCTTATGGTACTGATACTGCCTATGGGCATCACCTGGACATTTATCTGCCCTTGTCTCCCTAGGAATTGTGTCTTTGCATCTGGCGCGTTTGTGATCTTTTCACTTCAGAGATTGCTAGCATGGATGCTTTGTCCCATAACTTTTCTTAAGTACGTGGTTGGAAGAAGCCCGGACATGTGGTTTGCTTTGTTTTAAGCGAATTACCCTTAAATTCCCCAAAGAATGTTCATATGCACGTGTAATGTTTTTCATGAAGTTATGCCAATCAGGTGAACTTACACTTTAGATTACACTTTAGGATTGGAAAAGCATCCCGTAGCTAGGGGTGTGTTTGGCAGGGGTCCTGCTCTCCCACCTTTGTGATGCCTAGAGATAGATAGCACTGGTTTGACCAGAGCAAGCGTGCTAGGGACCACCCATCCCTTGGCTGTGCAGCTTTATTTGGTGAACTTTACATGGTTTTTGTTCATCCACCTGCAATCTTTCAGGTGCCCAAGTAAAGAATTTTACACCTTAAAGGTGCAGATGATGGAACGTTTGCCTGGCATCAGTGTGTCACGTGCTAATGGCCTTTCTGGCCTCCAGACATAGCCGGAGTGATTTTTTTTCTTCTAACAAAGAGGAATTAAGGCCCTCTGGAAAGGCTGGCCTTGTGTGGCTCTGCTCCTCTGCCGTGCTGCAGCTGCCTACAAGTGCCTTTGGTGTGGGAGAGAGGACAGCGTCCTTGTGTCTGGGGCAGCTGGAAGCTGACAGCCAGTGCTCTCGTCTTTCTCCTGGGCTTTACAGAAACAGTGTTGATGCCAGTGTTAAAATAACTGGATCTGCCGATGTAGCTGTAGCCAACTCCTGTACTTCTCACATCTTCTGAACCTAGCAATCACTCATCTTTAAATTTAATTACTAAGCTTGAAACGCTGTAGCCTGAAACTGGATAGACTGAACTGGGTAAGTTCTATAATTTCTGAACGTTTCTCAGTCTCCCAGCAGCTGGTGATCGACTACAGCTCCTTGTGTGAGGAAACCACGGACACCGTGAGCCCTGCACCCTGGGACACCAGCTGCGAGGACAGTGAAAGCACCAGCTGGTAGCCTGAGGAGGGAGCTGTACACGTGGGCGTTTGTTGTGTACTGGCTGCTGAAAGAAAAACGGTGTGGTGAAGTGGGAGCCCTGAACTCTGAATTTACACACAGACCTCAGCGTCCTGCTCTACTGATAGCTTTTGCTCTTACGGTGCTTGGTTGCCATGTCCTATGCACCGTTAGCTTTGGGGCCTGGGATGCTTCACGCAGAAAATGGGCCTCTTCCTTTTCAGAGTGCCCTGTGCTGGGTGCAGGGAGAGTAAGTAGACAACTGTCGTGGGGTTAGAGGTGTACCAGGCAGTTGTTGCCTCTGCACAGGCTGATCCTGTGCTCCTGAACGTGTCAATTTTGTACTTCTGAGTAAAGTAACCGCTGGATAGGCTTCTGTTAAAGCTCGTGTGGGCCCTGCTCATCGCTCCCACCTGTAACCTTCAGCATCGGGGAGCTGCTTGCTAAGCAGGCCTGCTGGTTTTATTTTTATCCAGCCACTTTGCACGGTGAATTAGCTCATCTGCATGATAGCCAGTGAGTCACATTTTTAACTCTGGAAAATGGCCTTGCTGAAGTGATTTTATTGCCCTGAAAAACCTTCGCAATGTCGTCCCATCACAGTAACTGAAATATATTCCAAGAAAATGGTGTTTAGAGTCTTCAAGTTGACATTTACTGGAAAGACTGGGCTGGGGCAGACCGAAGACCACATTTACAATGTATGTAAGTGCTCCAGTTATTTGAGGTTGTTTTCCTCAACCTGCAGGCGTAGGAGGTGGAGCTGTCTTTCTGTTAGAAGTGAGTTTGCTGCTTTGCCACTGGCTGGGTTTGAAACGCGCTGGTTGTTTGGACCTTGCCATATGTCAGTTAGGTGAATCTGTGATTAGGACTGTCACTGAAAAACTTGTACAAACCCAGTTTGCTTTGTAGGAGCCTATTTCATTCTTAAAGCCTTTTTGTAGCTGAGTTATCTAGAAGAACCGACCGAGTGCTCTGAAGCCACATGTGCCGGTCTCTTCCTGTTGCTGCTGAGGCTTAAAAGGCTGTGCTTACGTGCAGAGTAGTGAAGGACTGGATGAACAGGCTTGGTTAATTCTTTACAAAAGTTAACAGCAGTTTCGTTGAGTTTTTTGAGTATTTCAAGCCTAAAGTAGGGCATCATGAGGAAAATTAAAAAGTTCATCTCCTGCTTCAAATACCTTTTTTTTAAGGTTGGCCCACTGGCCTAAGTTGTTTGTGAAAAGGAAGTTATTCTGATTGATTTCTGATTAGAGCTCTGTGGAAAGCAAAACTGCAGGTTTCTGGGCAATGTTACAGACCTGCTGGTGGTTTCCTGTGGGCCAGTGACACTGTAGCTGGGATATGGACAAGAAAAGTTTGCTAGTTTATAATTGCAAATACTTTTTGTAAGTGATTTCTATGTATGTGTTTTATTCAACTACAATTAGGCTTTTTAAATCTAACATGCTCAATGGGGTGGGTAAGGTCTAGCAAAGACCACAAGCAGCTGCGTGCAGCGTTCCGCTTGTTCTGGGCCTTGACAGGTCTGAGGTGGCAGCTTGTGGATTCATCGTCTTTATTGAGGTGCTTTTTCCTTCCACCAACTTCAGCTTCAGTCCCTGTAGCTTTTCAGCAAGTACCAGGTAACATTTATGAAATGGTGCTCTTCAGCCTGTTGCCTTACGTGGACCTGGATGGCTGGGCAGGACCCCGGTTCTGGTGTAGCTGTACTACTAATGGGGAGCAGAGCTCGTTTTGTTTGTCAATCTATCCCTACCATGGTGTACAAAGGTCCTTGGGGTTAAGAAGCTGCTTCTGGTAGTTGAAATCTTCAGCCTTTGTGCCAGCGTTTGCCCACCTTGCTGGGGACTGCTGGTGCAACTATCACGGCCTGACCAACGTCCCTGCAGCCTGTGCAACTAGGGCACGAGACACCCACAGGTAGGTGGTGTTACGTGCCACCCACGTATGGCCAGAGGGCGCGCTTCGGAGCGGCCGTGTTTCACTTAGGAGCTCAGTTGTGCACATGGCCAAACTCCTTCTTTGACCCAGTGAAGCCTGCATGGTGAAATCTGGAGCACGCAAGCTTGTACCTCACTCCTGTGCCCAAGGAGGTGGTGTGCCCCGGGGCTGGGAGAGCGGCAGGTGAAGATTTAAAGCTAAGATAATATCTGCATGTATGGTTGTCTTATACACATGGGAAATCTTTGAACGTACACTGAGTGTGTTTTGGACTCTACAGAAGCGGAGCCATCACCTGTCATTATTTCCGAGTTCCTTGACTCCCGGTGAGGATCCTGAGGTTTCTTGGATTCTTATACTGGAAGCAATCACATTGACTGGACGAAAAATAAATGCTGCATTGAATGTTCCCATGTGACTTACTCCAAGTTGTTTCACAAACAATTATCCTTCTTGGATTTTTCTCTAGCTATAGAGAAGCTTCAGCCAGCTAATGGTGTAAGTCGTTAGTAATAATTTCTCTAAGCATGAAGTCCAGTGACAGTAAGCCAAGAATCACTATAACCATTTACAGGTAACGAATTACTGTCTAATTCATTGTCACTGACTTCTCCTTAACCAGGGTACGGGGCATGGTGTCTGCGACACACCCAAGATCTGAACAAAACTGAGGAGTGCATTTGTCACGTGTAGGTTATAGGAGTTCAAACACAAGGACCCTGTTGTATTTAAAAGTGCAAGAAAACGTTTTTTTTTCAGTCTGCTAATGCTTCTCCTGGAGATGTCTGCGTTTGCTCCTGTAGAGTCCCATCTGCTGAGCTGGATTATCTGGTGTTACGTGTAAGGGGGTAGAAGAAGAATCAACAGTTTACCATGTAGCACTAGTACAGAGTTAAAGGATCTTGAGGAATATCTGCCGCTTGGACCACGAAGCCCAACACATTACATGCTCAAACCAACCAAGATTCTGTGCTCAAGGCAGCCAAATGCTTGCTGCTGCTGTGCTGTGCTCAACTTGGGTTTGTGTTCGTTCTTGTTCAGTGAAGATGGGACCAATCCAGTAAACAGACTGTACCAGGAAAAGACTGAAGAGTTGGATATTTTGGTGTACCTGTTGGGATTGATTCATAACTGGTGCTTCTGTGTATGGTAATTTAATAACCGTGTTGCTCCAGTGCCTGAAACAAAGCTGTGTTAGCTTTCTCTGAATGTACTGCAAAACTTGTTTAGTAGTTTACTGTGAAGTGATTGACATTTTGATTGCCTTTATTTCTTTGTAGAGCAAGGCTTAGATCACATAGCAGAAAACATCCTTTCCTATCTTGATGCCAGATCACTCTGTGCAGCAGAGCTGGTATGTAAGGAATGGCAGAGAGTCATCTCTGAGGGAATGCTATGGAAAAAATTGATTGAGAGAATGGTACGCACAGATCCGCTATGGAAGGGACTGTCAGAAAGAAGGGGTTGGTAAGTACCTGGACAATAACTGAATTCACCTTTTACAGTGTTCTCCTGATGAATTTACCTAATCATGAGCTCCACCAAAAAGTAAGTTTATAGCAATGGAGTATCTCTGCAGTCCTTGTCCTTTACAAGTTAGTTTACAAGTTTATATGCGGTCCTTATCCTTTACAAGTTTCTGAAGATAAGAGGTGTCTTGCTTTAGAAGCCTGTTTTTCTGTGCTCTCTAGTGGTGTGCCTAAGAAAATGCAAGGCATGGAGTTAAGGAGCTATGCAAGAGGAGGACACCCTACTGGCTTAAAAGCCTTACAAAGAAGAGAACCCTAATTTGGGAAACCCTAAGGAAAACACCTGTTTCTTTTCACATACAGCTGTCACATTATAAAGTCACAGGGGCTGTAATTTCAATACTAAAAGTGATTACAAATATTTTGTGAGAATGTGTCATAAGTTTTTGTTACGTGCGGATTTTGAATTCCTTTACAGTTTGGCTTCTTTGTGGTAAATTGAAAAATGTTTCTGGTTCTTTCTAGGGATCAGTACCTGTTTAAAAACAGACCAACAGACGGCCCCCCAAATTCATTTTACAGGTCCTTATACCCAAAGATAATACAGGATATAGAGGTATGTCTTCTGATACGTAATATCTGCAGCAGAAATAATGTTTCATACAGTTACTGTCTCAGAGATGTTGCATGTTAGAGTAATGAAGCAAATCATGTGTGTTTGTATCGCTACCACTGTGTGAGCTCTGGCTCTTCAGAAAACGTGAAAAGTTCCCTCAGCATCTCATTACTGCAGTTAATGTGTCACTTCAAAGCTTTCAGTGTTAACACTGGCCTTTTGGGATCTAAATAGTTTGGAATCCCTTTGGGGCTGTGGATTTTAATAATGGCAGTTTTAGGAAACTTACTACTCCAAGACAATGCCTTATATTTCTGAATGTTTTAATATATTGGTTGTTCTCAGTAAGTGATCGCTGTTACCGCTGTAAACTCCAGTTATTTAAAGTATAGCTGGTCTAGTAACTTGTTATTTCTAAAGCTGTCACTGAGACAAACACATTTTTCTGCAGTTCATGGGAGTCTTTTTTCCTGGCTCTAGTGATCTGATGAGAAAAATGAGCCCTACAATAACAAACTCAGTAGGGTATCAGTGGTAGGGAGATTGTAGAAATGACTAACCTTTTGATTTTAAAAAAAAGCTGTTTATCTCATTGAAGGCTAACAAAGTTGGCCTCGCTCTTCTAAAACGTCCTGATAGATCCGGATCATCTTGGTATTCTGCCTACCAGCAGAAAGTGGAAGTCTTGCTCAGGTTGCTGTGTACCCACCGCAGAACTCTTAGGTTATACCACAGACTATAATGTTTATTTCAACCATGTGACGGACACAGAATTTTGATCTGAAATTCATTAGTGGGGAAACACATGTTTTGATGGTTAAGGCAGATGTGAACTAATGGAATCATTCTGCTTTCGGGGAGCAACTTTTGGCTCATGACGGGACAAGGGGAAACAGTTGTAAATTCAGAGAGGAGATTTAGATGAGATGTTAGGAGGAAATTTCTCACTCAGAGGGTGGTGAGGCTCTGGCACAGGCTACCCAAAGATGGATGCCCCATCCTTGGGGGTGTTCAAGGCCAGGTTGGATGAGGCTCTGGACAACCTGATCTAGGGGGTGGCATCCCTGCCCATGGTGGGGGGTTGGAACCGTGTGATATTTAAGGCCCCTTCCAACCTGAGCAATTCCATTCTTCTGCTTTGGCAAATGTGAATTTGTGCTGCCTGGGACTCCATAAGCAAAATTATTCTTGACCTGTCTGTAACATGTAGCTGCTGCACAATATAATCCAATTTTTGAATGTTGTTACACAATTTATAGAAGTTTTAATATCTAGTGATACAGAAGTATTTAAGTAACCTAGGCATGGTAAGACTGAACTTGACATTTGCTTGCAAGCTGAACGATACACATTTTATTATTTGAGGGGAGACGTCTTTTTTGTATAAGGAATGACAGTTGTATTGTGATGATGATAAGACCATGGGATTAAGGGTAACTCTTAACATGATATTCTCTTGTTTTCTGCAAAATTTTGGCATTGTTTGGGAAGGGAACACAGCAGGAAAAGATGAATTTTGAGATCATATAAATCATTGAAGGAGTTCAGCAGTATTCTATCCCAGATTTTTAAAGTTATTGTTCTGAAACTCATATGTTTAGATACAAGTGGAACATGTGTATAGGAAATCTTCCTGTTATTAGAGATGGAGTGTTCCTTAGAGATGTTATGTTATGAGGACTCGTGATTTTTGAACTGCAGTCTTCTTTTTAATACTTTGATTCTTTAGTTGCTGCAGGCCCACATAAGGCGTACAGAAACAATACTGAAGTGGACAGTTCTTGCTAGTAAGAAATAAATGGGGGAGGAAAAAAAACAACACAAATCCTCATGCTTCACTCATTGCCATTACTAGTACTGATATTAAAAGTAAAATATGTCAAAATCTGGGAGTGGAGAAAGGGTATACCACTACAGATCTGTTGTACTAGTGAACGTGTTTCTTGAAAAAAAAAAAAAAGAATTTTGTTAAAATAGACCTTCAAATTAAGAGAACTTTGCACTGCACTGCCTGAAGAGGGTTCATGTATTCAAAACAGGCAGAAAACACACCAGTGTTTGGAAGTCAGGAAACAAACTTACAATACTATTCTCATCCCTAGCTTTGAGTTTCAACTCCTCCGTTTTTATTTTCCTTGATGTAATGCTCACGTGGGTGATGCGACAAACGTCGAACGTGCTGAGTAAGGGGTTATCTCATGTCAGCCTTTGGAAGGGAGTTGGAACTGTAGCGGGGTGTACGTAAAAGATGGCAAGCCACTAGTACTTAAAAATAGAAACGTGAGTAATGAGCGTGGGAAAAGCTGTCCTTCCTGCGGTGTGCGAAGAGTAAACTCCAGGCTCCTGCCATCGTTTGTGCCCGTTCCAAGCCACCGTCCCATGCAGCTGCTTTCCACATGGTTTCTGCAGGTTCTAGCTGATGCTTTTACCCATGTGTTTAAGGGTCAGTGGGACACAACTCTTGCATCTCCAGCTTAGAGCGAGGCAAGTAGAGAGAAGCAAAACGGGAGCTGTTTGAGGGAACCCTCCTGTAGTTCTGAACCTCCCATCCCGTGCTTGTGCCTGTAAATCCAGGACCAACCTTTGGTCTTTGCTGGTTGCCAGTCATTTTGGGTAGAATTTCAGGCTTTGTCAACCAACCTCAAGGCTGTGGGTGACCCGTGGATGCTTTTGTGGAAAAGTGAGGCTGAAAGGAGCCAGGAGCTGTCAGCTGTGGGCTCTTCCTCTGAAACAAATGCATCTTTGTCCGGTCTTGTAGCGGGGTGAAGCCTCTCCTTGAAAACCAATGGCTTCTCCCAGAACCGTGACTGTTCAGTTCGTGCAGGCAGCGCATTTCCCACTCCTGGTTCTTCAAAATGGCTCGGCCGGAGGGGGAAGGCAGAAGGACGAGGGTGTTGTGCCATGTCACAGTTTTCCCTGCTTAAATGCTTCTTTCAGGCTTTGTGAAATACTGCTGGTACGCGGGGTTCCAACCTGGAGCGGGGTTGGTGTTTTTGCTGATAGCCAAGGGTCCAGGAGTTCATCTGCTTCCAAAAGAATATTAGAATTTTTCTTATCACCCTTTAAAGCACTTTTCACAAATTGCTTCCCTAAAGGACTGTCAAAAGAAGCTTTTAACATTGTTTAAAAAAGTAGATGGTGGGTAACAATAGCAACACAACTTAACTGGAGGATTTGGAGCACTTCCTAACTGTTCCTCTGCTTTTTTTAAGCCTTAAATTAGAGTTCCCCTCAGTTTCATCCCTTTCCCGTTCTTTCATCTTTCAAAGCAATGTGCAGAAGCTCTCAAAGCTTCCATCTTAGCAGTGATGAAGAATTTTCGATCTCTGAATAGCAAAATGTTTTTTCTTCAAATATTTGCCTGGATCTGGAATAGCATCTTCCTGTTGTTGTCTGAGGGTCAGGGTTTGGGGATGTCAGGGCTAGTGATGAGCCAAAGATGCAGACACTCTATCCTCCTAGCAAGGCTACCATGTTAGCATTTTATATGATTATATTAGTGCTTCTATAAGAAACTTGTATCTGAAGGAGTTGATTTTCATTTTCTCAGTACAGTAAAGTCTGTCTGATGTAGCTGAAAACCTTGTCATTCAGGATTTGTCCCGTGGAGGACAAAGGCTAACCAAGCTCTGCTGGACTGCTTCCCGCACGGCGTTTCCTCCTTGTCAGCAGCTGGTGCTGAATGGGGTGGGGTGGGCAGGGATGAGCTCGAAGGGGAACGTCCTCTATTCTTTCACTTGATTGACAGAATTTGCAAAGTAATCCAAAAACCGAATTAACAATTGGAAGGAAAATTGAGGAAGGATAAATAGCGAATTTATTTTCTTTCCCTGGGGCTCTATTTGCATTTTGGGTCAAAAGTCCACGCAACCACACAGCGGTGCTAACTGCAAGGTAGCCCCGGCTCTGATTTGGCACAGGGAGGCTCCCTAGCCTCTCCGAACGTTTCTTAGTGCCAGTATCTGTTTGGTTTGTGCCAAGCGCGTTTAGGAACGTAATGTCACTTCTGAAATCATTGGATTTGAAAATAAGAGGACGTTTAGAGATCTGAAAACGAATTCTTGGAAAGAAGCAGCTACTCTCTCCACCTCCGCTGCGAAGCCAAGTATTTAATTAGGTTTCATTTCACAAGAGGTGGTCCAGTAATTTTCAATGTCTCCAAGTTAGATGTTGAATTGCCAGCCTCCTTTAGGAGTCCTTTATTTTCTTAATGGAAAACCTGATTTGGGGCTTACCAAAAGAAAAAATGTTTGCAAGACTTGTTTATAGGGAGAATTTTTTGCTGTGGGGTGTCCTGCGGCTGGGTGCAGCCCCGAAGCGCGGCGGCGAAGGTCAGCAGCTTTAAGTGGATTGTGTTAATCGGCAGCGTGCCAGCATGGGAAGCTCAATGCTGCTGCTTCCAGAACCCCAAGTCCCTGGATTTTTTCCATATTATTTGTGAAGTATGGCCAACTACTCAGTTTGCCCTGCAGAATGAGCACAAGTATCTATTTCTTGTGATGAGTTGAGAAGATTATTTCAGAAACGTTGCCCTTACCTTCAAGTGCATGGCAAGTGCCTCGCCTTGCTTCCGTGGGGGCTTAGAGAATGCAGAGAAGGTTAAAATGGGATTGTGCTGAAGACTTCAGGGAAGCTTGGTTTCCAGCAGTGAAATAAACAGCGTGTGTTCTTCTGAATTTTGAGAAAATTGAAGTTTGAGAGCTAGAACTGAAATTTTAAAATCTTGGGGGAAAATTGAAAGGGAACGAAGCTGTCACCTCGAGTCTCTGCCAGCACCGGGAGGTCTCTTCTTGTCAGAGCTCCGGTGTACTCCTGAGGAAATAAGTTTGTTGAGTATTGTTCTAATTATGGTGCTGGAGAAATCTTACATGAGTGTGTGGGGAGAACCTGGTCAGCAATATACACCTAGATGTTTTTCAGCCAGCCCTTGAAGTCTGCTCCACAGCTACTTCCAAAGTCACGTCTTAGGGTGTTTCCAAAGTCTTAAGATGTGACTTTGGAAGTTTTTAAAATGAACCTGGCCAACAAGATGAGGCGCCGAGCGGCAGAACTGAAGTTCTCGTGGTGCATGGCGCGGATTTGGGCTCCCCCTTCTGAAAGGGGCAGAAAACTGCTTTCAGGTCTATGTAGCATGGGACAGATCCTTGGCTGGGCTCTCTCCGCTCCCTCTGCCCACGTCACACTGCCTTTTCACAACAAGGCAGCCAAGGCTGCTGGTTTTCTGAAGATTTGAAGGAGGGATTTATCATTCCTGTTTGGGTACTTCACGTGCCCCTGTGCTCTGCTGGGGGCCGGTAAGTACCTGGTTAAATACAACTCTGTTTTTACAGTATTGTGCATAAAGTTATTGTCTCCAATGGAAACTAAAAGGTGCAATAATTCTGTTTTTTGACAGCACTGGTCTCTGTCGGGTGTGTAGATGGCAGATGTGTCACTGGGGCCCTTCAGAGGAGCTCTGTTCTCACCGATGTTGGCTTGTGCTTTGTAAGACTTCTCTAGGTCTGGGAGGGATTTGTGGTGCGGTGGCAGCCGAGCTTTTCCTCTCACTTGGGTGTAAGCAGGAGTCCGTTTATAGTTAGTGACCTTCCGTGTTCCCTCTGTAGCCTGGGAGCCTGGAATCACGCTGTGCCTCTGAAGTGTGCTGCAGCTGCTTGATGAAAGGCGGGCAGAGATGGGGATGGTTTGCGAGGAAGCCAGCGAGAGCCATCCACGGGTCTTACCTTGGTCATGGCTACTTGCAGCTGCAAGATGAAAAGGGTTTTCTTGGTCAGATGTTGCCCCCAGATTTCCTTTGGGGGATCTCTTTTGGGATTTCCTTGTTTTTTTTACACCTATCTTTCTAAGCTGCCTGCTGTGTAGCACCATTTTGCCACTCAGAGCACGCTGTCTTTTCTTTATGCTCCATGCAACAGTCTGTATTGTGCCGCCTGCTTTTTCCCAGGGTGACTTCCTATGGCCCTTCTGTGTGAGTGGCCTGTACCGCCGTTTCTGCAAGTCTTCCTCTGTCAGACACGAGCATGTTCCACTCTTCAGGTTCATCTCATTCAGGATCATAAATTTCATCTGTTCTTTTTTGAATGGGGCTTTAAAAAGGGTTCTGCAAAGCTGCAGTAGACTCAGGAGTAGTTTTACTTGGTGGACCTACAGGCAGCTTTATGCACATTGGCTCAGTCGCACGCAGAGAGAGGCAGCACTTCATCAATTTGTATTGTTCACATTTGGATCTTGTCTGAGCAGCTGTAAACGATGGGAACTTAATTTTTGGATCTTTAATTCTGCCAAAAAATCATGCTTTAATTGTTAGACTTGCTAGGAAAAGCTTCCCATTCCTCTTCTCTCTAGAGTTATTTAAATTTTTGGACGACACTGTTTATGGCTCTTCTTCTGGTCTTGGAGTTCAGACTAAAAGTGATGTTTTACCCCAAACAGATTTGAAAGCCTGTGTAATATTGGACTTGGACTGGCTCTCAGTAGTACACTCCTAGCTTTTTGGCCTTGCTTTAATTTCAGACTGTTCTTTGCAGTGTAACAATATAGCCTGAGTATCCTGTGATTTCTATAAATCAAGCCAGAAACCCACTTTTCAGTTACTGGAAGTTTTTCCTTTTTCTTTTTTTTTTGTGAAAATCGGTTTTCCTTGTACTAAACACATGTACCCTGACTTTAATTTCCAATAGTACAAATACTCAAGTACCCTATGTGTTAATAGAGATAGAATCAAGCCCTGCTTCTCTAATTGTTAGTCTTGCTCCTGTGATTTGTCACGAAGATGGCTTGTTCTTGGCTTTTCAGGTGAATACCAAACCTGGCTACCATTGCTTCTGAGGGAGTCTTTGCTTAGGTTTGCTTTTGTTTACTCCGTCACTGTTTATTGCATCTTCCCATGTAGCACGGCAACAGTTTCTTCCATGTAATTCTCTGCATTCTTTGAGACTTACATTTAGCTTTGATTGGGGATAATCTCTAAAATATGAAGAGTTGTTGGTCATAGAGGAAATTCTTTGAGTGAGCAGTAGTGTCTGCATTTTCAGCATCAGTAGTATATAAATTTTCAGCTTAGGCACTAAACGGTTCTCATAGGAGTGAGCGAGTGTCGTGCCGCTCCCAGTTTTATGGCTGCTGCCTTCGACATTTCAAAGCATTATGAGAATAAAATGCTAATTAGTCACTTCTGGTGCTGTTCTGCTGAGTCCCGTAGTGTATCGTGAATCATGTTATTTCAGCTTTCTTATTGAAAAGGGTAAGAGAATGAATAGGGAAACAATAAACATAAGGGTGAAGTAGGACGATAAGTCACAGGATGCAGCAGGGAAGGGTTTGCAGCTCTTGGTCTCACCGCTTCTAACAGCTGTGCCAGTTCGTGTTCGAGATGTTAGTACATACATTGTATGCCCTGCTGCTTGCTTCCAGGGGAAGGATTACTGGCTCAGGTGACAGTGGGCATTGATGTCTGTGTGTGTGATTAACCGTGCCGTGCCTGCAGCCAGACCCTTCAGCTCCTCTGCTGAGCTGGCAGCTCCGTGGAGCTCTCTGACCGCATCGTCTTGTTCATGGCATCGGTTCTGCAGCAGCTCTCAGGAGGTGCTTTGTGAAGGGGATGTTGGGGACAGGGCGAGCACTTTGGTGGCCTTGGCAGGGGGATGTCATCGATGCCCGTGTGCAGTACCCTCCCTGGTGCTCATCCAGCTCCTGGGCTGCTTGAGGTTTCTTGAGCTGTCTCTGCAGCTCTGTGCCCACCACTGGTGCTTTGCTCCTTACCAGGGGTTTTTGGAAGCAATTACACTTACGAGGAAGATGGTGAAGGTCTTTACTTGCAGGGTTTTTATCCCTCCGCAAACTGTTGTGGAAGGAGGCTTTGCTATTGGCATGCTTCGTCATCTGTTACTGTGAGGCATTCATCCCGCTGTGGTCAGAAACTTTGTGCTGTTGTGGTAAGGACAGGACAGCCACTGCCCTGCAGATTGCTCTGGAAGACCAGCTTAAGCCTTCCTGGGAGGCTGCATCACATAGCCCCTCTTCATATGGCTGTTACAGAGACAGAGAAGTTCTTTGCCCTTCACTGTCCAACAGCAGCGTGGAAACCCAACAGTGAAGTCTAGATTCTCACTGGGAGCTTGGGGAATCAGTACTCTTCTTCAGAAGCCTCGTGCTTTTTCTTTCCTAATGGTGGTAGCATCTTCAGAGGATCCAGAAGGGGAAACACCTCAAAGATGCAATGTGCCATGGCCACTCCTTCCTTTCATCTTTGCCTGTCAAACCCTCTTAACTTCATAATGAATGAAATAGCAAGTCCTCTTTGCCCTGGTGACACGAGATCATCTCCTAAATGCTGTGAAGAACAAGAGTTTGGCACTAACTGCACTTGTAAATGCCTCATGTCTGAGGAGGATCTCTGTTTATAGTACAAATGTGTGGGTTCCTTTTTCTGTCCCTTGTACCTTGAAAGCTGTGTGTTCTGAGGGACCAGTCTCCTTGTGTTTTGGGGTAAAGATGAGCCCGCTTTGCAGTAACATTCACGAGGAACTGAACACAGTGTACACTGTAAAATGGGGGGAAAAAATGCTCTTAGTAGATTATTCTTAACACCCAGGGTACAGAAAATATTCCAACTGTTAGTTCAGATGGATTGCATCTTTTTTACTGTGCATCCTTGTACAGGGAATTTACCTTGGCGTAGCCTGGGGTTGGCAGTACCTCCGCATCTTGGGCTACTCTGTGTGGTTTTCTCCAAGTGCCTCTTTTATCCAGTTACCCATTTCTGCAGCTGCCAAGTGGCTCCCCTGCTGGGGCAGATGCTTTGGCTTCACGTTTGTTCTTTATCCCTTGTACGTCCACATTTTGTTGTGGGTGTACAGCATCTGTCGGCTACTCCACTGAGAGTTAGAAGTGAGAGCAGCTTTCTTCTGTGCCCGTGAGCTGTGGGGCTGTGCTCTGCCCCATCTTCCTTTCAGCTGGGAAACCCACACGCAGAGGCTGCGAACTTGGAGGCTTGGAGGATCTGTAGAAAATGCAGCAGTGAGTATTGCTTCTATTAGTGCTAGGTTTGGTACCCGAAGTGTGCAAATAGCTGCCTCCCCTACCATCGACTCCACTCTGCTTTTAACAGCCCATAAAAGCAGCACTTTCCTCCTCTCCCGTGTACACGCACGCGTACCTACTCGCTGTGTACAGAGCGTATTAAGATATCTCCTGGAAGGAGGTTGCAGATGAAAACTTTTACTAACTGTGCTATTCAGTAACAACCAGAAATTTCCTATAGCAAAAAGCTTTTATGTGGTTGCCAGTATTGTATGAAACATGTTCCTTCTCAGAGGGTCCTCCAGGTTGCCCACCCACTCAGCCGTATTTAGTCATCTAAAATAATGTTATTTCTCTATACGTACGCATCTGTTTTCACTCTATTGCCAATTTAAATGCTGCTGTATATTCTCTGTGTATTGTGGCTACTTTCCCAGCATACTGAAAATTTACGCAGTGTAAGGGGATTTTACAAGTTCTCAAAAAACATCAAGTATTTTCCCACAGTAGCCACACCATATAATGTCTAAATGAAATGACATCTACTTGCAGAATTAAAATGTGCACCTGCATATGACTTACTGCTTTACAGTGCCTTCACGTACGTGTAAATAATACCTTCATTTCTTTTATTGGAAGCCAGCATTTTCTTATGGTAAGCTGATTATGGAGCTTCCTATAGCGCACTTCGAAGAGCTAAGCCAGCTAGTGTCCTGAAATGTTTGGTCAGCACACTTCTACCGACTGCCGTTCTCTTTAAAAACAGTTAAATAAAAACATGATACAGATTTGTGGTGCTCGTAACGTATTCTGCAGCTATTGGTAATCGCTGTCACAGGAACCTGAGGTGTGAAGGTGCTCGAATGGTGTTTGGGCGCTCGGCAGCGAGAGTAATCCAGCGCGTGTTATGTAAAAGTGCCAATTTCAGCCCTTCCAAGAATGGGGCTTTAGGGAAACTCTCCCTTAGACGACTTCTCAGAACTGAGTGTCGGAACATAGATGGTTTCTGAAGCTATTTAAATTGGCCGACTTGAATCTGTGATGCTCTGTCTCCAGTGTCTTCGGTGTTAGCATTGCGTTTTTAAATACCTCGCCTTCAGGTCTTTAATTATATTGGTTCGTGCTCTTGCTGTCTTAAATTCGCTGCTGTTTCCAAGGGTAGTCTGTCACCTCTGTAACAGCGAAGGAGTTAACGAGGCACAGCTCAGCCCTCCGAGCACAGATGATAAACCTGCAGATAAAGCTTGAGAGGCCTTCCTCCTTGGACCCTCCATCCCATGCCGAGGGGGCAGCACAACCAGCAGGCTGCTGCCTTCCAAGCAGAAGTCTGGGGCTGAGCCAGTGCGGTGCCGGATCTGAAGAGCTAAGCCCAGTTCAGCCTGACGACCAGCTGGCCAGTAAAAGCTGATCCCAACAGGAAAGATGACTTTCTGTCTTAATTAGTTTCCCCACCAAATTGGAAGAGAATGAGAAGGGATGAATAACTTGTCAGTGTGCTCTTCCAGAAGCCTCTTAGTTCTTAAAATGTAGACAAATGCCCTTGGCACATCAGGTTTGTATTATGACTGTGTATAATTGTCTCCAAGTTGCACAAAGGGAGATAATTGAAGGAGCAAACACATGGAAAACAGTGATAGACTGTTTTCCCCTCAAACAGACGTGTTTTCCTAGAACTGGGAGGTCACACTTGCACTGTGCTTTTGCCTTTAATTATCTTTTTAGTTGTTTTCCAGTCTTGGAGAGGAAAGAAAGAACTGCATGGAACAGCAGAGATGCCTGGTATTGCTTTTGTAGTTAGGATTTGATTGTAAACATGCTTTTCCAAACAAGCTGACAGTTGAGCAGCTTCACCCCAGGTTTCTGTGCAGTGCTGGGGTGGCACCAGGGAAGCAGTCAGCTCTGTGCTGTGTTCTGGTGCCTGTACTGGAAGGTGGGAGGCATCCCGGCCACGCTGCTGCTGCGGGTGTTGTCCCAGAGTTCTGTGCATTGCTTCTCTTACAGCGCCTTGTTTCAGCCTTTCTAACCAAAATCCCCCATTTCTTAAAATCCCACATTTGCTTGAAACCAACATTGGTCTTCACACAAGTAGCACAGCAGATGACAAGATGGAAATATTCTGGTTCTGCTATGAAATAGTTTGCCTCCTCTGGAGGTGTCAGGTCTCTTACCTTAAAAAAGTATTTCAGAATGAAAATGTTGAGAATTACACTTAGATTTTAAGTTGGGGGGGGGATTTTTAAAAAAATAACCTTTAGTTATTCTTCAGATGGTTTAATTTTTACAGCCCCTGTTAGTTTTATTTTTTTTTCAGGCTTTAAGGTGCTTAGTGGGAGCTTTTGTGCCTCAAAATCCTTAGGATGCATAAAAACAGCTACCAGGTGAAATGGCTGGGTAGGGGAAGGGACGGGACGGTCCAAGAGCTCTGCTGACAGCATCCATGTGGGGCTCTGTGTTACTCAGGTGATGCTGAGCATGGTGTCATACAAGCTCCCAGTTTGGTCTGTGGTGCTGCTGTCCGATGGTGGTGTAAATACAGGGGGAAACTGAATTGCAAGCAGCTCTTGTCATGGCAAAATAAAGTCCCAATTCATTGTTTTGTGTGTTTTTATGGGGAAGGAAACATTTAAGTCTTCAGGCTTCAACTTTAAGGATGGACTTTGTAACAGTGGGAGGGGTCGCTGTGCATCTGTTGGGGTGACCGTGCTCCAGCACGCAGCCTCGTGCCTAACTCCTGTTGTCTCCCCTCTTGTCAGACTATAGAATCGAACTGGCGATGTGGGCGACATAATTTGCAAAGGATTCAATGCCGCTCCGAAAATAGCAAAGGTGTCTACTGTTTACAGTACGATGATGAGAAGATAATCAGTGGCCTACGAGATAACTCCATTAAGGTAAACGCTTTTTCAGTCTTTTCCATAGATAGCGATGGGTAAATCTGCTTTGGAGGGACGGCTGTTGGCGTTTCCTTGATTTCTCTCATCTCTCCTTGGGGCAGTGTTTGTCTGTGCAGGGTTTATGAGATGGGATGTCCTCTGTAGCCCTGCAAAGTCTTCACCTGCCTTTTGCTCTAGGAACTTTGCAGGCTGCCACCCAGGAAATCAATACTGCTGGCTGCAAAGAAATGCTTGTTCAGAGTTAATACGTGCAGAGAAACGCTTGTTCAGGATGTGAAATCAGACTTCACGTACACAAATGAAGGCGGTGTACTACTTACTGTCCTTAGCCGTGTCTTTCTTCCTTGCTAATTCTTAGCTTTCATGCAAATAGGCTGCTTTCATGCTAATGTTCCCTGAGTGCCATGGCATTTCCTTTTGCAAAACAGGTTTTTATCGTTTCATTATCGTTGCTTATCTCACTGTTCTGTCAAAGACTTGCATCAAAGAGATTTCATCAAGTTAAAAGGGAGGACAGGACAGGACAGCCCCTCTATTTGGACAGGCACTCCCTGGTTTTCTTCCTCCCTAACCCTGCAGCAGCAGTGTTTAAGTTTCCTGTATCCATGTTCTTGATCTTGGTAAGTCATTTATACTTTTTATCCTTAACAGATTTGGGACAAAACAAGCTTGGAATGTTTGAAAGTATTAACAGGACATACTGGCTCAGTTCTTTGTCTGCAGTATGACGAAAGAGTCATTGTAACTGGATCTTCAGATTCTACAGTGAGGTGAGGGTTAAGTTTTTGCCAAATAAAAAAAGTATCAGGACTGGAAATACTTGAAATAATCTCCGAATGTCAGAATCCCTAATATAAATGTGATACAATTATCCCCCAAATAAGTTATTTGCACTTTGCAAAGCATCACATTCAGCACTTTTTTTCCAAATTTGTCTCGTGCTTTTTAGTGTTAGGCATTTTGAAAGAATGTGACCTGTAGGACTCAAAGCACAATGTGAAGTGGAATGGCTGATGGGCCAGCTACATGGTGATTTCTCCTTTAGGGTTTCTCATGTCACCTGACATAGCTTAATTAGGACTTAATGAAAGGAGACTTGGTGTATATGGAGTGCTCATCTGACAGTGATTTTTGACAGGTTTGAATTCTTGCAATGAGTTCGCTGGTCAGATGATGTCCAACACACACATGCATGAGACAGTTCATGGGAAGGGCATTGTCTCTTTCTTGGTGTCTTGTATCAGTGTTACCAGTGTCAATCTATAAAACTTAGGAACTGATGACGCCAGCCTTCAGTTACTGTAAAATTAGTAGTGATTTTTGCTTGATGTAAGCTAGTAGGTACCCCTGGAGGGTGCTACCTTCCAGTTGCTACTGGTATGTGCTAACTGAATGAATGGCATATAACTGAAAAAAAACACATTGGGTAGTATTTGATTTTTTTAATTTATACATCATATAGGTTCTAATCATCCTAGAAGGAGTTTTAGAGTTGTGCTTATTGTTACCTTCCTCTTACCAGTGGTCCCAGCTTAGGCTTTTCCTGGCTTAACTGCTCACTGCTGTTAATTATCGCTTGTGACTCTAAGAAATGAACTCAGATACTTCCCAGTTCCTGTCTTCCTGCCCTTCCAAAGAGGAGTCAAGTAGCCGGAGAGCTCCGTGTTAGAGACGGTTGCAGAGCTTGGTGTGTTTGCGCTATATACTGCACGTAGTCGTCTTCCTCCATTTGGGATAAAATTCTTTTCTTTTGCAGAGTTTGGGATGTAAATACAGGTGAAGTTCTGAACACACTGATACATCACAATGAAGCAGTGCTTCATTTAAGGTTCAGTAATGGCCTAATGGTGACGTGCTCGAAGGACAGATCCATTGCTGTCTGGGATATGGCATCGCCTACTGACATCACCCTGCGCCGTGTCTTAGTTGGCCATCGTGCTGCTGTTAATGTGGTAGACTTTGACGACAAGTACATTGTGTCAGCGTCAGGTGACAGGACCATTAAAGTAAGTTGGCAGAGCTCTCATCTAGGGCTGAATGTCTACTAAGCCAGAAAAGCTTGAGTGTTGTGATCTAAGCCTGAATAGCTGAGGTTTTCATAAAGTTCTGTGCCTTTTTCTTTCCCGTTCAGCGAGCTGCTTCCTTGTACTAGCTGCTAATGTCTGTATGCACATAACTAGGCTCGTAACATTTTTGTGGCTTCTGTTGTACAATTGCAAGAAAGTAAAGCCTGCTCAGTGTTTGAACTCCAGTCTTTAGATCGGTTTGTTTGTTAAATGTGGCACATTTTGTGCCTTTTTCCAAACAGTGTTTTTTATTTCAATTGGCAGTCCTGTTCCAGACGTGAAATTTATCAGCAGTTGCCTTTCCACACCACATCTTCCCAGCAGCTAAACCAGACTTTGCCATGTTTGAAGAATTAAAGTGCTGTATTTGAAGACTTACATACCAGAAGATTTGAGTTACCCAAAGTGTATTAATATAATAAAGGCGTTTCCCCATTCCCTCTCTAGAACCAGAGCTACCCTAGATTGTGCCAAAAAGCTCTTGGCAGTTTCATGCCCAAATATCTGCCAAAGATCCTGCTGCACTCTGTTGGAAAATGAGCCGCTTTATTTACATGGATACTTTAGATTAGAACTTCAATTACATTTCACCAGAAATGGGCAAAGTTGGTCAAATAATTTAATCTGAAAGAAGAAGCAGCCACCAAACTTTTACAGGCTACAGCTTTGGGCTTCTCTTAGAAGTAGATTGCTAGAAACTTCTTAGGTAAAAAATCGGGGTTATTTTTGTGTATGGATGGGGTAACTTCCACTAGTAGAAATGATTACTAACTTAGCAAGTGATTCAAGTGTCACCAAGTTTTTGAAATTGTTGGAGCAGCGTCTGCCATTTCAGAATGATTTGCTTATCACCCTCCCCCTTTTTCCCCTAACAGCCCCCAGTCTTTCTCATTGACTCGATGTATAGCAGGACAGCAGTGCTGCTGGCTCTTGTCATTGCTAGGCCCCATAGTGCCAGTCTTCCTCTAACGCTGCATAAGCAAGTTTTCATTCTGCTGTCTAGCAAAGGTCAGCTGCATAATTCTGAGATCGTAACCGCTTCTGTTGGAAGTAAAAAAGCCTTTCTTTGAGCATAATTCTCAGAGGAATGTTTATCTCCTGTTGCACAGGTCTGGAGCACAAGTACGTGTGAGTTTGTTCGTACTCTAAATGGGCACAAACGTGGCATTGCATGCCTGCAGTACAGGGATCGACTAGTTGTCAGTGGATCTTCTGACAATACCATTAGGTGGGTGCCAACGAGCTGCTCTTGGTATGTAACAGTGCACGTTTGTACATGATAACAGGATTCTCCACCACCACCACCTTTGCTGCTGCCCTACCCGTGCAAAAGCATCTTTGGTAGGGCTGACCATTGTTGCAGATGATGTGTAACTGATATTTAATTCAGTGAGAGAGTAAAGTTATCACATCCTCATGAAAAAGTGAGACTGTGAGGTTCGGACGAAGGTAAGCAAAACTGTCTACTCCTGTAGTTCATCACCTTGTTTCCTGATTGGAGAGATGAGCAGGATATTGGTCACTGGTTCTCTTAGTTACTTTCAGAACCTCTAGTAACCACTGATCTATGCAAAATAGAAAAAAAGTGTATGCTGATTTCCTAAAATAATTTAGCAAGTATGCAACGCTTAGAATAATAGAACCATGAAGGCTGGGGAAGGCCTTCAAGATCATCTGGTCTAACTGTCCCCCTACCACCAGTATCACCCATTAAACAATGTCCCTAAATAGAATCACAGAATCATGAAGGTTGGAAAAGACCTTCAAGATCATCTGGTCCAACTGTTACGTCATGTCCTCCCCCGCCAATATCACCCATGAACCCATGTCAATATAAAAATTAATTGCATGTAACTTTGAGTGGGTTAATTTTGATATACTGCAGCTGCAACACAAATTTCTCTCAGAATTGCATGAAAAGGACATCTCATTCAACCAGCTGCCTTTTTTAGCAAATTGTGATATTCTCCACAGAAAACCGTTCGATAGCATGCTTAAATTGCTGCATCTAAGTCCTAAGGAGTGATACTGAACCTGAAGTACTCTTCTTCTGTTCTCTTAAGGCTATGGGACATTGAATGCGGCGCCTGTTTAAGAGTGTTAGAAGGCCACGAAGAACTGGTCCGGTGCATCAGGTTCGACAACAAGAGAATTGTTAGTGGAGCCTATGATGGGTACGTTTCTGAAAGCAATTTCAAAAGGTTTTGCCTTAAGAAAGCATCTTCTGAAAGCCTTTGGCTCTTGTGCGCAGAATAAGGGTTCTCTTCTGGTTTGAGTGTGGATCAATATTTAACTGAGTGGCTTCACCTCAAGCATTTTGACACAGCAGGCTGCAGTTTTAAGTAGACAGGAAACTGCTTTTCTGGCGCTCTTCAGTGCACACCAAAATTATTTTATCACTCAAGTTTGACTTTTCACAGAAAATAAACTTTTGTTTGGCCGAAGTGACCAGCAGTCTAAAAAAGTGTGCATTATTTTGTCTCTTCTCAGGGATTGCTCCTTGCCAGGTCCATGTACTCAGTAGTTAGGAGTTCTTTTTTTTTTTTCTGTTAGTTTATTTTAAGATGAAATCTTTATTGAAAGAGTAAACATACCTTGTCTGGCTCTCAGAACTCTTCAGTTGCTCTTTCTGATAAGTTGAAGGTAGGAGTCCCCACCATGAGCACTTCTTGCAAGGCAGAAGTATTTTCACTGCTGATGAGATTCAGGACAACTTAATCCGTGTCCAAATTCTCCAGTTCTTTCTCTGTCCGATTTGTACTTCAAGTGAACAGTACAGCTGTTAAGAACAATTTTTGAACTGTTTGTCTCTAGCCTTTTATTTGCGTTTATTGTGCCACAGGGGTTGGCAGTCTCCGCCTAATTCCTGTTGGATCTTTGCAATTGATCAGTAGTGCCGTGGGCTTTTGACCTGTTCTGCAGTTCCAACATGGCTTGTATATGTAAAAATAGTTCATTTGTCTTTAATGCAAACAACCCACCTGGTCCGTTACAAAGACATCATTGTATTTGCTGCTAAAAAGTACAAACCTATTTGTGTCTTATGAGATTCAACAGTAGTATTTCATAAATGAGAACATTTTGCTTGACGCTGATAAATTAGCTGAAGGGAAAGTCTGGAGTTCTTACCATTGCTTTTAGATATTTCTTCTATGTTTATACCTGAAAGCACTGTTATAACCTTCTTATTTTACTTTATAGCAAAATTAAAGTTTGGGACTTGCAAGCTGCTCTTGACCCTCGTGCCCCAGCAAGTACATTATGCTTGCGTACGTTAGTGGTATGTAAAATTAATTCATTTGCAGTTACCTGAAATCTCTGATTTGAGAGTGAGAGGTGCTTTATTCCCTTGCAGTGGGATAGGTGAGAAATTCAGGGTGTTCTCTGTAAAGCCTAGTCTGTTTCTTACCCTAAGAATAAAGAGAAATGTGTGTATCACGATATTCTGAATTACTTGGATCAAAGCTTGAATGAAAAAGTTAAGGTTTTCTAGCATTATTTCTCAAATACTCTAAAAATAAATCATCCTGACAGTGCGTCAGATCATTCTAGTTATTGGTGTGGTTCCCCAATCCCATTGTAGTGCTGGCTTTGAATTTCCCATTATTAAGGGAAATGGTGGGGAGAGGAATTCTGTGAGCCTTCCCCAAACAGTTTGGAAGGAAGAGATGTGTTAAGAGAAAGGGGGATGAGTTGAAAGGCTTGCCACAGGAACTGTAATCGCAGCAGGGGGCTACCAGAGTTAAGGCTGTTGCTTAAACTGTATTTTTCCTTTTAATCAAGGTTTTGATTTATAACAGACTTAAATATAGATAATGGGGTAGTGACTTCATTGTTCTTTTCACTGAAATGTGCGTGAAATTTTACTTTGGGAGTCAGTTTGACATTTGTCCAAGCTAGTAGCGACCCAAAGTTACTGCCTGTATATGATGGTGGCTGGCATATTTAGCTTGTGCTGGGCCTTTCCAACACCTGCAGAAGAGCTTACATGGCTAGAAATGCTGCTAATTTTTCTTCATTTCAATAATCTTGGCATGGAGATGAGATTTAACTACTCTCGTATTCCCTGTGAATGCAGTATAGTTAGTTTTTCAGTAAAAAGTTGGGTCTTTCCCCTCAGTGAGCATGCTGTAGCTCAGATTATAGTTTGGAGATGAATTTGACAGCTCCGCTTAGTTCTCTACTAAATGTCGCGTAATCCTTTTAAATTGATTTAAAAATGGATAAGCAGGTCAAAGAGGAGAACCTTTTCTGGGCCTCTTAGTGTCATTTTGAGGTTCTTAGAACTGATGGGGCATGTACTCCTACACCTCTTTTGTCCGGCAGTGTTAGGACACAGTCTGCACTAGTGAGTGAGCCATAATGATCCTTTCAGCCACGTGTCCTAGATGAAGCTGCGATGTGGTGTGTTAGGGCTAAGCAATTGGGTTAGCAGCAGTGTTGAATGCAAGATCTGATGTAAGAGAAGGAGCCCTGGTAGAGTGTCAGTGCCAGCCAACCTTGTAAATTGCTGCTTCTTGATTGATGGGCTGCTTTTGTCTTTAATAACCTCAGCATCTACAGCTGGCCCCTCCAGGGGAGATGCAGCATTTTTACAAGCATTTGATTTGAAAGCTGTGTGTTTTGCTGAAAAAAAGCTTAAGTAGGAAATCTGCTTTTCCTAAACTCAAGTGCAATTATAACTTTAGGGCTTCTTAACCAGTGCACAAGAATTTTAACACCCTATTCTGTGTCCAGATACAAGCGCGAGTACCAAGTGTAATGAAATGTTATCCTCTTCTTGGCCTGCTAACTGATTTCATGTTATTCACAGGAACATTCAGGACGTGTCTTTAGACTCCAGTTTGATGAATTTCAGATCATTAGTAGTTCCCATGACGATACGATTCTGATTTGGGATTTCTTAAATGTGCCACCCAGTGCCCAGAATGAGACTCGCTCTCCATCTAGAACATACACTTACATCTCCAGATAACAGTCTGCACTTTACTACCCTCAGAAGGTAAGGCTTTGCCTTTTCACATATAACACACTCATAAAATAATCACTCCATCTGCAGCGTGGCCTACTCAAAAGAACAAGCTGTTGTTTTCCTTAAGAAAATAAAACCTCCTTATGCCACTTTGTGTGTTACCTAGCTTGTGGTCACGCTTCAGCTTATAGAGCTTGCCATGTCATGATACCTTAGCCCCATGCCTTCTGTCAGCTCTCCTGTTTATAGCTGTGTACTTAAGGTAAAATATGGAAAGCTATTATGCATTCACGATGTTCCTGGAGATGGAGGGAAACTTGGTTATACTACACAGGCATTCCGAGTACCCAGTGAAATCAGGGTCATTTAGAGTTTTTGAAGCATCTCCTTTCCCAGTGAAATCTTTGTAGCAAGCGTTGTAAAGTGTCCCTAGCAAACTGAAAACGTATATCATCTCTGGACAAGTGCTCATCAGAAACGAGCAGTTCTGTGATATCCACAAGTAACAGGGGAAGCTTTCAGAACTAAAAATGACGCGTTAGGCAACGTGGCAACTCAAAGCTGTCAAAAACCATGCACGTGGACCTAGCCTATTTTGTTTCCATTTTTCTGCAAGTCAGCATGCTTTAGTTCTCTAAGCACGGTGGGTAAAAGCTCTGCTGTAGATCTGTTTGTTAGAACAGTGGATTCTTTTCCTTATGTCATCTACATCGCTGCCAACAATTGCACTTGGTGCTATAAATAGCTGTGAATGCTGGGGCTTGGAAGCACAGAAATTGCCTTACTGAAGCAGAGCAGTTGCCCCTTTCTCCAGTGCCCTGTCTTTGCCTGTGCTGATACTGGATGCTTCCAAGGAAGTGGATACACCACAGAGAAAGGAATTAGGAGTAATGTTGCCTCAACAGGAAGGATTTATTTTATTTGAAGTATGTAATTAGTAGTTGGCTTAATCATTGTGGGAAATGCTTTCCCTGTCTTCATGTTAGCATAGATTTTCATCATCTATCTGTGTTCATTCCTGCTGTGGCAGTGAGTTCCTCAGCTTTTTCCATTCCTTCCGTAGGATCTTTGGGCTAGGAAGTACCTTGCCTTGTGAAGACACACTTGGCTTCTTTGGGATGCAGGTTCTTAAAAGTTACTTTCCTTTCACCTGTAAGGATTCCTCAGGAAAGTGTTGGCTGCTTCCTTTTCCTTAAAACCAAAGGAAATGTGCGTATCCAGCTCTCTCAGATCTTGAGAGAAGAACAGTTAAATCAGCTCTTGTTGCTCATACAAACTTGAATTCTGCCCTGCTCGAGTGTTGGGAATCAGTTGTATTCCCTACAGTATTTCATGCACATGTCCTTGTGCTCTCTTTTGAAGCGAAAAACTCAAAATCAAGCATAGTTTTTAGTGTCAAAAGTTATTACAGTATTGAATAAAACATACTGAACAGTTAATTTAAGAAGTCCAAAGAAATTTTGACATCAAGAGCGCTGCTGCAAGGGTAATCTAATAAAAACTCACAATTTGTTATAAAAAGATTAAATTCCTCATTCTGTGTGCAGTGGAAGGCCGACAGACATCTGCAGAAGGCAGTGTGCTAAACTTAGCGTTTGTCAGGCGGGGAAGTGGCTAAAAGATGCATTTTCCTGGGAGGTAAATCCTGAAACTACCCAAACAGGCAGGTCCTCCAGCACTGCTTATCTGTCACTTCCACTTCAGAGTTGTGTTCAGTGCAGGGTGGCACACTTGTGTTCTTGTTGTGGGGAGCTTGATGCTGTCACTGATGGTCGTGTCCCGAGGGACTTTGTCCTAATCTAAGGCAGGGATGCTGCCGTTGCCTGCCGCGCCACCTGGGTCACTACCTAGATGAACTTCCGTGTGGAAAACTCCAGGGCTTGTTGAAGTTGATTTTCCCTCTCTGTGGAAAACCTCTTCTTCTTTTAGAATATTTCTGCACGCCTTCTCAGGCATATAGAATAGTCCGTGTGAGAAGGTGACGATAGTTTTGGGAACAAACTTAATCCGTCTTGCAGTTCATTCACTAGTACCTTCTTCTGTCCTCCTGTAAGGTGGAGACTGGCAAATTCTCCTGTACAGAAAGTACAGTGCACTTGGCAGGTTTCTCTTATTAGCTTTGATTCATGGAAAAGCTATACATGGTGTGTCTTAAGCTCAAAAGAAATGAGGAGCTGAATAAAATGTATTTCAATTTGTTTGAACAGCAATATGCTGGTGTTCTTATGTTCCTTCTTGCCATATGTGGCCCGTAAGATCCACTGTCGTGGAGATTTGTCGATGAAATATGAAGAACCCTTGGCAGGGTGCTCTTCCTTTCAAATTCTGCACACTTGACAGTTTTGAACAGCTTATGTCTGACTTGTCCCACGATGCAGAACCGAAAACACGCAGGCCTCCATATCCTGGGAACTGTTGGTGTTGGTAATGATGGGCCCTTCACAATTGTTTCCTATACAGGAGAGATGCTGCGATGTCACTTTATGACAGGTTTGTCTGAATTCAGAATCCACAAAACATAAATCTACATACAATTATGGTCAACCAGCTAATATTTCATTATGACATTTAATGAAACAGTTTTATATTCTTTCAAACATTATAGTTTTCTGAATTTTGAAGCAGCCCTGTGCCCTTGCTTTTTTTTTTACAAGGCTTGCAATGTTATGCCTCTTCAAAGCGGATCATTTTTGACAGTCCTGGCAGTTGGCTGCAAGAGTTTTATTGCTTTCTGTTGAATTCCTGTTGTTTATTGTAACATGATAAAAATTGTTACCATATGATAGTCTAATATTCTTATATTAAGCACTAGGCCTTGGGCTAGGGGGAAGGGAAGTTGAGGGGAAAGTGCCTAAAGATGTTTTAACTTTTCATGGGAATTTCTGTACCAGAGCAGGGTAGTTCGCCGTAGTCCACAAAAGTGATTTTGGGAAAGTGGCAAGTAAAATTGAAGTTCAGATTTAATTATGCTAAGAATTCGGTCTCCAGGCTTGTAGGAATCACGTGACTCGACAGCGTAAACAAAACGTAAAAGTACTTGACTTTGTTGTCTTCAAATCCCGTGCATGGGAAGAACTGAACTTTGTATCAGTGCAAACCATGCTCCTCTGCAGCATGGAGGAGAAGAAAGTTCAGCTGCCGTAGGCTGCTGCTTCGGTGAAGTGGGTGGCATTGAGCAAGGTCAGCGGATGGCTCACCTGCTGGTCCCCAACCAGACGTGTACGAAAAGTGCCACCCAGAAGGGACCTCCCGCTCAAGAACGTGGGGCGCTGAGAATCTTGCTTTCTGCAGAATATGCTCTGAATTCAGTTATCAGGGCAGTGTCCCGGGGAGGTGTCTGTCTTTGAGGGAAGTATTTGCAGCACAATGAACTATTTAAAGGCGAGTGCCCCCTGAACGTGTCATGGTAAGTGGTGTGCTCCCTGCAGGTATTTTGTTCCTGTAGTTTCAGCCTGGTGTACGAGTGGTGGTATGTGCCTAACCTTCTCCAGATGTCTCCAGATGTTGCTTTTGGACACTCGTGTGCTGCCAGTTCAGCTTGTCTTTTGTCTTTTTCAGGGTTTCACAGTCTTGAACTACTGGATTTTGGCTACTACATGCCTGAAGATGTTGATCGACATCTAAAGTCAGAATTGGTTCTAGATGCTGTGTAGATGCAAAGCAGCACAAATCTATATCTAAATTTCTTAATCGTTCCTGCTCAGTGGTCGTCTTTGAATTTACCACAAATTCACTGACTTGGAGTAGATGAATTTCAGAAGCCTATCCTTCCCTGCAATGAGAAATCCAAAGCTTCACATGTAAATTGTCCGTAGAACCTGAACTCAGATGGCTTGTTTTTCAGAAATAAATCAGAAGTCAAGAAAGGACTTGGCCTAATTTATATTGCTTTGCACTTTTGTCTGACTTTAAAGAAAAAAAAAACATTCTCCAATGAAATTTGGGTGCCAAACACATACCCAGAATGTACAGAGCTTTGCTTTCAAAGTCACCATTGTCCTTTAGACTTTAATCTCATGACAGATTCAGAGCCTGTTTTGTTTGATAGGAGTGTACGTTGGACTCTTAGAAATATTTCTGAATTGCTCAGTAATATTTTTGGATTACAGTTTACTTGTTTCTGCACCAATAATTTCTTTTAAATTAAAAATTACCTGTAATTCAGGCTAGGTTATCTAAACTAGTTGTATAGCACTGTCGTTTCCTTTTAACTGTGCTCTGTACTACAGCCGTCCTACGCTTCCTAATGTTTGGTATAGTAAAACCTTTCCATGTGTGCTTGCCTCATTTCAAATACTGTATAAGCATGTAGATATAATGTACATAACAGTGTAACCTCCAGGTGCTAGGAGTCAGGATTTCCTGACACTACACACTAATACAAAATGTGGTAGCACTTGGCAGCAGGATGTTCTAACTACTGGCACTGTAGGGGTTAATATGAGTTACCTAGAAATTTTCTCTGCAAAAGGAGGTTTTCAGTATTCATTAGGATTTTTTTTTTTTATGGGAACTACATATTTTAAAATGTAATTTCTAAACTTTTTAAAAATTAAAAAATGTTTAATTTATGTTCTGTATCTTAATTTTGTGCCGCAGTATTTACGGATGTCTTTCTTTTAACACCAGTAGGTTCTCACGACTGCCTGCTGATGTCCTTCTTTAGCATTAGTTGGTCTGCTCGATGGAGAAGGTGCCATGGGCCAAAGTTAAATTTATTTATGTTTGATTGTAACACTTCCTTACGGTGGAGCGGAGGTCCCTTCAGGTCTATGTTCTGATTACCATGCTAGTTCTCCTACCTGTGGCCATCGGCTGTAACCATATTGCGATGTCCTGGTCATGGTTTCTCTCTGTTAGCATGCTTTGATTTGGAAACCTCGGTAGTTTCTTACATTGTCATAGTCTCCCCTCTAATTTATGTGGTCGTATAAACGCTACTGCATTTTTCTGATGTCAGAGCAAGACATGGACAAATGCGAATTTCAATATTTTATCTCCATTAGCCGTGTGTGACTACGCCTGTTGGTGGCTTTTCCTTCATGCTTCGATCAAACTCGGCGTGAAATACACCTGTTTTCCTGGGGAAAGATGTGTGTTGGCACAGAAATGTATTGTCATTCCTTTGATCATTGTATGTCGTGTATTTTTGTCCTCTGGCAGCACTTTCTTGGGTTTGAATTTTTCCCTTTTACAATCAGAAAGGCTGAGGGATGTCAGATGGCCGAGGGATCGATCCTGAGCTTACCAGCAGAACAGCTATGGTTAGATGCAGCGCTTCTGTGTCAGACAAGTTCAGAGAAAGCATTCAACAAGACATGACTGAAACGTTGCAGAAGTGCAACTCAAGGTTTTTTCCTCTTCACCCTTCACATTGAGAGAGGTGTTGGGATCAGTGTTTAAGTTAAACTTAACTCCCATTTACGTGTTACTACAACAATATTTATTTCATCAAGATGACCGAATGCGATGAAGTACAGAAGGTTAAAACACGCTCCTAAGCGTCCATAAGATCACTTTTTGGTAAGCTTGACAGTAGTTTGTGAAAGTGTCTTACTTTACCCTTCTCATCTAATAGCTTTAATATTAAACTGTTTAAAAAGAGAATCTGTCGCAGCCCTGAAGAAAAAGGTATTTGTTTCTGAAAAATGGAGTCCTTTTTTTAAATGCATGTGTAAGACTTAAATTCCTGTTTTTCCTTGGGAGATAATGGTATTTGAACATGCGGTCTAAACTTCTTTGTGCTTTGTGTAACATAGCAGTGGACTTTTGTGATTGGCACCCAAGGAACTTGACTCCTGGGATTCATGGTAGTGATCCTGGCTGCACTCTGGACTTTTGTTTTGCTAACATAAATGAGCAACTGTACATTACTGCTATATTAATGTTTCAAAGCACTGGGATAGTCTAATTCTAACTTGTAATTATGTTTGCCAATTATCTGTTTGGAAAGTTGGTGTATGAACAGCTTATTGAAACTGTTAAATTGTACAGATATCGTTCATGATCTAAAGCTTTGTACCGTGGAATGTGCTTAATAAAAAAAAGTTTGAACTTAATTTGTCAAATAAATGGATCAGTAACGTCATCGAACTAAATGTTGGTATCATGCATCAGTTCATGTCTGGACACGGTGAGAAACTGCACTGAGCTAGTTCACCGATCTGGGAGAAACTTCTGTGCCTTGCTCTGCAGCACTTCTGTTCTGTGCATCAGCAGACACATCGCAAGAATTAGTATTTTATCAAGAATGCAGGCAGACTTCTTAAAGTATTACCCATTTCCTGGGCTGCTAAAGCAATTTGTTTGAGTCCTGTGCAGATGAATGGTCTTCTGATGCTAGCTGTGTCTTAAGAAAAACTGCTTTTCTTGGGTTTTCCTTCGCTCATGTGCAGAGACTAGGGTGCGTAAGTCCTTCAAGGATCTTACGTTGGACACAACACCAAAATCACTGGTGTGTTCTGCGGCATCACATCAGTAACAAAAAAGGCTGGACATTTTTGTTATTACTTCTGTCAGTTTAATGTGTGAGCAAGCTTTGCTTTTAAAGAATTTGAGAAATCATCGTTACTGCTGCTCGGTTACTGAGTTCCGACAGTTCAGTTCTGAGCAGGCCGACCAGAAGTGATCTATCTTGTGGTGCTGCCTCGTCCCGTTAGCATGAGGGGTCTGGCCGGGATCTGGCTGGTTTGTCAAGGCACAGCAATGAGGGCGCTGCGGTGGCCAAATGTGTTCACAGGCACACTTTGTGTTCAGTTGTTGTGGCTTTGGGCATCTTTGGTACCTGGTGCTTTGTGCGCCTACCATGGGGCTCACCAGTGATCTTCTGTTGGAAGTGGTGTTTTTGGTGAGGTGTAAGTTGGATGTGCTCACCTGAAATGATTTTAAAGGTACTATAAACACTGCTAAGAATATGAAGCAAGTTCTGGCCAAGTATTAGCAAATTCAGTATTCAAAATTCCTCTCTGTAGATTACTTCTATTCTTCTTGGCCTAATCTGACACTGGATAATTTCACAGAAACTTCACTTTTGTTCAGACTAGCTGCACTTCACTGAGAGGAAAGCAAGTGCAATCTTCATGTATTTTTCTGCTAGAAGTGCGTTGTAAAAAGTGAAGCCTCATCAAACTATTGTAAGCCCATGTGAATGTCTTTGTGAATATCGTTATCCATAAGAGCCATGTGAAAATCTGGAGTAGAAACTTTGAGATTGATCTTAAAATCCATCTCACCTGGGTGGGCTTTAGATTCTTATTTTTTCTTCAAGTTGTATTCTTAACACTCTTAACAGTCTCTGTTAATTACAACCGTTGAGCTTTGTAGTGAAGTTGAGGCTCCTCTGCTGGGTGCTCACGCTCATCCTCCCAGAGTTTGGGGCCCCCTTTTAACTTTTGTCTCTTGCCCGAAGCTGGGTGGGGTGCACGATGGGCTGCTGCCAGCCAGCCTGCGAGCACCAGGTGAGTAGAGCAAACCTGGGGCCACCTGGGCACGGTTAAGAGGAGGCTATTGAATATTCTCAGATTTCAAGGTCCGTGGCTGTTAAATATGCAGGAGAAGTGGGTTTTACCCTGCTCGTTGTCCGATCACGTTACGCCAGCAGATGGTTTTGCTGCGTGCTGTGACTCGATGCTCCCGGGGGATGAGGGACCGCAGGCTGCTGATAGCTGTAACCAGGTGATGGAAAGGTTTGTGCTTAGACGTGAGGCAGTGTGTGTGTGTGTAATGTGTGTAATGTCCCTGTGTTTGTGGGGGCAGCTGTGTTCTTAACCTGTAAGTTAGCCAGCTGTGTCCTAACTTGTGCTTAGTTTCTTCTGAGCAGCTGTGGGTTTGCTTGATTCAGCAAAGTTGAGCATAGTTGGTGAAGAGGATTGGAGAAGCGAGTGCTTGACAGGTAACTACAAATAACTTGTGTGAGTCTTTTAAAAGGCTCATCTGAGGAAAGGCTTTAGTGGGCTGTGCTGTTTTGGCTTTATGGCAAGAGTTGTCAGTGGACCCCTGCCTCTGGTAAGCCCCTGCAGCCATGAGGTGGCCGCTTGTGGCTGCTGTTGCAGTCGGTGTGCACAGGGAGGTTGCTCTGGGCTTTTCCTCTGCTGTCACTGTGAGACAGCAGCTTCACAACAAACTTCCTGCTGCAGAAAAGGCTCCTGTTAAAGAGATCCAGCTCAGCCTGGGCTGGCTTTCAAGGTCAGAGGCATGTTGATGTGCTTCACTCATTAGGTACAAATGCACTTTAGTCTAATTAATCAGCGGAAAGCCTGGTTCGAGAACGTGGTGGGAGAGTGAGCAGTGTTTTGGGGCTGAGCAAGAGATGTTTGGGCCTGATACCATAAACTGTCCAGCCCAGAGCTTTCTCCTTGGCAGGTACAGAGCTGAGCACTCCAGGCCTGCATTTTCTGCTTGACTTTGCTGACTCTCTGCTGCCGTGGTTCCTTTTTTTTTTTTTTCCTTCACAGATGTCTGCTCTTCATTTACCTCTGCTTCTCACCATTTCCAGAAGCTTTTTTTTTTTTTTCTGAGCAGCTGTGAGATGCAAAAGATCCAAGTGGGGAGCGTGAGCAGTGCTGCCTGGACTTGGGGAAGGAGGGTGGTGGTTACCCAGGGGGAAAACTTGCACAGATAGAATAACTGGAAGGGAACAGCGTGTGCGGAGAGCGCTTGGATGCCAAGGAACACCTTGCTTTCCTGTCCTGCATGACTGTGGTTGTATTTCTGCACAGCCTGATTGTGCCAGATTTCCTGCTGTGGGTCATCACCTATGGGGGATGGCAGCAATTACAGCTAACGAGTTTCAGGTGCTCACACTTTGCTGGATCAGGGGTGGAGGCTGCCCAGCACCGTCCTGCAGCAAGTACTGGGCAGGCACCAAACCTCTTTGCTAGTCTGGAGCTGGGAGCCTTAGTCAGGCTCCGGGAAGGAAAAGGGGCTGGTGTGACTGTAACAGGCCTGTCCTGAAGCCTCTCCAGTTCCTGACATGTAAACTGGAGGGTCAATAGCACGTGCCTCTGGAACGAATCTTTTGGGATATGTATGGATGATCAGCTCCTTAAGCTGCCTGAGTACCACAGGTATGACCTTGTCCTCAGCTGTCGTAAGGAAGTTTCGCTAACCAAAGGTTTTCTTAAAAATATTGTTAAAGCAGAGGATTGCCTCCAAGGTTAAACTGCCACGCTCTGCACCTTGCTGTCCCCCTTACGGCCTGGAGCCCTGGTGCTCACAGCCTGGCTGAGTGATGGGACCTGGTGGTGTTCAGCGTGGGCCACCATCTCTGGGGGGGGGGGGGTTGTCTCTCTTCTCCCTTCTCAAGATATTTTATTTCACGTTGTCTCAGTGCCATTTCTGTAGCTTTTATGCTACAGCAGGTCAGCTGATACAGTGCAGGGTGATAGCTGCAAAAATGCTACTTGTAACAGGGCAGGAATTGGTTATCAGCAGTGAGGTGACCCTGGAAGTACTTGCTCTCTTGCAAATAACGCTTTTGGAACGGTCTGTCATCTTGTGGACTGAATTAAGGAAGCACCTGGAATGTTTTTTTTTGGCATTTCTTCCCAAAGTTGTACAGCTAAGCGTGCAAACGTGTGTGGGAAGCATTACAAAACCTTCCTAGGTCAAAAGAATTACCAGATCTTATCCCTCTGCAGTTTCAGGGAGCAGGGATGAGCCTGCTTGCTCCCTGGGCTGGAAGTAAGAGCAAAATGATTTGGGTCAGCTGAGAGCAGATTTCCTTTGGTGTGCAGAGGGGAGCTTCCCTTGGAGCCCTCCTCTGTGTGGGTGAAATGTAATTCCCAGGCAGGGCTTCAGTGGCTGCTTTCTCATTTGTTCCTATTTTTGAGTTCTCACATTGAATTTTGCTGGTTTAAGCCCACCCTCGGGGTGGAGGAGCTGCAACTTTCAGAGCCCAGGGGTTTGTGTGCGTGTCCAGGGAGTTGCTCGGGTGCACAGGCAGAGTCTGGGAGAGTTTGCAGAGGCATGCAGGGGGTCGCCCTGACTAGGCCTGGATTTAGGGAAGGGAGAGCAGGAGCTGAGCATTGGGTGCTTACGTCCTCCTTGCTGCTTGAGTGAGACAGGTTCCAACTTGGAGGCTGACCTGAAGGTTTTTCAGGTGTCACAGCACCCCATTTGTGACCGTGGAGGCTCGGTGCTGTGAGCCAGCTGTGTGCACACCGAGGGCAGGCCCAGCCCCTGCTGCAATGCCCGTGGCTGGGGGGGTGCAGCAGGGCTGCTGGAGCCACCCGACAGGTAGGGGGGCTGCCTGGGGCGCAGTGAGCCCACACAGCGCTGGGCTCGGTGCTTGGAGCTAGGCCGGCGTTGGTACCACACCAGCGCTGTGCCTACGGCTGAGCAGTGCTGGCCCGGCCTCAGAACTGCCTCCAACCCCCAGAGTCAGTGGGCTGGGGGTGGGCAAGGGAGGGGATATCAGGGATCTCCTGTGCCATGTGGTGTCACTCAGCAATAAAAGGTGGGGGTGTGGGGGGGGTGCTCTCACTATGAAGAATTGCTTTCCCAGACCACTGCTGTGCATTGCGGCCCTGCTGTACTGAGGCCCTGCTTCCCAGCAGTCTCTTTTCCCGAGGGCCTCCCAGTGCAGGAAACGGTGCCTTCTGCCAACCCCGTCCCCAGGGGCCTGCGGCGCTCTTGGTCTCTGTCCACCAGCAGCTCGGGGCCTGGGAGGGCCGCAGTAAGTTTGTCTGAGGGAATGGGCTGGGAAACCTCCCTCCTCAGGAGCCGCTGGGTTCATGCCGCTCGGGAGGCTCTTCCCCTGGCTGCAGGCTCGGAAATGAGCTTACACCCCTGTGAGAAGGGTTGGATGTTCCATTCTTCTTCACAGAGAACAGAAAATGGCAGATGACGGATTAAAAATGAGTAATGCCAAACCTACCGAAGAGCAGGAGGCTGTGGTGCTGAAATCCCGGCAGGGAAGGCAGCGAGGGCTGGTGGTGGTTGTCCTCCAAAAATTGCAGTTTAACATGGCCCAGCTCCTAGAGGGGAATCTTAGATCTGTCATTTGTGTGTTATTTCAGGGAAGCGTTCAGAATTGTTCTGGGCATCAGACGGAAACCGTTGCTGAGGTGCGAAGGCGAGGGGGGGCTCAGGGCTGTGGTGGTGCTGGGGAGGGAGGGGGCAGCCCACGGCCGCTGCCTACCAAGGGCCACACACGGGAGCTGCTGGGGGTGAGGCTTTGTTTCACCCCAACCCTTTCATGACAGGCAAGACATGGATGTGGCTGCTCAGGTGGACCTGGAGCGACCTTGGGGTGGCAATGGGAAGGCTGGAGCTGAGCACTGGCACAAAAGATGTGCACTGAGGGCTTGGGAGGCTACAGGGGACTGGGACCTGCGGTCCAGACCTGTGTCTAGTGATGATTTTAGCTGGTTCCCAAATGTGGGTGCTTCCAGCAGCTGCATGGGGCTGTTAATTGCATCCAGGAGCCTCTTACCCAGCCCTTTTTCCTGTCTGCACAGTGAGAGGTTTCCTGCCTCTTTTCCAAGAGCCTGTCCCTTTTGTCGCTGCCTGTGCCTACGCCATGCCTTTGCTAGCAGCCAAGTGCTACCTCCTTACCAGATCCCTCTCACCCCTTCAAACAGCAAAATTACCTGGCCAAACTCTTCCATGGCCTGCTGGGGACAGCAGCGTGGCTCTGCCACTATAGTGTCCACAGCACGGAGTGGTGCATCCCCGTGCTTGGCACCCACCACCTCACCTGGGCAGGAGAGGGGGGTGCTGTTGGCTCTGCCTTTACCCTGCCCACAGGAGGCAGCCGCAATGCAAGCAGCTGCTTCCACAAGGCAAAAGCCTCCAGGAGGATAGGAGACAGCAATCTTCCCTCTGGAGAAGCGAGAGGGATATATATTTCTGGAGGTTTTTTCTAGGTGCTTGCTGGAAAGGCTCCACAAATAGCAGTGACTGTGTGCCAGCAGGAGGAAGAAGATGGATGGGAGTGAGCTCCTGCTCTTGGGAGATGTTTTGCCTCTGGACACGGAGAACAAGCTGCAAAATGTTCCCACCATGTTTTTATGGATCCGCCGCACAGGCGGACGTTGCTCAGCTCCAAGCACGCTCGTGCAAAACGTGTCGGTGCAGGGATGACTGAAGGGAGCACTTCCCTTTCCTCTGGGAGCACACATGAGGCCGCCGCTCTGCCAAGCACCAAAAGCTGCACCCAAGCCTCCTGCTAGCCAGTGTGGTAAGTCAGCCCTAACTGGGTGGCCTTTTTTTTTTTTTTTTTTTTTTTTTTAATCTGCAGACAGGTCTCAGGCTGAAGTAGAAACAGCTTTCCTTGTCTGAACAATTTAAAGAATTGCATTTTCATCTTTTCCTTGGCACAGCACAGTGCAAATAAAGTGAGATGCGTTTGTATCTCTTGACTACTTTTTTTCCAGAGTCTAAAATCTTCTGTTTTCTTTTCCTCATTTTTTCCTTTGAAGCAATCTTTTGAAGGTTTTATTTTTTTAATTTCCAAACACATACTCAGAAGAGAAGTTCACTTTTTTTCTGTACATCTTCCACTGAGACAGACTTCCATGTTGGGGAGCAGCTGGGCTGGAGACCTGCGGCTTTAGCTTTGCCAGATGGGCTGGGAGGGCAATGGGTGAAGAGGTGGTGCTTGCAGTTTTGGTTGGAGGAGATCACAGGGTTCCCACAGAGCCATGCTGGTAGCAAAGGCTGCTTGGGAGTTGATGCATCCCTCCAGCAAAGCCTCTGACCTGATGCAGAGCCTCCTCTGGAGCCACTTCCCAGCAGGAGTGGCTGAGCAGCAGCATGGTTATCCCATGCCTCTGCTTTGCAGAGCTGGGGGTGCAGCAGGGTGGGAATTCAATGCTGGGGATATGGGATTATCCCTGAGCTGGGGATAATGCTGAAGTCTTGCTTAGAACCAAATTTGACGAACGAAGAGGAGGAGCGTTGTGCCTGGCTGCAGCGTGCCCCAGCCCTGTGCTGTGTGCTGCTGATCTGCCGTTGACAAAGCCCTGGGCAGCCAGGCTGGCTGCTGGGGCTGCCCTGAGCACACGATGTGGTGGGCAGCGTCCCTGTGGGAGCTGTCAGCAGGAACAGACTTGGCTCCCGGTGCTTTAACCTATGCTGGGGGCAACAACACAAGTGCTTTGGAGGAGAGAGACTGGAAGAAGTTCAAGCCCCTGAAGTTTTGTCTTTGTCTTTGCAGGGTTGCATTGGTTTGTTTACCACACTGCCATTCTACGTCACGTGTTTTTCAGGGTTCTCTCTCCTCCTGCCATGAGATTTACCTTCTTTCTGTTCAATTATTTGTACTCTTTTGCCTTGGATTCTTTGTTTTAATGTGATAAACTTCTCTGGGGCATCTCTGGAAAGCAAGCACTTAGCTGAGGCACTTGAGGTGCTGCTATAGCAATGCTCTCAGCCAAGTGCCCTGGATTTTTTTCAGTTACAGTTGTAAAGTGGTGGTCAATCCCAGGCCGAGGCCTCCAGTGGGGACTCCTCAGTCTCAAGGTTTTGCTGGGCTCTGAGCAGCTTTGTTTGGAACAGTAGCAGGAGATTTGCAGGTCCCAGCCGTGACTGGCAGCTGCCTTCCCCACGCTTGCAGTGGTAAGATGTGGCTGCTGTAGTTTGGGAATCTGAACACTTCTTTGTGCCAGTTTATTAAAACTTGCAAATGGGAATGTTTTTGAAGGATGTGTTCATGATTTAAAAAAAAAAAAATAGGAGAAAAAGGGCTAGAGTAATTGAGTCTCCTTAGGGTTTCACAGGCTTATGTACTTGTTTGTCATTCAAATAAGCAAGCTGATGCTCAAAAGAAGTGGGAAAGAAGCTGCTGTGAACACTTGTGCTATTTTAAATGACAGAACAGACTGTTTTAGAAGTCCCACACGGCTGTTAGTGTTGTTATGCAATTTCTTAGGGGAGTGCTGTGGCAAGCAGCCACAAGGCTTGTTCTCTGTCTCTAGCTCTTAGCAGAGTGAACCCTTGCAGCAGTTACTCCATATCAAGCTGCTCCTGGGATTTGCTGGGATGTTTTTTTGCCTTCTCTAGGTAAGGCTTCATGTGTGCCACATGATGATGGTCTGGGTCCCATTCTACCTGCATCCACTGGGAGATGCTCCGGTGGTCACTGCCTGGGCCTTCCTGTACTACCAGCCATGCTCACTTGTTTCCTGCAGGTGAAGAGTAATAGGGGGAAAAAGGTCACAAGAGAATTCAAAATAGTCTTTTTTTTTTTTTTTTTCTTTGATTGTTTTTTAATATCTTTGTAATTAATCTGTTGCTAAGGACATGCAGGAACTTCTGGGAAATATGTTTCTCTAATATAGTTGGTGAAATCATCATGTGTTTAAAAAAAAAAAAAAAAAGCTGAAAAGAGATTTCAGAATTTAAATCCTTCATCTGGAAGGAAATCCTGGCATAAGTGGAGCCAGTGCCTTCGTGCACCTCCAAGCCTAGAGTCCTGAGAGAGGCTGAGTTTCCCTTGGGAGCCCTCTGGTTAATGCGGAAAGCACGTTACAGGATTGAGTTCTCAGCGCTTCTCCAGGAGAGTGCGTCCAGATCCATGCCCTCAGCATCTGTATTTTTACAGCACCAACCACAACATCCCATTGGACCAAGATCAAGGCGCTAGTCCTTATTTTTAAGGTGTGTAGCGGTCTGGCCTACGGGTTTCTGACAGCCCAAAGCTTCCAGCCTGAGTTAAGCACGAAGCCTCACTGGTGGCGTGGAACTCCTGACAGGGTGGGTAAAGCACGGCCGTGCAGGCCGCGGGCCTTCCCCTGCGCTGCCTGAGAGCCGGGGGATGCCCAGCACCAGGAGCAGGGTGCTGTGGGTCACTGCTTCAGGTGTAAGTCTGGTGAAGATAACTCTTCTCCCCACCTCCAACAGTGCTTCCTCTAAAAATGCTAGGCTAGGCCTGGCCTGCAGGAGCGCGGCCCTCCTGTGTGTGTGCTGCGCCACATGCCAGACACAGGCTGCGTTGCTCGTTGCACAGAGCGTTGTTGAAACAGGCTGCAGTCATCAGTGAAGTTTAAAACCTCACTGACTCATCCCTTGGGAACGCTAAAGGTGCATTTTGGTTGCTCTGTTGCAGCCTGATGGGGTTTTCTTGTGATCCAGGCCCAGCCTGCTGAGGGAACTGCTGTGCTTTGTGTCAGTGGCAGATTTTATTGCGGCCCTGGGTAGCGTCGGACCTTGTGTTCCTGCAGCCACTGCCTTGCAGTGGGGTGACCTTGGAGCATTCATTAATTTTTCCAAGCTCCAGTTTTTCCCTGGATACTTTACAACTCTTTGTGCTATGCTTTGTTACTGAAACTGGACGCAAGCTAGCTGTTAATGGCATACAAACCAGGAAAGAACACTGCTATGGAAGTCCTACTGCTATTTAGTCCTTAGAACATATTCATTTAAAAAATATTCTAAATAATAATTTAACAAGTCAAAATTACAACTGAACCAAAGAGAGATCCCACAGAACTTTCAATGGATTTTATGCATCTCTGCACAAAGTATTTGGATGTACTGATTAGGCCTTATAAGGGGCTTCTTTTTGTCATCTTTAATAATTAGCTAATGCTGCTTCATCTGAGCACCGCCAGCACTGAGGGAATAGTATTTAGTTGCAGCTGCATCTGGAAAGGTTTGGAGTTTGACCATCCTCTATACCTGCATCATTTTTCCTACCAATAGTTGCTGCTCTGAACCTGAAGCAGCCCTTCTGGAAGTCCTGTCGTGTCAGAGGAATGCAGGTTCCTGTTTTGGGATTTTTGGTATCAGCATGATGAAGCTTCTCACCAGTAGATGAATCCGATGATCTTGCAGGTCCAAACATGATGTTTCTAACTAGTTTTGCATGCCTGCGCTGTTCGCTCTGCAGTGTGTTTTTGGTTCAGTGGCTCCTTAGAGGTGGCATGGGGGAATTGATTGAGAAAAGACATTTGGAGTATTAGCCCTATGCACCATTGACTCCAAATCCCCCAGACTGGTTTGGCAAATGATACGCAAAGACATTCTGCTGGTCCCTTCCCAGTGCTTGCAGGCATCCGTTAATTTCCACACATGCTCTTGGCTAGCATGCAAGCCCCTGTCATAGTTTACAGCTAATGCCACGAGACTCAAGCTGTGAAAGGAAAAGTCCAAACCACCAGCATTTGGACTGAAACACAAACATTTCCCTCTTGAATGAGATCGTTCTGACTGAGGAAGAGAGATGTAGGGAAGTGGCCAGAGTGCCGTTGCCCCAAACCTCTACTTCCAATTTGGGTGAGATACAAAATGACTGTTTTTGCATGTGGACCCTCAGTTGTGCATAGGGGTGCAGGTGGGCATGGTCTTGCTGTGTGGTCTAGGCGAGATCTGCCAAGGCCCATTTTACTCCCTAATTCCCAAACTGGTGTTTCTTGGCATGAAACCCATGCCAGGAGTGTTCCTGTCCCTCTTTGTGGCCCCTCTGGTCACAGTCCTAGACCTGGACTTTTTTTTAGCAATACCAATGTGGACCTCACTCAGCACCCCCGGATGAAAGCAGCTATGGACATCCATGCAGACCACCCCTCTGCTCTTGGGGCTTTACCCATACAGAATTTGGAGAGTGGCTTTGAGAGCGTGGGGTTCACGGTCTTCATGGCACCTGTCCTTTACTGGGAACTTTATTTCAGAAGCTGCGTCTCAGCCCTAGCTACATGGACAGCAAGGTGCAAGACCCCCACTGTGCTGTTGAGGGCTATTTTTTCCTCAGCAAATGAGCTGCTGTGCTTAGCAAGGGAAGGGTGGAGAAAGCTACTCCAGCCTTGGTGTTAGCAGGGATGATGGTGCTGGGAAGTGGTGACAGATATGACAGTGTTGTCCTTGAACTTGGCATCAGAGCTTGTGCTCTGGGATGCGTGGAGTTGAACCAGCACTCCTGGCCCTGCCAATCTGCCTCCCTGGGGAGGAGATACCCTCTGAACAGTTGAACTGACTTCAGCTGTGAGACCAAAGCGCAGCTCTGCTGGAAGGGAGGTCTCTTCCCAGTCATGTGGCCATTGCCTCAGTGTCCAGGCGCTGCGGGCAGCAGCCTGCGCAGGCCAGGCAGACCTGTGCCTTTCCCTGAGAGTGTCTAACAGTAGTTTCTTCTGTGGGGGGAAAGACTGTCCCAAATTGTGACCCTTCACCAGGTGTGGGACTTACTAACAGGAGGCCGAGCCATCACCCCCCCTCTGCTTGGCTGTGATGAGAGGAAGCGGCTGAACACCAGACTCTCCTCCAGGATCTGCTTCTGCTCACCAACAGTGATAGGAGTGATTGCCCACAAAACATGGGGCCTTGAACTCCCTGGAAATTGCATTTTATCAGTGAGCATCCACTGAGATGGATATGAAGCACTGGAGGGCAGTGAAGAGACAACCTTCTTCAGAGCAGTGATGGCTGCTGCTTCTAGGCCTGCTCCGTGGATGTGCTTGAGGAGTAAATCTGCGTGTCCTGGGAGCCACCTGCATGCCACTTCCTCCTCATTGCTGCTCCAGAGAGGTCCTGTCCAGGACAGACAATGCTTTGCTCGCTAATTGCGTTTCAGGACACATAATCCTTACTTCACACTTTTTCCCAGACAATATCTTTCCATATAATCTTAATGATTCCTGCTGCAATAACAAATAGGCAGCCCTGAGAATAACTTCACACTCAGTTGCTCGTGCCAAGAATCTCACCACTTGGCCCTTCTCTGGGTGTTTTCCCTCCAATCCATCTGCACAAACAGAAGTGGGCCAGTTCTGTGCCTCAGGAATGAGGAGATAAAAAGGCAATAATTTATTTTTCCACCAAAGCTAGAAGTATTTTATAGAATTTGCTAAAGTTTTTGTTTCAGGAAATTTCATCATGTCTCCAGGAAAAAAAAGCGTCTAATTGGCCTCAGATTTTCTAACTCCCTTTTCATTTTTGTAATATGAGGAGGTCTAGGTCATCTCAAGGTCACTGCAGTTAGTGTTGCTTTAGTGCACCTCTGTGGATACCTCGTTTCTGCAGCAGTTTTTCCTTTAAAAACAGCCCCAGCCTGCTGCTGTAACAGCCACTTTCTTTGGCAACCATTTGCATTCCTTTAGCATATGGAAATATTTTTAAAAACACATACCAGTGTATGCTGCTTATAGGTGAAACTCTCCATCAGAAATGGAGCAAATACTTGCAAACTATTTGAATGTTGTTATATATAAAAAATAATAATAAAAGCTTTTAACAGAAAGCTGCCATTTCCCATTATCTAGCTTGGAATTCTAGCTGATGTCAAAATAAAATGCTGGTGGTTATCAAATTAATAAAAATGTTTTGTCTGGGGGAAAAAAAAAATTTACCTCCCTCCCAAGACTTCCTGCTGCCTTGACGTGCTGGTTTACATAGCTTCAGTCGGTGAGTTCATTCCAGCCTTTTAGCTTGAGTTTTCTGATCTGTCCGGGCAAAGCTGTGGACTCAAATCTTTTACCTTAGGAAGAATTGATTTGTGGTATCTAGAAAATGGAACAAATGCTGTATATGCTCACCTGAAAGGCCACATTTTTCTAAGCAGGTGAGGCCAAAAAAGGATGGAAGAGAGGAGGTACTGTCCCTGTCCATTGCGAAGGAGCTGTAGCACGGAGGAGAAAAGGTAGTTTACATCTTGCAGAAAGTCCGTGGCCAGATCAGCGTACTGCTTTAACCTCTGTGCGAGCCTTGTGTACAGCAAGGCTTTCCTTTGGACACGGGCATCTTAGAGTTATTGGAGTTATTGGCTATTTCCGTTCTGCATATACAACAGAGCGGATGCACTCTACGTGCACCCCCATGTTGTATTCATTTAGGTATGTTTCTTCATACTGCTGGTGTCAAAAACCAACAAAACTTCACAAATTCACAAATGAAATGCCCAAACACAAATGAAAAGTGGTCAGGAGAGTCTAGGCAGGCACCGTGACAAAGGAGATGCTGACACACAGATGTGCTTCCTGATCCCATCCTCAACACACAACAAAATCTTTTAAATTTTCTAGTAAAGCTGAGGAAGAACAAATTGTCTGGATCTGGGAGAGAAATGGAGAAGACAGGGCAGTGTGCTGCTCAGCATCTTCCCAAGTATGGGAAAGGCTTGGTGGAAATACGAACCAACTCAAGGAGCAAGAGACAGCAGCATGCAGCTGCCAAGTAGCTAGTTTAGCTGCACTATTTCGTATATTTGCCAAAGCTATGGGGATTGTTGCTGGAGTAGGAGACTGGGAAAGGACCTTAGGAGATGATGATCTTATGCTAGAGAGTTTAATTATGAGCAGGACTTGGAAAGGGATCAGTGTGGAAGTAGTTGTGTTCCTGTGGGATTTTTTAGGCAAGCATGTGGTTAAGCAGAGTGCCAGGGCAAATCCTGGTACTGAGGTACCCGTGTATTTATTTCTTTTGGGGGAGGGGAAAAAAAGGCTGTGTGAGAGCCTCTGAGCTGCAGTTTGAGTCCCTTGCTTGCTGGAGATGCGCTGGTCCTCACTTCCTCCCAGCTCTGATTTTGGGTCACACCTAGCAATCCATCTGGAAATGTGGTAAAGGTGCAGGTTTGGGGGGGAGGGCTGCATTGTTCGCCTTGCAAAAATGTTTTCTTTTCATTCAGCAGCATCCTTACTGCTCTGTGAAAAAGCTACTGTGTGCCCACTGCTAGTGATGTCTTAAGAGAGAGCTATACTGGCCTGAACGGCAAGAGAGGTCAAACTTTGCTTTGCTAAAGATCACATTTCAGAGAACGGAAAGGCCATAAATGCCTGTGCTGGTTGTCTTGACAGGGTTAGGAAAGAAAATTGAAACAGAGTAGAGAAAAAAATCATATATTCAGGGCAAGAGCAGCAATGAAAGAATACCAAAATTAGCCCTGCATGACCAGCAAGGCAAATAGCGACGCTGAAGAATGAATTCACCTTTCCTTCAAAGCTGTATTTACAGGGGCTGGTTTGCTGCAGAAATGGACTGTCACAGGCACGGGGTTACCAGGTGCCGGAGCTAATGTTATGTGCAAGCATGTGCTTGCTCACATTCCCTCCTTATAACGCTTTGTGCTTGATCAGTTTTTCCATGTTTTTGCATGAGCTTACTTTGGAAGATGTTGGTGAGCGGACAGGTGTTCCAGGACAGAGGGTGCAGGGGAATTATTTCTGTAGCAGAAAATCTCTCGGTCCCATTACTGGGCAAGAAAATAGACTAGATGCCCTTTTGAATGTTGCTCTCAGTGTATTTGCTAGGATGGATGCAGTCCCAAAATATGGCTATTTGCAGTTTTGAGTCCTTAAATGTGAACTTCTTGCTTGTGCTGGGCTTGCCTCTTCTATACTGTTCCTCCTGCTTATTCACACTTTGTGCTTTGTGTAATTCCTGGGAAAAACAGTAAGCCTCCAAGCATTTTGCACTAGAAATGTTGTGCTTTAGATGTGATGGGGGTCCTGTTTAACACAACCTCAGCATGTAAACGTGTGAACAGGGTGCCCTGGGCTGCTCAGTGACATTCTGTCACCATGACAAATATCATCGAGCAAGTACAACAAAAACCTGCCCAAACTGTTTGGTTTGCTTGGTTGCTGTGGTTCTTTTGGGGGGCATAGTTGCTTTGCATGGATGCAAGAGGCAAAGAAAATATAGAGGTTGTATTTGGTAATAAACCTTATAGCAGCCCATTTTCTTGAGGAGTGATGCATAAGAGAGGCAGCAGAGCAGACTCGGAGCAAAGCGTTTTTATACTTTTCTCTTTTCTGTGTCTTTTTTTTTTTATTCTCTGCTGTTAACCTGAAATTTGACTTGTGTCAGCATAGTGTTTTGGAGTTCTGTGTGTTCTCTGGTAACTTTTCACAAGAGAAAGCCTGGCTTTGTTAGATATAAACTCTGCCATAACAGAAATTCAGATGGCAATCGAAGGGTGAGGTAAACTTGCCAAGCACGAGGAAGAGCTGGAGCAGGGGCAGAATTTCTGAGCAGCAAGAGTGAGTATGGGCTGTGGGTAGCCTTCCGTCTCTTGGAGATGTTGGTTCTGGTTCAGTTCAGATACTCATCTGCTTGTTCACGACTTCACATGAATCATTTAATTCAGCCACAAAAGGTCCTTGATCTTGCTTAGGGGCCCTTCTTCCAGAGCCGTATACAAAGGAAATTTTTGTAGCTATTATTGCAGGGCTTAAGTTCTCTCTCTCACGACCAGACACATGGCCTAATATCTGTTGGCAAGCTGGGAATACAAAATGAAACACCATTATATATGATCTATTTACAGCTGAATATGTGCTGGTGCTGATCCATCTGTGTTTCAGGCCACGTGCCACTTGGGGTATACTGGGAGGGAAGCCCATTTAGAAAACAAGACCTTTCTACTGATGGTCTTGGATAAGATCTTTCGCCCTCAAGGTTTCATTTTTCTCCTGCATCTGATGACCACTATGAGACAATAGCAAGGCTGAAGCCAGAATTTTAGCTTTGAATAGTGATTTCCAACAGTTCAGCCCTCATTTAGGGTCCAGGTTGGATAGCTGGGTTTTCAAAAAGGCTCTATGTTTGCTCTCACACGCTTTTCAAAATCTGAGCAGCGTGCAGGGACTGGCTTTAAGCAAAGCTTTTGAAAATTGTGTCCCACTTGTAGTTGCTCAGAGGTCTGAATCCCACAGGTCAATATATTTGAGCATCTTTGCAGGTTGAATGTGTCCCTTGTACCCAGCTGGTTTTCTGGTGAGCATATCATGATTTGTACGTTCTGCTTCACCCTCACCACATTCAGCTGTATTAGGCAAGTAAGAGAATGGACAAAGATGCCAGTAATAAATACCATATTTTTTTTTTTCTGTTGGTGAGTTTCCTGCAAGTACCCATTTCTAAGAGGCTTCTAGTCAGAACAGGCTGAACGCTCCATACAACTGTATTTCAGCTTGCAGAGTGCTGGTGAATTATTTGCCGTGACTGCCCTTTGGCTATTTACTGTGAGTTATGCAGAGTGAGTGATTAATCATGTACATTGGGTGCTTTTGTTTTGTTTTACTTTTTCACTCCATGACCGGATAACTGAAACAAGAGCAATGAAATAAGGAAATTCAAGTTGCCACATAAAGACGTCCAGCATGAATGCTAGAGCCAACACACATTCATGCAAGAGCTGGCGAGACTTTTACTTCTTCCACTACCTCTGTGACATTTTGGCAATTTCAGAGCCCATTGCTGAGTTTTTAACTTGTCCCATGTGACACAATCCAAATACGCTGGGCCATGCTCCTTCTCAGTTACTGCAGTGATAGAGCAGTCTTCCAGATGATACTCCTTTTTAAGGAAAATCAGTATTTTTTTGTGTGGAAGAACTTAGTGGACTGGATGTGTGTCCTTTTTGCTCAGCCAGCGCTGCGGTGTGGTGTGAGAAGAGCGTCAGCATTCATATGACCAGCGGGGCCATCAGTTGAAGGTAACTGGGGACACGGCCCTCAGGCTTATTTTAGCTTATTCTGAGGTAATCTCCATCACTGTCACCTGTGCCAACTCAGCGGCCTTAATTCTCCATCTTTGAGGAGAGGTCAGCACAAATTCAGCCTGATTCCCAATAATAAACCCCTACCATTAGGAAATGCATGTTGCTACATGGGGTGACGGCATGAGAACTCTTCTCAGATGAGACCCTCCGCTTGTCCAGGTCACTTACAGGCTGGTGCATGCTCTACTTTGGATAAGCTTGGAGAAAGCAAACTGGCTTGTCAAACAGGAAAATTTGGGTGCAAGGTGGAGATTAGTGTGAACTGAAGTGTTTCTTGTACATACAATATGAAAAACAATGTAAAGCATGTGATGCAGTGACCTCAAGCCTATGGCTGAGTAAAACTAGGAAAGACATTTACAACTGAAGTTGCTATTGCTCTCTTTGGGTTTATATTCCCTGTATAGTCAATTTTTATTACTTACGTGCATACCTGTTCATTATACAGCTCTCTTAGCTGCATCTCTGAATCTATTGCTTATAACTAGTTTGTGAGCACCTTCAAAAAGAACCTCTTCCAAATGCATATCATCCAACTTTCTCTGTGGGTAAAGATCCTCTGCCTCCTGCGGTAGACTTTTTTTGGTCCCCATTTTAAACTAATGGGAAAAGATTTTGGAAAAACTTGGTATGACATTTTGAAATCACAGTGTGTGAAGATGAATTTGGAGGTGTTGCAGAACCACTTTGCAATCCAGCTACTGAGTTTCAAGCAGTTCAAGTCGTACCCCAGAATAAATATCTTAAAAATGGTTAGCTGGTGTTGAAATTTTTAGTTACGATATTTTCTATTACCATCTTACATTGTCATTCACAGAATAAAAGCTCCATGCAACTGCAACAGTGATCCTTGGCGGCAGGTACAATGGGAAGACAGTAAGAGACACGTTGCTTCGGCAAGCCTGGAACCAGTGTTCAAAGTAGAGCAAGGAAACAGAGGAGCAGAGAAGCCGGCACATGCAGGTTCATTTAATTGGCCTGGTATTTCTTCAGGTATGTTTGAGTCAATACTTCGACCTTTGATCACATTTTAAATGAAATCTGGAGTTGTTCGTTGCACACTCTCATTGCACAGTTCTTAATTGTGTGGGGGTTTGTTTTAGGCTTCCTTCTTTCTAACGCTTGTAAGGCTCTGTCTTGACTTTTAAGTAGTCAGGAAGATTTGGACTGCTTGTCTGGGTCGTTCCCTTGATAGGGAAGAAGAGTGGAGTCTATTTTCAAAATCTCTTATTTGTAAGTTATTTACACCCTTGGATGGGATTTTGATGGCAATGCTGACGCTAATAACAGGTGCAGATCTATTTTCAGAGCTTCAGCATGATCAGCACTGTCTCTCAGCACCTCCAGCCAACAGCAGTCGATTCTCTGCCCAAAGCATCCCATGACACTGCGGTTCAGAGTCCTAACTCTTTCCCAGCATAAAATGGGGCCCCACTGCAGAGAACATGAGCTTGGCACACAATTTGGAAATCATTTCTCTCGCATATATTCAGCCACCTGGCTCAACTGCTGATTAAGTAGGTTGTTCTCCTCGCTTATTTTTGGTGCCAGTCCAACTAGGGTTGTCTTTCTGACAAAGAGAATGAAAGAGCCCCTATTTGCTTATCAAGCATGTAAGGAATTCCTAGCATTTATATTGACCAGACATGTCTCCCTCATCCCTAGTGAGAAACCCTTTACTTACTTGTAATGAGCACATGACTTTAGGTATGTTAGATAGGTGTCCTGTCCTTGCAGCATGTCCCCTTGGAAGCTTTCAAATGTTTGTTTCAAAATCTTGCGTGGAAACAAAATGTTTTGGAAGGAAGCAGAAAGCATTATTTTCACTTCAAATGAAATACGATAACTTACCAATATTGTTTTGGCTAGTCTTCTCCAGTGCTTTATCATGTTGGTTTATACACATCCATTGCTGTTGTTACATCTGATGTTATCAAGAATAGAAGCCTTTCTTTTGGGAAATGGGCTTTCTTTGTTAACTTGTCTTCTCCCTTTTGGCTTGGCTGTTAAATCAGATAATAAAATCAAGCACAGAAAATAAGATATTTGAAATTTAATCTGCACAAAGCATGGAGTTCTGATGAAATGGAGGGGGAAGATAGCTGTGAAAATATATTGTGACTATTTTAAGCGGCTGGTGAAATGTGAATGTTTACCTGGACAAACCATTTTACAGTGCTTTAGCTTCTCCAGTTTGGCTCCAAAGACACATAGAAATAGAGCAAAACATTAAATTATAAATGCATTCTTAACGTAAGGTTAGAGAATAAAACTGGCAAGATGAAATCTGGCACTTCCAGGGAGCATATCCTATCCCTTGTCTAATTCCAATGATTTGTGTGAAGCAAAGTTCCTTATGTGGGGGATTGCACAACTTCTGTGGTGTTACATGCAATTACCTTTTATTGCCTAGACAAACTGTCAGAGCATTAACCTGAGGTTTTCCATGTAATGTTCCAGATGCACATCCCCCTCAAAAAGGCCCATAATTCAGCTTATTTATAGCCGAATAAAAATAATAATAATAAAAAACCAACAATGCCTCCAAATAGAAGTCAAAGTTCACAGGGATTGGCTAGTACAACATTTTAAAGCCTAGTTCTCAGCAGGTTGTAGGACTGTAGAGAGACCATAATAGGATATTGAAATGTTTTTTTCTTTTTCAGACTTGGCAATGAATTCCGTGACATCCCGTTACAATTTTATGAGCTGGTTGAGATTGTCATATTGCATTAGCTCCTGACGAGCCTCTATGCAGGGAGGCACACAAGCCCGTGTGTTTTGTCCACTTACGTGCAATGCCAGAGATAGGTGGGTAGGTTTTTGTCTCATTTACTCATGTAGAAGGAGACAGTAGAAGCAACCTACAAAGCAGCCAGCTGTTGTGTCCTGCTGCCACAAGGGGCTATCTCAGATCCTTGAAAATACCAATGTGAACCTTCAATGCGAGCACCAGTCCACACATGGAAATGCACATTTGGAAGCCAAAACCAAAGGAATGAATCTGTGAGCATGAGCCTACTGTCCAGGCAAGAGCAGTTGTCCTAGGTGTGGACTGATACCCCATGATATTGCAGCCTATGGTGATCTGTAAACAGACCTGCTCCAGCATCTCACCTGTATGAACTGACTGGCTTTGCCTGTTCATAGAAAAAGCATTAATGGTCCACCTTCCATGCCTTCTCTGAAGTGTTTTATGTGCTGCTTCCCTTCATGCAGAGTAAACAAGTAAATGGACTGAAGGGACTTTTCTAGGTGGTAGTTATATACATAACAAAAAGGCACATATGACCTGTCATCTGTTTCTTTTTCCCAATGAACTGCAAAATCAACACACAAATATGTTTATACGAATAGGCCAGAAAAACAGCTGGCTCATCAAATAAAAGGGGCATGTTGGCTCTGTTAGGCCAAGTGTTCAACTGGATCCCCTGTATTTATAAAGTGAGAAAGTAGAGCATATTTGAAAATGCAGGTGTATAAATATTTCTGCCAGACCTGATGAAGTATTTGAAGTCTCCCTCAAGCCGCTGCTCTGACTCACCACTTCCCAGCATGTGGGGAATGCTGCCTTGTGGGCAGCAGCAGTCCAGTTCCTGCAGCCAGCAGCGGCCATGGCCCTGGGGTTGTCGTCCTGTTGGGGGGCTGCTGAGGAGCACCGTAGGACACCCCTCGGTCTGACCTTGACTCTACGAGCATGATGGAAGTGAGGCCAAGTAGCAAGTGAAATCTGGGATGGAGGCTTCATCCACGGTGGAAGCAGTAGGTTGACTCTGTGGAGGTGCTTCAGGCAGATGTGGAGCTGACCGTTTGTTTCCTTGGCCTGGCATCCGTGGAAGAAGGCTGCAACTTAACTGCCAACATGGAAAAACCGTCTCAGTTCTTAAGTCTAAACTTCAAAGGCGGTCATTATATTTAATGTTACAACCCCCCTAATAATCCTGAGGAGGGAGAGCAGAGCAACAACGCTGGCACTGATGCAAACTGCAGACTCAATGCAAATATTATATTAGATACTTCCCAGCTATGACTTCCTCTGGAGTGCTGTCTCTGCTGCACATGGAAAAGTAAATCCTTTCATAATAAAACACATGCATACACATACACACCCAGGCACACACCTGCAGAGCCTTAACGCAACCGTTGCATAACACAGGCTTTCTCAGCAAAGCTAGCACAAGGGTTTTGTCCCTAATGGAATGATGATCCCGTGGTTTATCTAAGCTGCAGCCAGCACAGGGTATTATGCTTATAAAAAATAAGGTTTTCAATATTTCATCTACTTTCCTGTACATAAAGTCCACAACTAAACAAAACAATTATTAATAGCTTTTCCTCGGTTACAGTTTTTTTGTTGTTGACATTGAATGGGCCTTCTACATGGAAACTTTGACTAAATGATAAAAACTTTCTGAGCTGAAGGGACAGGAAGAAATGGAAGATCCATGGTAGAGTTTGAAACCAGAGTAAAGTTTAATAACCTAAAGCCCTAAAACCAGTTGAACATTTTCTTCAAACTTTACCAGTATAATATATTTTGTCTTTGAAGAAAATCTGGCAAATTTTGTGCCCAACGGAATTTTGTGGGCAAGCTTCCTCTAAGGAAGAAAGGGAGCTGGTTGTAATATTAATGATATTCCACAATTAACAAAACATAATCTGAAGCTATCAAGCTAATGATAAACTTTCATGCCAGAAATGGAAGTGTTACATTTCTACCAAACTCTCGTGCCAATGTTACTTCAGGAGCCTTGTGAGCAGCCTCTGCCACTGCACTGACTGAATTATGTGACTAAAAGGCCAAATCTTAACCTTTTTTTGGTATATTTTGGTATTTCTGAGCATAAAATTAAGTCTGCATGCAAGCGTGTCCTGGCTGAAGGCCTGAGAAGGAGTTTCAGCTGAGAAAAAATAATGTTTAAGACATGATCCTGCTTTATGGAAAATTGTGGCACAGTTCCTGCTTCTTTCACAAGGAACTGGGCTTTGCCCATGATATTTAGGTTACATGGCCAGTAAATTGCCTTGTACTGAACTTAGATTTAGAATTTAGAGAATGTTTCTGTAGTTCATGGTGAAGGAAGCAGCTCTCTGGTGCAAACGATGCAATGTTTCCGCTTGGATCTTAGAGTTTAATTTCATTACGTGATTAGAATTTTCTAATTTAGCAGACTCTATTGATATCTTAGAAGAGCTCATCCAAATTCCATGGACTCTCAACAATGGCATAACAACCTGCACTGAATTTGTTCCTGCAAGTCTTGCCAGTCATCTTTCTCTCTCACTCATCGTGACACTAATGAAAGCCACTAGATGTCACTACTATATAGCACTAATAAAGTTAAAATAATATTTTTCTGGCAATAAATGTCCTGACTCATAAGGAAGTTGGGTTATAAAAGCCGTGGATAGTTTGGATTCCTTCCAGTTAAAAAACAAAACAAAACTTTTTTTTTTTAAACTAAAAATATTGGATTCAAGTTCAAAACAGTCATTTAACAAATAACATTGACTTGTATTTTAAAAGGAAAAATACTTTGAAGTTAATACCAAGTAAAGAAACATGGTCTGTGGCTCTGAGAACTGAAATGATGGGAAAAAATTATATCTGCAGGTCTACAGTGCTAAAGACGAGGCTTGACTAAATGTAGGGTTGGGGACATTCACGAATACTCATATTCTCTTGCTCAACCAGAAAGTGAGGCAAAAGGCCAGTGAAATAATAGTAACAGCAGTAATAATATTATATATTTATATGGTGCCTTTCATCTCCCAGATTTCCACACTGCAGTGTCTAGCTGACTGCAGATACAATAATCACTTCACTCACCACCGACATGGAACCACCCTTGGCAAGGCCATGGCAGCTGTCAAACAGCACATTAAGAATTACTGCTTCGAAAGATCACGAGGGCTTTTTTGAAACAGGTAAAGTGTATTTTAATGGGGGAGCTTTGTGTTTGTCCATACTGCTGGGGCTATGTCAAGTTCTCTCATGCTCTCATGTGTTTCTCTCCTCTGGAGGGGGAGGGTGTTTTTTTTGTTGTTGTTTTGTTTTTTTTTTTAAAGACTTTTGTTATTGAAAAGTTGGCAGGTGAGCCGAACTTTAACTGGTCCTGAGAAGAAATTTAATGTCCCTCAAGTGACCATCTGATTATCCCTTACTGTTACCTTACTGAATCCTTATAGTTTTCTTTTGATGTTACCTAGGCAAGAACCAGCCAGCTCTGACACTGCCACGGGGTAATGAACACGCTGAAATCCCAATGGTGGAAGATGCAGAGAATGTACTAGATTCTGCCTGTGTGGAAGAACTGAAATACTAAGAAAATCCTCAGCTGAGGTAGGGCCTCTCTGATGTCTCTTTCTGTGGAAACTCTTTTTTTTTGAACATGAAGACTGTGAGGTTCTTTTGAAATGAGATGGGGTGGGGGTGGCAGGGAGGAGTTCCCCCCACCTTTTGTCTACTAGTAAGTGATACGAACATCTTTGTGCAGTTTGGTAACCAGCGTTATTCTGTGTGTAATTGCCTACTGTGTGTTCTTCTCTAATGACGCTGTTTTAACATTACTTAGAATGACTTAGGTGGATAAATCTATGGTTTGGAAAGCACTATGGGGCTATAGGTGCTGTATCACTGTAGACTTCTATTAAATACCTGGTATCCAGACAAAGAATCATCCAAAGACACTCACGGATATACAATGTAAGTAAAACTGGAGGGAATGCCAATCGGCCTTTCTCCTTGTGACTAGTACTCTAGAGTTTGTATGTTCTAGGTCTAGGTAAACTCCCAGATGAAGAAGGAGTGAGACAGAAACAAGGCAAAGGCAGGAATAACTCACTTCCCAGGCTCAAGTTACCAACAAAACCATGAAAGCCTCAGCCTGTAGTATAAATTATGACCTATCAACTCAACCAGAGTCATAATAAGAAGGGAGGAATCAGATGAGTAAGGCAATAGGGGAAAAGCAAATACTGTGAGTAATGGCAACAAGAGGTTAGTTCCCTAGAAGTTGTCTAACCACATTAGATAGCACAGCTTAGTGACTGAGTCTGGGCCCCGTGTCTAGAGAATAAATCAAATGTTTTTTTTTTTTTGTTGTTGATAAAACATTTTCTCCACAGCAGATGGATTTAATATTTCCTGGATCCATACTGTTTAAGACTTGGAGTGGGGATGCTTTTCCAGGATTGCATTATTGATGGCTTTGTTTCTAAGGGATGCAAACTCAGAGTTCTCCTAGGACTTGTTGCTATAAACTGTTAAGCAAGTATTTTTGTCTCTTCTTTGTTCCCTCCCTCCATTTGTTGACTTATGTGTTTGCTCCTGATCCACTTCACTTCTCTGGGACAAGTTAATTCTTCCCACTCTGACTGCTACTTGCTTCTCTCCCCTGCTACTACCATACCTCTCAGCTGTCTGTGTTGTCAGGATTTGCCCAGATTTTGCCAGGTAGACACTGGTGGCACTGAGCTCCCCACTCTCATTGTGACATCTCCTTTCTTCTCCAACTATCTCCCAAGTTATTCTTTGCCCAAAGCAGGAAGAAGGGCAGAGTACTCCCAAAGTGCAGTATTTTTCTGAAGGGTACCTCCCAAAATAAGGCTCTTTAAAGCAGGTTCTGTGTATGGCTATGTCTAGTTGGTGCATAAATACCTGTGTCTCCCTCAAGATCATGTAAATTCATAGCTATCAACATGCTAAGAGGTATAAAGTGATATGTGGTCAGCTTCTGAGCTGTGTTGTTTTTATATGAGTCAAGCATCTGTCCAGGGCTCTTTAATGAAAGAGGGAGAATGTTTCTGGGCTAACTCACCACCACAATGCTTTTTCACATGTGAATTGTCATTCAGCCATGTCTTACCTTTCAGCTTTGTCAGATGATACGGGATTTGCAACAGACTTGAGCAGTATAACCTTTCAGTCCTGTGAATAAGCTGTAGGGAGCTCTCTTCTGTGCTGTGAGCCTGCCAATTTAGGCTCCTTGCTGACCAGTTTACACTCTAATCAAACATGAAATTCAAACTGTGTAGGTCAGAGAAGGTTTTTTGGCAAGTCTAGTTGGGAATCTACAGTAGACCCGCCACTACAGAGACCTAGAAGTATTTCAAGAAGGTAGTCAAAGCTAACTTGATGTTAATATGTGTGTGTGTGTGTGTATCTTCAAACTGACAAAATTTTAACTCCCAGAGAAATGGGGAGACTGGGAATACCCAAGACTGGCTAAGTGCATGAGAGCTGCCCTGCTGTCCCAAAGAGAAATTCCCATTCCTACCAGCTCTGATGTGGAAAGCAGTTATTTTAAATGGCAGGAGGACAGAGTGGCTGGGAGGACAGGACAGCTTTGAATGTGAAGAAAATACTTTTCCAAAATGATCCATGACTGTCTGTGAATCCTTCAAAATCAATCTTTACACAGAAAGTAGACTGATTATGTATAAGTCAAGCAGTGAGTAAAGATTCTTTATAAAGTACCCTAATTGTTTTTTTAGGACATCTACTGCTTTCCTGTTGAGACAAAGTTTGTATTATATTTTTTCATCAAAAATACATAGACAATTAAGAAGCAAGATTCTCCTATGATGCTTTTGCTGTCCTTCAGTTATATGAAGGGAGGGGACTACAAACATTTTTGGCTAACATAAACATTTAGCTGTTAGTGACCTTTTTTTTTTTAAAAAAAAAAAAAAAAAAAAAAAAACTAACTCATTAAGTGTAGCTGAATTTAATTTCTTACTCAGACTGTAAATCTTTCCTCTCTGTCTATCTCTAGCCCACTTCATCTTACTTCAGCACTTCCTGCTAGGTATATGTGGTGTTCACAAGACAGTGTTATTCCACAATGACTAAGTTGTCCTGAAGTGTGTTATGGTTTAATAACAACAGGAATTAGGTTTGCTGCTACCAAAACCATTTTATTATGACACATCCAAAGACATAAAAACCCTCTTGTGCAATAATAAAGGAAAAAAAAGCTCTTTCCATCCACTTGTACAAAAGAAGCCTCAAGAGATTATTACCATAATAAGAAGAAAACAAACATGATTCAGTTTAGAAAAATGTAGCTAATATGTCTAAAGGAAAGTGCAAGTACTTAATCCGACAGATAGAAATTTGGGAAGCAGTATTATTGGACATGACCTGTGACTAGTGGGGAGACAGAAAATCAAATATTAAATAGATAATTATGCTTTCTGCTGAGATGGCACTGCCGTCGTGAGATTTGAGGTATGATATTCAGTTGTGTGTATTCCAATTGGGTGGAAGATGTGAATGAGTTGGTGAGGAGTAAATAGCCTTAAAAATAATCAGATGAGGAAGATTTTTTAAAAAAAGGGCTGGGGCAGAGGGCATAATTAATAAGAAAGTAAGTATTGAGAATTTGGCTAAGTGATGGCACAAGGAAGTGTGAAGGAGTTCAAATACACAAAAAGCTTAAGAGGGAAGAGGAACCACGCAATGCAACATGAGATGGAATCTGAAAGTGAGAGAAAAAATTTTGGGTCAACTAGAAAAAGAAGACTGGAACATCTCAAGACTTTTTTTTTTTTTTTTAAATAATTTTATTTAAACCAAACACATTAAAGTGCTGGGAAACATTAGACTAAACAACTTGATTAACAGTTGGGCAGGAGGCAGGGAGAAGGGATAAAAATGGAGAAATTAGGTCAGTCTTATACATCTCTAATTTCAGGGCTGATTCGGTCTCATCTCACTAATGTGCTTGGGGTTATCTTGTCTGAACTTCAGTGGATTGAAAGGTTGGGTCAAGTTTAGAGAAGTTTATCTGAGTTTTCGCATAGAAGTACTGTGAACTTTTAAAGTGGGGCAGATAAGGGGTTGTTGCCTCTGGAAAGCTTCGTAGTTACTCAAAAGTTTGAAACAGAGGGTAGAACTTCCTCTCATCAGCAGCCCTTTCAATCTTAGGCAACTAAGAGCTATACCCTCAAAGCTACTGTGGATGCTGAGTTAGGGCTACCCTATTTAGTTAACCAAGGTAAATCTGTAACGTACAGTTACAAAAGTAAGCACAAGCTTCCTTCTGTTTTGTCACTGTGCCCACTCTGGCTCAATATCAGAGATGAAAAAATTGGAAGTTACATATTATTGATAGTAAAGTGTTAATCGGATCTTTTCAGACCTTGCAGTGAAAGGTTCATTTTGGTTCAATTCTTATTTTCTCCAGCCTATTTGCACAGCTTTCCTTATTACGCAGAGTATCAGACAAAAATGCTAATATTTGAGAAGTTTTCTGATTGCTTGTGACCTCTGTTTCACCTGAGTAGGAGTCATGGAGATATACAACCAAAAGTTTTCAGGAGCCTCCAGAGCACAGGAACTGAGCGGCATGACCTGCAAGTCTCCCGGTCAGTGGCCTTCGTATGGGCTGACACAGAGGCAGACGGGAAGTGAGAGTTCACTGAGAAACAACACATCCGTGTCGGTGCGCCGAGGCACGGGATGCCAGCCTGAATTCCTGACGTGTTAGCGTTTGAGCCGCAGGCTACTGCCAATGGCTCTCCGGCCAAGCCAGGCCAAACAAAAAGTTCCTATTGAATGTTAAAATTAGAAATAAGATATTACTCAGTTGGATATCACAATAGTAGCGGTTCCTCACACTTACTCACAATTGTTCTAACAGGTTTAGGGCTGACTCCATCCTCTCCTTTCCAGAGGGCGCAGGACTTGACCCTATTTTGAACTCTCACCATTCTCTTCTAATGCGGTAGGCTACAGCACTGCACAGTGTGGAGTCCATAACAATGAAACAGTGATGCTTTTTTTCCTTGAACTTTTTAAGAAACAAGGGTCAATTTTTAATAAAAAACCTGTTTTAACGGTGCTTTGAAACTCTCAGGTAGATACATCTGTTTCACTTACATTTGTCTGGGGACAGGGATGTAAAGAAAGGGGACAAGCAGACTGGGGAAAACTGGTCAGCAGAGCTTGGTGTACTATGCAGTTGTCTAGTATAACAAACAAATGACTTAGAGATGGCTAATATCCTAAAGTTTCATGTTTGTAGCACAGAAGGACTCTCTGTTCTGTTTGTAGAGCAATAAAAAACGCAATTCATGAGTGAAAATCATTTGTACTAACATGTAGACTTTGAGAAGAGGCAGACAGAAGGACAGAACATACCCATAGAGCACCTGGTTCCTTGTTTTGTTTTCTATCTCTCAGTTTCAGTTCTTTGTTTCTCCAGCATTGGTTACATACCTAATACTACGGATCTTTGATGTAGAAGGCATGTGATGATCTGCAGCTTGAACTAAAAGCTGGCCTTGAAGCTGGGACTATAATAACTTTGTGTTGTAGATGGGCTTGTCCCAATGGGAGAACTATGACATGCACAAAAAGCATACTTTGCTCTTCCAGAGTTCAATTCTTTTAGTTTAAATTAATGAAAAAAGGGTGGTGCATCGCAGCAGAGCTTGATTTGTCTGTCACTGTGGAACAATGAGCAATTAAGGCTACATTATTATCTGAACCTGGCTTGGCCAGGGTTCTCTGCAGCTGCAGACTTGAGAGCAACATTAGAACTGGCTCTATTAGATATGACTGCAGTGGGAGTTTATAGGATGGGGAGGGGTGATTGTTAACTTGAATTGCATACTTCTGGGTTATTTTTTCTTTTATTGTCGGTAATGAAATTCTTTTTCTTGCTAAAACTTAGGACTGCTCTCCAGTCAGCAGCCTGGGTGTGTAGTGGGGACTACACTACGCTGCCTGCCCACCATGATAATAGCTCTCTTGTGTCATGGCTGGCATGCTTCTGTGCATGCATGATCATCATTTTTTTGCCATTGGGTGAGACTTCTAGATCAAAGAGGTTTATGAGCAGAACCTCCAATGTGTTTGAGGTTTGCCCATCACTGCACGATACTTCCCAAGAGCACATTTCCTCATTAAAAAGTAGCCAGACTTGTTCCTGACTGCATTATGGTTAGTTTTGATTCAAGGCTGCCTCCAGAATCAATGGGAGTGTGCTCTTGGAAAGTACTATACAGAGATGGGGAAACCTCAAACATTTTGGAGGTTCAGTTTGGAAACCTCTTTGGTTTGGAAGTCCACCAAAAGCATGTCATGAGATGGTTAGAAGGCTGGGTGGGGTTTACGTCTGAGGATAGAGTGCAAAAGTGAGAATTGTTTAGCTTGGAAGGAGAAAGGGCTAGAGAGTATGTGAGTGAGGTGTTTAAGAAAGATACCGTGAAAACTAATCCACTCCTCAAATTAACATTGCTCCCTAATATGAGAGCAAGGGGTTAGTTAGTGAAAATGAAACAGGGAAAATATTTCAACGTGAACCATTTAACTTGGTCCTGATCTCTAAAGGCTGTAGGCAAGCAATGGATACAAACAGCACAATCTATCAGAAATAGGGCTCATTTTGAGACTTGTGTGCCCCTAAGCAAAGTTTTCTCTCTGTCTGCCTCCTTATCTCCCCTGTGCGACTTGTTCATGAAGGTTATAAGTAAATTAGAGTGGAGAATCAGTCCTAATCATATGCTGGTAAAGCTGTTCACTCAACAGGGCTTCAGTCCTGGTGGTGCATGTTAAGATTTTCTTTGGTACCTGATCTACCACAGGTTTTTGTACAGCTTTCCTAGAAACAGGAGGGGCAGACTTTGGACTGTGTTCAGGCACTTAACGATGAAATTGAGTGTCCGATGGGATTTTTGAAAGTACCTACTTGACAAAATCCTGTTAGGAATCCAGTCTCCAGCTCCTTTTGAAACTTCTGCCAGATTAATTATTTCCATCCCGAGACCTTATGCACAAAAAGTTCTGGTGGTCTTTCATTGTGCCTCTGAGTAATACAACAGGTTTATTGGTGCCTCCTCCTCTTAATGATGCTTTGTGGCAGTGGACATGTCAGCCCTTGAGATGCGTAGATAGTAAAAAAGAAATAAAGCTTAGAAGGATTAGATTCTGGACAAACGTAAGAAAGAAATCCTCTCTGTTCTGGAGAGTGGCTCTTTATCCAGACCTTTCAGACCAGCAGCAGTGTGACAGTTTATTCCAAGAACATTTCTGGGTAGAATATCTACTGCTAAGTTTGTCTTCTTTTACTTTACCTAAGTGCCTCTTCTTGTTCTCTTCAAAAAGCTCATGATGCACTTAATTTTTTGCCCAGCCAAAACCAGGACAGGGGAGTTGTATCCTGAAGTACTTTTTCCCCTCTGTCTTCCCAGGCTGGAGCTGCTTGGCAGCCTGTAATCGAGGTGAGGCAGGACGTGGGTACTCACCACGGGCACGGGAAGGACGGTGCCAGGCAGTAGGCTGCTCTGCTGCCACTGCAAACATCTGTTTTGCCTAAGCTGCTCCGAGCCTTCAGTTGGTCATGAAAATAATATTGCCAATGCCTGGAGAGGTTTCTCTTAGGAACTGTTAAAACAGTTTACACACATTATACTTTGAGGACCTAGAGCAGGGCTTCAGAACTGCAACTGACAGAAAAATGCAGAGGTGCTTTACTTATCTGAAAAGAAAGCACTAATGAAAGTTTTAAAAAGCCTCCCATGTCTGGAATAGCACTGCTCGTGGGTAAGAGGGGTACAGCAATGGATCCTTTTCCTGTAACAGGTATGAGATGTGCTTTCCTGAGATCGGGCTAATATGAAGCCCCCTGTGATTAATGTAACTCACCACTGGATGTCATTGTTTCTCTATAGGAAACCATCAGGGACACTTTTATTTGGCAGTAAAATTGTTTTTGTTGTTATCCCCCCCCCAAATAAAGAGCTTCACATATGGGATATTCAGGTGTTTGGCACCTTCTCCTCTTGGCTACAGCAAGATGAGGAACCAGATTATGCTGCTTGTTTTCTCAGGGTGGGGAAGGCTTATGACCATGAGGTGAATATGCTCTGTCCCAAAATTTGTATCTATCAGGACGGATTGTCAGCTGATGTAAATTGTAGTGCTTTGTTGAGTCACAGCAGCAGTGCCAATTTAAACAGGCTGAGAATATAGCCCAATGTGCCTGCTCCTTCCCAGTCCCACTCAAATACAGCCAATCCATCCCGTTTCCTCCTTCATGCCCTCACAACCCATCTTTTTCTTGGTGTTCTCTTACAACATCCTTATTCCTTTGTTCTCCTTTCTACCTCAGTCAACAGTTTGAGAATTTCATCCAGATTTTGGTATTAGTTTTTTTGTTTGTTTGTTTGTTTTCTACTTTTGTTCATATTTTCTTCAAGACTCCCCTTCCAGATGCAAATCTGGAAAGACTGCCTAAGAGAGATATGGTCGAATGGAAACAGAAACAAGTAAACTTAGCCCAGAATCTTGTCCATTTAAGTTAGCATCTAGCTTGGCTTTTTGGTTGTTCTGAATTTGCTTCTTATCCCATCTTGGTGTTAATTTGCTGCCCCCAAACCCTGTTCTAAATTTTTAAATCTGGAAACCTATGTTTGGGCAGGTATAACTGTAACACAGGAAATCAAAACTCTTTAGTATTCGATAAGCAGCATGGGATTGTACCTTGTCGGTAGTCCCTGACACGGATACAGAGCAGGTCTGGGAGGAGGTTAGTGGTATAATCAGCTGCTTATCTGCTCATAAGGCTACCATGCTTCCTGCCAGTTGCCGCTGCAGATGCTCTCTGCCATCTTCCACTACAGTGGGTAGCTTTGCTTTATGGAGTTGAAGGAACTGACACCACTGACAAAGCATTACGGGATGGGTTCAGCTTCTTCCTGTGAATAGTTTCCTTAGTGTGTGCTTCTGCCAAAGTTCGCTTTCACCAGAAGGCACTTGGTGGTTTCAGTCCTCTATCTCACCATCTTTCAATTACATTTCCTTACCTGGAATGACAAGTAAATTAAACCAGTTAATTATGCATATAGCAACAAACAAGTAAAAAGCTTTTGGCACTGTGATGACAAAACAGACCAATTATTTTTATCTTCTTTATGTCTATTGTATATCCATCCATTATGTGAAGGATCTTGAAGACTGCTTTTCTGATCACAGCCTGCAGGGTAATGGAAACTTTCATAGCCAAATGATCTGTCATATGTTCCTTCATAAATCTTCCTGTCCATCTTGATATATGCAGCAGTAGATACAATGTCCCTTCATGTCAGGGACACTGTTTAATTGGTGATATTGGTGGTAGGGGAATAGTTGGACCAGATAACCTCAGAGGTTTTTTTCAACCTTAATGCTTTTATTATTTTGTAATCTTTCTCACAAAACGTATAGCCCAAGGAGCATGTCCAGATTTGTGTGTGTTGAGATGAGCGATGAAGCTGACTGTGCCCTTTTTCTACTTCTGTTCTGCTGGTGAGGCAGCACAGCTGCAGGGGTCCTATGGTACAGTCTTTTCCAAAGTCACCAGAGCAGTTGGCTGTTCTGCTAGTAAAACACTGAACAGGGGCTAGAGACAGTAATTCAAACATTTTGTTTCACTCAGGGGTCTGGGAGAGCTGACGCGTGGATATCATTGCTATTTGAAAAGATGGCACAGAAAATAGCAAAACAGTTCCAGGAAACAGTCTTCATCCAGTTCAGGATAGATTTTGGTGTCAATGAAGATAATGTGTAACTAGAGAGCTGATGGAACTGTTTGTGGGTTACATGGATTTAGGAAATCTGTGACTTAATGAAATCATGCAACTTCAGAGTACAAGGATAGATCTTACTCTGATGAAATATAATTAAATTCTTAGTTTCCCTGCCAAAAAATAAATAATAATAATAAAAAAACAAGAAAGAAAAGACTTGGCATCTTCCACAGACAGTCTTTTGGGATTAGATAAACTGAAATCTTATTGAGTTTTAAAGTCAAAGTGTGTTTAATCTCAAATGTGGCTGTAATAACAACCACCCCTTTCTCACCAATTAAATAGTAGTCTCTTGTGGGTTTGGGATCTTATCCCCTGGGGGTTAAAAGCAAACAAAAATTCTGACTTGCACTCATGTGACCTTACCTAGTCATCAGGGTTGTAGCAGAGCAAGGCATATGCTGCTCATATTTACCAATGCTAAATTATTTTATATCTAATGGATATTTTTAATGTTTTATATGGACAAAAGGTGTATTTGGTAGTAAGATGCCATTTGGTATGTCTGATGGAGCAGTAGCTTATGAATGCTTGATGGCTAACATGAAGTGCTAAAGTCTGTAGCTCAGGGTGCCTCTCAGAGAACACCTTTTTCAACAAATAAGCACTATGAGCAGGTGATACTCAATGTGAAGCATGTTACAGATAGAGCCGTATGTACTGGGCAATGTGAAGAAAATTCATGATGTCTGAGTTTGGGTGCAATAGGTTAACTGTTTACTTACAGGAAATATTTATTTATTTGCAGGAAATATTTGAAATAGCTTTGCAGACCTGAAATCACTGGAGAAGTATGTTCTAAAAGGGATACAGGAGGGGCTGGACAAGATGAATTACATTTTCAGAAATCTAAACAGATACAGCAGTACAAAGCCATCTAACTGAGGCTGTTCAACAAGTAAGTAATTTAACTGAAAATTAACCTCTATTATAAGGATTTATCTTTGTCTATGATGTGATTTTCAATTCTGATGCCAAAATAATTTATTTTGCATTGAGAGAGTTCATTTTTTTATTTTGCCACCTGCTCTCTTTTTTTTCTTATGCTTATCTCGTTTGATCATTACATCAATATCTTTTGATGTAATATGTTCATCATCTTGCTCATTAGGTTATTTAGGGACCATGACTGAAAAATAATTGACAAAAATGCTGAAGAGGGAAGACAAAATATGAAAAATACAATAGGAGATAATTTGGTTTTCATTTGGATAATTTGGTCTGCAATTGGAAGACAATTTGCATCTCAGCTCTACCACTGCTTAGGTTACATACTTTGGTTACATACATATTTGTATACATATCTGCCTAGAAATCAATGAGACAGCTTGTGTGGAGATGGTTCAAAGTAATAACTTTTTTCCCTGGAGTTTTTGGTTTGTAAGAAAACAACCAACCAAACAAAGCCACTACCAACAGAAGTTGTCAGTTCTGTTCCAGATGGCTTTATGGATTAGAGTACTCGAGAAAGCAGTTTTTAAGGGCAGTAACAAGAGAAGAATAAAACGTCTATTTCATGTTTAGTCTGAACATTGTCATTGTTTGGTATGAGATCAATCCAAAATTTTATATCTACAGTGATTCTTCCCCTGTTCCTAAACACATTTGCATTGCAAATTGCGTGGCAGTTAACGTTATTGCTCAGTAAGCGATGGTGTGTAATACTGAAGTTTCTGCAGCACATTAACATAGTTACAGGTATTTCCTAAAGCTCATCACAGGTAATAGGTACATTTTGGAGGGCTTTTAGCACAAAGTTAATGGTTTAGATATTTAACTCCAGCAAACTAAGTAAGGCGTAGGCCTCTTTGCAAATGTTAGCTGTCATGCCTGTACATTCAATTTGATGACTCACCACTGTAATACATCTGCCCAGACTGGAACGTGGCAGCCATTCTGTGCTAACAACTTAACACAGCGGTTTATTTTTCTGAAGAGGAGATGTGAGGAGTAACTCGTCCAATTGAAACTGCAAGGTGAGTCACAAAGGTGATGACAAGGATTAGCTTCCTGCAGCCTGGTCTCATGACTGCAGAAACATTTTAGCAAGTTTTGCAGGAGACAACTTGACAAAGAGCTGGAACATGTTTGAATAACTGTCCATCAGGAATGCCCTTAGAGTAGAGCTAGTGGCGTGCACTTTTTCTCTCTGACTATAAAGATGAGACTTAAAAGGCTTTTGTATGCGGCTGTGAATATTTTCAAAAGAATGTCCAGGATGGAGAGCTCTTATCAACAACTTTGAAAGCACACTGGTATTCATTTAAAATGTCCCTTACATTGATCTTGATTCAGTCTTGCTGAAACTTGCTGTGCTAGTCTCATTGGTCTCATTTCACACCCTGAAGAATCATGTAGCACAGCCAGCCTTGCATTGGTAACCAGCTTCAGAAGTGACAGTACTGCATGCTTTACAGGAATGCCTGTGGGCCTGAATATGTTGGCAAACATTTCAGAGTCACAGGTTGTTTGCGTAACAACTTAAACTTCTGTGTGTTTCACCAAACTGTAGCTGTGATCTGGACATTTTGCAGCTGGTACTCTATTAACTAGAAGTTTATAGTATTGCCAATAAAAGATATGAAAAAAAAATATTTCAAGAGGTAGATTTGACTCATCTTCTTGTTCTAAGGCCTCTAAGTGATTTTCAGTCATGTTTACTCACATTCACGTCAAACTCAATTGCCCAGATTAAGCTTGTTCACAATTGCTTAAAACTATATTTGTGTCATGAGGTCTACCTAACACTTCTCAAAGCTCTGACCTAGTAAATTTGCCCTCTGGAGCGCTATTTTGATTTTTTTTCCAACACTAAAACATCCAATTCTTTGAACCAAGTATTCAGTAAAAGACTGAATGACCAGTTCTCACAGTATGTATCTGGGAAGGAGAGGCCAGAACAAAGCAACTATGCAAATTATCAACTCAGACAAAGCTGCAAGTAGCCCAAAATACATTAAACAGTAACTCTAACTATGCCAGTGTCAGGGCTAAAGTACAGACTTTGATAATGATCATAAAGGGCAGTGATGAAATCTTTCAGTTTTTTCATAGATGAAAAAGGAACAGACACGCAATGTTCTCTCTGGCTTCTTTGGAAAACTGTTTAGGAGCTCTCACGTTATATGAAGAAATAGGAGAAGCAATTAGCACTGAAGCCAAACTGCAGCTCTCTATCTGAATAGTACTTCACACAAACAGACCTGCTGAACCCCATGGTCTTATTTAAATAATGAAGTGTTGCACAGTGTAATTAAAGATTGCTGCCATGGGACCCTGAAAATATAATAACAGGCTTTATCATGTAGTAACTTAAAGCCTGATGCAGGCTACAAATCAAATTCTCTGCACCCTCTCATTTCAAAATAAAATCAGACATGTTTCTGTACTTCTGGGCCCAGTCTCCCATTTACAAAATACTTTTTTGTTGAGCCAAGCAGCAACAGTTTTCTGGCAGTGTTTAGTGTCCTAACACTAACGAGGGTACTTTCAGCAGTTTGCATCATCCCCTCAGCCCATCCATAGCTTCAGCGAAGGTTATCCTATTAGCTCTTACTCTGAAGGCTGTCTTTGAGCCTCTGACAGCCTGCAGCCTGTTTTCAGGGCTCACTGACAGCCTGAAAAGGACGACCATGAAAGTTATAACTGAAAATGCAGAACCCTTTCACAGATAAGGTCTATTTTTCTTTCCAATGTGATTCGATGCTCCCCTGATTTGTCATTTTGGACCTCCTAGGCTATCTTGATGACAAATAAACTGCAGGTGCCTTGAAGGGCCACCTGCTATTTCAGGTGTGATTGATGTAAATGTCTGAAGTAACTTGCAAATTATATCCTTTTGTTAAATCTAATGTTACATACATGGCTGAATGGGATATTGCAGTGTGTCTTGAGAAGCAACAGATCTGAATAGCATATATGAGAAACGATGCACAAAGCTTGCGAGTTTATATACTCCTTTTTTGGGCCAAATACTTTACTGAGGGGATTAATGTGAATTTTAACTTCTGCAGCTGTTTCTCCGTGTTCATAAAAATTCAAAGTTCGGTCTCATGTTACATGATGATAAACCAGATGTACTTCATGTTTCAAGTACTGCACTGAAAATTACTCTTGGTTCACAGCAGCAAAAGCAAAAGTGCGACTGGGATGAATTTGTCTTCCCATGAGGTTCTTAGTCCTTATCTTCCCAAGTCCAAAACTCCTCTGACTGCAAGATCTTTTATGATAGTAATTCCTTCCAGCATTGCCAACTTTTACAGTTTCATCATAAATCTGCTGGGGCTGGATTTGCATTAAGATGAAACACATCAGTCGTCACTCTCTGTTCTTGCCTGCCTGGGGGAAAAGCCTATTTGGGTTGGATACCTTTCCTGCGTTTCTTCCAGCAAAATATGGGTGCTGGGGAGAGCAGGCAATGCTCAGCCCATCCTCTGAGGAACTGGAGGATAGAAGAAGGGGCAAAAGGAAGAAACCAGTCTTATGGGTCATAAAATATCTTTGCCTTTCTCTGAACAACAGAGGAAGAATGTTCCTGTCAGCTGCAAAGCCAGGAGGGAGAGTGAGAGAAAACAAAATCTGCAGCTGTAGAGGGACAGTGGCTTGAGGAAAACAGAGGTGCATAGGCAAAAGTGGGAAGATCAGTTATGCAACCATGAGTTTTGGGGACAGCTAAGAGTTGTGTATCACCAGAGAGCATCTTGTGCCAAATCACAACCTTTACTTTGTTCTAGTGAGAGTTTCAGTGAGTCTGGAAGTGCTGGTGAGGTTGTCTGTCAAACTAGGGAGAAAACTAGGAGAGAAGTTTAAATGTGAACAGGTGGGATAACAGCTATTTTTAAAATGTCTGATGGTAGAAGCCATCACCGGGAGGCTGCACTGGACTGGCTTTGGGTGCTGTGCTGCTGCAGAGACCCTCCTATCAGCAAAGCAGGTGTAGCACAATTGCTTCACACATCATGTTCCACTGGCTGGGAAATAATCAGCCCCAACAGGGAGGATTTCAGGCCATTTTTGTCACTCTGATGTGCAACTGGATGGCTTGTGTGAGGGGCATTGTATTATTTTTGTTACTTTACCTCCCTTTACCTTTGGGCGACACCTGATTTTGAGGGAAGCCAGCCCTCTCCTGAGGGGAACCTTCCTCTGCAGTCACTTAATTGTTTTCTCCCAGCCAGGTTTGCTTAATTATCAGTTTGGACAGAAAGGTAGTCAGGTGAGAGCTGCCCAGGCAACCTGTGCTACTCAGCTCCCCTCACAGTACCTCAGCGCCTGGGGCCAGCCATTGTGTGGCAACAGGCGGGAGGGGAAGGGCCGCCGGGCGTGGCGAGGCGGGTGCATTAAATGGCCGACCTGCTTAATCCCGGCAGCTTCACACAGATGTTTCAGTGTGAGTGATAAGGCATTTCTGCAGCACAGAGGGAACATGCTGTGGAGTTGCACCTCAAAGAGGGGCACAGTCGCATGGGGCAGTGTTCTTCTGGACTGCAAGGTTAATCCTGCAGCTGCCACAGCTCCTTCCTTCACAGGACGGGCAGTCACGGAGCTGTTGAGGTGAGATGGGACTTCTGGAGGTGGCACGGGCAGGGCCAGCCAGAGCAGGTGGCTCGGGTTGTCCCCAGAGTTTTCTCCATCTTGAGGCCAGGGTGCTGCAAGGCAGCTGGGTCAGGTGTGTGTGAGATGCAGCTCACATGGAAAAATGTTCCCCTCAAGTGTAAGTCTTCATATTTCAGGTTGTGGCCATGTTGCCTGCTTGATGTTTCCCTTTGAACTAGGTCAGAGTCACATCTGCCTGTTCCTGAGGTCCCTTGGAGTGGCTGCACAGCTGCTCCTGCTGCGTGTCCCCTGCCAGCGACAAAAATTCAGATGCCTGCCAGTCAATATTAGTAGGCTATAAATCGAAGCAGTGAGGAAGGCAGTGCAAAGATGAATTCTTACTCTTCTGCATTGTAGAGTCCATGGGACTGTCCAAAAAGTGGACTGTGGGCTGTGGTGAGCCTGATCTTAGCATAGAAACTTTTGTTTTAGCTTTATGTTCTATATGGATCAATTTATGAAAGAAAATGGAAGTTTTTGACTCCATAAAGCTTCCTGTGTGGCTGTCCAAATTCAGCACCTTGTGTGGCCTGTTGTCCCAGGCATGGGCTGCTGAAAGGGGGTTTTATCTCAGATGCTGTCTCACCATGGTTCTGAAAAGTTACCCTGCTGCAGCTGTGGGAGAACTCTTGTTTTCCCTGCATTTCTCTAATCTGATAAAGAAAATATCACGTTTATGTGACTTTTTTCTAGGCAACAGGAACATATTAGAAAGCATTCACTGCAAGAGCTCCCAACAGCCCTAGGTAGCTTTTTTCTTTGATTTCCTTAGCTCTAGGGATTAGCAAAAGATTTGAGCGTGCATTAGAAGAAGTTTTCCCTTTCCTCTTTGTTATTTTAATTGTTTGAACAACTATTGCTGGTTGCTGTCTTGGTCAGGATATGAGTCTAGGTAGATGTTCAGTCTGAAATGGTAGGCCTGTCATAATCAACTCCATCTGAAGTGTATTGTTCCCTTACTTGCTTGGTTAGTCTTAAAAAGAAACACCCCAAACACCTTCAGCATATGGCCAGGAGGCTGGGGTAGCTGTGGGTGACCTGTACTTTCTTCTTGAAGTAGTGCAAGAGTAGAGGGAAGAATGTTCTCAGCATCCCAAAACCTTAACAATGGATCGTTGTTTTGCTCATAAGCAATGATGGGGAGGGGCCGTCAACAGTTATCCCAAAATGTGTGAGTGTTTTTTTAGGAGATGGGAGGAAATACAGGGTTAAGGCCTGTCCCAGCTGACAGGGATTATTAATACAGGCTTTGCGTTTACTTTTGAAGACTGGTACTTTTTCAGTGGAATAATAATTGGTCAGCATGACCACCCCTGAAAGCGTGGTAACAGAAAGCCTGAAGCTATAAATTTCTTAAATTGTTCAAACTCAGTTGACAACAGAATGTTAGCCTGTGGCTTCTGTGGTAATTAGGTCATGTCATCAGTGTAAGCAAGTATAATTTGAGAGTGTATATGTTAATTGCCAGCTGAGGATATTGCTGTTTGGGTGTAATAAAGTGTTCAGTGTGGGAGGCAAGAAGCAGCACGCTGGTTTGGTTGCAGCCAGGGTTTGTCTGGAGTTGTGTGAATAGTTAAGGATTTTTGAAGTAGGTTAATTAGGCTATTTAGGTGTTTTTCAGCATTAAGCATTGAGTTTTGTATGGCTTATTTTGTGGCAATAGTTCTTTTTTTTTTTTTTTTTTTTTTTTTTTCTCCTCCCTTGTCTTCATTAGATATTCGGTCTTTTAAGGTTGGCATGCAAAAAGTAGAAGAACTCACAAGGCTTTCTTCTGGGATCTGTAGAAATGCATATGTTAAGAGCTCAGGTGCTTTTTGGAGCAGCAGTGTGACAGACTTTTACGCATGAGGAGCAATCTTTAAGAATAGCTGATTAGAGTAAGCAATATCAATACAAGATTCATCATTTATACTGGGAACAGTACCTAAGTCTGCAGTGACTTTGTCAGATTTTGCTTGCTGTTCCCAAGAGTGGACAAATTCACATACCACAGTCCCAGAGTGACAGAAAAGGCAAGCAGGGTTCCCCCTGTGCATCCTGAAGCTATCCAGAGACTGCAGGCTGAGAGCTGTGCTGAGATGATGAGGTTCATTGCCACGCTCAGTAATGGGCTGTTAGCCTGACAGCATCTGCTGTGCTGCCTCAGAGACTGAAGCAATTTGATGGATTGAGTAACCTGGACAGAAAGGTTGGACGTGATACTTGGGGACATGGTTTAGTGGGTGATAATGGTGGTAGGTGGATGGTTAGACCAGATGATCTTGGAGGTCTTTTCCAACTTTAATGATTCTGCGATGTTTTAAAAATGAACAAGCACACACAAAACAAAAAAAACTTAATTCAGTTTTAGTATTGGCTTGGAGTTGTTCATGAAAGATGGGATATTCTAAGACTTAAACATCAAGCTCAATATGTATGCACAGCGTGTTACAGAACTTGGCCTTGCACCTGAATGCTGTTCATTTAACCACCCTTATGTCCAGCCTGTCCCTGTGTTGGCCTCAGGGTGAGGGGAACTTACCCAAGGCAGCACAGCTGCATGGAGGAAGTGGCTTGTAAGTGGAGCCATGGGCTTCGTGGTACCAAAGTGTTGTGCTCATTTCTACGGGGTTAAGCTTTACTTAGTTATTTCCTATGGGAGATTTATAGAGAACCTTGCTAGGCTTTGGGGGGTATGGGTAGTAATTTCTGGTTTTACTTATGAGGAGCAACTTTTGATTCTTCCTAACCCTGCATGTGTTTTTTTCTTTTTAGACCACATAAGTTGCAGGAGAATTTCTGAAGTTACTCTGAGTGACACATTTGGGCACTGGAATGTTAAATTGTCGTTTATAAGCAGCAGAGAACGGCTTTGTGCATGACTGCTACATACATGCCTTACACGTGTCACGTGCATCACCTTACACCTGCTCTAATAACACTGGGAACATGGCGGGGTGGCAAGTTTTTGATGTTTATATTATCAACTGTCAAACAGGGAATATAATGCTCTAAAAAGCTGGCACGCTGATGATGATCTGATGCTGATGATGATCTGCTCAAGTCCTATGCCATGGGAGTATTTTCTGTGGCTTCTGGTGTGACATTTTTTTTCAGATCCTTGGTTGAAAAGTTAGCCCCTGGGGCCTTATTTATGGGAAACACAGATGCTTCCAAAGACCAGTCTTGTGAAGGGACTGTCATTTCAAGGTCCCAAAAGTGGCTCTCTAGTTTGTCTCTTTGTGAGGTAGGGTGCTGAAGGGAGTGATGTGAAAACTGTTTCCTTGGCTGTTTCCAGGATTTGAAGTTCCCAGATAGAAAGTTGACCAGGTTGGAAGACGCATACCTAAAATGCTTTTTTCTTCTTAAAAAAAAAAAAAAAAAGTGTGTGTGGGGGGGAGAAAAAGTGCTTGTCTATGTTTGTTTATTGAGTAAAATGATATGAAAAAGGAACAGCACTACAGGACTTTGAGGTTTCTCCCCTTTTCTTTACTTGCCCTTTGTGTTTTCCAAACGCCTTGTCCTCCCCAGTTCTATTTACCTTTTTTTTTATTTTGGAGAAAAATGTTCAGGTGGTAGTGGGCTCTAATTTTTATTTGATAATATGCCGAAGTCAAGTGTTAACAAAGAGCTTGGGTAGTCTTACTTGCTGATGTTTCCCTCTTACAGCCCTTGCAGTGTCACCACTGTGTTTATTCTCGAGGGTTTCTTGCCTAGATCTGGTTTCTGAAAGCAAGTTTTTTCATCTTCCTGTGCTTTTGAAACAATGGCTTAGGGTGGTGAAGAACTGCTGGACTGGGAGCTGGTGCCACTGAAGCATAATGGCAGAGATCTGTCTCACCAGTCTGATCAAAGAAACCAATATTCGTGGCAGAACAGATTTCAACAGTGGTATTTCTGGCTAAAGATACATAAAGTGCTTGGGAAGTAATTTAACAATGCAGTGATCTTATGATAAAGTGTTAGAAAGGGACATTAGTAGAGAGTAAGAGCTTGACATACGGAAGTGTAGAAGAATACTTGATTTGTGGTGCTATTACGTATGGCTGGTCTAAGGCTATGTCAAAATAGTGTTTTCTGGCAGCAAGGAGCACAGAGATTGTCTGTAGTTCATGGTAGCAGTAAAGATAAAATGTTCATAGCAGAAAACTATATGGGGCAATAAACAGTTTTTGTTGGGCATTAAATGAGGAAATTAAGCTAAAAGCTTTACTTATGAATATAGCTCTTGCTGGAGGATAAATGTGATCTAAATAAACAAGCTTTAGTGTAACCAAAGTGCTTTTTTGTTTTCACGTGTGTCTGAAAGTTCAGAGATTCTGATGTTTGGGTTTTTCATTGAAAATACTTAAGATGGTCTACTTTCAGAGCACAAATAATTGAAGGCAGGTAACAGAGGGAGAGATTACATACAGTAAAAGGGATGTGATGTGATTGTACACATTTAGGAACATGTTCTTTTCTTCTGTCTGACTGCAGCATAAAACTTGCAGCTCAGGTCTCGGTAAGCATAGAAGTCTTTTGTCCCTCTCAGCAATAAATAAATAAATAAATCATGTGCTCTGTGTTAGAGCTAAGAGATTTGGGGTGTATACTTTTATTTTCTAGACTAGGTCTTAGACTGGAAATTCTTTTTGATTACATCTGCTTTAACCTTGTATAACATCCGAAATGAGAGTTCTCCATACGTACTGAAGGTCGTTAAGTCCACGTGATCCATCGGCGCCTATTGATTGCAAACTAGTATTGCATGCAAATAGTGTCATGACTCAGTTCATGGGTCATAACATCTGTCTAAAGTTAATGTAGATTCTGTTTTGGTTAAATACTTACATAGTGAATTCCATTTGAATTTTTTGGCTGTAGCACCATTATTTGCCGTGAGGGTGGCTGGCGAGGTGCCGAGAAGTGTTTCTGTCTTCATGAGATTATACAGTCAGTGTCTTTAATCTTTAATGTTCCCATGTGGCTGGCTTGCTTTTCCTCTGTGGTCTGAGGACTGTGCATAGTTCAAATCACACTGCAAGTGGATCAGAAACAAGGTTGTGAGTGAGCTACGTGTGGGGTTAAGATTTGGAGAAACCTTGAGATGCAGAGCTCAGCTTTAGTCCTTGCTCCAGGTAAAATTTTATACGCTTTTTTTTTAACCAGGGGCTGTTACGCTTGCCCAGTGACTGAGTTAAAAGCTAAGGTGAAGAAATGCTTATTCATGTCTTTTGCTTGTCATTAGCCTCCTGCAGCAGGCTGGTATGCTAGGTAAGAGCAGTACTCATTATAACAGAGTAGCTTTTTGGACCATGTAATGTGTTGAATAATTCTTTTTTTTTTTTTTTTTTTTCTTTGCCTTTCTTTTTCTACTAATAGCTTCTGTTAAAGCACAGCTCAGTTTGGGGATTTCATTGCTTTTTGTCAGTTCAGGTTCATAGAACATGACTTGTAGATTTGGTGAATTCTACATCTAGTATTGGTTATAAAACTAATGTATGTAAACACAGAGTTGAGTAGACCATTAAATTTTGAGGAAGGGCAAGTGAAACAGTTGATTTTTACATGTGAGTTACCTTGCTTTGTAAAATAGCTTTTTATTTTCTTCTTGGAAACCAAGGTTTATTTTTTTTATGGTGTTTCAATACCTTTTAAAAAGTTTTAAAACTTAGCTTTTTGGCAGTACAGTTTCCATGTAGCTAATTTAGTAATCTTAAAATTTACGAGAAGTTGATAGGTAGTAAATATGTAGTGGCTAATTGTGAGTGTGAGTGGGTTATCCTCTGTGTTGGCGCAGATATTCTGTGTAGAATATCTAACACTTCTTATTTACTGCAGGGGCTTTGTCATCTTTATTGAGCGATTCTGCTAGTCCTTAAGATCAGTCTTGAAGTTACGCTGTGACTGTATGGTCTCAAGTCATGTTAGTCACAGGCAACACCTCACGTGAGTTCATGATCAGCTAGGTAACTTCCCTAATGCAGCAGGAACCTATTAGCTTTTAAATAACCATTTTGGGGGAGCATTCCGAATGCTAGTGGAATTGCTGTCTTTACGATGCCCCTTCAAGGTCTTGGGCTCAGTCCCTTGATGCTCTTTTGACAGCCGATGCTACTTACTTGGCTATGTATCTAAGTATGGTCAGTTGGAAGTTAGTATTTGAAGAACTTGCTTATCTTACCACATTTTCATCTCTTAGGGAGATGACAAGAATAGAGATTTTGGAATATGATTTTGAAACTTTCTGATTTGGTATTTTATTATTATTTTTTTTGACTTCTCCAAGTCATGAATCTGATGGCTTCATCCCAGTGTTTTCATTTTACCTTTTTTATCCTCTAAAGAAATTGTAGTTTTTCAGTTTCATTAAATGTGGTGCAAGGAGAATAAGAATCCTGTTTTGCCAACTCTGAAGAACATGCAGTTGAAACACAAGCTTCCAAAACAGGAGGAAGGGTGTACATGAAATCCACGTTCAGTCAAAGAGTAACATGCAAACCAGTGTCCGCTGAAGTGAAGAAGGGACTATTTACTAACTCAGAAGTGGTTCAGAAGCAAAGTGCAGAAAGATTGGGTGGGAAGCATGGGAGTAGATGTTCAGGTAGTATTCTGGTTATAGAAGGGATATACCTTACCTTCTTGTTTCTGTTTCTCTCCGAGAAGTGCTTTCCTCTTTGACTTGATAGCAGGTGCTCTTTCCTTGCGCTGATGTTAATGCAGTATTGGCCATAGAGCAATCCTACATGTTCACTCTGCTTCCTGATGTTTGCATGTTCACAAATGCCTTTCTTGCTGGCAGTGTTTCACTTCCTGTTCGAGAAGGATGCCCGGAATGCTCTCCAGACTTCTGCTTAAGGAATAAGCAGATTTAAGGCTTTGCCTTTTTTTTTCCCCTTTTCTTCTGCTTCTTTGCTTTGCTGACATACTTTACATATAAAACATTGCCCTGTCTGGACTTCAGGTGTTTCAGCCACTGTCAAATACCACCTCTTCATTTTTTCCCCCCATTTTATTTAATCCAAGTGGCTTCTAGGGTGTCAATAAAACCTGCAATTTTCTTTAATCTTTTCTGATGTAATGTTTCTCTTCTGCATGTTGCCAGCTATGCCTGCTTTGTTGCCTTCATCCCTTGTCTGAATTAGACACCCTTGTAATTTAATCTCCCAGTCAATGTCTTGCTTTAATCACGCCTCAAGCATGCCAATTACATTACACTTCTCCCTTAGCACATGTGCTTCTAATTCACCGCATTGTCACATACCAGCTCCGCGCATTGCACGGATCATGTTTATGGTTCCTTGCCTGCTGCACAGAGAGGGAAGCAGTGAGGCGTTCTCCATCCGTCCTCGCGCTGTTACCGGTGTGGGATGCCTCCTGGGGAACTGAAGGGGGGCATATCATAGAATCATAGAATATTCCAAGTTGGAAGGGACCCATAAGGATCATCAAGTCCAACTTCTTGCACAGGTCTACCCAAAAGTTTAGACCATGTGACTAAGTGCACGGTCCAAACGTTTCTTAAATTCATACAGCCTTGGTGCAGTGACTACTTCCCTGGGGAGCCTGTTACAGTGTGCAACCACCCTCTCAGTGAAAAATCTCCTCCTGATATCTAGTCTGAACTTCCCCTGCCCCAGCTTCACCCCATTCCCGCAGGTCCTGTCACTGGTGTTTATGGAGAATAGGTCACTGGCCTCTCCGCTCCCCCTCACGAGGAAGTTGCAGACCACGATGAGGTCTCCCCTCAGCCTCCTCTTCTCTAGGCTGACCAGGCCCAGTGACCTCAGCCGCTCTTCATACATCTTCCCCTCCAGGCCCTTCACCATCTTTGTCGCCCTCCTCTGGACCCTCTCCAGCAGCTGAATGTCCTTTTTGTACTGTGACATATGACAAATGTTTTTTTACTGGTGACCTTTACTGGGGAAAACTCTCTTACAGTTAGGAGTCAGTAATGGGATCATTCATGGTAGCTTGTCTGGGTGCAAATGCATCATCTAACGTTGAAGATTGCACTTTAGTGCTGACTTCTGCAACTTCTGCAGTTGCTTTCAGTATCCTGTCCTACTGCTTGCACCAGTTGGCTGCAGCTGCCACAAACAGCTGGCCGTGCTCTGTGGCTGCAGCTGTGCAGTTGCCTTTCACTAAAGGGAAGCAGAGTGCAAAAGATGAGCCTGCCTCTGCTGTCCTTGTTTGCAACTCAATTTGTTCCACGTGGAGCAGGGTTAGAGAAACTGCGTTGTTGAGGATTTGTTTCCATAGTTGGGATCTTTGGTATATGAGTGACCTACGAGCAGTGTGTAAAAAAGGCTGCAGTGTTGAGTTTATCCTTCTCAGTCATGAAAGGAATCTTTCTCGTCTATCCCACCATGTGTTCTCATGACTTTTGCAGGACTGCCAGTTTCAGATAAATTTGATAGAGATGTAGTAATGAATGACAAAGGTTGCTGGGTAGGGCGCACAGCCTTTGTGGTTGTATTAGCCTTGTTTCCCTAAGAAAACAAGCCTATAATCAAATGCCTCCCAGTATGGGAGGACATCTGAAAAATATTTACCAAAGGAATCTATGGTCTCCCTAAGTGTGGCATTTTCCATGTTTCTCAAAACCATTCAAATGCTGTTTCTGTAACCACCAGCCCCGTGTCTGTGGCATACCGGCTGTATTTCAGGGCAGCAAAGCTGCGCTGGCTGATGTGAGGCTGTTGCATTCTCGCAGTAGGATTGCCAAGTCCTTGACAGCCTAGGGAACGATACAGGCTCAGTGCAAGTCTCTCTGACTTCCTGAGCTTTAGACAATACCCTTGGAGAGTAAGGGCTAACAGTGCGCTGTAGTTCAATCAGTGTGACTGTTAATGCCTTGAGTAACAGCTTCCCTGCGGTCACACCAGGCTCCAGCAGCTAGGCATTGAGGAAGGTAATTTGGAAGGGGGGCAGGACCTGACGATGAAGGCCACAAGGCACATGGGATATATACTAGATAGCTGTTTGCTGCATTCTTAACGAGTAATCATATATATTAGTAATGTACAGTACTCATAGTACACATTTCTACAGATTACAACATAAATGAATGTGTACAAGCTAACCCTTTTTCTTTCTGTCATGCTGGTTTCATCTATTTGCCCGATGACCAACGTAAAGTTGCCCGTTACATCGATCGGTTCTCTGGTATTTGCTAGCCTTCAAGAGCTTTGCTCCCTCTTGGCTCAGTTTTGCTGACAGAGCAGTTTTAGCCATACGGTCATTTGGAAGGTAAGACAGAAGTTTCTTCCCAGGGAGTTAGAGGATACGCGACTGTTGTGGTCTGCTGCTAAAGTAGATGCAACTGCAACTGATCCCAGGTGAAAATACCACCTCAGTGCTGTGCTTGTGCTTCTGTTTGCCCTGGTGGTCTGCTGGTCCTGGCAATTACCTCAGCTTTTTCCAGAGTTGCAAGGTATTTAGAGTCCTCCTTGAAACACCGTCCCATTAAAGCTGATGGCAGTGGCAGATGGACCCTATAGGCAGTATTTGTTTTGTTACTTAATTAGCACTCTGCTCTCCCTTTGTGCTTTAGTGGTTGGTTGCTTTTTTTCTGGAGACTGTTTGTTAGGCTTGGAAGAATTCCCAGGTGTTATGAGTATAAGAACATGGTTACAGAAAGGTGTATTACTAGGTTTTGAGTGTGGATCTCTCTTACTGAACTAATAAATCTTAAGAAATAGCAAACAATACTGACTTGTATGCAGCCAGGTCAGAGTTTGGAAATAAGATTATTGCTGGGACATCTATCTTTTGTGATCATGTCCAGTGCTGAGCTTAGGTAACGACAGGCTTATCTCTGCATTTGAGAGCCAATGCTGTGTTGCATTTACAGCTTAGTACAAACAAGCAGAATTCTTTTGTGTTTCAGCGAGTGAGTGTAATTGCTGGCAGATGCGAGTTGTAGGTCAGCGTTCCCAAATTGCTTGCCATTTCCAGAGCTCCCCTGAAGCCATGCTGCAGCACAAGCCTCTGCAGTTCAGGGACTGGAGGGCGAAGGCTGCTCTGCCCTAATAGGGATGGACAAAGGAGGCAAGAGTTCTTCTGCTTAGAGAGGCCAATGCTGTAATACCCCTAATGCCTCACAGTGCTGGCGGGCATCCTGGTTTGTTTCTACTGGAAAAAGCACCCCCTGGACAGTTTCTTCTATGACTCGATCTTCCAGACCTTAGCCTGGTTTACTGTAGATGTCATTGTAGTGCCTGTTCAGTAGTTCAGGGTTACTCTATAACTTGCAGAGTGCCGTTCTGCTGTTCCACAAGCCCTTTTCTGCCATGTGATGTTGCACCTTACTTGAAAATGTGACTGTAAGAAAATCTCATTTTTGCTCTGCAGATTTGTTTTATTGACTTGAATATGGACTTTGTGCTCCCACTGGGTGTTTGATACAAGAGAAGTCTGAGGAAATCTGGGTATTTTCACACAACTGAGAGCTAGAATAAATCCTGTAAAAACTTCTTTATGAATGTAGTTTTGAGGGTGTAGGCATTCTCATCGGGCTGGGTTCATGTGAAGCGAACATGAAACTACTGCTCATTTCTAAGGCAGTTAGTGGGAGTATTCTAAAATAGGATGGTTTCACAAGTGAAATGAGGTTCTGTCACCCAGCTGTAAAATCTAGTTACATGCTTTGTCTTCAGATGGTTTTTTAGTGTCTTGTACTATTGAGAAGACTTGCCAGCTATCTATTATATAGCTAGCATCAAGAAGAGACATAGGTTTTTATTACTATAGCGGCTGAAGGAATGGTTTGAGCACACAAATGACTGCAGGCTTTTGAAGGAGAATGTGGTGCCTCATCCTCCAACAAGACAACGCTCTGTGCATCAGCATGCCCATAGGTTATTCTTTCATATCTTGCATTTCCAGGGTGGCTGTTCTGTTGCTGGTGCCGCAGCTGTTGGGATCCATGATGCTGTTAAGAGTGCATAGCTCATTTCTGCAGCTTCTTCTCTGCTTTGTTTGCAGCTTCACCAGATGTAGTCATGTCAAAGCTGAGCTGAGTCTCATTCCTTTCAAAATTTTCCCCGGGGTCTATAGCTGGAGAGAAATGATCACCATTAAATTTTTTCAGGGCAGTGCCTTGAGCAACAAATGTGCTGGGTTGCTTTAATAAAAACAAGATTAGTTGGATTTATGGCCTAGATTTTCAGGAGAGATGCTAATGGATATGTGTGTCAACCGAGAGAAGATCCATATGTATGGACCTTGTATATCAATATGCAAGCTAGAAAAGTAGTAAAAGCAACTTATTTAACATACGTACATATGAGATGAAATACTCTGAGCTTAGAGATGAATTGGATGTAGCTCTTACCAGTATAACAATATATCAGAGTGGCACTGAAAGCTCAGCTTTTCTTTGAGATATTGCTTGCATTTCTGTCATATCGGCCCACAGTGATGCAAATTACCCGGAGAAACGCAGAATTGTTCTGTAATTTATCATATAAAGTGAAAGATGTGCTTCACTATGAAAACTCGTGCTCTTTTTTTCTCCTAAGCATATGCTGCTGAAGCTGAGCCTGTCAGTGTCAAGTACGAGTCAGAAACAAGTTTTTATGATTGCATTGCAAACTGCAGGAAACGTTTACATGCTACTAATCACAGTGGATCTCTCCAGTGGGCACAGCTATATTTAGGCACAATGTGAAATTGGCTGCCATAAATAAAGTTCTTCCTCAGCTGTTTTCCTAAGATTGTTGCATACACAGCTTAAAACCTCTGCGTTGGTTTAAAAACAGAACAAAAAACCTGCCTGTGATGCTTAGCTCTTGAAAGCAACCTTAGGTGTTTTTTTTTTTTTTTTCAACAGTTGATAGTTGTTTCCCAGCCTTATTACATCATCTCCATTTGTGCTGCAAGATTGATGTAGGAAATTCTGCGCACACGCACTCCGTCAAGAAGCCGTTGTGTCACCTTGGGTTCCTAAAGATGTGCACTGCAATGCAGCGTAATTGGCAAAGCCAACATGGAACAAACCTTCATGATTTATAAGTTACAAACGCGAAGTCTTTAGGAAAGTTGGTTAAGTACTTTACAGGTCACCTTTATTTTTTCTGCCATAGATGCCTCGCCTCACAGGTTTCCTTTAGGTCATTCTGTCCATATTCTGTTTATTATTGAAGTGAATAAAGTCACTGTATGTTTGGCTGAGTAGAATATAAATGTAGTTTTGGGGGGTTTTCCTCAACAGGGCAAGTGAGGAAGCACCAAATAAAATATGAACATTCACTGGGAGTGAGAAGTTTTCTGGAAAGAATGCAATTAATCCAGAGTTAAAAAATAAGGTTGAAATTTATCGATTGCATCAAAGGAGGTGAAGGCAGCGTGTACGCTGCAAAAGCGTGTGGAGGAAGCTAGGACAGCAAGAACACAGAGCACTGTAATGATGATGCCAGCCAGCTCCTTAGACAGCAGCATATCAAACAGTCTGTCTTGAATTTGGTTCATTTCTAGGTTGTGATCATCAAGCAGATCTGCTCATTTCAGCTGATATGCTGGAATTTAATTCCATTTTACTTTGTAGTTAACTTCTCACGGAAAAAAAAATGCATCACCTTCTGACCAGCTGTAGAGTTGATTGAAATACACAAACTACAAACGTGTCCATTTTGAAACTCATGGAAACTTTTGTGGATGTTGAGACCCTGTGAAAACTTGTGGCTTCCTCTACTTTGTGTCACGCAGCTGAGAGTTTTGTTGTGAGTAATGACTTCTTTCTGATGCCTGATGTAAATAGCTGTGTTGTACTTCTGGCCAAGTTTGTCAAAGACCCCAGACCTGCGAAGACAGTCTGAAATTTAGGCACATATAAGAAGGTTTAAATACTTCTGTACAGTATTCCTAGAAAAACAGACCTAGCAAAGCCAGGATGAAATTGTAGTCCTAAATATAAGTGAAGCTGGTAGTGCTGCCTATAATTAAGCTTGCCTCACATTTCCCATTATAAGACCCTGTTTTCAGTGGCATATAACTTTGCCAAATTTTAACTGTTTGGGCTGAAACTTTCCATGCTGAATGTCTGCCTCAGATGAATTGTTTGGAAAGCTTCAACAAAAAATGGTTTCACCATTTCTGGGAATGAAATTAAGAGAGAAATATTTTCTTTTGCCCATGCAAACTTAATTCTGGCATTTCCTGAGTTTTGAGTGCTTGGGTCTTTAGCCTTGATGTTTTTGTGTATATATATATTTACATTTCCTTTAGAAAAGGAAAGTTCATAAAATAATGCCTACATGCGTATATTTGGATAACCAAAGAATGTTTAATTTGATGTGAAAACTGTAAATAATTATCTTACATTAGAAACACTCAAATGATATTGATTTATTGTTTGTCTTTGGGCAAATCAATTGAGACCTGATTTCAGCAAGCCCTTCTCTCAGAAGGGACTGGACTGTGGGGAAGCTTTAGAACCAGTCTCTCAATCTTTTTTCCTTTCGTTATTTGCATGTGAAATGCAGCTAAGGAATGCTCTTCTTGCACGGTTTGCTGTCACGCTGAGTTAAAGTTTACGGGGCATTTTGATTTGAGTTGTTGGAATATACGCCAATGTCACCCAGATCTATCGAAGTGGCAGGCTTAATCGTTAGCTGGCTCAAGAGGGGTATCTTACGTTGGGTTCTGTGGCAAGGTTTTGGTACAAATGCACTAGTCCACGTGTCTCCAGATACTGAGAACGATTATTTTTCGAGGAGAAAGATTGTTTTTCTAGATGCATATTAAATGGAGAGGTAAGGTATCAGCCATTGAGCCTTGCATGTACAAGGTGGTTCAGAAGGTGCATTTATGTGAAGTTTTGTTGTGCTGGCTCCAAACATCTTGAGCAAGGCTGAACTCTCCTGCTTGGAAGGCAGCTTAGCTGTTGTTTCTGTTTACTGTGCTGGCTGGAACTGTTTTTCTGGAGAAAACACTTGGGGGCTAAAAACATGTTGGTGTTTATGTCTGTGAGCTGACACAAGTGGAATGAGAAGAGAATGTACTAGGTGGGGGCACAGGACTATATTCTCTTTCCATGAAGACATCACATCTGCAGAGTGATGATGGATGCTACTTCTTTGGTCCTCTTTCTGTTCACCTTCCCGTGTGCTCAGTGAGCAGTCCCCATGGAGCTGTGAGCAAGGTGTGCCCGTACCAACCCTAAGTGCTACAGGACAGCTGGAAACCTTGCTGGAGCCTTTGAGGCCCACTCACGTACTTGTATTTGCTCTTTTTGCGTCCCAGCTTTGTTTTCTTCCCTTTTATCTTCATTCCTGTTGGTTACTCCTGACTGTAACTGAGAGGTGTTGTAGTCCTGCGGTGAAACATGTTGATGCTTTCTGTTCATGCCTCGTACTTCCTTTCTGGCAGAACGTAAGGTGAAGCAATTACAGCTCTTCCTTAAATGCAGGTCAGTCCCAGGGAGAAGTCCAAGCTGGTATATGCTACCTGAGAGAAATTGCTTTGGTAACTTGTGGAAGGGGTGCTGCCTGCAAACACTGCCTGTATCAAAAGCAGACCCACACTTCAGAAATTGCCATGTGATACCTCAAAAGAGTCCTCAAAACCTCTCATCTCATATCCAGGATATTCAGTTATACAGGTAGTGGTGATGGGAACTTCAGGCTATCTTCACATTTCCTGACTTTTACCACAGATGTGTATTTACTGTTTGTTTGTCATTGTTCATCTATCCAAAGTATTTCAGAGAATATTGTCTTCTACTGAAGCAGAGCTTTTAAGTGAGACTTGGTTGGATTCCTTCATATTTTCAATTGAACTTTGCTGCGTTACGGTCTGGAAATGAAAAAAAAAATCACAGGAGTATTTTGTATGGTGGCTCCTAAAAACCACATCAAGCTTCTGGGACCCTTTCCATTAGCCTGGAGTGGAGGAGAAGAGTCTTAGAAATTCCTACAGTTGAATTGGAAAAGGAGACAAAGGGTGAAGACGGTGAAGCACAGAAGTGAAACACCCAGTTCAGTGCTCCTTACCTGGGCCCTCCCCACTACCCTGCCTTTGGTGTGGAGTAAGGAGGCTGAGGCTGGCAGTAGGGCAGTGCTGGGTGGTTAGTTGTTCAACTTGCTGAGTGAAATCACAGTCAGTTCCACTAACAATGGGGGGAAAACAAAACTAGTTGGAGAATATAGGTGCAGGTGTGTATGGTGTCCTTCTGCAGAACGCAGCGCTCAGGCTCATCTGTGCTGGAAACTGTAAGGAAAATGTAACTTGTGTCTTTGGGCCCCTGACAGATCAGATGGTCTGATATGTGTGGGAATGGTTATTCTAGTGGGAAAGGTAAGCTCTTATTTTTTCTGCATTTGATGTTAATTACTGGATAGAAATCTTTTTTTATTTTTCTCAAATAAAGAGTAAGTTTCTGGGTGAAGTATTTGTGAAGTAACAAGATGGAGAGTTGCTGGGGAATCAGACAGGTGTGTAAGTTAAATCATTTGTTGTCCTAATGTTATTATTGCCAGGGGTTTTTAGTTGCACTGCTCAGGAAATTCTTTTGAAAAAGATGGTGCCAGCTTGATACATTTTTCTGTGTTACTGGCAAGAGCTGTGACAACAATGAAATCACTTTCTGTCTCTGTGATGCAGGCCCAAGGCAAGACTTTTTGCTTTTCACAGCTTTGTGTGTACTTAACTCTAAGTCGAATTAATTCTAGATGAATGTAGTTTGGTCAAAAGAGTGTGCATCTCTCTAAGTGACGTGAACTCCCTCCTCAGGCTAGTAACAACTGCACTCAGAGGTGGTGCAATTCTCCCTCTTCCAATGGTGGTCATTTTCCATTAAAAAAAAAGACAAAAAAACACTAAACCTTTGCTCCATCCTATCAAGGAAGGAATTACCAGAGGACTATAAACTGCATTTCCCACTTCAAAGGCTTTTGAGCTAACTTGGATTAGACTTCTGTCTTGACTGCTCTCCTGTTGAAGAGCTCCATCCAGCAGCTAACAAGCTTGGCCCCGTTATGTCTCTGAACTCGGTCCCTCAAAAATGGGAGTGGTGGTATATACCGAAGGGGAAGTTGTTTGCATAGCATTTCTCTTGAAATGTTGTCTCTGTCTCGCTCTGTTCCTAAACCACGTGTGCATTCTTTCAAATAAAATTTCAATGGATGTGGTATTTTCCCTCACTTCCTTCCCCGAACGGGTGTTGACGTGCTATTAACCAGCTGCGTTGTTCTGCTCCAGAGATAGGTGCCCTCGCGGCGGGGCTCAAGTAGCTCCTGCAAGCAGACAGCTTGTATTAAGCTGTTGGGATCGCTCGAGACCAAGGTTCCAGAGGAAGGCTCTGTCTGTGTGGCAAACGACCTGGAAAGGTACTTTGTTGTGTATGTGGAGTTGTGCTTCCAACATGTATCCATTACAGCCATCAGAGCTCGTTGTACAGCTTTTGTTCTCAATTCAACAGCATATTGAGGCAATTCTATACCTTTCCTGATTGAGGTTCAAGTATATAACTGAGTATCTCATGTACTGGATAAGAGCCTTAAAAAACTAGGCTTTCTTCAAGAACACTTCATGGAAAGAGTATGGCAGGAGGGTCAACTTCAGAGTAACTGTGTGGCGCAGTGGTCCCTATATGTTGTAGCCCTTGCTTGCCTTTCCCAGCTGCTCAGTGGGCTTTTCTTTAGTTTGTAGGCTCTTAAGCACAGGAATGATCTTTCATTCTTATTTCTACAGTCATCTAAGTATGTTTGGTCTGGAACACCGCAGCAATGTAAATAATATCTATAATCTTGTGATGGGCTTCCAAACAAAGTCCTGCTTCTGTAGTTGAATCTTTCCAGGACTATTGGTTGCTCACCTTCCTTTTGGGAAACTGGCTTCTGTAAATTTATTGGTAGGAGAGTTTGCAATATTCTTTTAAGGCAATTACTTAGCCATAAGTGGTGAGTGTTCCTTCATTACAGTTTGAAGCAGGGCCACATTTTGAGTTTTAGTGCATTTAAGTGCAGTTATCCTCTCTCAGGAACATAATGCTAAAACTTATGCTAGAAAAAAGGCACTGTGGAAGTCGGAGATGAGTTCAGGTTGGACATTATGCACTGATTTCCCAAGGGGACTCCTTCAGAGTGTGGTGAAGCAATTTCAGCGTTCATGTTTCCATTGTGACATAATTACTGAGGATTTCAGTATCTTCGTTCAGCTTATAATTTGTTAAATTGTTTTGGATTATGCTCCCAGAAGGGGGGGATAAACCTGAATTGGAGTATTTGAGTGTTGGGATCGGAAAAAAAGTCTGAAACAAGAAATGAGATTATCCTACTTCTGTAGCATAAGAAGCAGAGCAGTTACACTCTCTGAATAACAGCTTTGAGGCAGCCACGCTCAGCTCCGTGAAGCTGCCAACACGCATTGCCATATTTCTCGTGAGGCTGACAATGTTTGCCAAGCATTGACCGATGCTGTAATGTAGGCCAAACACTTGACAATATTTATATTATCCGTAAAGTGCCTGACAACATTTAATAACATCTGTGAAGTACTTTGGGATGTTAATGATGTATTCAGCGAGGACCCGAGGAGCTCTGCAGCATTCCAGCTAGCTGGCCACACTCGTGCTGTGCACCACGGGGCACCCAGCGCGCACACGGACACGTCTTCGGTGCTGATGCAACTCCAGCCCCGTGGGGATGTGTCAGAGATGGGCTTGGTACAAAATGTCTGTAAAAATGGTGATGTCTGTACAGAGCTTCTCCTTAGGTAGGGGATTTATTTTTCAGTAAAGCTGAACAGCTGTTAAATGACTCCAATTTAGAGTCTACTTTCTTTCTGAGCGCATTGGCTACCCTTATAATTAAGGTATTGAGCTCACGCTTGGCACCTGCAGAATTAACTGCATTTTTCATACAACCTTGGTTAAATTACTTAAGCTTTTCATGTCTCACTTCTTCTCTATGTGCATTAGAGGCTCCAAAGACCTTTAGAACATAATTTCTATCATCATGTGTGTGTAACGCCAGGTGTGACGGTCCTGGCTGAGGTTAGATGCTCTAGAAGTTATCGTTAATACAAGTGTTCAGCCTCCAGCGTGTGCAGTTTCAAGTGGATTCTGGACTGTCCATCTGAGTGAGGCTACTGTGCACTGTTAGCTATGTGTAAATAATGTCTGTGCCTTACTGACCTTGTACAGCAACTTAAGAGCCTGGTGGATGAATGGAAGGTTTTATGTAAACATGGTTATTACAGTGTGCAAGGATACTGATGGTGGCTCTAGTCTTGCGGGACCTAGAGGTAGAAGTCACCACTGCAGGAAGCAGGAAAGGGATTGAGTCAATGTATGTGTGTGTATCTGCTACAGTGTCCAGCCACACCTGCTGCAGCTGTGGCCAGAAATAGTCCCTGTGCACATTCACAGCTGACTGATGCTCGGTGTGGTGGGAAGCCTTCAGAGATCTTCATCTTGCTGGATGTGCTGATCAGGGCAGGTTCGTAAGGCTTTGGGATATACTGGTATACAGCAGAAGGTGCTCGAATGAAACAAGCTTTCCTTTAAATATAGAGGAATGTCAGCTTGTGGAATGGCAGTGTTCTGAAATCGATCACTAATTCTGGACTGCTTTAAAAATGGAAGTAGCCCACCAAGATGAATGCAAACTGTGTACGTGTCTGACAGTGGAAATTGTTTTGAAGCTTTCTGTGGTCTTGAAGTAATCTTTTTTTTTTTTTTTCATAAGTGGGAAATGCTATTTAATTCTTCTCCATTTCTTTTGTAGTATGTACAGTTGTCTTTTCTGTCTTCAATTCTCCTTGAAAAAGAGCAAAATTGGTGAACAGTAGTTTCAGGACAGCATAGTTTTCCTTTCTTTCTGAGGGCTCTTTGCTTGACCAAAAGCTTCCTAAACTTCATCACACTGGGGCCCGATGGTGTGGTTCAGCTTTTACTAGTCATGTGTTCTCATGCCAGTACTTTCTTGGCTACAAATCGTTGCAGATGCAACTTATTAGATCCTCGAGAAACTGATTGCTTGTACAGGTTGTGTGCTTTTGTCATACAGGTGATGAAAATTGTGTAAAACACCACCTACCCTGCCATCACTCAGTAGCTGAACAAAGCCCACCTGCCTGCGCGCTGAGTAGCAATTCCGCGTAGTAGCAAGTCCGCAAGTGTCAGAAGGCACTTTTCATCCTTAATTTCTTTTGCAAGTGAGAAGTAACAGTTTGGGTGTAAAATAAATATGCTGCTTGAAGAATAGCATATTCTTCAAATGCTTCACAACAGTTAATTTGTTGTGGGAGGAAAAGTGAGAACAGATCGTTGCGGCAATAACTCTTGACCATACTCATTCAGCTTTCCCTCAGGGTTGGACTTGGTGTTCCTGCAACTGCCGAGTACTCTAGTTTGTACAGAGGGAAAACGAGTTGATTGTGCCAAGGGCACAAGATCTTAATTAGACTGAAAAATGCAGCATCTTCCCTCTGTCAAGCTGCTTCTGTTGCACAATTGCAGTTCCTTGGATCCCTGTTCAGAGAGCATTACACGGTCCTGCTCTGACACACCAATTTACCTTACTCCCAAGAACTGCTTTATTGGATTTATATACTTTTTTTCTTAGCTCCATAAACTAGAGTTTGACTTACACGGTGCTGATTTTACAGTTTTAAAGCTTGTGCAACATAAAAAATGATGTTTTTACCGTGACATCCTCATTATGCATGAGCAGCAATGCCTTACATAGTACAACTGCAAGGTTCCTTTTCAAAGCAACGATCCCCAGCTCGTACCTGTGGAAGAATTAAAGCAAGCATTTAGACATTGCTGGGATCCGTTACATCATAAGAAAAACTTTCAGCTTTGCTGACAGCAGTCTTTTACCCGGCTCTTAAAATTTAGAAGATAAAAAGGTAAGAACTGTTCAAACTGGCCTTCTCCTCCTCCTCCCATGAGGGCTCTGTAAAATTCAACAGGTGTGAAATGGCAGGAGCACGCTGCAGCCCAGCACTGCTTTTCCTTGCGTGCATGTGCTCTGAAGGATGCCACCATGCCTCTTGGCTTCTGGGTATTACTAGAAATTTTACCTGCTGCTTCTGTTTTGTAATTATTTGTTGTTACTTCTGGCGTAAAGAGAACAGGCGAGTCACTTTTTCTTACGTAGTCACAGGTGTTTCTTCACCTCGTACCTTCTTCTTACAGAAGAAACAAATTCGAGGTTGTAACGGCGAGCTGATGGTCAGCCTCTGATCTTCAGCTAGAAGTTGCTCATCAAAAATGCTAGTGCACAGAATTTACAATGCTGCACGCCTGCTGCTGGTAGAAATAAGAGGTGGAAAACCTCACTTTTTAAAGCATTAAACTAATTTCTAGTTCAACAATTTCAAAAGCAGTCTGGGTATGTGGTCCTCAATAATGCTGTATCAGGTGGTTTAATGAAAGATGCCTATCTCTTCCAAACTTTGCATCCATCTTTCCTTAGAAAGCTTCAGCAGTGCTGTTAATACAATGCACCAGGCTTAACTAATTACTCTTGTTGTGCCAGATGGGTGCAACTTGGCAGCTGAGTTTCTCAGAGACTATCGTGTTGCAGGGGGGTTGAAACACTGCTTCTGAAAAGGCAGAAAGAGTAGCTGAGATGGATGCGTGCTTCTTGAAGGCGCAGGCATCTTCAGAGACTTCGGGGGTTGCTAACGGGACGAATGGGCTCAATATTTTTTAATCACAGATTCTTTAAAAGAATGGTGGAAAAACCTTATATTGACTTACAGTGCTGAGAGAAGGAGATTCTGTCCGTTGTAAAGACAGAAACTTAAACTTCAAAACCTGATGCGGAGTTTCAGCTGAGATTTATCTTTCCAAATATCAGAGAACCAAGTAAGAGCAAGAAATCTGCTAGGAAATATTTTTTGACTCAATTTCAGATGCCACGTTGTTAACTGTAAGCAGATCTTTAATGTGAAATGATGCAAAAGGTCCTTGCCTTCATGTTTGCTGTCTATAGGTGCTCTCTAGACAGCTGCAATTGTGGGTCCTGTCAAAGTCCAAGCAAAAGCTTACTCAATGGGATGTTTTCAACCCCGGTAATTCATCTTACCCTTCTCAAACAAAGGCGGAGACAAAGGATGAGGCCCTGCACTGCACCCATCTCCTCTTCTGCAGCCTGCAGTAAATGTTGCTGTAATGTCTAGCAGTGGGGCTGGGTGGAGCAGTGCAGACTTCCAGAGCAAATGGGTGCTCTGCATCTGTGTGAAGTTTGGGCTTTCCTTGATTGAAATCCCATCCAGTGGAATGCTATACACGCAGGACTCAGCTTTTGGCATCGTTGCGTGTCACGATTCATAATGAAGACTTAAAAGCTTGAGCTCATAGGCCATGGCATTGAGCGAGTTTATCAGCCTACAGGAGCAGGTTGAACAATTTTTTCAAATCTGTGGTTCTGCAAAAGAGGGAGGAACTAAGAAGGAAACAGGGGCTTACTGTCTTTTTTTATTCTGTTCTTGGGCAGCACAGTAGTGACAAAGCCACAAATAAGCACAACAGATCTCCTTAGGAGACTGAGTCATGTTTCTGAGTTATGATCACAATTTCTGGGACAAGATGCAGTATACATATACACAATATATACAGTCTGTAAATATACTGCAGAAATCATGGGTTATGTTCTGAGACTTAGAGATTAGCCTGGTTTGAGCTGAGAAATCAACAGTTGCTTTCTCCAGCTCCCTGCTTTGGAAAGTCACCTAGTGATCTGTGCAGCACGTTTTGCTGCTGCTCACTTCTGTACGCTCAGGTAACGGAGGATCCACGGAGATTATAAATAATAGTTCTCTAGATGCTTCATTAGGAAGAATGCAGGTGTGACGGCTGATTCTTTTTAATTGTAAAAACTGACTTCAGTTCTAGCATTGCCGGACAATCTAATTCCGTGCATAACTGTCTCTGCAGTTGGAAAGCTTTTCCTAATTTTTGCATCTTCCTTATGACTCTTAGTAGCTGTATGCTGTCATTTGGAGAATCCAAAACGTAACTGCGACACTTTTTTGCAAGTCAGCGATTTGTCTTAATGAAGCTGGGTTTCACAGGTATCAGCCAAATTCCTGCCTTTATTGAGGTGATTCCGCTATATTTCTACATTCTGCGTGCGACTTAAATACCCAGGGTGAAAACAGAAAGTAGATAATTTCTTTTTTTCATCACATATCTGCTAGAAGACCAATACAGCATCTTTTAATCTTTTCTGTTCTAAACAACTTCAAAATGTCCAGGCTTTTTTGGATATTTTGTTTGAGGCCTCAGTTCAGTTGCTCGCTTGTGTAGTGAGGGTGATTTTGTGTTTTCAGAGAAGTTTTGAAAACAGGCTATAGCTTCTGAGCTGAGATCCCTCTGATGCTACTAACAGTTTGTGTTTCACAGGCTATGCTTTTGTTTATATATACATATTTTTCTGCACCACAGAGTTGCTATCTGATGCCATGATCATAACTCCATCATTTTCTGTGTATTTGGTATCAGATATGAGATATTCCAAGCCTCTGATTTGTGTAATTTGATTATTCTTGACTAAGATTAAATCTTGCGTTTTCCACATTGAATCCCAGATTTTTCCCAAACCACTTGTGCAGTTTGTTTTCATGCTTTGGTTTCTGATCCACTCTCCCTTCGTGGCCCTGGCTGGCTTGGTGTTGGCTGTGTGCTTAAGAAACCTATTTCATCATTTGAGTTATTCAGGAAAACACTAAATAAACTGTAGCAAGGGCAGACCGAAGCCGAGCAGTGCAGGAATCAGTGATACCATCTCGGGCAGCACAGTTTTCCACCCGGCTTTGCACATACATCTAGACTAAGAAATGCTCAGAAAGACGGCATCAAAACGTTGCTAAATCGAGTTACTTCTCTTCCTGGTCTCATTGCCCCGTCTGCCATTTTTGATAATTTAGGGCCTGGACTGCATCTACTGCTTTTCCCCAGTCTAGAAAATTTGTCAGTCTGCTTTTGGAGGTAGATTGCTTTGACGTGATTTGCTCCTGAGAAACCCATGTTGGCTGTTAGTCATCTGTCTCTTGCTTAGTGTTTGTGTAATGATTTGTTCCAGTGTTTTTCCAAGAACTGAAGTGAAAAGGCGATTGCTGCAATCTCTGAAACGTTCCGATTTTCTCGGAGTATGCAAGGATTAAATGCATTGCAGCAACTGATTGCTAACGCTGGATCTGTTTGTACGCACGCACTTTTTTCCCCGATGCTAACAGGAAACTTTATCTCCGTTCTGCTGGGTTTAATAATTTTATAATTTCCGTGTATAATTTCTCGAACTTGTGGCTTGAGTTTTGTTGGCAGTGTAGCCAATTAGCGAAAGCATGTTCCAGACGACAGAACCTACAGGAAAATGCTGGGGCTAAAAGCAGGCATTGAATGTTTAATAGGAAGTGCACAATACTTCATTGCAATTTTAATTAGTTCAGCTTTTGGCACTCTGCAGTGGTGGTGTTTTGTGTTTAAAAACAAAAGCACAAATAGCAAACAAAATTGTTTTGTTAGAAAATAAACACAAAATGATCTTTCTTTCAAAGCTCCGGCAGTTCCTGAAGCCAGCCAGTGCTGTGTTTCTCTGCAGAGGTTGAAATATGTCAGGCAGGTGTTTCAAAAGTCCTTATGCTGCAGGGAAATAAACTCTGATGTAATCTGCCTAATTTGACTCTTTGAATTACTTTCAAGAACACTTGCTGTTTGTAATGGAAATAGCTCACCAACCACTTCAGAGGGGACTTTGTAATGTGAGCTGGTAAAACTCTGCAGGTGTAGTGGGTTTTTTATTTTATTTAACATCTTAGGTTTGTTTACTTTAATGTGTTACTGAAAAAGTGACATAAAAGTGGTTTAACAAGTCATTTTTCATTTGAAAAATGTTTTCTTATTAACAAAGTTAACATCCAGTATTCTGCAATAGAACTACTGACTCCAGGAAACCACATTTTGCCCAAGAGAATATGTTTCCTGAGGCTGAAATTCCCCAGAGACTTTTGTTTGGGATTGTGCGTACCTGAGGCATTTTGGCGTAAGCATCAATTAAAAAATGGGAAATGGTGTTTTCCTTGCTAATTCTTGGCTACTGGATGGAGGTTACTAAAAGCCCTCTGTTTTACCAAAGCTGTTTTAATTTGTTTTTTCTTCCTAATTTAAGTTTGTGAATTAAACTGAGTTGGCCTCAGGAAAAAAGATCCCAAGGTGTCAGAGTTCAGCGTTTAACTTACGGATTTAAGCAGTTGTGCTTGACCTAAAGTTGTACGTCTTGAGCGGGTGGTCGTTTACAGAAACAGAAAATCCGTCTGCGATGAGAACTGGAAGATGAGTGCTCAACACACAGTGCCTTGTAAGTAACAACACTCAAACACTTTTAAGCTGGAAGGAAATCCAGTGAAAAACTGACAAAGACCAGGTTCCAGGTTCTGTTCATCACGCCCGTGAGCATTCATGCCCAGTTTGATCAGTGCATTAGTTAACTTTATTGGTGTGTAGACTGTTAATGCTATACTTCAGTAGAAGTTTTTTTCTAAAAAAAGTTTAGTTTCAAGAAGATGCTGTTTTGCATGTTTGCAATTGTGGGACTTAGTGGAGATAGCAGAAATCAAGTTTTTTTTTTTTTTTTTTAATAATTTTAAATAGCCCTTATTGTGTTTTTGTATTTTGTATTGCTTTGAATAATTCTAGCTTCAGATATAGAAGCACTAATGCAATCTTTCAAGCACCTGCTTGGCACCTGCCAAGGTGCAGAGCTCCCTTGTTGGTGTTGTCGGGCTCAGTAGCCAGTTTTAAATGTCCATGAGCTGCTTCTTTCAGAACTGAAAGCAGAGCACTCGTTTTCCAGTCAAGGCCTACCATTTGCCCTTGCCAAGTCTGGAGTTCTAAATCAAAGCCATTTTTGAATTACCCAAGCACAAAAAAAAAAAAAAGAAACAAAAACTGAAAAACAAAGTTGACAGCTGTGAGGTTTTCTTTCCACATTCATCTACCTCAGAAACAGCTGAATGGATTTATAAGCCTTTCCAAAAATATCCCCCTCTATGCTAAGGGCAGAGTTAAACAGCAGAAAAACTTAGCAAATTACTACAACTCACTTTGTTTTGACAACTCTTGTCTCTTCCTTATTTACCAATTGAAGTAATTTACGCAAGTGTGTTTTGTTTGTAGTGGTATTTCAGGGATGACCGCTCTGCGCGTAGGTTTCTGTGTTTACAGAAAGTTGTTGCAATTCATTATTTCCCAGGGTGAGGAGCAGGGTATTAGTCAGAGGTCAAACCGTGACTGCAGCAGTCATGACTTGTGAACATTTTCTAGCTGAAGGTAAAACTTGAGGAGTGACCCACAGGCAGAAAACAGTCTGACCAAAGTGAGTATAGACAGTTGGAAAAGAAGGAAGGGGAAAAAAGACAAAGCAACATCAAAACCCCACCACAAAGCCCCTTAAGAACAGCTTCATGCCATTTACAAAAATGCTTGGACATGCGATGCGCGAGGAAGAGGTCTGATATTTGCACAGACAGTTCTGTTGGCTCTGTCTGCCCAAATGGACATTTCTGTCCTAGCAGTGAATTTAATAGTTCACAAACAAGTTGGAGCGAGGTTCACAGTTGCTTTGTATTTCCCTGAAGCTGCACAATGTCTAACAACTGCTTTCATCTGATCTGTGCACACCCCGGTGAGGGGGGGGGCAAAGAGTTAAGCAGTGCCTCCAGCACCTTCCCTTTGAACGGGCCGTAATGATTTTATGCTCTTTAATTTGATCACATAAGTGGGAAGCCATAATGAATTAGTTGGTTGTTGTTCCTGCAAGTGTGCGTTTTATTACAATAGGCACATCTGGGGAGCACCTCGTGTTCTGCAGCATCTATAGGAAAGGACCTGCATTCCAAATCAGAGCTGATTTTGACTTGTAAGTCTGTTTTTATGAGGTGTATGTGTGTGCCTGCCCCAGGAGAGCGAGCGCTGTTTCCAAAGGGGCATTTGGATACCATATGCTTGGAAAATGCTGGCTATCGCTCAGAAAAAGCAACATCCCTCCTGGTAAACGCTGCAGCCCTTCGTAGTGAAAGGTTTCTCTCTACAGCATGCTCTGAGAAATGATGAGTGATAGATTAAAAAAACAACGTGCGTTGCTGTCTGCGATCCGTTCTGAAATGTAAGCTATTGAATAGGTTTTGAAACTGAGGTTTCAAAACTGCAATGTTATCTCTCTGTTCAGTCACACCAATGTCAATGAAAATATTCCTGCATGCTCTAGGTGACGTGAATTTTGCCTCATGAGTTTAGTGACTGCGTAGCAGCCTTAGTGTTTCATTTGTGAATTCAATAGCGTTATTATTAAACCAGGACCGGTACTGGTGTTTTCCTGTGATTAGATTCAGTTTGGTTAGGGCCCAGAGTATCTCAAGCAATAATCGAAGCCCTGTTCCTGGGAGCATACAAAAGCAGGGAGCGTGAGCTGGGCAGTAGTCTTTGTTTCGGCAAAGTGTGCCCTGGGTGATTTCATAGCTCCTGCCAGCTCCCCATGCCAAGATTCAGCTGTTTTGAAGTGCATAAAGACCGCATTGCAATTCAGAATGTGAAAAAACCTGCTTGCATGGATGTAAAATCGGGGTTGTTAGGGCCTGAAGGCTCAGGCTGCTGCTTTTTCCACCTGGCTCAGTTAACCTGCAAGGCTGAGCGCTGAGCAGGTGTGCAACGGGATGGGGAGAAGCCTGCCCTAATGCTCGAAGCAGGACGTGTTTCTATGGGAGTTAATACCGATAAGCTGAATTTGGGGTGTGGAAAGATCTGTAAAATCCTCTAGCCTCATTCTTCCCTCCTTGTTCTGTGTCCTCAGTCACTCCCTAAATCGTTTTGTGCAAGCCAGCTCCAAAAATCCAATCTTTCACAACGCAGCAGTGCGGCAGAAGGCCGTCCTCAGTGATGCGGTGACGGGTCACAATGCCCCGAGGGGACGCGGGGCAGGAGCAGGTGCTGCGGCCTGGGGCAGGTCCTGTGGGCTGAGGCCAAGGAGGCCGTCAGGTGGCAGCAGCTGCCCACGAGGAAGGGGTCGGCCTGGGGTACCAGTCCATTCTCACACCTCCGTGGAAAGCCCTGGCTGGTTGGAGCAGTTTGCCTTAGGTAAGAGCCCTGGGTGTGTTTCCTCTTCCTTAGATGCGATCCGTGGGGGGATCGTGCCTTACTGCGTTATGGTACGGGTCTGTGATACCAGCTCCAAGTTGTTGGCTCGGGTGCTCGGCCTCGATGATCTTCGTTAAGTCCCTTCCAACTCCACAAGCTATTCTATTCCAAGCTAACTGCAAGCTTTCCGCTCCTTAATGCCTAAAAAAGGAAGAAATTTGATCAAAATCTTTCAGTTTCATTGAGAAGCAAGGTGTCTCTCATTTGCCGGATGGACCGTGACAACGTGACAGAGTTCAGAAAGCAAAAAGCAAGGAAAAAAGAATCCCAGGCATTCCAAGCTGCTGGGGCTGGCAGTAGCACAGCTGACGCCCCGGTGCAATAACTCCTTCGTGGTCACCAGACCCTCGGTGCGGGCGCACAGCAGCTCAGGTGACTTTGTGTCCCAGCTCTGTTGGGTTTGTGGATGTTTTCACAACAGTGGAAAACCACGTTGTATAAAGAACCAATAAACCACGTGGGAAAATGCAAACATCTATTTAAACACGCAGGTATGTTTTTTGTCAGCCAAGGCAAAATCCCCACTGCAGTCCCACCAGCTGACACGAGATAATTTACAGCTCCAGGGCGTGTGTCTGTGCCACCCAGCGGTGTGTGTCTGTTCCACACTCGCCGAGTCTACCTTGGTGGTCACTTCGTGTTCAGGAGGAAAATATTCTCAACACGCAGCCCCTGTCTGCAGCATGGTGTAGTGTTTTGGTGAGTCTTCTGGGTGTTGACGTGCACATCGAGAGATTCCAAACTGTCAGGGAGCAAGTGGAAGGAACAGGTTATCCTTACAAAGGAAGACATTCAAAATTTTGAGCATTACTGCGTTTTGTTTCTGGGTTGTTACTAAGAACCTAGTGGGCTTGTGTCTTGCAGGTATTTCTGTTCAAATCGCTGCTCAGAGTAACCTACTCTATGCTGAGACTTAAAACCATCCCCACCAATCCACTGTGACTTGTTATTGACTTTTCACTTTTTTTTTTTGACTTGAAGTCACGTTGCCACCGAATGATTCATCATTCTGTTTATGAAACTACTGTTTTCTGAGAAATGAGCCTATTTCTGGCAACACCAGGGAACCTGTTGGCATGAGGCTGAGGATTGTTTGCTCATTTATTCCAGGTAATTTGGTGAGATTTCATAGAAAAAGGCTCTCTGGTTCTCTTGCTTCCAGAGGCAACCTCTGTAGGCGTCTCAGGCTTCCCAGTGGATCTATCCAGCACGCTGCTGTACCTGTGCAGGTAGAAATCCCGTACACTAGAGCATACATTGACCACCTGGCCAAGTCAGAACTTCTCACATGTTGCATGCAACAGGCAGCTTCGCACCCGGTGTGCTAAAAAAGTCCGTGTGCTGTGGCAAAGTGGGGCTTGGTGTCTCTTGCCGATGCCCAGCCTGCAGTTAGCAGCTCGGAGGCTGGGTCGTGCTGGTGGTCTCACGGCTTCTGGCTGGTGTCCTGTGGCTAGCACTGCAGTGGCATCAGTAACCCTGTTCTTCAAAGTGGTTTTTTGTTTCGTGGTCTGTTTGCTCTGTACCCACCCAAAAATATAGCATATTTTAGAATACATAGAAATAAAAGTAGAAAATAAGAGTAAAGTAGAAAGTAGCAGAAATAAGTATAAAGAAGGAGTAGGTTCTTTCTCCAAGATGGCTTGCCTCAGGTCTGCCTGGAGGCTCAGCTGTGGACAGAACCGAGGAGTTCTGCTCTGAGGACGTGGGCTTGGGACCAAAGCTGGCGTTCCAGCAGGACTTCATTGCAGTTGTAGCATGAGAAAAGAGTTGCTGACTTTTTTTTTTGTGGGTTTCAGTGTGTTTTCTTTCTATTTGAAGGCCGCGTTCAGCAGCTATATGCCTGTGTGCACCTGTTTGTTTAAAAGAACTTCTTGTCCATCAGAGATGCTTGGCAGCAAAACCAAAGAAGCATCTTTGGGTTGAGGCAACAAAAGATGAGTACAAAATATACACTTTATTTTCTGAAACTAATGGCTGTAAAAACTACTTTTTTGATGTTTTGAAACCTGATGTTAATTAAGTACTGCTGGTTGCCATTGCTGGATGAGTTGCTCTTTCTTTATTTCCCCATCTGCAAACTGGGGATAAATGTTTTCCTGCCACATAGATCATGTTAAAAACGTACGAAGTCTGGATACCGATGGAGTGGAGATCATAAAAATATCTAAAATAAACACACACTGGGGTGGAAAACACGTTTTAATTCTAGCAATATTCTTTCTGTCCTGTTTAACAGAGCTAGTAATTTGGAATATTTTTGTGTTGAGAAAGCCATCAAGGCAGATTAATAACACTGTAGATGTTTTATTTTTGTACACGGGCAAGATAATATCATTAATATCTGTCTTCCTCTGGCTGGCTTTGTGTGGACTTTGCGCAGAGCACTACATTAAAAAGAGATTACCCTGCTATGACCCACTGAGTTTCCCTTTCCACCCAAAAAAATACAGGAGAGAGCCAGTATGCTTTAGTCCAAATATAAACGGATGTGCTTCACCAGTGCTCTGGTATGCGTCCTGGGCTTCCGAATCAAATCAGAATTCAGTGCAAAATGTCCGCTGTGCTGCGGCATCAAGGATCACCGTGATGTCCCTGGCTCAGGACAGCGCCGGCGCTCCCCCTTCGTTCTGCTGAGCAGGCGCGGGCTTCGGCGTGGGCCTTGCGAGCAGGGTCAGCTCCTGCAGCAAGTTCTTGGAAAACGACCTGATTCAGAGCCGGGGGCAGCCCGTGGCAGCCTTCCCGGGGGCTTCTCGAGGCTCTGGACCAGGTCTGTTGTGTGCAGAGGTCAGGGTGTCATTTTTTGAAGGTTTCTATGGCAACCTAAAAACACAGCAACATAAACTCAGTTCTATTAGCCTAAAACCCGGGGGAGGTATCAGAGGTGGAAGGTACGCGTTTGAATTCTCAGTCGCTGGGGTACAGAGGGATTTGCTGGGGGCTGAGGTTCAGCTCTGTTTCTTCAATATGCACGGAGGTCTGGGCACAGCCTCCCCAGATCTGACCTGTGGAGTCCATGTGGATTTGCAGGGGAGAAGCGGAGGGAAACGACGATTCTCCCAGCTGAGAGGGACTCCAGTACCTCCCCGTCTCACCTGCAGGCAGGCTGGGCGGCATAATGCCACCGAGCCAGAGCTCATCTGCAGGAGCTCGGCGTTGGGTGTGCTGCTCAGAGCTTTCCTGCGGCTGGCAGGTAGCAGGGCTACGTTGCGTGGCTACTTATTCATCTATTCTTAGTAAAATTACTCCTGGGGATTATTGGGTTTGCCTTAATTTTTACGTACCGCTATTCAGAGTAGGAACTGTTTTGCCATCTCAGCCTTTTGTGGGGCAGGAAGTCTGCTTTCTGTTGGTTCCAGCTGCTAGACAAGTGGGAAGGGGCTTTTGTTCCCTGTAGGCATCGACTTAAAAACTTTGCTGTGCAAATGTGGCAGACAATGCCTGCTGCTTGGTGAAAATGGAAGGAGGTGGTAGTTTCTACTGTTGATTTAAAAGGAAAAATCAAAACAAATTTTAGTCAAACTGGCCAGATGGCAGAAATTTAAATACAAATCATTCTTCTAGCATTATTCTTTTCCACCTGGAGAGAATAGTTACTTATTCTTACTTTTTTCTGCAGGGAAAAACACCCCTGTGTTTCTGCTTTTCAGTTGCTGGACTCCTGCATGGGCTTCCCAGCGTGTGAATGCAATAAATTCTACCTCTGCCTTACCCTCCACACGCCCAGTTGTCCCACTTGTATGGTCTCTGTTAAGAGGCCACTAAACTGAGTTAATTATAATTGTGTCTCCAGCCTGGTAGATACTGAAAATAGTGAAGATGGAAAAATATGGACTCCAAGGAGGGGTCTGCTTTGTCAGTGCTCTGTCCTGCACGGAGAGTGGAGCCACTGACGGGAACAAAGAGCTGAGAGTGTACAGCATAGAAAAATGAGGTAGAGATCTCCAAAATGGAGGTTCGTAAAGAAGAAAAATCTTTCTAGCAACAAGGGCAGCTGGCTGCCTGCTTGGTGGAAGACTTGGATTTGTGTATTTCAGAGTTTAGGGGCGGAAGTGGTCTTGTTTTAAACTTGTTCTCTGGCAACCTGGGACTTGGAGAAAACACTCAGTACACTTCAAAATATTTACAGAAGGCAATCACACAAGGAAATCCATAAAGAAAAGAAAATAAACCCAAAGAGGGCAATGACATCAGAAGAAAAGGGGTAAAAGCACAGGTAATTAGTAGCTGGCAGAGCCATCCACTAGTGCGGAGCTTGGCAGCTTCTCTTGCTGTTCTCTGCATCACCTGCAGGTCCTGTGGATTTGCTGGAGGGTGGTGCTTCTGTACTCGGATGTCTTGTGTTGCTCCTTGTTTATTTTTCAGGCTGTAAAGGCTTTTCAAAATTGCCACTAGCATCGTTTCTTTTTTTTGGCATTTCAGCAGAAAAGCAACAGGTCACAATGGCAGAAGCCCTGAATTCCTTCAGAAGTGCTTGGAACTGAAGGCTGAGGTGGGTTGGAGGGCTTTTTGTCTTCCTACCTGTTAAGATAAAGGAGATGTTTTGAGAGCTGTCACTCTGGTGCCTTTCATAACTACTAAATTAAAAACAATAATGGTCAAGAGAACTGTGTAGTGGGAAGGGACAAACATCAACGACTGCTTCATTCATGCTAATGTTTAAAAACTTCTGGTTTTGAACAGAGAAAAACCTCATTAGAACTAAAGCCACTTGTTGATTAAAAACAAACAAACAGGCATTTGTTCCATCCATATCAGGCAATTTTAATAGATAATAACCAGTTTCCGTCTGCAGAATGCTGCAGTACCTGACAGCTGTTTTGCAAAGGATGCAAATACTTAGCAGGTATACTGATGTAGCTCTGTCTCTGGGAGGGTGAAGGTGATTTGTTCCCCATCTGGACCTAGCTCACGGTTCCCTGTCTGCCCACCCTACAGATATGTTACTGTGGCTTAGCTGCTGCACATATTGCTGCTGGTAGACCAGGGATGCTTCATTGCAGATCTTCTTAAATGCGGTTGGCATTTATTATTTATTAATTTATTTAGTAAATTTATATTAAATATATTAAATTTATTTATTAAATTTATATTTATTATCTCTCATTTTTCCCTCTAGTCGTTACGGTGTGTGGCAAGCAAGCCTTCACGTGGCTAGCTAGCTGCTGTATCCTCAGAGGAGTGTTTGTGCACCGATCAGTGCAGCTGGCCAGGCACAGAGGAGGGGCCTGGTGGCCTGCTTTTCTCTGCTGGGCTCTTTGCACGTTGAAGATGCTTATGACTCCCAGGAACCAAGTGCGGCTGACTTCAGCAAAATCCCTCTGTGTTCCTGAAACTGACAGGGTCTGGTCATATCGAAAAGACAGAGGAGAGCAGGGCTGTTTAACTGGGAAATCTGAGCATAAACAGCATTCAGAGTAAATAGCAGGAAATGGGGATAAATTGCTTTTTAGCGGAGAGGCACAAAAATTTCCCCATGTGAGAATGGGTCAAACCCTACTGTCCCCTTGGGAGGGAGGGAGGAGCACGTGCAGTCTGGATTTCATCCAGAGCTCTGTGGCTTTGGTACCTCTGTGCTCGCTAGCATGGGGGTCTGTTTTGAGGACTAACAGGGAGTGGTGCAGAGCTCAGGCTTTTAATCACGCAGCTTTTTTTTGGCAGCAGAGCATTCCATTTCTGTCTTGGGAGCCATCCCCCTATGGATACCGAGCAGAATGGTGGGATATGCCTGTCCTTTTTCTTTTCTGTACACACATTGTTTACAGACAGCCAAAAATGTTACTCGACTATTCGACCTCCTGTATTTGATGAAATGAGAAAGGCAGAGTCATAGCAACCTTCCGGTACATATTTATGACCTGCTCTCCTTCGACAGAGAGCCCGTAGTCCTAAATCTGCTGCGTGAATCTTCGCCGGCTCTGGGGCTCAGCCATGCAACCTCCCTCTCCCTGCCTGTCTTGTCTTTCCCGGCTGTATCCTGTGAACCAGTTTGGACCAGTGCTTGCTCGTTTACTGTCTGCTCACCGCCTGGTTTTGTGACCTTACAGCTGACTGCCACCTCCACGGCAAGCGGTGCTGTCAACAACTTGGTGGTGGGGTGCGGTTTCCTCTAAGGTGTAGTGCAGTGGTTGTTAAGGCACTCGATGTCACTGCGGGATGGGATAAGAGGGCGGTGTGGTGTGTCCAGTGTAACGTAACTCAACACGTGGACTCCTGTATGCGGAGCTCGAGTAGCAGTGGGCCATCAACAGGAACTGGCTGAAGCCCAAGCCTGGGACACACGAGTGCTTCGAGTTATGGGGTGTGCGGTACTCAGATCCAGACACGACTTTAGACCTGAGCCTCTATCTAAAAAAATTAACTGTTAAGAGTACGTCCATGAAAGTCTTGCTGGATTCTTGCAGCTGTAAGTGCTCTAGGTGAATGGTGCCTAATATTGCAGTCAGATTTGAATTCCTTCTTCAAATGTCATCCATTACCAAGAAATAAGGAGTTGGTTTCTGCAGAATGAGAAACATTGCTGCAGTTCTAAGGTAATAGAGGAAGAACGGTATTTTTCATTCAGTGCGTTTGAAAGCGTATACTTTGCTGCACTGTGAATCTCATGACCTTGATCAGATTTCTCAGATGGAGGGCCCGTGTGATTATGAAATGACTCAGGGTAGCTTGGCATTGTGCTGACACGTTGTGTCACTCGCACCTTTACTCATCACTGTCTCTCCATATCACATTTCAGTAGAGGATGCTAAGAAAAGCAAACCCAGATTTTCTTGCACATGGCTGATGTCAGCTGCCCAGTTTTCACAGGAGATGTTCATCCTTGTTAGGGCTGCATTCGTGTAAAGGTCTGCAAGGAACATCTCCATGGCTTTGGCTGAAATTCTTGTTTCAGCTGAAAGAAAAACACGTGTTACAAAAATTGCCTTCAGTGTCAATAGAGATCTTATTTGTTACTTGCAGATGGAAAGTCACCAGAAGGGTTGCTGTAAATGGAGACCATTCTTCAGAGCTTGTGTTCTCTGTTCTATGTTTTGATGTGTTACTCTTCCTGCAGACATCTGTGAAGTTCCATTGTGTACGTGTGTTTTGGGGATGGCCTAATTCTGAGATCGGTGACCATCAGAAACTATCCCTGATCTCAGGGGAAGTTAAAAGGTGCTTCTGGGATCCATGCTCTGAGTTATTTGGCTGCCTGAGTCTGTACTGCAGATCAGTGGCAGTGTGGGAACAAACAGAGCAGCATTCCTTCACACCTTACCGGACCTGTTCAGAAGTCACATTTGCCATGTTTCCAGGCTGGCATGGAACATTCATAGAATTTCCTGAGTTGGAAGGGACCCATAAGGATCATCGAGTCTAACTCCTGGCACCGCACAGGTCTACCCAAAATTTTAGACCACGTGACTAAGTGCACAGTCCAAACACTTCTTAAATTCTGACAGGCTTGGTGCAGTGACTACTTCCCTGGGGAGCCTGTTCCAGTGTGCGACCACTCTCTCACTGAAGAACCTCTTCCTGATGTCTAGCCTAAACATCCCCTGCCATTCCTGCGGGTCCTCTCACTGGTGATTAAGGAGAATAGGTCGGCACCTGTCCCTCCACTCCCCCTCATGAGGAAGCTGTAGACTGCGATGAGGTCCCCAGTCAGCCTCCCTTTTCCAGGCTGAACAGGCCAAGTGACCTCAGCTGCTCCTCATATGTCTTTCCCTCTAGTCCCTTCACCATCTTCGTCGCCCTCCTCTGGACACTCTCCGACAGTTTCACGTCCTTTTTGTACTGCGGTGCCCAGAACTGCACACTGTACTCGAGGTGAGGCCGCACCAGCGCAGAGCAGAGAGGGGTGATCGCTTCCCTTGACCGACTAGCGATGCCGTGCTTGATGCACCCCAGGACACGGTTGGCCCTCCTGGCTGCCAGGGCACACTGCTGGCTCATATTCAACTTGCTGTCTACCACGACCCCCAGATCCCTCTCTTCTAGGCTGCTCTCCAGCGTCTCGTCGCCCAGTCTGTACGTACAGCAAGGGTTGCCCTGTCCCAGGTGCAGGACCCAGCACTTGCTCTTGTTAAACTTCATGTGGTTGGTGATCACCCAGCTCTCCAACCTGTCCAGATCTCTGTGCAAGGCCTTTCCACCCTCAGCAGAATCCACAACTCCTCCAAGTTTGGTGTTGTCAGCAACTTTGCTCAAAACACCTTTTAGGCCTACATCCAAATTGTTTTTGAAACCATTGAAGGGGACTGGCCCTAAAATAGAGCCTTGGGGGACCCCACTAGTGACCATCCCCCAGCCTGATGTGGCCCCATTTACCACAGCCCTTTGAGCCCTGCCCGTCAGCCAATTGCTCACCCATCGGATGATGTTTTTGTCTAGCTGCATGCTGGACACTTTGTCCAGTAGGATCCTATGGGAAACTGCATCAAAAGTTTTGCTGAAGTCCAAAAAGATCCCATCAGCTGGTTTCCTTTGATTGACTGGATGGGTGATCTTATCATAAAAGGAGATCAAATTTGTTAGGCAGGCCCTACCCCTCGTGAACCCGTGTTGGCTGGGACCAATGACTGCATTGTGCCCCAGGTGCGCTTCAGTAACTTCAAGGATCATCTTCTCCATAATTTTACCAGGCACTGACGTGAGACTGACAGGCCTGTAGTTGCCAGGGTCTTCTTTCTTGCCCTTCTTGAAAATTGGCACAACATTTGCCAGCTTCCAGTCTACTGGGACCTCTCCAGATTCCCAAGACCATTGAAAAATAATTGGGAGAGGTCCCGTGATGACATTTCATTCTCAGTAAAATCCTTGAAATGTCACTGTTGAATGGTTCATTACTATAGCTGAGAAGCTGATAAACGATCAGTTGCAATAACGTAATTATTGAAATAGCCTACCTTCATCTTAAAACAAGTGGCTTGCTCCAGGAAAGAAAATGCACAGAAGTCAGAGGATGCAAGAGTCATTTTGGTTGCTGAACTCTCTGGTCAAGCAGAATTATTTGCTAGGAAACATTAATAAGCCAAGTGATATGGGAAGTGTAGGGATCAGACTGCTACCAAATCCAGCCTCAGCTGTTGGCAGCAGTACAGGCAGGCACACTGAACTGGAGATGCAGATTTTTCAGGCAGGGGACTTGTTTTTCACTCTTATTACCATGAATATCCAAGTGGGTTTTAATGATGGTTGTGGATGTTTTACCTGATGGAGAGAGTACCTTAAGGAATCCCCTAAATATACAATCATTTCTCTTAAAGTTTCCTAAATAAGTTGAGGGGGTTCAGAAAGATACCAAAGTGTGTAATTACGGAGTCAGGGTGCGGGCTGTGCTGAACTGACTGATACAGATGAGAATAACGTGGTAGGTTCAAGCAGCTTCAGCGGAAGAGGCAGAGGGCTGAGAGCCTGCTCTGAAGTGTTTGTGAGCATGCTAAATCAAAGAGGATTTGGAACTTAAAATACCAGGAGTTAGCAGAAAAAGGTGGGTTAAAATCTGTATTGAAAATCATTCCCCCAAACTCAAATTCTGTATGCACTTGCATTTTTATTTTTACTTTTTTGTATTGTCTTCCACTTCTGTCCTTTCTTTATGGAGAATGATTGCATAGCCTGCACCTTTCTGGGAAGCTGGATTAAACTTCAGACATGCAGTAATGAGTTCCAGTTTGGAGAGTCTGCTTCATAGTTCTCAAGAGTCAGTATATTAAAAACAAAACAAAAGATTCGATGAATTTTACATTTAGGAAGAACACACCAAACTTCTGTTACACTACTCCAGTTCTGTTGATTTTAACTGATTTGTCTTGGCAAGTAAGGGGGGAGAATATGAGAAGGTAGCAAATTGCAAGATTATGTGAAAAGCCTATGATTTCACTTTACCAGATAGGTTCTGCTTGTTTCATTTTCTATTATATTACAATAATTAGTCAATAGTCTGATTGCTCTATTCAGGGATTAGTGTCACAGACAATTCATCACAAGTCGAACATATGCTCTCTTGGATGTACCATATTTCCCTGCTTATAATTACGCTTCCATTGTGTGCGCTAGTCAGAGGAAAAACTCTTCCTCATTAATATTTGTTTGGCCATACTTGTACCAGATGGAGATTAGGGTGGATTTTTTTCCACCTGGGATAAATCACTGCAGATACCAGTCAAGCTTTTCAAAACAATAGCCGGATTGTGTCGGGGTATTTTGTACCTGCTAAGGCTGTGCATACCCCTAGTGCTGTTAATTCATCTGATATCATTGATTTTCTCTAGGCAAATGTCTTTTCTGTCAGTTTTAATATTGTTGCAGTAGATGTGAAAGAACTTGCTTTTAATACTTCACAGGGCAAGTAAAAGGCACAAACCCTAGAAATGTGCATGAAAACTGCAATTCAGGTTTGAGAGATACAGTCCTTGATGTCTGCAGGGCTCTGCAAAGATGTGGAGCTATATTCCCAGCACTCGGCACTCTTTTGGAGCCTGCAGCTCTTGCTGTGAATTATTTTCCCTTTTAGTGTCAAAAGGCCTCAGTGTGCAGAGTCTTGAAGTCTTCTGAATACCTGTCCCTCAACTCTAGGTCCATGATACCTCATGGGGGTGCTCAGCTCTTCAGAACCCCTCGCAGCCTGGTGTGCAGCCCTTGTCTGGGGTTTGTTAATTTGGGGGCAGTTGATAAGGGCAGCATTCCCACGCTTCTGATGTAACTGCCATTAGAAACTGAGCTGTGCAGCGGGTTCGCTGCTGCAGGAGGCCGGTCCAGTTCTCCAGGATCTGGTCTCCAATCAGTCTCGTGGAAGAGAGCGGAGACTGCACAGCTTCAATGAAGTGCTTAATGGCAAAGCCGTTAGAATTGATATCCCCTCAATTTGAAATAGTCTCCTGGACTGTGTTCTCCTGGCACACGGATCCATTTCAGACAGCTGGATCTAATGTAACAGGAAGGTATGGGTTGCGGGATAATTTTTTCTTTATTAAAGTCAAATTGTGAGTTTTCTTTGTTTAAACAATGCATGGTGCTCTTTGGAATAAGAACAACCAGGCTCTGTAATAATCAATGTAATGTCCCTATAATGATTCCTGTCTTGGATATAACCTGTCAATTCAGAACCCGCCTGCTAAGGCTTATCCTCGGGAAGGCATCCGCAGGCTAAAAAAGTGTACTTCAGCGTGAAGATAGGGATTCATCAGAGAACTGAAAGAAGCCTTCCCCAGCTACAGGACTTCTCTAAAATGAGTTGATAGACGCGCTGCTTTGTGTGCAGCTTGAGGTTGTAGCGTTCTGCCCTGTAGTGGCTCTTCTGCTGCAGATGTCACCCTAATGTCTGGGCTGGGGAAGAAGCACAGGGTGAGAGATACTCGGGGGATAAGCCAGAGCATTTCCACCACAAGAGATAAAGGATGGATCAGTGAGCACGGCCTTTAAAATACCGAAAGCTCAATTGCCATGGAATGCGTTGAACCATTTTTATTGTAAACCTTCAGCAACAACAACCCCCTCCATAACAGTATCCAAGTTAATAGCAAATGGTGGCTGTAGAGCTGTGGATGCTGGACCAAATAGCAATATATTCTGTAGATTATGCAGAACTTCTCCAAAGAAGTCAAATTTCTGCTAGTATTGAGAGGATTTGCAGCAAGCTGTGCTTGGGACCGCAGTAATTGTCACTCAGGGCTCCAATAGCACCCTTCTGGGTCATAAAACTGGCAAAGCAGGAGGCCGTTCCTCTTGGGAATGAAGAGTCCTTTGTTCTGGCAACCTTTAAGTTCAGTTTGCAAGGTAAATCTTACTTTGAGAACATTTAGGTAATTGGAAGTGTCAAATCCTGCTCAGTTTGCTAATAAAAATACTTCAGTAGCACTGCTCCTGAGTGGACTTAGCTACGCGGTTCCTTGCAAGTAGTGTTGGAGTTAGCTGGGACTCGGGACATGCAATGAGGACAAAGTATGACAAGGAGAAGTGATGCTGAGAAGAAGGTCTGAGACCCTTTTAGGCTAGAGACTTAACTTCTGGCCTGGTTTAAGCAGTGCAGGAGCAGTCCCCTTGTCTGCCTTAAGCAGTGAGAAGCCGGATGGCCTTGGCAGAGCCACTGGTGTGTGTGTGTAGGGCAGGAGGCGCTTGGAAGCCCCTTGCAAAGGGGGGCAAGAGAGCAGGCCTGTCCACTAGCAAAAAAGAAAGGAAGAAAACCTCAGAGCTGTACGTGCAACACAGGAGCTGCAGGGAGCCAGGCTCAGGTTCACTAGTGTAGAACCCAAACACCCAAGTGCTGCTTCCTTCGTGGTTCCTGTGGCCTGAATTCACTGGCTTCGATTGGCACCTGCCCTTTGGCTACCAATTTCCTTGTCCACAGCCAGCAGTCCATGGGGGTTTTAGTGTATGGAAACATGTGAATATTGTTTTCTTCCTGAGAGCCTTTCATGAGGTCTCTGAATACCTAATCCCAGCAGGCATCCTGCTTCCCTGAAGCTGACACTGGCCTTTGCTGAACCGATCCCCTGCTTGGGCGTTGCTGGAGCCAGAGCAACGCGAGCGGGTGCTTGGGCTGGGCAGAGGTGGACACTGCAGGCAGAAATCAGGAACTGTTTGTTGTAATGTGCTTCAGAAGAAGATATACAGCATTCTCCTTTAGTTTACCACACGCCTGATTTATGCTTTCTGTCTGTTTTTATTATCCCCCCCTAAATGAGCAATGCCCTGGAGCCATCTGTTGGGTGGCCTAACGTAATTCATTGTTCCCTAATGCTTGAAAGACCTTGCCTTGCTCTGCACTAGTAGGTGTGCTGAAATAATAAATTATAGAGCCACGATGAATGCAATGACAGTCCTTTCTATACCCATAAAATTCTTTTGAATCGTACCGCTCTAAAATAGTTACCGTTCTTTCTGCTTGATAGTAGGATCGTACAAAGCAGAGTTGCAGACTGGTGCTGGAGCCTGCAGGCTCCCCTCCCGAGGTCAGGTGTGGTTCAGACCGTGCTTCCAGCCGCTCTGCCCTGCCGGTATGCCGACCGACCCAGCTTCAAGCCTGCTAAAGGTGGTGGAAAGGCTCTGCTGGCCTTCGTTGGGGTTTGTGTTCTTGGTCTTGTTTCAGTGCCACTGTGGAAGTTGATTTTAATTACATTCCCTGCTAATCACTTGATCTCAGAAGGGGGATTTAGCTGTGAAATAAGCCAGGAGAAGGAAACAAATTAATTTGATGTGCTCTGGGGACAAGAGCAGTGCTTTTTGAGCGGTACACGGAAGGAAGAGTGATGGAGCACTGGGTTAGCCAAAGGGAGCCTAGATTATGGTGCAATGAAAGCTGGGCGACACTACTTCAGCCCTAGTGGTGATGTGGGAAGGTTAGCTGCTGACGTGCTGTCCGTCAGAGCTGTCAGTTACTGCGAAATCAGAAGGGCTACAGGTAGGCCTTTTCCCTTTCCCTGGCAATCCTCTTCTTTATCAGTTGTACGAGTGAATGGGTAGAAGGAGTAAAGCAGAGTTCATAGCAGTAACATTTCTCAGTATGTTTTCCCTTCTTTTGGTTAAAACAAGCCACGTTTGTACCTTCTCAGGCAATATCTTTGGGTTTCAATTTATGCACTCATTTTAATTTACTTTGATACCTGGGCCATCTGCAGTTTCCGTGTTCTGCAGGTCCAATCAACCAAAGGGAACCAAACTGTTTGCAGGCTTGAGCGCGTTTCTGGGCCCTTTGAGAAGCACAATTCCAGGTGTGCAGTTGAGAGCTGACCTGAAGCACATGGATTGCACTGCAGTGTGAGGGACTGGTTCAACCCGGAACCTTCTCAGTTCACCGGGTTCATCTCAGGTAAGACCCCCAGCACGTGAGCAGTGGCACAGCGTTGTCTGTGTGGGACTCCTGTGCCAGGCTGCATGAAGTCTTCTAGAACAGTGGTAAAATTCCTGCTGAACACGGCACTGCCATGAGTATTTATACTGTGATAGCGCATTGCCCAGTGTGTGGCACACAGACTGCTGCACAGTTTGCAGTCCCTGACAAGGATCTGCCCTGTAACAGGGCCAGGTTTTCAGTCCGTGTGGGAACTGGATTCTGAGCTATCCATTGACTTCTCTACACTACTGAGGTTAGAAGAAGTTGTTGCTACTGACCGAGTGGGAACCAGGTTTGGACTGAGTCAGGGGAAGCTGGACAAGCATTTTGTAAGTTCCTTGATAGAGACTGTCTTTGCAGAAGGTCAAATACCATTTTCTTCTAATGCTTTTACTGCATCACTTTTAAATTCAAAATGATGTCGTCTTCTCATCGTTGATTTGCCTGTGAGCTCCCTTGGTTTACTCGTTTCCTTTTTCCTTCTCCTTCCTGTATCAGCAGGGGCTTCTAATGCTTTGCACTGAGCTTCTCCCGAGCATCTTGGGATTTGCTCATGCTCTGGATGTGGCTGTATTTTGTCTGCAGTAAAAGGTAGGAGCTGACTGCTGCGGAAGTGGAGATCTCTGCGGTTTGCCTGGGAAATACTGGAGGATGTGTTTTTCCCATTTTTCATGGCATTTGGACTCCTACTTTCTCTTCTAAAACTAGGAGAGGAGTTGGCTGAGGGTAGGGGGAAGTTGCCTTTTTTTTTTTTCCTCCTCGGTGGGGACTGCATGTATTTTCTGCCTGAAGATGTGGGAACTGGGTGGCTCCCACCTGCCCCACGGGGCTGGGCAGCTCTGGCTCGAGCCTCAGCTCTGCCTGAAGCCGGTGCAAAGGGGCTGGGGCTCGCGCTGGCACTGGGTCAGTTCCAGCCCGCTGGCCATGCTGCCTAGCAAGGGGTCTGCATGCAAGGAAGGCGCTGAGATTTGTCACCGTTGATGGCAGAAATCATCTCGTTTGGCCGGCTGATGTTTCGGAACAGCGAACTGCATAAAAAGGAAGATAGCGCGTGATCACCCAGGCGCTGTGCTGCGTGGCAAGCAGGTCTGGTGGGGCTGCCTTATAAGGCACTTCTGGATGTATCTAGGCATCCAAATCGCCTCTTTTGAAGAAGGCCAAATGGTCTTTCAATTATTGTTCTGGGAAGCTCATGTCACTGGCTGTATAATTCATTTCACTTGGAATTTCAGGGTCAGACATAAATGTTATCCACTTCAGAAGAAAAGCTTTAGAAAAGGGAGTGGGAAGCTGAACTGATATTTGGAAAAATGAAAAATGTTTAAAATATTTTTTTTTTTTTTTTTTTAAAAAAAGCCCTCAGCAAAGAGTCATTCCACTCCGCTTCTGGCCAGTCTCAGAGGCTTCTTTTCCAGGACGTCTGCCTATGAATGAATCATGACACGATCCTGGGAACTCTGCAGCCGCGTTCGCTATTCTATACATGGCATCAGACACCACCTGCAGATGAAGAGAGTGGAAAACTTTGCAGTTCCTAAACCTCACCTCGTTACACCACAGGGTGCAATCAGATGTGTGTGTGCACTTCATAGCTCCCAGGAGAGGGAATAAACCCGCAGTGTCGCGCAGTTCACAACGTGACTTGTTGTTGATACTGAAGCTGTCTTGGAAAATTAATACTGACTGGTTTTTCAAAGAGGTCATGGCCAGAAAAAAGGGCTTCTAAAAGAGGAGAAAAAAAAGAAAAAACACCAGTGGATCCTGATTTTTTGTTGTTTTGAAAATAATCAGAGCAAAAGAACAGCAATATGAAAATGGGCTCAGTTTGCCATTTCCAGCATTTATTTATCTTCCTGTGGACAAAACATCAAAACCTGCATAAGGATCTCCTGACGCTGAATGTCAGATTCTTGGGGTAAAGCTCCCTAAATACTACCAAAATCCTTTTAGAGGCTGAGTTCTTTTCCCAGGAAAGCTTGAATAAATCCCTTTGATAAACAGAAGTTGGCATTGACCAGGGAGGAAATGTGCTTTATGCGTGACAGCATGAGAATAACAATCAGATTCCAGCATTCTGCCCTTGCCCTCTTCTAATTTATGTTTTCCTGAAGAAAGAAGGTTCCCGTATCTGCTGTACCAGTCTGTTTGCTCAGAATTTCAGTGGTGTGAATGAATTCAGAAGCAGTCCTAAGATCTTCATTTAACCACTTTGTGGATATAATGTGCTTGGTATGGTACGATCCAATATATGGCATTTGGGAGCAAGACTTCCAGCTTTTTGTCTTGCTGGCCTGCTGAGTCGGGCATCCTATTGGTTGCATTGCTGATAAATGAACAGCTGGAAGAATGTGAAGGCCTCAAGAGAAGTGTATGATGTGTTTTTCTTCTTCCCCAGTTCAGTTGGAAATTCTAGGTAAAGTCTAGGAGATGATCTTCCGAACCCAGGTGGTAAAAGGTCTTAGTGCTTTACTGTATAACTAGAAATGTTACTAATGCTCATAAAAAAATACTCTAGTGCCATTACAGAAGAGGGCCATGGGACTGCCTGATGGATTTATATATATATATATATATATATATATATATATATATATATATAAAAGATTGTCAGCTGTTGAGGTCCCTTGTATCAATATATCATCAGCAGAGACTTGCTAGAGCTCGAAGTACCTGAATCATCCCATACAGAATGCTTGAATAAAACCTCATAATCACTTTGGAGTTTGAGCTATGGGCTAGTGATGTCGTCTGGTGTGTGTGCGCGTTGTAGGTGACGTTCTTCCTCATCTTTATCCTCCCAGCTGGCCGCCTCACCAGCCAAAGGTATCACTATCATATTTCTGCTACACCCAGCAGTTTCTGTCTGAACACAGAAGTAGCTACCCCTGTTTTGCTGCGGTACCTCCCTGCTGAGTTAGTCCTCTCTCACTGTCCAGGTGTCTTCTCCTGTCCCCCAGGATGCCAGGCCACTGAAATATTTTAGGTTGGTTCCTTCCTGCTTTCTGTAGGTGTTGTCCTTATTCTTGATGAGAAGCATCCCCAAGCCAGCTGCAGAAATAACCTTTTTAGACTACTCCCTACAGTTCCCTCGCGCTTCTATGTTGTTGACTAATAATCAGTTACTCCATTCGAGGTGGTGGTTCTTTGTGTCTAGCCTGGGATGGGCACGTGCCTCTCTTCCTGTCTGCCTTGCTGCCCTGTGTCGACTTGAGTTTTTCTTCAGCCTGCTTACCTTTCAGTGCTGACAGCCACAAGAAATTCTTACCTGCATGCTGCTGTGCTCACCTTCCTCAACGCATCCCTCTTCTGATGTATGGCAGAGCCCCTGCAAGTGTACTCTGTGACTGACCTGTGCTTATCCAGCCGTTACTGAGCTCTGATCTGGAAGCCCTGAGGAAAAGGGACCACCAACAAGTTACAGAACTTCAGTCTGCTGCTGTGACCTCAGTCCTGCTGGCCAAAGAGGGAGAAAGCAGAGCTGTTGTTGCACTGAGAAAAGTCGGCCTTTTCCCGCAGATAACTTTTGATAGGATATGGGGAATGGCCTCAAGTTGTGCCAGGGGAGGTTCAGGTAGGAAATTCCAAGACATTTCCTCTCATAAAGAGCAGTCAGGTGTTGGGACGGGTTGCCCAGGGAGGTGGTAGAGTCACCGTCCCTGGGGGTGTTTGAGGAAAGGTTGGGCGTGGTGCTTAGGGACACGGTCTAGTGGGTGACATTGCTGGAGGGTTGATGGTAGGACCAGCTGATCTTGAAGGTCTTTTCCAGCCTTGATGATTCTATGACTTTTAGAGAATATTAGGAACCACCAAAATTTGAAGAAGAAACCTCGCTAGTGTGGTTGTAGCAGGTAGATCTGGTTTCAGGGTGAGACGTGGTCTTTTTTGGAGAGGGAAGGGTCTGGTCCCTCAGAACAGTGACCGGCACAAGTTCGAGGTGATACCAGCGTTCCTGGACTGGGGTTTTTATGAAGCTGTCAGGGGAGAGTTACCTGTCTGAATCTGCCCAGCCTGTGCATGGCACACAGCACCAGGACCTGTAACCCTTTGTTGGGTGAAAGAGGTTTCATCAATATGCACATGTAACGGGCATCACGTGTTTGTCAAAGCGTAATGAAGAGGGATGGAGGTGACAAGTTCAAATCATACCACGAGCCCCAGTTTGGCAAAACACTCCTGCCCAGCAAATTCTTCGGGCACGCGTTATAATTCTCGCTGGTTCCAATGAGAATTAATCCATTTAGTGCTTTGCAGAATCGATGCCCGAGAGCCCTGTGTTTGCCTAGGGGAAGGGGTATGCCTGTGGGTCGTGTGCTCTTCAGCAAGGGCTTGCTGAAAACCAGCCCTGGATGTTCGGTGAGGGAGCAGCAGTGCGAGAGGCAAGCCCAGTTAGTGGTGGGAGCCCTGAGCCAGCGGGTTCCTATGCCTCTGTCTAGACCGAAGAGGTTTGGAAATTTTCAGATTAGCTTTGGATAAGCCTCTGAATTTCTGGATCCTTCTCCTAGCCAGATGAAACCTCTAAAAAGCTTGAGGCTTGTCCATTGCTAATTTTCATATGAACTGCATTAAAAACTCTTACGTTGAAATACTTCTTACTTTAAAAATAGAATAATAAAACAATAAATCAGAAGGAAAAGCATGCTGAAAAAAATGTAGAAAACAGATGAAAAGCAAAAGGGAAAAGTGAACTTCGTAAAAATACCATACATGCCAGACCCTTCAAGTACGATTTCCTGCATATTGCACTTTAAAAAGCATGATATTACAACATGCTCTCACATTCAGGGGCCAAAAATATGAAAGAATAAAGCCTTGTTTGATCTCGAGAGTTGAATGGGTGTCATTTGACCCATCCACGATCTGATCCTAGACCTAGGACATGTCAGATGATTTTCCACTCAATGAGTGTCTGCACCACTCCCTTGTCTCTTCTCCACCCTCTTTTTGAAAAGATAGTGCTGACACGCTTCCTGTTATGGGCTGCTGGTACGGCTCTCGAGCATCCTGGCACCGAAACGCCTGTGGGTTGGGCAGAGGACTTCAAAAGCCATTTCTGGCGCGCGGACGAAATATTTTGAAGTGAGTTTGGGTGGTTCCCAAAACGACCTGCTCCAAGCAAGTAGAAAGAAAGCTTACATTATCTCATGTAAAAGACCCAGAGCTTCTCAGAAGCCTGCCAGAGGTTTATGAAATACCGCGTTACTGCTGAGAAACCTTGACGAATGCATTGACTGCTGACGAAAATAAGAAGTGTAAACACGATGCGGAGATAACTGCTCGGCATCGTGTGTCTGCTCTCAATTTATCAGGATCTGGGCTCTACTTGTCCCGTTTGCAAAACACACGTCGCACTTGTTTGGTTGTTAGTCAAAGCCAGTTGCGTGTGTGTGGCAACTACAGAAGACACAAAGGAGGGAAGCTTTAAAAATAACAAGTTATTTGTTGTTTGTTTTATGGTTTTTGGGGAGGATGGGGGCAGGCAGCAACAAGTGGTGGTTTTCTGGGGGAGAGATTGTTGGGAAATTTAATGTTTTCTTCCCTTTGTAACAGTTTTCTTTCACTAGAGTCTGTGCTGATTTTTTTTTGCCACTGAACCTCAGCGGAGGAATTAATCCAGCGATGCGTGTACTGGTATTTGCTGCCTGTTGCTTAGCTGGGTGACAGCTCTCACACAGCGTTCTCTTTCCTTAAATGGGTGACCGAAAACATTCAGAGCATGTAATCAACAAAAACAACACTTCCTGTGTACGCTTTCAACGTTCAAGGCTGTTTTTGTAAACAGTAGCTTTCTCAATATTCATGAAAAATTGCCGGTAGCCCTGCACTGGTACGAGCAAGCCGGAGTTGGCATTTTATTTTTGAACAAATTGGTTCAACTGAAGCGTTAGGTTGTTTTCTGCGCAACATTTACCATTTGTTAACCTTGCCTGTCAACACTTGTAACTTGTGTCTCTGGTAGGAATCCTCGCCTGGTATCTGCTGTGTCCAACTCACCTGCGCAGACTTATGGCAGTTTCCAGCAATTCAGCTTTGGCTCACTTTGCCCTCCTTGAAAGCGTATTTACTGTCATAGTTCCACTTCTGTGTTCATTGAATCAAGTATCATTAATGGTCCTTCATATGCCAGACCCCCCAATTTTTTTTCTAGTCTTTCTCTTTTAACGTGGGGTGACCAAAGCTGGTCAGCAGTGGAAACCTGAGCAGAGATGTGTTCAGAGGAAATTTGTGTTTTTCTACCCTTTATGTACAGTGATTTAAAATGAAATGTGTTACATTTTGGGGGGTAACTGAGATTCGGAATTTCTTGTCCTGTCTGCTTCGTCAGATTCATTTAAAAATATTTCAGAACTTAATCTTGGACCTTAGACTATGAATGAAATAAATGCTGGACAGTGCTCAGGCTGGGGCAGAGGAAGAAAGTGAAATTTAGCCCTGGTCGGTGTTACTAAAACTCACGTGTATGGCGTGCCCATCGCTGGCACTGGTGAGCAGAAATGCATTGCATTTGAGAGATCACTTTGTGATGAACTCCATCCGGGAGTGTTATTTCAAATAAGTTTTTGGTGGGAATAATGCTGCAATCTCCTGCTTCATGGAGAAAGTTGCATTAGCTGGGCAGGACTGGTACTGCTTAGACCACCCCAAAAATGTCATTTTTTCTCCCCGTTACACCTCATTGTATCGGATGTGGTCACTTCAGTTGGCTGTTGTGTGGAGTAGACCAGGCAGTTTGGGCTAGTGAACACGAGCTGTTAAAGGAGAAGTCAAAAAAAGACACGAGACCTTAATTTAAAAAGCTGTTGTAGTCTCAGCAAGGCTGTAAACGTGGTACCACATGGTAGGGTTTGTTCTGAGCTCTCTGCAGGGAGTTTAGGTCGGACTTGTTCATGCTGGCAGTGGAACAGTGCTTCTCATAATGGCAAATCCCACGGGTGTTGCTGGCACCTCTTCCTAGCGAAGGTTCGGCAGGACAAACGCCTCCTGCTGATACCGCGTAGGAATCGAGAAACCCAAGGCAACGGATGCGCTGGACCGGCCTGGACCACGCAGCTCCTGTTGGTTCACCTTTACTCCTCCTTTTGTCCTCTGGAAAGTATCTGACGTCTCTGAGCAGTTAATTTCTTGTTGCTTCCTGAAGAGGCTTTGGGGTGCATTAAATAATAACACTGAAGTAACTGCAGAAAGCTAAGTCTTATTTTTCAGGTGACGTAGATGGGGAAAGCAAAATTTTACTTGAAAACTCTGAGGATTCATTTCAAAAACTCAGAGCATTCATCTCAAAGTCAGGAAAGTGCTTTGGAAAACGTTGGCGTTGGTCTTTTCGGGGTAATATTTGGTATTCTTCCTGTGAAAATCACTTTTCTCTGCTGTGCCCGTAAGGAAGGCTTAGTTGCTTCAGCCATAATTCTAAATTCTCACTGACTCGTGGAATAACTGCGAGTCTGTCAGTTCATTGTAGTAGCTTGCTTTTGGTTATTCACAATGCATAACTGATTGAACACATTTGTCGTGTTTATAGAGAACATAATTCTCAATCAAACTGGTAACACAAGCACTATTGCAAATGCAAAATTCCCTTTGCATGAGCATCCTGCAGTGTTTCTGGTTTTTCACCCCCTTAAATTCTCCTGCCAGTAAAATATTGTGAAGAAGCCGAAAGGCAATTTATTCGCTGTCACTTGAAAGAGTCAACCCAGGCTCTGGGGGAACGCTTTTTTCCTAATACTTGCTCGTGCCGGCAGCGAAAGGGCAGCTGTAAGCGCGAGGACTTTGTTCTGTCTGCCGCTATTCAGCTGCAGAGGACTTCATTTCGTGGTGAAAAGCGGAATGAAGAGTAGCACTGGCTAGATAACAAGTGTTGAAAGAGAAGCTGCGGTGTTCATCTTAATAGCATGATCTGCATATCTCACTGGGGCAGAAAATTGATATATTTTTTTCCCATTTACACTATCATTTGAAGTCAGACGGGGTCTTTCAGAACAGATTTTTCAAGGGAAGGGCAGATGTCAAAGTAGCTTATCCTAGTGCTGTTTCTTTTTATTTTGTATTTTTTTTTGATAGAAAAAGACGCGGCATTGTCCATGACTGCCAGCCAAGCCGTTACTGGAGGGCAGGGAGCTGCCTAGCGGAGCTGGCTGCGTCGCCGGCTGTGTTGGTGGCTGCCCCGCCAGGATCTGCTGGATTTGGGGCACCAGGACTGCCTTAACCAGAACGCTGACCCGCTCTGGGGGTGCAGCTGAGCTGACGTAGGCTTACACTCGTGCAGGTGAGGGGCAGACAGGGCAGCCCTATCAACGCTTTCCACCGTGGCCCAGTGCCACTGCTTGCGGTGCAAATGCTCAGGTCTGCACTTGCACTTAAACACGTGCGTGTTCTTTTTACCGCGCTAATTGCAACTTCTTTTGTTTGTCAGAAATGCAAAATGTCCTAGAAAATGCCGAGGAAATGAACTTTCTGTCCCCTGGATCTCAGGCAGATGTTGCTTAGGGAGAAGCATGTGGCCCAGATTTTCTGGTCTGGCCAAGCTGTGTTTGAACAGAGACCAGGGAGGGGAAATAAAAGCGACTGAGCTATTTTTGATTGCTTGATCTTGGGACGAGTCCAGCTTCTGAAGCAAGTTAGAAGCGCTCTAGCTTTGTACAAGCCCTGCTTGAATTCCAGGCATCTCGGTATGCGCACCTGTGCCCCTTTTTGCTAGGGACCATCACCCCATGCTGTGGGCTGGTGGAGCTGGTGCATTCACAGGGTGCCAGAGGGTGTGTAGGCAGTACAGCCTTCATGATGCTGCATTTGTAAGGCCTCAGGGTCTGCAAAAGACAAGTCCAAAACACTTGCTCAACACCAGGAGATCCTCAGGTTTCCCCTGCTTAACGTGCTGGTGTAATTTAATTCCATTTCAAAGGGCAGTGGTTGAGAAAGACTCATCTCCACGCATGGTTCCAACAAAGTAATGGGCCCAGGTTGTAGTGCTATGCACAACAAGGTGATCTCAGTGAAGCCCTTCTGTAACGAGGAGAGCCAAGGAGAGGTGAGGGCACCTGGGCTGTCTGCTCTGGAGACAAGGTGGCCTCAGTGCTCTCTGCAGCTCCCTGGGGAGGGCAGACCCCAGCCTCTTCTGCCCAAGGACACGAGACGCGGGACCCACCTGAAGGCAAAAGGAGGAGTCTCATACCAGGAGCGTGTTCAGGCACGGGCTTCCTAGTGAGGTGGTTGGTGCCCTGTGTTGGTCAGTGTCAAAGAGACATTTGCACAGTGCCCTCAATTTAACTTTTGGTTAAAGTAAGTAACTGGGAAAATGGAGCTTATTTAGATAATGGGAATGGGTTTTACATGCTAATGGAGGCGAAAAGCCTCAGATAAGGCTGAAAGCCTTAATGGTAATTGGGCAGGACTTGCCTTAATTTATTGGTCTGATTTAAAAGTTTGAAATCCAAAACGCAATAGATAGCTGAGAGAAAATGAGAACGGATTAAAACCACATCCTCTGTGTAATGGCAGGTACTGTGGAAAATATTTCTAAGCTCGAAGCTTCAGCACTTTGATTACGTTTGAGCTATCTGATTTTTATTTGCACCGTAAAATGCTCAAGCACATCCATCCATCAACCCGGAATGGATGTGTAATCCCGTAACTGTTCCCTGTTCAGCAAAGCCCTGAAGCATGCACTTCAGTCCCAGCAAAGTCAGTGGGTTTGAAACACATGTTCAAAGTTAGAGGCACGTGTTGCAGGGCTTGTTAAACTGCTGCCCCATGCGTCTGTAGCAGGGTGCGCTTCCCTCCTGCTTAACCTTGCAGCTTTATAGTCAGAGCTAGACAATAAGAAGAAATGGTGTTTGTAAACGTGTCGTCAAGTGTTGTGTCTCTAGCTACCCGGCGATAATTGGACAAACCCCTGAAACAAGTGCTTCCCCCTGCCTTTGCTGTAATTCCCCCAGTTTGTATCGTTTTTGTCTGCAGAAATGCACGGTCCAATTCAGAAAGACAACTGTTGGGGTCAGCTTGGAAACACACAAAGTGTTGAGAACTGCTTCTGGGTCTCACCAAATACCCTTCATTTGAAAAACACGGTGAAGAAGTTTGCAGAACTCCTCACTGCTTTCGTGGTACCGGTCCGCAGTGGTGGCAGCTGCTTCCCGACAAGTTTACGTATGCTGCTGGAGGCAGTGAGAGAGGGAAAATCATGCTCTGTTTTATTTTAGTAGAAAGAATGCCTTTATTCCAGCACTCAGAGAATAAATACAAATATGATGGGAACATATTGTGGACTGCCAGCATCAGTGAATAGCAGATGATGATTTCCACTGCTCGAACAAAGAACTAAAAGCGTGCAAAAAGGAACAAGCCGGAACGTTATTTATAAGCAGGAGTTCTCTGACACATTGGTGCTCCGTGGCGAGGAACTTCTAAATCAGAATTCTGAAAAAATGACCCCAAAATACCATGGGACGCACAGGCAAACGTGAGTGGAGGAATACATTGGGATTTCTTCACCCTCCTTCCAGTGAAGCGTTTCAGTCCGTGAATCACAGCGGGTGACCTGTTACACAAGCGGAGCCTTCCCCTGCCTCGTGCAGGATGCTCCGAAACCGTCCTGTGCCTCATGCTCATTGGCGCCCCTGCAATTGGTCTTTGCGTGCTCTGTGCTGATTCTGCTTCCACAGAAATTAGCACCTGCGGCTCCCAGGCTCTCTGTTAGCGCTAATCATTATTCAAAATAATTGGGCGTTAGCCTGTGCTCCTGTAGTGGAGCCATCGGGGGAGGATCTAGATTGCAACGTGACAGCGTTAACGGCTCTGATGTGAACAAAAGGATTGAAAGTACAGAATTTAACTTCTCCAGATAAAGGTGATGCATCTGTTCGCTGCAGAACCATGCCTGCTGTTCAGGTGATGGCTGCAGCACGTGAGGCCTTGTGGCTCCTGCTGGAGCAGCCCCAGCTAGCCCGGCCCCCAGCAGGTGCTTGGCTTGAACCTCACAGCGCCTGCGCCTGGGGCTGGCCGGGAGTACCTGGGCGTAGCTGCTGCTCAGCGTGCTCCGCGGGGAGATGCACCGCTCTTCGTGGCACCTGATGCTCCGTCTGAACCTCAGGCGTCTGGAGCTGGTCCCTGAATTGAGGAGTAGCTGCTCCTAGGGGGCATGCAGCCCATCAGGGATCTGTTGATGAGCGCGTTGAGCTCTGGGGATTCTGGAGGTGAGCGCTGCTGTGCGCTGCGGCGTTCTGCAGGATGCTTTCACCTGCAGGAAGAAAGGTCTGAATCTTCCCCCTTCAGACCTTACAAACATCCCCGGTTCTGTTTTCTCTTGTTTGTAATGGGACTCAGAGACCTTGGTAGTGGGAACATGAAAAACGTGTGGCCACATGGCGCAGTTCTATGGACTTGGTGGCTAAAGCCAGGCTTGCTGTCAGAAGCAGCCTTGCAGTTCTCCGTAGCGCCTGAGCCCTCCAGCCAGTATATACAGGGAGAAAATCCAGACTACTGTGCGATCAGGCGGGGTTTCACATTTTGTCTTTTCCGCATGCTTCGGCACACCCTAGCTTGAGGTGGGACTGGAAGCGAAACTTCTGGAATACTCGAGGAAGACCATTCTTGTGGTATTTCCATCCCAGCCAAAAACAGGAAGCACTGGAAAACTCTCAAAAAAAAAAAAAAAAAAAAATCCAAAAAAATCAGGCTGCTGGGGAGTTTGCCAGCCTGGTTTCCAAGCCAAGGGGATTTGGAAAAGTGTCTGAATGTTTCAGAGGTTATCCAAACCAGACCAGCAGACTTTCCCTTGCTGCTGGGAGCATAAGCAAAGTAGAGCCCTCTGAGCTGCGCTGTCCGAGAGGAGGTTCCTGTACGTGGCTGTTTGCTAGCAGCTCTGCCCTAGCCACCCTAGTAACTTGTTTCCCCATCGCTGAAGGAGCCTGCTGTCCCGGCAACCTCAATCTGAAATAAAAACTCTTATTCTTGAAAAGAGTGAACACGGGGGAAAAAAAACAAAGTGACAAGCCCGTCCTGAAGCTGTTCCACAAGTGTCCTTATCCATCACCCACTCCACGTGTCATCTGGGGACGAGAAGCAAGCCGCTGCTGTCCCTCAGCCTCGGCACATCCCGAGCTCTCTCCTTGCTGTCTGCACGAAGGGGGCACCCCACGGAGGGGTGCCCTGCGGTCACGTCTGTGCTTTGCTCCTCAGCCGTGCCTGCCCGCTGAGGCTGGCTTGCCAGGTCTGGTCACCTCGGTGTCCTTGCGGCCCAAGAGGCGGCGTGGTGCTGCGAGCTGTTGGTGTCGATGGGGGGTTATTGAGAAGAAAGTCAGCGAAAGCCACGCTGAAGCACGCATTCGTCGAATAGCTTGAATTTTGACTTGCATATTCTTTTGAGTCAGTTTTAATCAAATCGCTCGTGTCAGTTTTACAGACCCAGGGTGGTCATAAGGACAAGAATGTTAATGGTTTCTTCCTGTCAGATTAGTTTATGGCCAAAGGTGTTCTTTTTTTTTGTTTTGTTTGAAACCAGCGGCAGTGATAGCATAACCTAAACAAACCCAGCCCCCTGAACTCTGCTCCTGGCAAGTGAAACATAGCTGTGTGCGGGTGGAGGATCTGCAGGTTATCTTCGGGACAGATCCCATGGCCCTAGGCCGAAGAAGAGGTGTGCCTTTAAATTACCGAGCTGAGGCCATCCTGGATCTTCTCACGCCTCGCACAGAAAGACGCTGCGTGGCTTGAAGCACAGCTGGGCCGAGTAGGAAGGGCTCTAAAACCAAAGCGTCGAGTAATTATTGTGAGCACTCTCCCTGATGAATACATGGAGTGTGTGTGGGGGGGGGGGGGGGGGGGGGAAAAAGAAACCAAACAAACCAGAAAACCCCACCTGATCCAGGAATTCTTGGTAGACACATGGAATTTTTTCTTCTTCTTTTTTTTCTTATTGCTTGTAGTCCCAGCATCTGGTTGTCAGTCAAAGCACGTGGCCTGCCCTGGTTCAGGAGTTTCAGTGCTTGAGGTGTGTGGTAAGAAAAGTGCTAGAAAAAATGTTTTCTCTCTGGAAAACTGTGTTTTCTGCTATCGTGTATCCTGTGAGTTGAATGAGTGGCATGACGCTTGGATAGCAAATAATACCCCAGCATTCAGTATGTTCTGATTGTCTAGCAGAAAGCATGAGTTAGCAAAACAACAGCGCTTTGCATTAGGAAACGCGAGAAGCAGCATCCGGCAGGATATGTTGTTCCTCTGAGTCTTCATGGTGGAGCATCTCTTCTTCCGCGGAGGATCTGTCTGCAAGGTCAAATGAACTCGTCACGTTAATCCTGACAGCGCTCCAGGTGTTCACAGGAGCTGAGCCTAATGACGAGCGTGCACTCGCTCAGTGCCCGACAACGCTGCCGTACACGGAGGGCCGTGCTCTGCCTCCTCCCAGGGGACCTGCAGTTTGCCACCTCCTGCTCAGCTCCTCGTCTCTTATTTGCTGTAAAGTCAGCCCCAGAGCTCAGAAAAGGGTAGGGTGCAGTTCTGAGTTCAATAAAATGTTGGCTATATTGTAGATATAGATGTATGTCTTTAAAGGTTTTGCTGGGAGGTAAGAGGGAAATGGTACTTTTAACATCTCTGCCGCCTTTAGCATGAATGTAGAAGGCAGGGAAGTGGTAAGAAGGGTTATCTCTAGTGGATACAGCAGGCTAGGCAATTCCTATTAATAGCAGAAGTAAATCTAGAAAACTTAATCTTCAGTAGTTTTACAGCTAAGGGAAAGTGATGGATCAGGAATGATCCCCGCTTTTGTTCTCTCTAGGCAGCTGTGTCCTCTGCTGACAGCTCTGAATTTTCTAGCTCTGAAGATTTTCCTAGTAAGGAACTTTATCAACTTTATCACCTTTCTTTTTTTCCCCCCCATTTTTATAGTGACTCTACCAGGAACAATAAAAGACTTCAGTTCTTATGCTGAAAGACTTCTGACTTCACTCTAGAAACAATCTATTAGTAAGCATTTTACACCTCTTGTTAGGCTCACCGGAGGATTTAAAAAAAAAGTGGCAAGAAGTCTCCTTCTGAAAAGGCCACTCACGCTGCTTAGGTTATATCTCTGTTTTCACCTTGAATGTGATGGGAAATAATAAATAAATAGGAATAATAAATAAATAAATAGGAAAAAGCACTCATTTGCAATAGCTTTTTAGGAGAGTGGGCTGCACATGTGAAACTTCCCCAAAAGAAATAACTTATCTTGTTATCTTTTGCTTTGATATTTTTTTTCCTTAAAAAAAAAAAAGCATAAAAAAAGCACCTGCAGGAAACCATTGATGTAAAGGGTTTGGAAGAAGGGAAAATGAAGATGTTGCTGTAAATCTGAGCATACCGAAGCCCCCAGACGTGGGCTGAGGTGGAGTTCCAGCCAGTACAGCTGGCTCCTCCTGTGCCATTACTCGGGACTGGCCTGAGAGGGTTGCAGTCCCGGTGCCTCCGCGACCTTCGCAATTACTTCTCTGAGGTCTCTGCCCCAGGGATCTTTTCTGTTCACATGTCAGTGGGAAATGAATTCTCCTTTAGCTGAAGTGGAGGTATGCCAGCAGGAGACGTGACCCTAGGCTGTTACAAAGCATTGTAAAAAGCCACGAGCTCTTGGATCCAGGCGGAATTTTGAACATCTCTCTAATTTTGAAGCAGAGGGAACATACCTACCTGTTCCTCCTTCAACAGTGATTAGTGGGTTATTTTGAGGTCATCCCAAGGCAGGCTAACGGGACGTGTTTTCCCAAATGTGTGTTTTGGGGTTCGCTGCCCGTCACTGTAAAGAGACCCTGCGCGGTCTGTTGGCTCGCTGTCCTGCTGCACAGATGAGACAACCAGCTGTAACGCTGTCAGCTGGAGTTATTTAAAACCTAGTGAAATTTAATAGGATTATCAAATAACCGACTTTTCATCCATGTTTACTAATACCTAGTCAGACCTTTTCCTCCTGCGATCTGGGAGAGTGATGGAGTTCTTGGAAGGAAAACAGCGGGTGGCTGCTCGCCGTGCCCATGGCAAGGTACGCGGGGACGCCTCGAGCAGGTAACCAGCAGTACGGGTATATGGGGCTCGGCCGTGATAAAATGAAACAAGGTGCACGTGTCTTTGCGATGGGATTTGCTTCTTGACGCCATCCTGATTTTACTCTTGCTGAAATCACCAGAGGTTTCTCTACTGGTCGCGGCGAGAGCATGACCTGAAGCATGCTGAGTACATCCGAAAACTTTGCTCCTTCATAACCCAGCAAGCACGGAAGCTTGGCAGGATCACAGGAATATTGAGATCTGCTCTGTCAGAAGGGTGATGCTATCAGAACCCAGAACAATATCAATATTTCCTAAGACACTTATTTTCTAAAGCACATACTGTTTCCTCTTTACTAATAGAAACTGTATTTTGGGACCATTAGAAGCCACTGAGATCTTCTCATTGGTTTTGAGGGGAATTTGGACCCAGCTGTTGTATTCCAAGCAGCTCACTGGGTGCTTGGTTGAGTGAAGCTAGTCTGCAGACGACTTGAAGATCCATCCGTCTGCGATGGAAAGATGGATAAAAAGCATCATGGCTTTATGTCCATCTCCTTTTGAGTTACGGTCCATGCATGCTCCATGGGCCGTGGGTTTGGAATAGAGCATGTATGGATTCTCCAGAAGAAGCCTCTATTATTCAGATAGAAATGTGCATTTCAGAAGCAAAACACATCTGCGTTGCAGCCCGGCAAGTTCAAAGCCACCCGGAGAAGTTTATGGGAAGCAGCTGTGGGTTGTCTTTGCTAATTAGGAACAGAACGTGCTGAGGACTTGACACAACAGGTTTACACGGCGCGATTAGGTAAAGAAAGTTAATGTCTGCTTTTAATAACAAGAGCAAGTAGCAGAGGTGGCAAAGTATTTTTAATGACATCATTTGCCCAGCTGTTTTACACATCTGTAGCGCGGGACGTCGTTCCAGGTCTGTAACACTTCATCCTTGCTCTTCCACACCTTTGGGATAAGGGATAAAGTTACCTGTCTGGAGGAGAGCAGCCTGGGAAACATTTGTCTTTGCGGCTAGTTATCAGCGTTGGTCATGTTGAAACTCTGGCTGAATGTGAGTGCCCGCGTTAGGTAGATGTGTGTTTCAAAGTGCTAATTACTTCACTGCGAATCTGGCGCTTATGCAGCGATCCCTGTGTCTCGGCCAAGCTTACATCTAGGAATGAAACATTTGCAGCAGCTGCAAAAATGTTTTTACTCATTTCGAGCATTATAATGTTTTATAGCCATGCATAATGACAAGTGCATAAATCACTCGTGAACTTGCAGCGTTCGATGCTTCCCCCTGTGCTGTCAGACAGCGATGGCACGGAAGGGCCGCGGCACGGGCGCAGCTGCAGGGGAGAGCGGGCACGTGTTGCCTGTGTGCACGGGGGCTGTCTCAGCTCTGGGTAGGTTCGGTGGGATTTCCATGGGACTGAGCCTCTTGATCCAGGCACCTTTTCTCTCTCCCTTTGATAATCAGGTGCAGCTGGGCAGGACTGTGCTGCTGATTCAAACCGAGACACCTTCTGTGAAGGTGCCATGGCCAAGCTAGCGCGGGCTCATAACCGCATCCAAAGCGGTACTAAAACGTAACGTACAGAATTAAACTGCGCCCTAACAAAGAGCAGGGTAACAATTAGTTCTTTTTCATAAACCGTAGCAGTTCGTTAGCTGTGATGGGGAGCGAGGCAGGTAGTGCCGGCCGTGCTGGGGGCTGGCTGTCCCTGCATCGCGGTGCTGCTGCTCCCCAGCCCGGTGCCCGTGGTCCAGGCAGGCCCCGTCCCGTGCCTTGCTTTGGGTATCGCTTGGGGTTGCTCTCAAGTCCCTGTGATGCTCTTGAAAATGTTTCTCATATTTAGTGTTCTTTGTGATCCACGGGTGTAGAATGTGGAATATTAGGACATTTAGGTGTGGTATATGGCCCGCTTTGGGAGTGTGCTTGAATTGTGGGATTTCATTACACTGTGAATTAACCTTTGGTCTGGAAGACAAAAATGGAAACACTAAATTGTGATACAAAATCGTGGCAAATCAATACAATGTTGGCTAAATGCAAAGCGGAACAGGTTCAGGGGAGAACATACAGTGGGTCTGAGAAAGAGGCACTCTTCATTCTTATGTGATAATAAACATCTTGGTGCTTTTCTATACGACTGGCGCAGGGCGGGTGACCTACAGGTTTGGCAGGGATGCCTCCTTTCTCTTGGGATGATACTTAGCAGTTATTAAGTGCAGAAATAGGTCTGGCTGAGCTTCTTTCAGCCAACAGCTCAATTTATTAAAAACCTGGTACATTCTGTTGCATGGCGGTGTTTGCATGTGCATGATTTTACTTCTGGGTGCAGCAAGGGCCGAGCATCACTCTGTTTCATGGCAAAATCCGCGTATCTGTCAAAGTCAGAGGCTTTGCAGAACTGTTGAAACAAATTATAAAGTTCCTCGAGAGGTGGAAAGACTGAAAATTGCATTTGCTTCAGCAAAGCTACATTTTCCTTTATGATGTGGGGGGAAAAAAAAAGAAAAGGTTCAAGTGGATAGCACAAGTATTACTAAAATAAGCAGAGACAAGGTACGATTTCAGAGCAGGTGTATCGGTTCAAAGCGAAGAGGAAAGCACGTTTGTTTGCAGTGACAGAACGGTGCAGGCCTTCTGAACAGCTTGTCAAGTAAGTTAACCTGTTCACAATTTTTCCTTTCGTGCTCCTTCAGGAGATACATGTGAGTGAGGTAATAATGGAAAACTGGAAAACTAAGAGCAGTGATGATGTGCATCTGTGGGTGGAAGGCGTCACGTGCTGTACAGCTTTGAGAAGTCCGCCTGGTGATAACAGCGGAGTGTCACTGTTGTGTAATTTGATTTCTGAGTCGTCGTGAATGGTAAGCAGAGCCTCAGATCAAGATCTCAGGCCTGAAGCCAGGTAATTGGGTAACGTTTCAAGGATGCACTCCGTGCTGATAGTTTTAATGTTTAACAACTCTGGGGAAAAGCAGTGATGGGAGGTTGCAGTCATCTCCTGCCAGCCCCTCCCTGTACCTCACCTGTGAGCACAGCAGTACGCAGAAGGGGCTGAGCGTCAGCTTTTCTGATCTCCCCTTTTCTGAACCAAATGAATCCCAAGGTAGGCACTGTCCCCTGTTCTTGGAAGAGGTGGGGGAGTCCTGTCTGAAAGCTGTGTTTTATTAGAAAAATGGAAAACGTTGCTGAAAAATCGCTATGTCATTTCGCAACGACTTGGATGCTTCACATCAAGACCCAGCCTTCTTCTATAATTGTGCCTTACCTGAGCCAAGCGTATTAGTCCTGACACAGGAATAATACAAGAAATTCTGCCCGCAGCGTTAGGCGGGCGGCTACCTGGAGGATTGCCGCTTTTCCTCTTTGGCTTTCAAGCCACGGGAAGCGCTCACGGCCTTGCAAGCTGAATGAATGTGAGTAAGCAAAAACAAGAGGAAAGCCGAGCTCCGTGAAGCCAAAGAGGGCTGGATTCGAGGGTGCAGGCAGCGAGGGAGCTTCACCTGCGCCCTCCGCATTGCCCGCGGCCCAGGCACCGGGAGCCTGGACCCAGCTGGGACGCGGCCGGGCCGGGCCTGCCTGGAGCGCGGCGCCGTGCGGCTCGCAGAGCGCGGCCGGCTGCCAAGCCGTGTAACGGGCGGCTGTTTTTGTTGAAAAGGCAGCTTGAGAAGTTAAAACCTGATTTTTTTTTTTTTTTTTTTTTGAAAATCAGCTGGAGAACATTATAGTCACGCAGAACTGAAGGCAGACAACTCGTTAAAATTAGCGTTGGCTGTAATTAAAAACATTCAGGGGGAAAAAGAGCATGAGAAGAAACAGACTCTTGGAAAGCTCCTGACGTTGCTAAATGTCTAAATGGAAACGGAGCTTGCTAATTGATTCAAATAATTGCTCGGCTACTCCGTGCCCCCCCCCCCCCGCAGGAGGTACCAGAGCCGCTCTCCTGTGCTGCAGAACCCGGCTCCCCTGCACCGTGCTGGGGATGGGCCCCTCCAGCTCTCCAAAATCTGGTGTTGGGTTGCTTTGTGCGGCATCCTGGCTCCTGCAGCAGCTGGGCCGGGGGGAGCAGGCGCTCTGTGGCTGGCATCCTCTGCTAGCAGCATCCCGGAGGGGCTGTGGTGTGCGCCTGGTCCCCCGTTAAGGCTCAGGGCATCCACGCAGGAGGGAAGGTTTTGACAGGGAGGTGACTCAGATTTGTGGCTTTGCTGTGAGTGCAGATGCCGGCCATTAGTGGTGGGTACAGCGGGTGCAGTCAGACTGTTGCTACCCTTCAGGTGCGTTGGGGGTGTCACAGCTAAAATAACGAGCCTGCTGGCACAGGGAGCGAGCGCCGTTCCTCTGCTGGGGATTGCAGTGTTTCTTCGCCTTCCCTTCTGGAAAACACGCCTCGTCCTTACACAGAGTATCTTCAGGTGCTCCTCTAGCAGCTTTTCTTCAAAATAAAGCACCACCGCGGCTTGAGCACCGCACTGTGCTGTTTCGCATGCTGCCTTCAGGTGAACGAGCAGCCGCAGCGAATCCCTTTCCTCTTGTACTGGTAGGCCTGATCTTGCAGCGCTGCTAATTTTACATCCCTCCTGTCCCATTTAGCTGGAATTTTTATTTCATAGCTATTGCATATGGTTAGGAAGTGTCCCTTTCCGCACATCATAATTCACTTTTCTGTTGCCTTCTATTGTATAACCCAACACGGGCCTGAAAAATCCTCTTCGCATCTCAGTCTCGAAGGCCCGTTCCGTATCGTCACGCCGAGTCTCGTGGTTGGCCTGCGGAGTTACGAAGATAACGAATCCCGCTTCGCGTCCTTACGTAAGACCTACTGGCTTCAATTAGGCGTTGTAACTCAATGGCTGCCTCATTAAAATCATAATGCAATTTATATTGGCTTTTATTGCACGTTGTAACATGACGATAGGCCCTTTTCATGGGATGCCTTTTGGCTTTTTTAACAAATCAAAATGTAACGGCCCACCTTTTTATATTCTTATGTAATGAACTCTTTCCACAGCTCCGTCTGATGCTTATTGGCTTCTATGAGAGATCCTATTCCTAATTTAACGAGTCCCTCTTCACATCATAATGTAATTCATACTGCCTTTTACAGCATAGCCTCACACGCCAGTGCCAAATCGGATTGTGTCATAAAGCTAAGTGGCTTCTAATGGACATCACACCTCAGTAACCCTGTCACACGTTGTAACGTTTCTGTCTGCTGCTCTAACACGTTGCAAAAAGCCGGTGGTTCTCCAGAACGTCTGCTGCAGGCGCGAGCCACGGCGGGGTTAGGCGGCAGGCTGCTACAGCACACGGAGCCGCTGCAGGCTGCCGCACGCACCGGGGGGGGGGGGGGGCCACGGGGAGATTTTAGGGGATGTTTTAGAGACACGCTGCCTGCCAGGCTTCAGTGACCCACTGGGACCTGGCACGGGTCATCCCACAGAGAGCTGGTTCAGGTCTTTTTCTCCTTGTTCGTGTATTTTAAGCTGTCGTAGTGTCTGTCGTACCTACGGTCATAATGAGGCGTTTATTTGCTTCCTTAGCCAAACTGCAATGTTGGGGCTAAGATTGTTTTTTCCATTCCAAAATCTGTTTTGGACCTTCATGTCGTCTGAGGGAAGGTGAGAAAATCAGAAAATTCCTCTCAGTGTCTGTTGCTGACAGAGCAGTGCTGTGCGGAGCCAGGAGAGGCGGTGGCACATCTCTGCTCCTGGTGCTCCGCGCTGCTGACCCAAAGCGTTGCGAGGAGAGTAAATTCTGTGCTTCGCCGACATCTAACGAAGCCTTTGAGCTTTCTCCAGAAAGAAAGGATAAAAAATACTTCCAAGTTGGAACATTGGACAGTATTTCTTTCAAGGTAGGCAGCCAAATCCCCTGATTGAGGGCCTAATATTGGTTGCCTTTTAAAGTGTATAGTCCCTGTGTGCCTCAGGTGGGTCTCACACCTCTGAAGTAGCATCACTATTAAGAAGCGACACTAAGAATGGGGTTTCTTTTCCCAAACTTCATATGTCTGCATCTTGTCTAGTCCCTTTAGCCTTCATTTGCAGGTGTTAGAGAGAAAAAACAAAAGGTTGATCCATGATCCTAGATTTATTTCAGAAATCTACTTTCAGGTGAGCAGGATTGCTCCCTGAGAATGATTTCTTTCTGCTGTCTGCAATGTGACCTGGTGACTAGCCAGGTGGAGAATCCCACTCTTGGTAAGATGACTGTTCATAACCGTACCACAGCCAGCTACTGTAAATTGCATATTTCATTTTTTAAAAGCTCTCTATCATATCTTCTGTTCTCCTGAAGTTTCCAGCGCAATTTAATGACTCAATTTTTCTCCTTTGTATCTATTTCCTTGTAGCCAGTTCCCTCCCCCTCCTTTTCACCCGCCACGTGTCCTACACGATGTGGTTGTTGCTGGCGGTGCCTTTCCACAGGATCTTCCTTCTCTGGGCCCCCGGCAAACTGATGAGCTGCAGGTCGGCAGCTGACACACCTGAGCACACGCAGTGCTGAGAAAGCAGGTGCACGGGGAGGTGACGGAAGGATTAGCGGTTTGGACACACTCCTGATCGTTCCTGAAACCTCTCCATGAGTTCTGCTTTCTCCTCCCCATTCTCCCTGGTGCTGTAAAAGAGCAATCCTTGGCCAGCGGCTCAGGCTGACACAGAATGTGTTCCTTCTAAGTGAGTTATCGCTACAGCTCCTTACAAATCATCCATTTCACTTAGTGCATTACAGGTTATAGATCTGATAGCAGCTATTTTATAACTGAGCTCTTTTTAACGTTGTCGTGGGATTTAATTCCCTGCAAAATGGCAAGTGATGAACTTTTGCTTTGCACAGGACGGTCTGTTCTAACCGCTCCTCAACGTTTGGTAAAAGAAAAACACAATGTCACAATTTTTATGAGAAAGACGAGCATCTGATAGTACTGTCACTGCCCTTGCACAGATGTGAAGCTGGGGCAGCTCAAGTCTCTCCTGTGGGCTGGGTCTCTCAGCTGGATTGTATGGCCGTTGGCTCCCGGTGACCTGATCTTCCCATGGGGCGTGCTGTGTGGAAGGTGATGGGGCGGGGTGGAGTCTGGGGGTTAGGATTTGACATTCGTGGAAGGCAGTAGGGCCAGGGGACTTAAACTCCTCTAAAGCCAGGTCTTATATCACCCACGCATGGGCTCCCGGAGCAGCTGAGGCTGGCAGAGACCTCCAGAGGTCCCTGATCCAGCCCCTGCTGCAGGCTGGGCCCCACTGGAGCACGTTGCTCATGAGCTGGTCCTGGCAGGTCTTGAATCGTCCCTCAGGATGGAGACTCCACAGCTTCCTTGGCAGCCTTTCCACTGTTTGACCATATTCACTACCAAAACATGCTTTTTCTCGCCTTTAAGTAGATTTCCTGGTTTGCAGTTCGTGCTCATTGCCTCCCATCCTGTCGCCGGGCACCACTGAGAAGAGCCTGGCTCCCCCTTCTGCACTGCCATCCCCCATCAGGTGTTTATAAGATCCCATCGCTACGATCCCTTAGCAGCACGTGGCCCTGGGCTGGACTCCGGGGTTACCAGCAGCTCGTATACACCACCCATCAGTGCTGGGAAGACTGTTGTTTTCCCTTGTGCTTAGCTTTGAGTGAAAATCTGCGGTGGCTGAATGTAACCTATCGACAGAATTCACTTCTCAGAGCCTCGTCCTCTCCGTGGTAACTCGTGCAGCTGGGATCAGGGCAGTGTTACTGCGCAGACGTGTCGGTGCTAGTACTGCAAAAAGAAAACGTGCTGTACGAGGACAAGGATGGATAGCTTTGAGCAGACAGACAGAATCTGAAATCATAACTACATTAATTTTATAGCTACTGGTATTGGAGCTAAAATAGTAAAAACAGGGAAAAAAAAAGTTCCAAAGCCTGTCTTTCCAGGAGTGGTATCTCCTCGTCTGCGCTGGGGGACGGTGCTGCTACAGTCCCCTGTGATGCCTCTTGTCCCCCAGCCCAGGAGGAAGGGACGTGCCAGCCTGTGCCAGCAGCACTGTTCCTCAGAGCACGGGGTGGGTGCTGCTGGAGAACGTAAGCAATTCTTCTGCTTTTACAGTCGGTATTTAGGCTCTAGCAGTCCTGGCTAGCTTGCCTGAAGCAATTAAGAATAACACATTGTTGAAGTGATTTTTATGGGCCTGCACAAGTCTGGGGGATGATTTTATGGGCTAGCACATCCTGGGGGGATGAAAAGACATATGTTTCGCTCAGAGGTTGTGCGTGCTGCCCAGCGAGCTTCTGTGTGCAAATGAAATTAGGTTATGGGATAGAAAACATTGCAAGTCAGGGATGGTCCCAAGCCAGAGACGCTGCGGCACAGCGCTGTGAGGAACACGGTGAAGAGAAGGGCTGCCAGGTCTGTGCCTCTGGGCAGCCTACTCGTAGCGTGGGGTTTGGAGGCCGGCTTTCAGGGTCTTTCCTCCAGGAAGGGAAAAAAATTTAAAAAAGGCCAACGAAGGAGTTAAGGAGTTGTTTTGGGGCTGGTTCCTTGAAGAAAGGGCCCATCGTGCTGGGAGGGCTCCCAGCACCTTCACCCGTCCGTGTCAATGCCGCTGCGGTACTGGAGCCATGGGCGCCTTTGCAGCTGGTGAGCAGTGCACGACAGCCCTGCAGATCGCATCAGGGAGTGCGCTTCAACAGGCGTTAGTGCCTCTGTAAGGAAGGGCACAGCACGGATCTTTGTGGGCACAGCACGGAGAGGATGGTGGGAATAGCTGAGAGGAACGCAAAAAATGCCTGATCCGATAATGAAAAGAGGTAATTCGGTGAATGAAATCACACTATCGACAAATCACATGTAAGTCAGCTAATACCCTACGGGTGCAGAACTGCCTGCATGCAGACCGAGGAAATACAGTTTAGATGAAAGTTCCAGGTTTGAGCCCCAGCAGGTACAAAGGTAGGAGATGGAGGACGTTAGCTGGTTGTTTTAATCTCTGCGCACACAAGTGGTAGAACGAATCAACGGGACTCGGAGCCTAGACGAAGCTGGTAGTGCAAAGGAGAGTTGGAGTATTTAATAACACCTTTTTCTTGCTTCTTTATTCATTACTTGGGGAAAAGCCCTGTCCTTAGGGGCAGTTCCTCGGTGCTGACTTTGCTAACACAGTTAAAGGACCAAAAGCTGTAATGTTTGGAAAAGCTCCCCCAGACTGCTGACAGCGTTCATCCCCTATTGGTGCTGGGGCAGCTGCCTCGTAGCTTCTTTGAAATTTGGTCTGTGTTTAAAATAGACATCGTATTTTGGTGTCAGACAGGGCTGTATTTAGACAGCACTCTTACTTATTTTTGTATAAAGCAGCACTATTTAATATTTTGTAATTACTTTTGGGTCATACATTGGTCCTCAAGGTTTTGGGCAAGCACACACAAAAAAAGGTGTGACAAATCTTTACCTGGGTTCAAGTGCCCAGCCAGCCAATCTGTGAGCCTGCGGCACTTCTGAAGTGAAAATTGGTTCATGGCACAGGGTCAGGGACCCAGTGACGGGGCTCACACAGAAGCCTTTCACCCCACGGCAGCAGCTCGCCCTCCAGCTGCCCTCGCTCCCTTCAGGTCCTGGGTTTCAGACGGATGCGCCGAGCTGGCTGCTCCCAGCCGTGCTGCTGCAGGGCCCCTCGTCCTCCCATGGGAGCAGAGGCAGGTCCCAAATCTTTGCCCTGTGGACCGATAGATCCACAACGTGCTGGTCTTAAAAGCAGGTTATGCAGAAATTGATGGTTTTCTTATTTATTTGTCCTATGCTCCAGTCTTACCAGTTACTTCATTTTACAAGTAGACGTCTGCATTTGGTTGGTAAGTCTAGATAATATATTTACTAAACCCTTCTGGCTGCTTAGATACTGAGCTGGTTTGTGTATTTAGTTCTGTTACAAAACTGTTTTGGCTGCGAGTGGATCCCTTAGGTACAATAAGAGGAAAAGTAAACGCCAGCCCGTCTGCCAGCGTGGGCACTGCCTTCTGAGAGCCTGCCGTGGGTCCCTCCGTGGAGCCGGCTGGCAGCGATCCCGCGGAGGGGACACGGTGACAGCAGAGATCTCGGCCGGCTGGAGCAGACCCTCCAAAATGACAAAAGGAGGGAGGTGTTTTGTTGGTATATGGGATTTCAGGGCAAACGTGTTCGTGAAGTCCTGCCCGTGCTGCAGAACCGCGCCGTGTGTAGGTGGCTGCGGACACTGACGTTGGTCACCCAGGGCAGGGCGAGCAGTGGGGGGGTCTCACGTGGGGCTGGTACCTCCCCCCCTCCCCCTCAGCGTGTCTCCCTTGTGGATCAGCATACCAAGAAGGAAACCAGCATCTGGCGTAATCAAGCGATCTCTCCAGCTGCCAGTAGAGCAGGTGAGCTCATGCACCTTGCCGCAGTGGGGCAAACAACACCGCAGCTCTCCGGCTGGAGCAGGCGAGGCAGAGCCCCACGCCTGCTGCTCACGTTGCAGAGGAGTTTTGATCTCCCACTGCAGCTCGGTGCAAGCCAAAATACAAACTTCTTTGAAATTCCCTTTATGCTCTTTCCCGAGACAAGCTCTTTTCCCCGCTGAAGGAGTCTCAGACTCCAGCACTAACTGCTGGATGTGCCAAAAAAAGCCCCCTGCTGCATGCAGCCCAGTAACCCCCTTGCACAAGCATTTGGCGTGCTGTTCTGTGCTGTGCTCACGGGGCCACGGCGTGGTGCCTCCTGCCTGTCCTGCCCAGGGGGGGCTGCACTCCTTTCCTGCCCCCTGGGCATCTCTGTGCAGTGCTATAGGACGGGGTGCTCAGCAGGTTTTGCCTAAACCTGACTTTGTCCACAGAAAGGGTAGCGGTGAAAATCTGTCATCAGTGAGAGCTGAGGGCAGCATGTTGCCTTCTGGGCGTTTTGTTGTCAGCAGGGGGGTTTATGGGGCATTTAGAGACACCATTGCAACTAAGAATTTATTTATTTTTTAATTCTTATGGGACACAATTTGTTGTCAAACCCATAGCTGGTAAATTAAAAATCTACGGAACTGTGGCTTGAAGATGTTGTCAGCTTTAGACAGCCTGTGCTGCACCTGTGTGTAACTTCCTACTGCATCGGGCTTATTACCTGTAGCGAGTAGGTGGAGATTTGCTAGAGCTGTCACCCTGGAGGTAACAGAGGGAAGGCAGTGGCTGGGTTTGGTGCATGGGGAAGGTGCTGCACGACCCACCCAAGGTAGGGAAGGATTGCTGTTCTGTGTTTCAGCTGCAGGAGGAGGCTTGGTATAAAACCAGGTGAATTAAGCTTCAGAAGCCTCCGATTAGATAAAATGAGGTCCGTAGTAAGTGAAGCAGAGCGGCAGTATTTATTAGAAAATGGCCTAGGAAGGAAAATGGGCTGAGCTTTAAAGAGGTGCTGGAGCTGGCTCAGGGAGCAAATATGTCTTTACATAAAACTCCACATAATATTTGAAAACCAATGTGGATGAGTGATAAGTTGTTCAAGTTAATTGTGATTGAAAACAGCTCTGAAATAACCAGAGAGCAGCCTCTGGGTTGTCAGGGGGATGTGGAAGGGCTTAAGCTGCTATAGAAATGGAGGATGCGAAGGGCAAAATAATGGAGAGTAGGTCATTAAGGCCATTAAGCTAAAGAGCATGTTGGTGAATGAAGGTACCCGGGGGACTACTCTTGGCATACTTTGTGCTCAAACACCAAAAAGCAAATATGCCCCCCCGGTGAGTTCTGTGTAATGCTATAGCACTGAGCGCTGCACCTCTTACAAGGAACAGCAACGCACCTGTTCCCTGTTAGGCCTATTGGAATTACTACTAACTTACACCAATTTTTGATATTGTAGTATCTATATAGCTACTGTGTAGCATACAGCACAGAACTGTGTACATTACCTCAGTGACAGAGCAATGAGTTGTTGACATAGTACATCTAGCATACAGCATGTAGTTATGATACAGCATGTACTGTTTGAATATGCTTGTAAGTGGCAAGTGCTCTGTAGGAGACCATTACGGATTCATCACACGCAGTGCTATACATCACGTAACAGGCTGGTATGTTCATATTTACTGTTTATACCAGCAATGTCAGTAACAGCTGCTGACCACTGCTATCTGCAGGCTGTATGTGAATAATTCTCAGGAGGCAGCTTCAGTCAGGTGGGCATTGTCCTTTTGCAGCGCACCTCTCCATGAGCTTGGCTTTGCCTTGCTCTCCTGCTCCCAGCTGGGAAGGATCTCTGCAGCAAGGTCTCGCCTCTGCTCGTTTCAGAGGTGGGGTGTGCAGGTAGCACACAGCCCAGCTTCAGAGCTGGATCCCCTGCCACAGCAGGGTCTTTTTGCTGAGCGAGGGAACGCACAGTTTGTTGCTGTCTGCTGTCACTCAGCAGGATTTATTGTTAAAAAAACCCTGAGGTTACGTTTAAGGTAAGAGAAGCTGTTAAGACTGGAGATATTAAAACCGTGGGAGTGATGCCTGATCACAGACAAGCCTCAGCTCCACGTTCTGCTCTCCTGGAACCAGACTGGTGATTTGCCGCCTGCATAATTCAGCAGAATTGCTGTTGATGTTGATGTTTGCAGTAGCACCAGTGATAAATCTGTGTATGAGATCTCAATCAGAACATAGTGATAATTGAAGCCACCTACTTGAATGCCTTTTTAATGAAAGGAAGTTGGAGGACACCATGCCAGGAAAGGAGTATTTGCTGGGTGGATTTAGGAAATGCATCTGACATTTGGCTTGTTTGTTCTTTCTTGCTGTCGACGTGTGCTGCTGATTCTGGCAGTTTGCAGAATGCATAAATAAAACAACACTAAAAAACCCACTGTGGATGGTTAGGAGTTGGCAGTCATCTCCCCCTGGAAGAAGTTTGTTTTGAATGTTTATTTGTAGCAATAGTCACTGACATTACTGGTACACTGTGCAGTTTCATGTCGTAGAGCTTTGATTTTACAGGGACTTTTCTCATCCTCAGATGCCTTTCCCTCTTATACTGGAAATAGATCCCCTGATAAAATGATCCCAGTGTATTAGTCAGTATTTGCTTTTCCTCATCACCGTTCCATGTAGGACTCGATTCGCTATATTCGTACTTGGAGCAGCATGGATGTTTGACACCAGGAGACCGTACAGCTGGCGACCAGAACGCGTGTTGAGCTGCTTAGCTCTTCCCCATGCCCACCAGTCCAGGTGCCTAAATTGCCCTGAAATATTCATGAATATTAACTACCTTGTTCTCATAATTTTTTGAAAACTCATTACTGCTGATGACCCCTTGGGCCCGGGAGGGATCTAACACCAGTTGTCTTCCTAACCCCTGCCCAAATGCTTTTACACCTTACTGTGTCATGCGGTTGATGCTGTCTTCTGTTGTGGCTGGTGCTGCTCTTGCTGCTTCCACCTTGCTCTCCATCTGCCTGTGGCTGCACCATCCACGCCATCTCTTCGACAAGGTGATGATAAACACCCATGTATGTCTTTGAAACTTTAGACCTAATTACAGTCTTTTTCTTTCTTACCTCCAGAAACGCTTTTTTAGGACTGCCCCTTCGATTCACCCAGACGCCACCTGTGGACGTGGGCAGGAGGCAGCTTCTGTGGTGCCCAGCCAGGGCTGCGGCGCTGCCCAGTGCCCTGCTCTGAAAGCACATGGCACATTTCTCTTGGTGCCCAGTACATCTGCGATGGATGCCTACTAGCAATTCTTTCTTCTTTTTTTAAACAATGCATTTATGGGCAGGAGTACCCAACTCCTTCCAAAGGAGTCCCTAACTCCTTTCCAAAATGGGAAGGAGTACCTAACTCTTTCATGCATAGGAAGGAATGCAGGGTTTTTAAGTAACAGAGCTGCTAAAGTGAATCAGGAATATTGTCAGCTCTTTGCTTTATGAGATGTCTCTTCCATGAAAAAAAGTCCAGCATGCAAATTTGCGAAATGATAACAGCTCTGTATAAAAACACAGGTGCCAGTAATCCAAGAACGGATCATGAGTTCATTGTGAAGTGAAGGAAATAATTTACATTTTCTCCATGGGATTTTGGGATGAATTGCCAATTACCGATCTTCAGATTTTGAGCTGTTAGGATTGGTCCTGTGGCTGTGTTAGCAAATGGATTGCTGTCTGTGTTGTGACTCATGGTAGAGCCTTGCTCTCAGGCCAGGTGTAAATGGAGGGGTGTGCCAGAGCAGCAGGACTGTCAGATCCATAAGGAAGGTGTTAGGAATCACTGCGAAGATGGAGGTCATAAAATGAACCATCTTCCCACGTAAACTTGCAGTTCTTTCCTTTGAATAATTAGAATATGGAATGATGAACTTTGCATGGCAGTTAATAATCTTGAAGCTGTTGCCATGGGTTACCCCACTTGGTCTGTACGCTGCAGATACCCAGATCTGGCTGGGACTGAAACGCGCTTTGGCTAAATTTCTGCAGCATTGCAGGATGAAAAAAAACCTAAACAGACATCTTCAGTGAGGTGCCAGGAGGAGGAAAAGATGTTGTATTACCGGGAAGAAAATGTATTCAACAGCAGTTCTTTCAATAAATGCAGATGGAAATGAACTAAAATGCTATTATATTCTTGCCCCTCCTTTTTCCTACCACTAAATAATAGTTGAAGTTAGATTGTAGCACCTCTGCTCCATATAGTGTGACAGTTCCAGGGTCCCAAAGAAATCCTTTCTGATGTGACTCAGTTACATTAAATAATGTCCAAAGAAGCAGTGGGAGGTGCTCAGCACTAGAGACTTTCACAGTGAAAGAGGTTTTGTACACTAAAAAAACTTGAGTTCATCTAAAAATCCTATCCTTTCATGAGATCAAATGATAAAGAGGCATAAAAAGGTAAAGTGACTTGTCATAAGGCTTCATTAGAACTAGAACATAACTGCACATTTTTCATTCTCTTCTCCCTTAAAACTGGAAGTAGAACTGATGCTGGAGGGGCCCAAAATTACACTGCACAGAGGCAGAAGACACCGAGCAGAATGTCAGAGCTGGTTCTCAGCTAGGGTCTAAGTCCTGTTGTGTAGGGAGCGCTCTGGAAATCTGCTGCAACTGTTAACCTTTCGAGTTGAGCATCATCATCTGAAATGCCTTGCTGGGTGGCAGTGGATAGTCTTCGTGTTCACAGGAAAGTCTGTGCTTCGTGGAGCAGCGCTGAATTTCCTTCTTGCTGAAGGAAAAGGTCGTGATGTCTTTCTGGAGAGTTATGGCTTTGAAAAGTGAATTTTAGGCCAAGAAGTCCCTTTCTGCCCTTCCTGTGACGATGGTGGTGAGGGCTTTGTGTTCCAGGGCTTACGAAGGACTGAGCGTGGTCCAGGTTCTGGACTGGTGACTACAGTACTCGTGGCGATTTGAACGGCTGTGGTTTTTTTAGAAGTGTTCGGGTCAACATTTTTTTTCTCCTGAAAAATGGCAGTCGTCATGGTTACTGCTGCCATGTTTCATCCAAAGCCTGCTGGAGCTCAAGCAGCATTTGGACACCGCCCTCAGACACGTGGTTTAATTTTTAGGTAGTCCTGCGTGGAGCCAGGAGCTGGACGCGATGAGCCTCGTGGGTCCCTTCCAACTCGGGATATTCTCTGATTTCCTTTAAATACGGTTTTTCCTTGTTGCTTTCCATGGGGAGCACAGAGATACGGCCATGTACAAATGTATAAATAAGCAAAAACCAGGAGGAAACCAAAATCGATTGCTGTATGTATTAACTCATAGCTAGGTGAAACTCTGAAATGAGTTAGGCTGCAGCTTCAGCCTTATCTAGGCTTCCTGTAACGCTTACTGCATGAACTCTCCCAAAACCTGAGCCGTGAGAAGTCGGAGGTCCGGCTGCCAGCAGCCTCCAAGTTCCCTCTGTGCTGGTGGGAGCCAGGAGCCAGCACCGGGCTGCTTCAGGTGTCCGGGGGGGTGAAGGTGCACGACCCCTGTTTTTCTAAGGCCCTGTCACATAAAGGCGAGGGCTGTGCTGTGCTGACGTTAAGTGTCAGAGAAAAAAACACTCTTAAAAGCAGTCAGGTACAGGGAACAGTGGCCATCACTTGTTTGGATGCTGAAGGCTGTTGGTGTTCATGGTTTGTGTGCTGGTTTTTGGCACTTCCTCCTCTTTCTTGCAAGTACAACAGTAGCGAGAACTGATGTTCTTTATTTCACTCAGAACTGTGCTTTTTTGGCTCCCAATCTTTTAAACAATAGCATTTAAGTCCTGTTATCATGGCTTGTCATCTAGGAGGGAGCTGAAGGATGTTTCTGAGAGCTCAGACACGCTTTAAATCATAGCAGCAATAATGCCCGGGCAAATACCATTAGGGTTCGCTAAGCACTAATGACACCAGATCCTGCCTTTTTTTCCCTCCACCTTGTTAACCTGGCAGTCAGTCTGGGATAAATTCAGCGTTGGCTACTCTGATTTACATCGGTTTAGCAGAGCAGAATCTGACCCATTTAACAAGTTGGTGGGTCGTGTGAGCAGGAGCGATCTCGGCAGCTCCTCCTCTACAGCAACAGAGCCGCAATCTCCTGGGTGTTCATGGAGCGCTCCCACAAAGGTGCTTGCAGGGAACTACGTTGCCATCTCACTTGGCATTTCCCCGTGCGCTGACTGTGCTGTGCCTCCTGACGGTTCACTGCAAAGACACTCCGGAGCACGAGGTATTTGAAAGCAGCAGCTGGCGTAGCAAATAACAACCGGTCCTGCTGAAAAAAGTCTGCGCTGGGCTTTGCAGAAGTGTTTATTGTAAAGATGGCTGGGCAGAAGGCTTGTGACTCAGGCTAACGCTGGTGGGAGGTATTACTCAGATCCGTGTGAACCCTCCATAAAGTTCAGTACGGTTTTTAAGCTGTGGTTTTGGCCAGGTCTCGCTTTTTCTGTGTCAGTCGGTTCCTTCTTTGTTTGGACCATGGTTGATTTAAACGTTATTTTTGTGTGTGGATCCATTGACTGTTTTGACTGTTATTTTTTTTTTTTTTTTGTATTTTTTTGATCCTTTGGTTAGGAATAATTCTGAGGAGGATGATTTAAATAAGGACTGATGTGTCCTGGCTGGGCTTCCAGTGGCTGAGAAACACATTCTTCACCACTGAACTGCGTACAGGCTCTGGCGGCTCCTCCTGTGGGGCTGACCAGGGTAAGAGCATCGCGCAATACACAACGCGCTCGTTTTCCTCCCTGGGGACACGTAGGATATTTTGTGACAAAGCTTTAAACGAGCTTTAGCTGTCTGAATCGACAGGCCCTGTTTCTTCCAAGTATTCAGGGAATTTGACTGGGATCAGAAAGGAAACTCCAGCGTCTCCTTAAGACTAAACAAATGCACGAATTTCTGCCTTACAGGAGGCAGGTTTATTTATTGTCATTGCCACGCGCTTTTGTTGCTGTGGTCGGTCTGCTCGTTGCAGAAAAGCGGAGAGACCGTGTGACTGGAAAAAGAATATGGGAAATGTTGAGCAAATGCATCCCCATGTAGGAAAACACCCAGCGTGGAGAGAGCTGCCGTGCCTGGAGACGCGGCCCTGGAGCGAGGATCCCAGCTCTGCATCCTGCTTTCTCCACCGCTTGCACGTGGTGCTCTGGGGAGCTTCCTGACCTCGCAGAGGCAGAATTTGTGGCTCTTCCCTTCTTTGCTCCCTAAACAACTCGCACTGTGGTTTATTCACTGAGGAATGGACATGGCAGAGCCTTGCTGATGTTCCAGGAGTATGACAATGTCTCAGATACTGCGAGGGCTTCGTAAGTGTTGGAAAGCTTTCGAAATCTTCAGTGCTTGTGTTACGATAAGTCCTCACAGTTATTTGGTCAGTTATTTGGGATACTGGAGCTGATGGCGTAATCTAGACAAAGCAAAAAAGGATGTGCTGTGTACACTAAGCTATAAGAGCCTGCTTGGTTTCCTCACTGTGAAAAACTTGCAGTTTCCTTTCCAACCAGGGCAGCTTTGAATAACGGGCAGAGGGGGTGGGCGGCAGGCACGCCGTGCATGCCTTGGGGCTGTGCGGGCACGGGTCACCCAAACGGGGGGAAGCAGGCACCCAACCTGCTGCCATCTCAGCCAGAACGAGCGGGGAATGGCAGTGAAAAGCGAGCCCCCTTCATTTTAACAACTCTTTCAACCATCATCAAAAGTAACCCGGAAATGGCAATTCCTTTTCCTCTCTCTGAATTACGTGTTGCCGCTTAAACCTTTTTTTCCAAGTCTTTTAGCTTGAGAAAACGGGAGCAGCCCTCGCCACGTACGCGGTGCTGGGAGCACGGCGGCTCGGTGCGGTGCATGGAGAGCTGGGGTGTGCCTTACCGGGAGCAAAGCTGCTGGGGGGAATGAGCTGGTTGTTAAAATCCGGCTTGTGCCGAACAGATGCAAGAGCTGTCTTCAATGTAATTAATGACTCGTTTAGCACATAAGGGGGATTCAATAGATATTATATTCTTGGCTCTTAGCAAACAGTTGATTTCCTGCCATCAGAAAATGTCTTAAAAAGCTGGATATATAGCAAGCAGATACAAATTCCGTGGCACGGATTCTGTATTGGCTGACATGCAGCGAAGGGAGTAATAGCGATGCGGAGACCTCCACGCCTGAAACCCTGCTGCAGAAATCGGTGCTGGGCTCTGGTGTCTTGCGTCCTTTACACACGAACGTTTTTGCAGTTCTGTTTTTGACCCTAAACTAGGTTTTCTAAAATCAGCCTTGCAGAATATGTAATGGTGGCTTCTGTTTTTTTTTTTTTTTTAAAAGAAAGAAAGGCAGCAAATAACCACGACATAGACGTCCCCTAGAGTATTTGCAAACCCAACGTTACCGTACTGAGCCTGCTTCCAAAGCCAGGGCAGTCATGTTCAAATGGAAGCAATAAGGAAAATGCCTGTAGTGTCACTGCCACGCAGGAGCACAAAACAGTGACCCAGCGTTGGCAGAAATAAGAAAGAAAGTTGTGTGTTTCGTTCCTTGGGGGACTTCAAGAAGTGTTGATAAAGATAGATAAGATATAAATAACTAAATGTAGTAGATTTAATTAGAGTGACAGTTGGAAAAAATAACGTGAGGCTTGCAAGGTTTTCTTTAGATCAAAAGCTTCAAAACTATACCGAAGTTGAGGATGTTTGGTCTGATTTTCCTTTTGCTGAGCAGTTTGGGGTGTTGGAGAGGAGGTGGTAGTGTCTGGAGCAGCGGGAGGATGTTGAGAGGGAGGAGGAGACAAAGCTGTTAAAATAAAACCTGAAGGGAAAGGAAGGAGTGAATTATGGTTTGCAGTGGTTATTTGTCATCTTACTGCCATTCTCCACTCCCCGGAGCCCAGCTGACTCTGTTTGCTACCTCCTGCCTGTCACAACAAAAAGCAAGTGGTGTAAATACCAGTGGGAACTTGAGGGAATAAGTACCTAGGGTTTTTTTTTAGTGAAGTGCATTGAATGTCTCAGGATGAAAGTCCAAATACGTGTGCAGAGTATCACAGCAGCCGTGTAATTGCTACTTCAAAAACTCTTTCGAAGTCATTCAAGTGGAAAGGCAAAATGAAATGCAACTTGGGAAGAGATGGTGCAGGTCGAGAAGAGGCATCCAGAAATTTAGAAAAGAGCGAACTGATGCACGCTGACTCCGGTAATGTCAGTGTAGCTTCCTCCACGTGGGTGCTCGAAGATCTTCTGTCAGCAGGTGATACGATGCTGTCTCCAGGAGCATTCCCCTCTTGTAAGTGCGTGTCGTCTGCACTTGGCCAGCAGGTTTGGCTCCCTCACACTGCTTCATCCGTGCTTGCTCCCGTTGCTGCCTTTATCCAACGCTTTCGTTCTCCAGGACTTTGTGCAGCTGCTGAATGTGTTGTTTATAATCGGTGTGAGCTCCCCAAAGCGAGGTAAATACAGAAAATAAGGCTGGGTTCTGCCACACTGAGCTCTCTTAATTTGAGCGTTTTAGGAGCATGACCTCGGTTAGGGTGCAGTCTCTTCCAGGGTGCTGATTGTCATTGACCCGCGTCCTCTGTGGGACACAGGCTTGTGGAATTGGCTCTTTGAGGAGAGGAGCTCCCAGAAAAGCTTTAAATCATGTAAACCTCCCAGTACCAGTCTGCCAAGCCTCCGAAAGGTTTTATAGGGCAAAACCCCGGAGAAGATGCTTCTCCCCTCTCATTCAGTCCTGCAGCCGTACACTGTCGGTAGCACTGGGGTGAGTGTGTGGGGCAGGCCCCTGGCAGCCCAGCTGGCATGGTGCAGGATGCCCCTGCCTTGGTGCCAGGCTTTGCTCCGGCCATTTCATGGTGCTGTCGTGTCCCTGTTAAAGCTGCTGTGGGTGTGGGTGGTGGGACAAAGCTTCCAGCAGCTCCTGCACAGCGGCAGTCTGACCATCAGTGGGCAGGGACAGCGAGCAGGGGAATGGGGTAGAGCTCTTTGCACTGTGTGCTACTACTTCAGAGGGTACAGGGTATTGCTGTTTCTAAAATCAAGCTTTTAACTGCCATAGGATTCCTTTCTTTCTCACATCCCACTCTTGAGGAATCTGCCATTATAGCCTGTACTGAGGGCAGAGACTTGCTGAATTTTACTTTATATTACCATCCACAGGAACCATCGGACAGCTTGAAGAATAGTCAACGTCTTGCATGAAGCCTCTGCTAGAATGAAGTTGTGCTGCACGTAAAGCAGCACCCCAGCCGGCTGATACTTCGCAGCTGATGAAACCAGTCTTTCCCATCTGCTGAAGAGGTGAGCTCAGAAAAGCAGAACGCAGATCCTCTCCGGCAGTAAATCTCCATGTAGCAGGAGAGAGGCTGCCCCGGGGGATTTAGGGATGCAGCTTTACCCCAGCTGCTGCTGTCGAGCTAGGAGGGCACCTTGTTAAACACAGAGGGGAAGAAGCTCAAGGCAAAGAAATTATTGTGCTCTAGGTGAGATGTCTCAGACTTTGTGCAAGCCGTGAGGGTGGGCAGAAATATAAATACTGTTTGTGCAGTCACCTGATTGAATAAGGAAGCTGTTCCTTTGACCATAGTAGATTAGAAGGAAAAAAAACCCTTGTAATAACACACATTTATAAAATGTGTTCATCTTATGGTTTTCTCCTCTGTCGTATTTGCTCAGTTTAGCAAGGTCTTAGACTGATGTTTCAGGTCGGAGTTGCTGGGAGCGGTGTTGGAATGGACAGATGGACGGGTGCCTGCAGGACACAAGCTGGCCATGGCATGGTGCCTCTTCACACCCTTGTCCCTGTGCCCAGCGGTCGTGGTGCTCCCATGTGGCAAACTTTGCTGGAGCCCACCTTTGAGAATTATGGAAGTGATTTTTTTTCTGACCCTTTGACTCTTGGTTTGTATGCGTTTAGGAAGGTTACACAAGGGAGTGCTGCATGAAGCCACAGCTATGGATCTCCTCCTCCTGCTCCATCCAGTGCTTCCAGCCTGGAGTGAGCATGATGATAAAGAAAACAAAAATGATTACATTTGCATTAATTATGCTGGCTGCGTAGCATTGCTACAATAAGATGGTTCCCGTCACTGTCACTGCATTGAGATGGTTCCCACCTTCACACCATGCAGTGTTCTTGTAAACAGAGTAAATAATTCAGCTGATACGCTTCTAATTGTATTTTTACCTTCTTTTCCATGACTTGGAAGAGTATGGAGCTTATTGTGTGCTCTCATTGTTGCTGGGTAATTTCAGTGAGGAACTCCTGGTAGGTAGCTGCTTAGCAAATAGCCTTCTGTGCGTCTGTTTGCAAGGCAGGAGGATGGATGCAAGGGGTAGCATTGTGCTAAAAGCAAAATGGTTTTAGACGTGGTGAATGTGGTTTTGTTTCTGCGTTATTGTCCCTTTTTTTTTAATGCAAATTAACAACCTCTGATTTATTTACTTATTTATTTTAATGCCAGACGCCGTCTTTAACTAAAAAACCAAACCAAAAGACATCAGCACATTAAACGCACCTTTGTTTGCATTCTGGTAACGGATGGGCTTTGGCTGGCAATGGCTTTCAGCAGTGTCAGAACTAGACTGGATTTGTCTGATGCTCTTCATACGTCAGTATTTCTTTTCCAGGCCTCTGAATCAATCTCTCCCCTGCTATTTTCTTTTCTGGTTGCTCGAGTCGAGGGATGCTGCATCAGATCCTGATTTGTAAGATCCCACTTGGTGATTTTCAGTAACTCAGGATATTCTTGCTTTTGCCGAAGTCAAATAAGAAGGGGTAATCTGTCATGCTGTGGTATTTGTTTTTCGTTTTCTTTGCATAATGCCAAGGGATGAGGTCGGAGGTGCCTGCTGGTTCCTGTGGCATCCCAGAGCTTCCCACGCAGCTCAAGTTTCTTGTTATGTAACAGGAAATTCTCAAATATGGTAAAAATTCCGTTTCCAGCATTTTGGCATATATGTAACAATCAGTATGGTTCCAATTCAGCCAGTATGGTCTCACATATGTTTTTTGTCTCATATTGAAGGAATTTGTACTAATTTGGCTACATACATACTCCACCCATGGTTTGCATACTGTCTTCATCTCCGTGCTAAGGTTTGCCTGTTAAGTAGAAAGACAAAACAAAGTTACAGAAGCGGAGAAGCAAAGACAAGTGAGAGACTCGATATGTGCAGGTCAGCAAGAGTTGTACCTTAGGGTTGGCTGAGTGAGAAATGGGTGAGCGTGTTCCAGGCAGGGGGTTCTCCTGGCATTGCTGTTCTGCTGCTGCCAGGCAGACCAGCCTTTCTTTTCCCTTCCTCTGCTTTTGTTGTTCAGATATATTGCTCAGCATTTTATTTTTTTTTAGATTTTATTTTTGGATAGTACAGCTGGAACAGGAGGGGTCTGTCTTGGTCAAGGCATAGTAACGCTATGGAAAAGGATTTGAATTGAGGACTTGGATCATGTTTTTTCTGTGACTGAAGTGCCTCTTCTCTTTTATCTTTCACTTCGTGAATAATTTCCCCAAATTCATCAGGCGGGTCCAGTCCATTCCTGTAGGAATTAAGCTTACAATGGCATTCTCATCCTAAATTCATTGAAGTTTTTCCCTGTTACTTCTATTACAACACCTTTGGGACAACAACTTGGTAAATAAAGAGAAATAACTACAAGTAGAGCTTGATTTTAACATTGTATTTATTGTAGCCAGTTACCTGTAATTCAAGACACCCCTACCATACATGAGGAGATACAGTGGGACAATCGTGGAGGTATTCATGCTGGTTACTGGAAGAGAATGGTGGTGTAACTCCATCCTGTGACTGCTGTGGCCAGGAGCCCTTAGCTGGCTTTGTACCATGAAACATTAAGTCATCTCCATGTGATTTTCTCCACATCTTACTGACCTCTGGTTGTCCCTGTTCAAGCTCTGGCTGCTGTCACGTGAAGTTTTGGTTTGTTGCCGGTCTGCAAGGGATGGGAGACATGTACACGATGAAAAGAGAGGATCAGAGCTTTGGCCGCTGTGCCCTGCTCCACGTCTCCTTCCTGCATGCAGCAGAAGGTATGCTCCTCCTAGTCCCCAGCTGCCTCGCTTCGTGCTCTTGGCTCCCAGTTTGGCCCCCGTTGGCAGCCCTGTCTCGCTCTTGCTGGGCTGCCACGGCACAAAGCTGAGCAAGTTGGAGCGAGTGCCAGGGGCAGGTTGGAAATGCCAGGGGCTGGGTGCGCGTGGTGCGTGCCTGCACAAGGATTGTGTATGGCTTAGATTAATCTGGGGCATGCGCTGGGGTCTGGAGAGATGTGAGGTCTGTACCAGTGGGGTGGCACGGCACAGCGCGTTCTGTGCTGCCTCCGTTAGAGGAGGGAGAAGAAAGCTCTCGACATCAAGTCAAGGCTTGCTCCTGTGCTTTGCTTTTTCACCATTAAAGAGGGGCTTAGCTCAGCCCTGGTTGCTGGAAAAACTGTTATCTGATAGAGACTATGCAACCCCAGTAAACTGACAAATTATTTGCATCTCAAGTTGGGGGGGGAGGTGAGGAGGATGGGGAAAACAAATTATTGTAACAAAGCCAGCAGAAAGTACGACTTTTTGCTCATGGAAGCTGTGTCTTCTCCCCAGTATGTTTAGAGGTGGTTGGTTAGGTTAATACTCTTTACTAATTAAAGTACTTTGCAAAGTGCCTGTCTCAGTCGTGTTCCAGTCTTCATTGCTGCACAGTGATGTACAGCTCTTCCCGACATGCTTTCTCTCCTCGTTTGCTATTCGGGCAGTGCTAGCCCTCACAAACGATACGGTCAGTGCCTGTTTGTGCCAGATGCTGCATAAGCGTAGCAGAACGATGCCAGGGAGCTTACAAATGAAGCGTCCTCCTGCTGTTGCTGTTGCTCTTTCACAGAAACCCCTGTTTCAGCTTCCTGCAGAAGGAAGCATTTTTTCTTCATAAGATCCTTGCAAACACAGTCACGGTGTAAGGAAGTCTGTGTGCTTGTCGCAGATGAAATTTTTGCACAGACCTGATGTATGAGCAATTTAAGATTTATTAATTCCTTTGTGGCAAATCACAAATTTTCTTTCTTTAGTAGCACTTAATGATCAGTTAATCATTAGCCTGTTTAACACAATAATTCACTGGTGTTTGCTACAATCAAAACAGCGACTTAGTTAAAGATTTGTAAGTGGCAAGGTTCACACATCAGACTTATGGCAAGGTATTAGTGATTCCTGTACAGCGGGGATTGGGGATTTCCGTGCAAGTCATTGGGGATTTCTCCGTTGCACACTGAAGAACTTCTCCTTTCCTGGTGAATTACTCACCCTCCTCTGGTCGGCGTATTCAGCGGACGATGATGGAACCTCGAGGAGCCTTGCCCTGAGAGGCATCCCACCAGCATTTGTAGGACCACGAGATGATGGGCTTTAGTCAGTATTTGGCCACGAGTCAGGCTGGGTAAGTCTGATGTTATCTACCAAGCACACAACTCCAGTACCTTCCAGGCTGTGCAGTTCTGGCACCTGGTGGGTCGAGCTACGATTCAGGTAGCAGGAGATGCAGGTACAGGTGGGGAGTGCCTCGTCGTGCCAACAAACTGCCCTTGTACCAGCGGCTACAGCGTAACCTCAGCTTGTCCTCAGACGCAGAGCGGTCTGGTGAACGGGGCAGCACCACCAGTCTTTTAAGGATCTTTTTGCAGTAAGTGCAATGAAGGTATTTATTTTTCAAGGTTTGTGCCTCAAAACTGTAAGAAAAACTGCTGGCTCAGGCGTTGCCTCCATTGACAGAAGTGCAGCCCGTTTCAGAAAAAATCCTGCATCAAACCATGATTTTAACTTGCAGAGGCAATTCTTCCTGCAGGACCGATGTGTTGAAGCTCTCTGACCTCCGGAAGGCACCCTTACCTCATTGTGGGTGTGATTAGCTCGTTTGCTTTCTCAAAGAGACGCTCGGAGCCCTGGAGTGCTCTGTCCCTGAGCTGTCCAGAGCCCAAATTAGGCCCTCCTTAAGCTGGATTTATCCCTAACATACACGAGACCTTTTCCCTGTTGGAAGCATGCTTAAAGAATTAAACAGAAATTGGGCTTTCCATTTACCCTGCTTCTCAGTGCAGCGTATGGCTGCAGTGCAGAATTAGTTCCTTGGCACTGCAAATTATACGTGGACCTGTATGTGGTGGAGGAAGGTACCTTTTATTTTTAAAATTCTGTTGGTCCTCTCATATTCTTTTATAAACTTTATGGGAAGAAGGTTTAGCAGAGGGTTTGTGTTACGAAACAAGATATCTTTATTATAACTTGTTATTAGGTAATTTCAAAGGTTATTTATAAGTATTCGTATATACTATAACACAGTGTGTGTTTATATATGCACATCTATAGTATATACGCACATTTATATAGATGTATATATGCACACATCTATAAAAACAAATAAAACCTTGGTAAAGCCAGGTGAGACAGTTGGCCTGTAGAGCTGCTGTGGAGAAATATGTTCTAGTTACGGTGGAAGAGCCTGGGGCACGGGTTGGTGCCTTATCCTCTGAACAGCGAGCTGCTTACACCAACAGAAGCTCTACGTCTCCCGGCGCAAGTGGAGCTCCTGCGGCTGCTGCAGCGCGCTTCTTTCAAGGAAGCTCTTCCAGCCCCGATACGAAATGCAGCCTTACTTCTGCGAAGGGTTTTGGTTGTCTTCCAGGTACGACAGTGTCTTCATTTCCTTCTTGGATTTATGCGTGTGGTTGCGCTTGTTTGGTGGCCTCGCTGGCCCAGGACTGTCCGTTCCCTTGCTACGCGCTTGCTCGACCAGGTGCGTAGCTCTGCCCCGACAGAGGGAGGTTCTGGGGAGCAGCAGCCGTGGGGAGGTGCCGTTACCTGGTCCCAGCCTGGGGTCTCACTTCAGTCTGGCGGCTGCTGCTCCCCATGAACACACTTTTTTTTAACCTGATTGAAGATGTTTTGAGGTTACTCTCACCTCAGTCCCTGTGTAAGCCTTGCCAAGTAACTACAGCTGCTCCAGAGGGATGCACAGGTAGCTGAGGCTTCCTCATCCCTGGCACAAACCCTTCCTTTTGCCAAGGTACGTGGGAACCTTTTACACCCAGAAGAATCTGTCCTTTTGGCACAGACTGAATTCTCCAGTGTGCAGAAGGGCGACTGCCATCGTTTTGTGATGTTTGTTTAGATCAGCCCTTCTCGTGCTCCTGGGAGCCGATTCTTGCCTTCACACTTGGTCTTTGTGGCCGGCGTGCTGCTCTTACGCTGGCTGTGTGATGGGACAGTCCGGTCCCCTTAAAGATGGGTACAGCGAGTTTCTACATTTTCTCAGCAAAGTCTTTATTTCTTTTTCAGGGGTGTTTGAAATGTAAAGAACTTTGTTCTTCCCCACGAGGATGTTACTGCCCACTCCTGCAGACAAGCACGCTTCAGCTGGCAGGTGACACATCAGCTAGGTACTGCTGGCCAGGGTGAATTTCAGGAAACAGCTTTATCTTCCGTAGTGGTGAACAGACTCAAAGGACTTGTTTCCGTGGGATCAGTGTGAAGGAATTATGCCATTCTTTGCATCACTTTGCTGAAAGAACTGCTTTAAAAAAAAAATCCTTTCCAAAAAATGGCTTTGGCATTTTTCCAGCAGCAGCACGTAAAAGGTTCTCAGGCGCGTGTAAACGTTCCCCTCCCCAGCTGAGCAGGTGCCTTGGCAGGGACAGGTTCTCTCCTCCTGCCTCGACCGGTAGGAGTGGGAGCCCTCCAGGAGAGTCGTGGCCCGTGCCGCTGCAGCTCCTCGCCGCTGGTTTTTTCTGCCTCCGATTGCATAACCCCGCTCGAAGTCAGGCTTTCACGCTGTGCTAGTTGGCATACAGCTCTCGGCTGTGCTTTGTTCGGGGCTGGTTTCAGTTCTCAAAGCTTGTTGCAGCGAGGCAGGCTTGGTGCTGCACACGCAGACCTCAGGGAGGCCAGAGGGGGCCGGCGTCAAGTTCTTCTTCAGCACGGTGCCCTGGAACTCCTCCGTCCTTGCCACTGCTGCGCAGCTCTGCAAGCTGAGGAAGAGCCTAGCAGTAATGAATCTATCTTTGACATGTCTGGATCCAACCCAGGCCCAGTTGGCTGAGTGGTTTTCTGGCAAAGTCTCCTTTCCTATCCATATCCATTCTTATGAAGCGAGCTTTCCCCATTCAAATGTTTTGATCTCACTGAAATGTTTCGGTTCAATATTTCTTTTGCAGTGCCGTTTTCTGAAAATGAATGTGTTCCCATGGTAGGTTTGAATCTTGTCTAAAATACAGTTTCAACTGGAAAGTGTAGTTGAAAAATGTCTGCTTCAGAAAGATCCCATTCGTTGTCCCAAGATCGGCAAAGCCTCGTTCTTTCTCAGATGAATTTCCTGCTTCTTTCTTGGCGCTTTGTAAGAACTCGGGGGACGTAGTGGATGGCTTTTAACCCCTGGCCAGACAACTGCATGGACATGAGCTCAACCTGGGGGTCTTCCAACCACGGGCAGGAGCAGGAGGGGAGTGCTGTGGACGCAGGACTTCAGCTCCACTGTCACCTGAGAAACCCCGAGGGTTTGGAGGCCCCTCTGTCCCCCTGAGCACACCTGGGTAAAAGCTGAGCAGTCTGTTGAGGTATTTCTTGTAACGTACGCATGCAGCTTATCCACGAGGTACTTGCAGTTTGGAAGCTGGACTGCTCTTTGCTGTCAGGAGGCTCCTGTACAAACTGGGAACTGGTGAGATGCTGCTGAAAGGCCTTGTGTGGGGAAAAGCCGTAATCTCTTTTGGAGCAGAGATTCGTGTCGAGGTGGAAGCACTGTGGAGAAAAGAGAGAGGGCAGAGGTATTTGCAACAAGCAAAGTAGAAGATGGTATAAAGCTGGGAAGAGAAAAAAGGAACGTGCCCCGGACCAAAAGCTGGGGAGGAGAGGGGGAGGAGAAGGATCAGTGTAGATTTGTTGCACTTAGCATTAGGAATTGCTACAGAGCATGCAGGTTGTAGTGATTTTCTAATACTGAGTAATATGTCAGAAAGGCTATTCTGGATTTAGACCAATATATACAGTTTCTTGTCTAAGCAGAACCATATGCTCAAATGAGAGATCATTTTATCTTACTAGGATGGACAGTAAGTAGAAACACATTCCAGATTTCATGAGGTTTCTTCCCCCCTTGGCAGCCACAGTGCTGCTTGTGCTTAGTCTATGGTTTTTCAACTGTTTGATAACTGTCCATTACTTTACAGGGCTCGGGATCCGACTGTATCACGGTGTCTATTGAACTGTGACTAATGACTGCATCAGAGAGCAGGTTCACCAGGTCACGCTGGCTGTAGCTGGTAATTGTTAGCAATAAAACAAGCCGGGCTGATACGCGCAATATGCCAACATGCTGTACAGTAGAAGACGTAGCTTTTGTGTCTGTCCTCCAGTTAAGACTTAACGTTCTGTGTGCAGAGTCTGACCTCATCCAAATCCTTTCTGACAGCCTCAAAAGAAAAAAAAAAAAAAAAAAAAACCACTTTGTGGAATGTGCAAGCTGGTGTTTAATACATGAGCTCTTTGCAGCAGGTTGAGCAATCAGCAGTACGTCGATAGTTACACAGTTTGACATGGGTGAATAGTCAGCCCCCCTCCTCCTGTGCAGCTGCTGGTTGTTCTCATTCCAGTCCTGGGCACATTTCGGTGTAGTTCAGCATCCACCAGCAGCCATGCGACTGTCCCTGGGTGTAACGAGACCTCTTGGACCTGATCCTGCCTTGTGAACGACCCTCTGGCCATTCACCCGAGGATCTCCCTGAGCAGACCGAGGTCTTGGCGCTTCTCAAGGTGCAGGAAATCCCAGGACGTGAGGCCGTGCCACTGATCTGCCTGCACGGCTCCCCTGGGTCCTGTGGCAATAATGACTGGCCATCGAGTGGCATTTAATAGCCATGTCCAGGGATTCCACTGGGCACTCTCAGAAAAATCTGCTGACATTGCTTCGTGAAGGGAGGTCTGCTAGGGCTGAGCAGCAGCAGAGCGACTCCAGTATGACTGGCAAATCTGTGTTATCTTGGAGGGTCTTAAAAGCAAAGGCCTCATCGGTTGCATGGCTGGTGCAGCCCTCTGTTACCCACACTCGCAGCAATCTGTTAGTAGTGAGACTGCCAATGTCAAGGCGGATTTAGAAGGGATTTTAGTTTTAATGGGAAAAAAAAAAAAAAAGAGGAAAGCTAAATCAAGGCTATATTGGCCTCCGTCAGGCTGGCAAGTCTACAAAAATACTCACTGAGACGTCATTTTGAGTATAGCCTGAAGGTGGGCTGCTGCCCCCAGGAGCTTTCCGATGCCTGAATGGGTTGGGGGGACGTGCTGGGGGGGTGTCCGAGGGCTGCTGGGCAGGGGGCTCCTCCCTGGCTCCTGCTGGCGGCTGAGGGGTCTCTGGGCACACAGGCAGCAAGCGAGCTTTTTGTCTCAACTTGGTGAAGGCAGGCTGCTGGTATCTGACAGCAGGCGTAATCCACAGGCATCTGCAAACAGATTTTCGGTTTGGTAGCTCAAAAAGAGATTGTTTAAAGAGAGAGAGAGATCAAACGAGGGGGAAAAATGTATGTGGCGAAATAACAGGAGAGGATAAATACAACTCGTGGTACATAAAACATCCTGAGGCTGCTTTGCAGGCGAGGTATACTTGGAGGTGAGTACCAGCAGCGCTGCAGAAGCAGCCTCTTAATGGCAAGCTGGTGTTCCTGAGCTGGGGCCGTGGGCTGGGCGCTTCTCGGGGGTCCCACCTCCTGCCCCCCATGCAGCAGCTTCCCCACATGTCCTGTGAGCTGAAATGGTTCGGCCTTTTGGAGCTACTTTTAGTAGCTGCTGCTTTAGTTGCTGCTGCTTTTCATGCTGCTTTCCACTTCGATCTGTGGACTTAGTTTTGACTCTTTGGCCAGGCCCCTTCTAGCCTTGCCGTGGGAAGTCCCCGTGGCTGATGCATCCTCGGTAATGAGGCTGACAGTCTGGCTGCTGGGAAAAGGTGCACCTCGCTGGAAAGCCTGGGGGGCTGCTCCAGCCCCTCGAAGTCCCCTTTACGGGGCCTGGCTGAGTGCTGCCTCCCATGGAGTGGGATTCCTCGCAGAAGCTGTGGCTGAGCAGGTGAGGAGGCTGAGCGTGGACGGGAATTTCAGAGAGAAGCAAGGGAGCTCCAAAGAGGAAGGACTGCGGGGGAATATTTGCAGGGGGTAGCCTGGGGATCTCCAGGAGGTGTGAAGGAAAATGCTGCTGCTGCCACCAGTTCTCTGGCAATGTGATGATGTTGTGCGGCCATTCCCGTGTACTGTAATACTGTTGCCGCTTATGGAGAAAACCCTTCCTGCTCTGTTCCTTTGTCATCAAAACCAGCTTTGCTTGGGTGCACTAAAAACCCCTACCAAGGGGTATGTGCACTACATACAGACTGTATGTATGGTGTACATGCTTGTATAAAAATACCCTATTAGAACACACTTGCCTGTGTTTATGGAACACCTTTGCATGCTTTGAAACAAAAAGCCTGATAATATCTTGAAAATACATACAGAAGGTTGATTCCATAACCAGAAGGGAGTTCTTAGGAGCATCACTGCAGACAGCTGTAGTTCTGGGAAGAGAGACGCATGTTCTGGGGTGCGAACAAGTGATTGTGTCAGTTGTTGGAGCTACTCATAAGCTTACTGCTTGTCATTTTCCACGTTTGTACCTGATTGTGTCGTTTTTAGCTCTGTTCATGCAGTGGTCTTATGCATGAGAGCAAGTACTGTTACTGATCCGTAGCGGTACGGAACTCCAACAAAGATCTGAATCTTTGGAAAAAACATCCAGAATGACACATGTTCTGCTGGGCCAAAGAATTCCATGTATTCAAACATGATATTTTGTCTTTTGTTGTGGCAAGGACCTGCCTTTCGTTGTGCTGTTGAACCGTCATCAAAGCCTGGAAATCAGAGTGACATTCCAGTGGAAACCTTTGTAATGCTGCAGCAGAGAAACTTAAATTCAAAGCAGGTCTGTGGACTTGGCATCTCTGGTAATAACAATACAATATGTGCTGAAAGCCTGTCTTGAAGCAGACGGGAACAGGGCTTGTGCTTCTGTGGTGAGGAACGAGACCTGCTCTAATGATTTATTCGGTTCTCAATAGAGGGAAATTGTACTGAAAGTTGCAGGGTTCTCCAGGAAGCGACTGTTTCAGATTTCAGCAAAACTCTCCAATGGGCTGGAAGACCGTTTAAAATGGTTTCAAGGAAGATAAATGCTTGTGTGTATTATCTCTAAGTATGGAGATAAACACAGTTGTTCTACACAAATATTGGTTTGACCTCAGATTATTTCATTAGCAGTAGCGCGTAGGGCTGATCACATGCCTTGGAAAGCAGCTGCTGGCTCTTCTGAGCATCTGAAGCTTGTCGTGGGGGCTGCTGCTGCCGGCACACCTTGCCTTTCAGCTCGGCAGCACCGAGCTCAGATCTTGCTCTCGCTTCTCAGCGGCAGAGAAACAGGCAGCTCATCTGCTCTAGGAGAAGTCGTAATGTGATTCAGCACGGTCAAAGAGAAGAGCAGCGTTTTGAAAATGTGAATAATAGCTTGCACGCCTGCTTCTGGGGGCTTGGCTCAGGTGTGCTGCTCTGTGATGGTAAGTGTGTGTACATAGCGAGGGCTGTAGCCTCCCCTGCCAGCTAATGCCTGTAGGTGCACAAGGCAGAGAGCGGAGAACTGGAGGCACTGCCACCACCTGTGGTCGGGCACAGCGGCAGCAAAAATTCCTCACCTCCGAGCTCTCCGGAATGTACTCAGGTAGGTTCCCTGTAACCTGGTAGTCCAGCGCTGGTGGCAGGTGATGAACTGATACCTGCGTAATTCCAGAATCCGTTGTGGAGTGATTGTACACCCACATTGCACGTGGGTGTACACGCATCCCCCCATCTCTGGCAGGCACGGAGAGAGCAGCAGAGGCCGCGCTGGCGCTGCCAGATCGCTCCCTCGCCAGCACCCCCAACACGGGTACCGCTGTGCGCAGCCTGTGTGTCTGACAGGGCCTGCACAAAGGGGATGTGCTCTAACCCGGCGTAAAGCTGGGTATATATATATATCTACAGCCTCGTGATCGTGTAGCTCTTCTTGAGTGCCGTGTGTTGGCACGGTGTCCACAGACCATGGCTGTTGTACATCGAGGTGGAGCATCCATACCTAAGGGGAAGGCACTGCTATTTTTGCCGTAGCAGTGCATGTTTTCACATTGGTCCCACCAGTTGGTGTTTTTAGTGATCGCAGTCCTAGGTTCATCTCTTTCTGACCACAGAAGCAGCCCCCGCAGCGTGACAGTAGCGTGCCGTGATGTCCCCTGGGGACCTGCTCTCCGTGGGGCAGGGGGCCACGAGCTGCCTCTGCAAGGAGACCTGCCTGGATTTTGGCAGCTGACCACGGTGCCCAGGGAATGATGCAGCCGTGGGTCGTGGCAGGAGGTGCTGGCTTCTTGGTTCTTCACTGATCTTCACTGGTTCATTGGTAATACGGAGCAAAGTGAGACGTGCTGCCTTGCTTTCTAAGCAGGTGGCTTTCAGTGCCTGTTATCAGTGAATCATGAGAAAGCCACCCACCAGGCAAAGCACCTTTGGAATTACTTAAAATGCCCTTAAAGGAAGGTGTTCCCGTGGATGCTGCAGAAATAGAAGTACAAGAATTAGCCTTGAACTTTTTTTTTTTTTTGTCCACCACTTTGTTGTTGTTTTAAATGAAGCTTTTGTCTCTTGGATAATGCCAGCAGTTCCTGAAACTCATGGAGTTGTCCCGTAATCAGGAGATGTGGTCTGTGCTGTGGTCCTGAGAGCCTACAGAGCGTATCTTTCTGAAGTAGAGACTTCCTATCAACAGAAAAAGTTGTTTAATGACATGATGCAGACATTAAAGGGCCTTTTTAGAAATGCTAACTCTTGTCACCATATATTCTTATTTTATATATATATATTTAAAAAAAAAAAACAAGCTTTCATGCCATTCCTGGGGGCTGGGAGACAGAATCTCTACTGGCTTCATATTTTAGTCTGTCGGTAAATACTGGTGGTGATGCTGAGATACTAAAATACAAAATATCATGTCTTGTTTTGCCATTGTTGGCATTTCGGGGCATTAAGTCTGTTTGTGTTGGGTAATTTGGCAAAACAAAAAGATCCAATGTTGTTCAAAACAGAGAGCTGCTTTCAGACCCAGAGCTGAAACTTGTGTTGTGACAGTGGCTGTTTTGTAGGGGTTTGCGGAGTGGGAATGGGGAGGCTAAAGCACCGAACTTAAATATCCCAGAAAGGCAAATTTTGGTAGGTCTTCCTCCCAGGTGTTCCACATCCTGAGCTGTCCTTGGGGATCTCCGTCACCACCAGCGTGGCACACGGAGTCACCTGCTCTCAATTCTTCATCTGCCATCTCTTTGGCTGCAGCAAGAGCTGGAAGTTGCTGAGCAATTTAATATTTCCAAATCCCGAGTTAGAGGCAATACTGTGAAAAACGTGATGTGAGAAGAGCCTTATGACTGTGTTTGTGTTCTAGCTCCTTACCAAGACTCGGCAGCACAAGCGCTTGTGGTAGGCCGCATTGAGCAGGACTCCAGGAACACCATTTCTCAAATTCACATCACCTGTACTCTTGTCTGTCCTCCACTGAAGGAGGCAGATGCCAGCTGACGATGTGCCTCAAGCATTGTAGTTTTGTGTTATAAAGGGAGGAATGCTGGCAGTGGGATTGAGAGAGAATATTCCTCATTCTTACCTGTTGCCCCTTGCCCTTGTTTGGCTCTTCCTGGCTTTGCCTCGTGTACTGGGCTCTGCTCTGCTCATCGCATCATTTGCTGCTCATGCAGTAGGAAAGGATATGTAGCTGTTACTGTTTCTAAGGCAGGGCCTTCTGATTCAGTCTTAAAACAGTGTTTTACCATCATTTACTGTAACTTTTTATTGTCTTTTCCCATTACTTTCAAAATCAAAACTAGAGGTGATTGCATCGGAAGGCCAGTGGGTTATTCCAGGTTGCAGTGCCCAGGGTTGGAAGTGTGCTTTATTACTTTATTTCTACACGTGTCAGTAAGTAGTTACAACTGTTTTGTCTCTTCTTATCGTAAACATTTCAGTGCTAGTACCTGAGTCTTGTTCTGTGCTGTTACGGTGCCAGTGCGTTCGGTAGTGAGCCCCCGCGGACATTTCAAAGCTACCTTCAAATGCAGCGTAAGGTGTTAAAAGTCAGAGGACCAAGCTGTGCCAGGAATTTAATTTAATGAGATTTTACACAGGTAGTTAGGAAAAAGCTGGGCTAACATGGCATTTACCTGCCGTAAAACCAAGTTTCTTTAGCACTTCAGATACTTTTTTTTTTTTTTTTTTACGCCTCACCAAGCACCAAGTTTTTGGATGCAAAGCAAATTTTGTCTGTTCAGCCTTCTGAGTACGTGGCTTGAAACAATCAAACCCAGCGTGCCTTTTGGTACCTGCGAATAGATATCGCTGTGCTGGGTCCCGATATGCTTCAAATGGAGCGCTGGGTCCTTCGCCCCAGCACGGACAGCTAGCTGGGGTCGCCGTCTTCACCGCCACGAGGTGCTGTGGGTGCCAAGCATGTCCGTGGGCTTCGTGTCAGCATATTTAGGTGAGGGCACTCTGAACGTGCAGTCCCACAGCCACATGTTTTGGGAAGTAGCAAGAGTACATCAGGAAAGCAGTGGCAGGCGTTTGCCTTGCTCTTATCCTCGCCCCTACAGGTGCTGCAATAGCGAATCCTTCGTGGGGGGAGATGATCCTTGGTCAGGCTGTTGCTCTTATCTTCATCTGCTGAAAACAAGATTGTTCTTCTAAGCTATTTCTGAATTTCAAAGGGTTGACATACAAGTGATGTAAGAGGTTTTTTTTTTTGTTGTTAAAGTAAAAAGTGCATTTCAGAGAAGGTGATTAAACAGTACTTCTGCCAGTTGCCTTCAAACTTTGCCATTACTAGCGTTCAGGTGTTAGGGTTACACTTCTTGTTAAAGCCTGAAAGTAGCAGTACGGTCTCACACACATACCTCCTCTTGTTTCAGAGCTGTTTTACGAGCATTACAGCGTGCGAAAGGGGTGTATTCTGCAGGGAATCTCCAGGATTTGATGGGAGGGCAGTTGTCTCGAGTAAACAGTTTAAAACTTACCTGAGAATACACCACGCAGCTCTTCGTCTGTTTGCAGCTGGTGATGTTGTGGCCGTGCCTGTAGGAGCAGATGGTCCAGACTTGCTAGGTAGGCATCTCGGTACTTTTTTCCACCTGAAACATGTTTTAGGATTCAGCTGTAACAGCAAATATGTTATTGGCTTGTTTGAAGTACCGGTTCTGCCATCAGTTTTTATGTGCCGATTCCCTTGGTTTTTGGAGAGAAAGGCCGTGTAGCTTTGGAGTTGGCCTGGCTGTAATAATTCTGCCCGTGCCACCTCAGAAACAGCTCCGTGGATGTATGAAAACAGCCCCTTCTTATTCCGTGGATTTTCGGGCCCTCTGCAGCTTCCTTTCCTTTAGCCTACCTGCCGGGCTGGGAGGTACCGACCTGTACCTGTCAAGGGCCGTGCGATTTGGTGCCAGTGCTTGGGGCACTGAAGGGCTCCGTGCGGTGCATGGGGACTGCCCGGGGCCTGCTGCAGCCGCGCACAGCAAGGGCTTGATCGGGGCTGGCGGGCACGGTTGGGCTGTGGCTGGGGCAGGGGCAAGGATGTGCTGGGACCTCAGGCCCTGGGCAGGAGGAGCACACCCAGCTGGCTCCTGCAGTCCCGTGGGAGCTTTCATCACATTTCCATCCAGGTTTGGCCTCCAGGCAGGTCGGTCACAGCGCCGCAGTCTGCGTGTGATCCCTCGGGCTTTGCTGCTGTTGGTGGTTCCTACCATGGCGAGCCCATTCCACCAGCTTGTTGATCCATAAGGAAAGCTTCAAAACTGGACTTTCAAAAGCAGCATCGGGCATCGTCCCCAGGCAGAACCCGGCCGAAGCTCGGAGCTGGTGCCTGGAGCCGGAGCCCAGCGCCGCAGGCAGAACGCGCCCCGTGTGGTGCAGTCAGCGCTGGGACTCGAGTCGACCCGCGGAGAGTCGCCATCTGCCCAGAACTAATGCGACTTAAGTTTTTTCCTCTGGATTTGTCTGGTAATACCAGCAGAATGTTGCAGTATTTGGCCAGCCATAAAACAGAAACGCTAAACAGCCTGAAAAATATTTTAGCCTGCTACTGAGATTAAAGCAAGCCCCAGATAGCTATATAACTGTCAGGCAAATCAAAGCGTGTCACGGTGCGTTGCGAGGGAAGATGGACTGGGGCTGCTCAACGAGCTCCAAATGCTGCCTCAAAGTTTCCAGCGTGGGTGCGCAGGACCCTTCACCGGGAAGATGGATAAGGGCCAGGTGGAGGAGAGCGATGAAGACGTACAGCGCAGCCAGCTCCTCTGACACAGCGCGACCCCTCGCAGGGGTCCGCAGCCTCGGCTCTTCACTTCAGCTGCAAACAGGAAGAACGCCGAAGTGCAAATGAGAAATATAAACTGAGACCATTATTGATTGGGAAAATGCAGTCCCCACGCTGCATGAGTCATGTAATCCACAATGCTTTTCAAGCTTAATTTGAGAGAAGCAGAGGTGCATGGAGGATGGTTTCAATTTCCAAGCAGTGCTTTTCGACCACTCATGCTTTTGAAAAGTAAAAATAATATCTTGGCTCAGGAATGAACGCAAAGCAGAGGTATTCTGCTCTTGGCCCGTTGCCTGCTCACCCTCTTGAAGCAGAACTTATGTATTGTGATGGAAACATAACAGCGTGTCCTGCCAAAGAGCAGGCCATCCGTACCGGAGCCTGCAAACAGAGGAGTTATAGCTGCAAGTGGAAAAGTTGGACCGAATGGAATCAAAGAGGTTGGATTCTGGATAAATAGGCAATTTGGGGTTACACCTAATATTTTTTAAATAGAAAAAAAAAGCTTTTGACTCAGTGGGGTTCCTGTTGAGATGAAAGCATCCTGAAAATGCTCATTGGAAAAGAGACTAAGTCTGGTTTTGAGGCCAAATGCACTTCTTCAGAGGATCTTTGGCTGTATTTTAACCACGAACCTTACAGTCTGAGTGTGTTCTCGCAGGCCTTCCCTTCCACTGGTACAAAACCTTCAGCTTTAATACATTTGCTCCTGGTGTTATTCTCTTGTAAATAAGGTTGCTCTGAAGTTTACAAGCCAGATTTAATCCAGAATACTGCAACAAGGTTAGAAAACAGCCACTTTTGCACTAGTTCACTGAGCCCTTGGTCAAATGCTAGACCAGGCAGTTTATATTCTTATTCATTGCATCTTCATTTGCCGGGGAAGAGGATGTATCAGAGAGCTGCCCCAAGATATGTGCTCTCTTAGGATGTATAGGCAGGTTGCAAAGCACGTGCTTAAGCTGGGTACCTGGGCCATCTGGACCTGGCAGTGCTTGCTGGTCTTCAGCACCAGCATGTGAAAAACGCTGGCAATGAGAACTGGAGGTTTCCTTGTTGGATCTACCTCAATAGCAAAATTCTGTTGTATCTTACAGAAAATGAAATAAACCAGTTGTTATTGGGTAAGTTTTGCAATTTGTAGAACTGGTTTGCATCAGAATTACAGCATCAATGAGTTCATGTGCTACTAGGAGAAAAGGGGCTTAATTTTCCAAGTTCCCAATGGTTAGTTGTGATGACAGTGCGATTGTACCAAGGGAAAGGAGCTCCAGTCACCAGTTCGAGCCCCAGTACAGAAGAGAGGTTTCTTCCAGCCTGAATCTGAAAACACAAGGTTTGGATTAACTAGGACTGAAGTTACAGAGTGAGGGGGGGTAAAGTGTGTAAATAACAGGGAAAGGTGAAACAAGTGTAGAGAAAGAGATGCATGGGCTAGTAAACACATTCATCAGTGAGTAAATGTACAAAGCTTAGCAAGAGAAATATGCACGAGGCAGGAAAGAAAGGGATTTCTGCATAGAAAAGTTGCAAGTGTAAGAAACGCTAAGAATAACAGCAAAACTATTCAGCGAGGGAATTTTATTGGAGAAAATGAGAACGTTTACATAACAGGATGATTATTTCTCTTTAGGGAACAAAGATCAAGCCAAAAAAACAAGCGTGCTGACTAATATTTTGTCTTCCCTACGGAGGTTTTGGCAGGTTGTAATCAGCCCCCTGGTATTTTCTGTGTCTTCACAGTGGCAGAAGTGCCATAAAACCGCCAGCGAGCGTCTGATATAAATGGGAAGAGGAGGCAAGGAGGAAAACAACGGCGGTGTTTCGGTTTCCTTTTGTCAGGCCAGTGCAGGTGATGCAGGCTTTGAAAACGAGTCGCCGGGTGGCATCGGGATTTACCTCCGAGAGCCTGGGCTGGAGAGTTCGGCCGGGGAGCGTGCAGGGTGAGTGGGGAAACCGGGCCCTGCTCCGGCTGGTGCTGCGTGCTCCTGCTGGAAGGGGCTCAGCCCCGAGGTACAGCACGGGCACGGGAGGACGTCTGGGTTAGGCTGCGTTTAAAGCACCTGCTGGAGGCAGAGCCGCCCAAGGTAGTGTAACGGAGCGCGTTGTGCTGGGCAGCCTTAGTGCCCGTGGTGGGATCGCTTACTCCATGCTGTGAAGCAGGGAGTACTGATACAGCCAAAGATCAGTTGCAAACCGGACTGCTGAGTTTGTGTGATACAGCCGTTTGGTTCTGAGCGGATTTTGAGCTGTGTAAATAACTGGCATGATGTGAGGGCATTGAAATAGTGCAAGTGAGCCTCTGGGACTGCTGAGCCCCCTGGCTGAGGGGTAGGCTCAAGACTTCCCGTGGCAGGTCGCCCTCACGTACACAATCATCTGCTTCTATCTGAAGCACTGAACAAGTGTCGCATTTTGGAGAGGGACTGGTCGTTGTGCACAGCAGCCTTCTTTGCTGAGAGCCAGGGCCCAGGCTTGAAGCCCGCTGGCACTTGTCGAGCAGGCGATCGGCGGCACCGTGGCCATCGCAAAGCTGAAAGCCAAGGAACTGTGCTGCAGCTGGTGGTGGGGTTTAAACCCCCTAAAGGTTGTCTGTCTGTATTCAAGGGATGGTTAGTGGGAGCTATGAGCTTGTCCTGTGGGATTGGTAAGGGCAGGACCTCTTGGCAGTGTTAAGGGTAAGATAAGGGAAAGGTAACGGAAAGCGTGAGCCTTGTGAATGCCTTCAGGGCAGGCTCTGCCTGTGTATCTTCGAGAAATGAGACACCGTGAGAGTTTATCCTTGAGGAAGAGCTAGAGAATTAATTCCTGTCAGGTTATAAAAGAGTTTAAGAAATGCCATGAACTTCATATAAAGTCAGCAATTTGGGGAATCTACTGTTAGAAAGTATAAAGTGCTATAAAACTTCCTTTGTTTCAGGGGAGAGCTATGGAAATGCAACAAGATTCACAAGTCATCCATCTAAGGCTGCGGACTGGTGTGTAGGTTTGTGCAGCGAGAGCATTAATATCTGTTAAATTCTCCAAATTAACTTAAACATTCCAGAGAAGGGATGTAATTCCCCATTGTGTAAGGAAGGAATTCACCCCTCCCCCAGATTTTCTGCTTTCCAGGGACTCGACAAAACCGGCAATACCAAGCCGACCTTTTTCCCTCTTAGTAATCGGGTCCAGATTGGCAGTGGCTGGAACAGGGACCGGCAGAGGGCTCTGTGTGATGGGGCCGAAGGGGCCGGTGGCTGTCCGGCTGGTTCCCACGGGGTATGTCTGCACCAGGCTGGCAGCCCCGGGCACACCTGAAGAGGTTGGAGTTTAAGCTTGTGCCGTGGTTCTCGGTTCGTGGCACGTTATTCCCCTCTTGTGGGGGCAGAACTTGTAGGATTCTTGGACAAATTAGGAGAGATGTGTTACTGTGCTGAGTTACACTTATTAATTTATTAGGGCTCCTCCTGTCCAGCGTTAGCCTTTAGCTTGCGCCTTGGCTCTTTGACTTTGTACTTGATAACGTTGCTGCCACAGAAAACTTTTTGTGGTAAGGAGAAAAGAAACCTTTAGGCTGCATCCTCAATTACCCATAAAACCGATGCGTTTTCTCTGATGCCCAGCTGCTTTGAGGGACATCCCAAAAAGCTGATGGTAGTGGCTTTTCCCTGCTGCTCCCAGCCACAGAGGAAGAAATGCTGGCAGGAACCTTGCTCCGGATGCTGGAGAGCAGGTAGAGATCTGCAGGAGCCTGGGTGCATTCTGTACAGGGAGGAGAGTTTGTACATGTCCTTCACCCTGGGGACAGTTTGTGTGCGGTTCGGCCAAGTGTCTATCGAAAGACAAAGCTGGAGAACGGGCTGTGCGTGCAGCAGAGCAGAGCGAGCGGTGGAGAGGAAGGCACCGAGGGGAACTCGACTCATGAAAGGAGTGGAACAAACCTGCCCAGTGCACCTGGCTTCACGTTCAGCCCCTGAGATGGTCAGCGGTGCCATCTTGTGTTAAGTGAGTGGTATTTGGGGGAAAAGCTGGATACGGTTGCTGGAAACACCTGGGGAACAGGAGCTGGAAGAGCTGGTGAAATCTGTGGTGTGAGATGAGAGCGGGGGAGCCCATAGGTCACTGAGACAGGGCAGAGGACGCCCAGCTGTCACAACAAAAAGTCTGTGCTAATTCGGACACTGCTTGTGCACTAGAAGGTTTATTTAGCAGTGGGTTTTCTGCTTAAATTATGCACATTTCTCGTTACAAATGCAAAACTGAAATGAAACCATCTTTTTTTCCTGCTATGGGAAAACTCCTCAGTGGAAATGGCTCAAGCAGCCTTCGGTGAGCAGCACCTCTCTGTGCGTATCTGCGGAGTGGCAGTGGCTGCACAAGAACGCAGGGCCCGAGATCCCCGCGCCGCTCGCTGCGGCTCTCGGTGCCGTGTGCGGGGTCTCTGCACGGACGGCCCTTCGCTGAGACACGTGGGGCCGTGCAAGTCACGCGGGCAGCTCCGTGCCTGTGATCAAGTGGTTGTGACCTTACAAATGAAGCTAATAGATGTCACGTGCTTAAGTTTCCTTACCAAATTATTTGTCCCAATTGAAGGATAAGAGGAAAGTGATTGAAACCACATTTTTCAGACAGTCATATCTGCAGAAAGAGAGCTCAAATCCGTCCGAGTATTTCTTCCTGAAAGGCGAGTTGAGTGGCCCTTCTAATTAAGGCTGCTGGAAGCTTTCTGAAATTCATGTCTTGAGAAAGACGGCCAGTACTTATTTAGTGGTTTCAGAAGAACAGCTACAAGGGATTTCTGTTTAGGCTGATGTGTCTATAAGCAAGTTACACTTCTTCTCATGTAGTACACAATTCAAGAAAGCCCAAGAATTTGAACATAACTTTTGGATGGGGTTTTGTAACCAATCCCTGCCTCCGTTGTTGAAAATAGGAAAGGACTTGATTAGAAGCATTTAAGGTTTTTAGCAGTAACCAGGATAATTTTCAGCAGAACCAGTGTTTTTTGTTGTTGCAGCCATTGACCAAGTCAAAACCACTTAGCTGGGTAATTTTTAACTAGGTCATCGAGCAATCATTGTTTGGGGTCTCTTGACCTCGGATGGAGATTTGAAGGCAGGCGGCTGGGTCCCATAATAACCTTCAGCCTGGCGGCTTCCCAGAGGCAAACCTGCTCAGCGAGGCTTCGGCACATGACATTTTGCACCGAGGTCTGACCTGGGGCAGATGGGCTCATGGTTCACGTGTAAATCTCTATGCACTGAAGCCTGACTTTATCGCATAAAGAACTTTGTGGAATAAAACCTTGGGGAACACATCTGACCTTCATATAACCAGGTCCCTGGGAAATCTGCAAACCAGAGCCCTGCAGATGACTGGGGTCTTAGGTTAAGTGGTGTTCTGGCCATGGAAGTTTAACTGTAATAACTGTACAGGGAAGACAGCTTAGGCTGTAGGAGAAGTGGCAAAATCCCCCAAAGATGCTGTAGGATCTGTGGAATTAACGTTTCTGAGTACAGAGGATTACGCTGTATGCAGAAGTTTCTGTAGATACAATACCAAGTTAAAAAACAAATACATTGGTGGGGCTAGCCTCTTCAGGACGCCAGCAAAATAGGATGTGGACAATGAGTAAAAAGGTAATTACACCAACTAATGTTGGCATAATGGAGTGTTGCTACTAACATATGAATTGTGGGCTTCTGTGAATTACTGCTCTTGGAAAAGAAGAGGGTTTTACTGCTAACCCAGCAGCTGCATGCATTTGTTCTCCCCAAAATGTGGACTTGAAAAGTTTGATTTGCTATGACATAGTTAATATAATTCAAAACAAAATGGGCTAATCTGGGGGTATACAAAGTAAGAAGTGTGGTGCAAGGACAGATGTTGGAGGTGCAGAGACACAGGCATTTTGCAGGATGTGGCCATCTCTCTGTGCGGAATAGCAGAGCATCTTCCTTTAGATGTAGAGCTTAGGGATATGGTTTAGTGGGGACTGTTAGGTCAGAGGTTGGACTCGATGATCTTGAGGTCTCTTCCAGCCTAGAAACTCTGTGATTCTGTGATTCCTGCAGCCCCCCTGGCAGAAGGTGCTGGCTGTGCTCCCTTCGGCAGGGCACCTGCCGTCCCCTTCTGCCCGCGTACCCACAGGCGCTGAGCCGCAGCCTGAGCAGGACTCAAACTCCAAGTTTCCAGAGTTTGCATAGCTGAGTTTCTACCTCATGCCCCCGATGAGCTCTTCAAGACAGAGTAATTCCAGGTCAGTGCTATTCCTCCCTCCTGTCCGGAGCGGCGTGGCAGCTCTCCAGCTCTTCCCCGCTCTCCCAGGGGATCCGCGCGCCCCGGTGCCGGGCTCCAGCTCCCCGGGCTGGGTGCCAGGGCTTGGCGCGGGGCCGCCTGCGCTCGGGGTACGGCTGCAGCAGCAGCTCTTCCAAAACACAAACACGCCTCTGGGGAATGCCCCGGTCAGCTGCAAGAGCCGCAGCGGAGATGGTATTCGAGTAACGTCACTCTGGCTGCTAGCCATTTCAGCGGATGATTTATTATTTCTATACGAATCTGCTTTTAAAGCTTCTCATATAGTGTTACGGATGATATCATTCAGTGTTAAGTACTTACAAGATCTGTTTCAACCTTTGAATGTATGCAGAGATACGGTCTTGGCAGTCATAATACTCGGTCCTCTGTTTATTGCTAAGGACGTGCAGCTTAGACCTCTCCCTCGTTACACTGCGAAGAGAAATCATTTTCTTTAGAATTTGGAATTACTGTCTGTGTTCCCCTTCCCTCTATCTGAATATCTCCAGGAATGGAGACGCAGCCCATTGAATGTTTCCTCGTGCGCGGCTGCAAGTGGTGCAGCAGTACAGACGGGCTGGAGCCCTGCGCAACGCCGTGACTGCGCGCAGCGGGCACAGGCAGGAAGCGGGCAGCGTGCCTGGAGAAGCTCAGTCCCTGAGGTGAGAAGTGAATTACTGACCTGGAGAGCAAGGATGAGAAATTGTCTCTCAAAAAAATGCCTTGGAGCCTTTCGGGATGGCTCTGGGTGCTGCGTGGATGTGCTCCCGACCCCAGTGCTGTGCTGGCTGGTGCCAGGGTGTGCGTGCAGCTCTCACCGATCCCTTGTGCAGAAGAGATGAACCACGCCAACCTGAGGGTGGAAGCTGGTCTCTGTCTGCTTGTCCTCCGCTCCATTAGGAGCTTGCCTTCTGAGAACAGGTTGCAGTCACAGTTCTTTGTTGACCTGCACTTGGGGAAGGGGTTTGCAGCCTTTTTGCTGGTAAGAGCTTGTTGACTCGGCAGTAATTAGAAAAACAAAGAGAAGTTTTCATTGAATTCCTGCCTTTGCTGTCAGCTTGTATGAGGACATGGTCAGTGCAGTACCACCACCAGATTTGCAGCGGGGGGGGTGTAGCGGAGTTGATTTGTGTTGTATTTATTTATTTATTTATTTATTCCTATAGAGCAAGGAGTTAAAAGAGCAAGAGTTTTGCAGGTAGGTGTCTGGAGAAAGCCTTGAGCACCACTATTCCTTGGGTGATCCATTTTCGATTCCTGCAACAGTAACCAAAATAGGAAGCTGAAAAATTAGATTGAGCCTGCCTGTGTGTCCTATGTTAGTTTGCACAGTATAGATTTGCTAATGAAGGGGAGTCACAAGGATCATTACTTATGCAAGATCTCAGGAAAGATTAATGGCTGTATATCCAGCTCTTCTCATAGCCCATTAATCTTCGCTGTGGTTAATGAGTCTTTATTGATTCTGTCAGGTAGGCTAATTTCCATTTCTTTCATTGAGGCATGTTAAATACATGCTTATCTATTTTTTATTTTTATTTTTTGCCAGCTACCTCTTCACTTGTCTGATCACGTCTGGAAAAAAAGAAAACGGGCCAGGATTGTCATTAATGGATTCAGTGGCCTGGGCAGAGCTGCTCTGTCACATTTTGCTGGTAGAAAATGAATCCAACAGAAATGTGCATTGTTCCCCCTGCATTGCCACCCTGGAATATGTCTCAGCACAGGCTCCCCGCAGTACTGGTGCTGGCACAAGGACAGGGGCCTGAGCAGGAATCCCCGTCAACCCCCCTGCAGAAGGGAGGCCAGAAGTAGAGTCATGAGTTCAAGGAAAATACTGGACTGGTAAAAGGGTATTTTGACCATTTTTTGGCAAAAAGAACTCAAATACAGCGATTATTATTATATTTATTTGACCAAGTATTTGGTGTGAAAGCTGTTGGTGAAAATCTTCCTGCCCTCGGTGACTTTTAGAGCCCACTTATGTTACGTGGAAGCTCTCCTTCCTTGCAGTTCCATGCTGGGTTGCATCTCCCCAAAAGAGCCTGGCCCCCCCCTTCAACCCGCGACTGTTGTGGCAAAGAGGAGAATTTGGAGACTTTCCAGTGAGAGCAGGAGGGAGAAGCAGCTGGTACAGTGACACAACATTATTGAAAGTTGTATGGTTTTATACCTGGGAAAGAGCTGACCTGAAAAGGTGTGAGAAAAAAAAAAAAAAAAAAGAAAAAAGCCTCTATAATTTGGCATTGAATAGTCTAATTACTTATTCCCATTTCTGAAACATTGCACTTTAATCAATCAAAAATTGCAACCTGTTGGTTTCATGAGTCACCAGCAGAGAAGAAGGTGTACTTATGGCAGAAGGGCCGGTGCCTGGATCATACCTAATAAATGCCAAGTGCTTGTCAGGCATGATTGAAGCACACTAACCCACAAATTTAAAATCTCATGTGCTGTATTACAGGCAGCGTTGTTCAACGTGGCCAGCAAAAACCAAAGCCTGCCTAGAAACCACCAGTTACTCTTCCGGGGGAGCAGCATTGCATTTTCTGTTCGGTAAAGTGATGACTGTGCTAACAAATAATAGTATCTTTGAAATAGCAAACTGAGCATGTGTCATCCCTTTGAAGGACACATGTTGAAATGGAGGGCAATTAGTTCCAGATAATCTAGCACATTCGTTTATGTCAGTACCTTCAGTTTGTCTCAGAAACTTGCTGATAGGGGCACTTTGAGATTCAAAACAAAACAGAAACAAAAGAAGCTCGGCGTATTGTTCTGATGAAGTGAAGACTCTTCTCGGTGTGTGCGCTCCGTCTGATTGATGATGGAAGCCCTGGAATGCACCAGCGTCTTCAGGCTCCTCGTCTGCACCGCTGCCCCAGGCGATGGCAGATGGAAGCAGAAGCACGCGGCACAGCGATGCTCCCCTTCCCTTGAGGCCAGCGCGAGGGTACGCACCCCGGACTTCTTCCATCCAAGACTCAAATGAATCCTCTGCCGATGTAGCGGCACTTTAAAAGCCCTGTCAGAGCTAAAAACCTTACAGTGATCCTATGTAACCAGCTTCTGCTTGAGGACTCAGATGTTCGTTGTGGGACTTCCCCTTAGGGCTTCCTTTCTGGTAACTCGGGGCGGTTGTTACCCTCTGGGCTGGCCTCGTGTCAACAGGGGCAGTAAGGGAAAAAGCTGTAAGAGTCCCACCAAGGCTGGGTTATGCTACTTACTGGGGTAGCAGCTAGTTCTGTTGATGTCATTTGGGCTTAAGCAGATGAAAGTGCCACCCTGGGAAAAGAGGGCTGGGCTGTGGGGAGCAAAGGCTGTGTGAGGGGCTCCGCACCCAAGGCAGCCTTCTTGCTTGCTGACTGACGAACAAAACCAACGCTTTGCTATTTAGTCTTGCAGAAGTAGCTCATGAAGCCTCGGTGCCTCGTATTGGTGATGCTCCCAGCTGACAGAGCCGTGTGCTGGAGCAAGCAGTAGGTACCAGCTCTGGCTCCCACGGTGCCACCTACCCTGATCGACGCTGCCGTCATGAAAACTCGGCAGAGGCTCCCCAGGCAGACTGAAATAAGGTGGGGGAACATGTCACGTGAAGGGCCCTTAGTGTTCTTTGTGTAGTTTGGGAGTGTCACTGCTACTTAGTGTTCCAGGCCATTATATTTCTAAGTAGGTCATTATTTTTGGACAGCACAAAATGAACTACAAGTGCACCTGACGTGAAATGTAGCTTAGGAGGCTGCTTGGTAGACAGAACCGTCTCTAATCCGGTCACCAGTGTTGTGGGGGGGTGGGTGGCAGGGGACGGAGGTGACACAGACCCTGCAGGGCACGCAGGCCAGCCGAGGTGTGAAACCACCGCGGGGACTGCACACACTAACAGGATGCTTGCGAACATGGGCACTCTGTGATTTTGTGTCCATGCTGCGGTGGTTGTATGTGCTCGTCAGGTTAATCACACTCATCTGTGCCCCTGTGGCTGCTGAATCTTTCTGTAGCTGTGTCGACTTGACTGTAGGAGGAGCGCTGGGCAGGAGCTGGCTGGCAGCCGGCAGCCCCGTGTCCTGCCTTCTGTCCCTGCTGCTCCTTGGTGCTGGAGGCGGGCATCACTGCCCTGAGCTCTCTCTGTCCCTGTCAGAGCCAGGGCACAGGAGTAGCTCTGGATGCCAGAGCCTCAATTTCTTCTTCCAAATAGCATTCGGCTGCAGAAATTAACTTGAGAAAAATCCATCTCCCTCCGAGGAACATGTACACATCTGGACGAGTAGTTATGAAGATTAATGTAATGCACAGGGTCAGAATTCCCACTGACATTTACTCAGTTTGTCCAAACAAGTTAGTGGAAACCTCCTGTGAATATGAACTGTACTCTGCAGCGCTGCTCAGGCATTTAACATCTTGGATGCCAGTTTCCTCGCAGGCACATCTGTAAGTCTTAGTCTTTAATTGCTTTAAAATATAATACTGGGAGCAAAAAATCATATAGATGATGTGTCACTTCTAAGACTAACTAAAGAAAAACAAGCAACAGTGAAGTTCTCCCTGTCTTTGGACTTAAAAATCAGTCCTAATACAGCCAGGTTTTCAGCGAAGATGGAAAATGCCTGCCAGGCTGAAACACTTTTTGCATTAATGACCGATGCCTAAAGTAATGCTGAGATGCAACGGTAGCTGTGTCGGATTCACGGAAAGGTGACAGCTTCTTGAAGCACAGGCATTGACTCCGGCAGCCGAGCCGAAAGGCCGGTTGTTTGGTGCTGACCGGTACCTGCTGGGCCCCCAGGCTGGCCGTAGGTCAGATCAGGAGCTCCCAGAGATACCCTTGGCTCCTTGGGGATGGCGAGCGTTACGTGAGAACGAGGCACTGAGGGGGTGCCGTGGGCAAGGCGTGTGCATTGGTCCCAGTGCGCAGGTTTGGGCTCAGCTGCCCCAAGGATGTGTATTTGAATTTGGAAGCAATGTGATATTTGCCATACTATAAAATCAAGAAACGTGAGGGTTTTCATGTCTTAACTCCCTCCCAGTCCTCCCCAGCATAGGGTGTGCTGTTACCATTACACCAGTACTAGTGTGTCATACAGCCCTTAAATTAGTGTGTGTGTGCTATGGCCTGATGTTGTTTTCTCCTTGTTTTCAGCCTTGTTGAAACACGGTGCTGTCTACTTGTCTCCTTTGTCCCAGCATTTGGTGATTACGCTCTGTAGCCAGGCGGGCCATGCAGCAGCGTAGGAAGGGGCCACACCTGAGCCACACGGCCAAACACTGAATTTCTCACATTGCAGGTTTGGCCATGATGAGTTCATCACGCTGATTGCTACTATTGTTCCCTTTTTTCCTTTGGATGTGTGCAGGTTCACAGGGCGAAGGCAAGGTGGTTGTCTGGTCTATATCAAGGGCTGTAAGGGGTGCAGGTCAGTTTGCCAGTTGTTCTGCCAGCGATGAATGTTTGCCAGGTATTTCGGGCAGGAATGTTCAGGGGGCTTTTCCTCGCTGTGGTGCAAATCCTGAAGCTAAGAAAGGAGCCCAGGAAGATGACATGCCTCTTTCCGTGTTCAGCATTTCCCAGCTGATGTGAACCTCAGTCATGTGGATTCAACTAGTGGCTCTGCAGTGCTAGCCGAAGATAAGGCGGTAACAACTCATTTGTATCCCCAAATGATAGGAACCAGAAGCAGATCTCACCATTTGTAAGTGGCTCCCTGTCGGAGGGGAGCTAGAGGTGAGAACAACTGTGCTGACTGCCAGCTCAGAGCTTCAATGATTAATAATGGTAAATCCTTCAACTCGTATAAATAGAAAGACGGCACTGGGCGTAGTCCTTGGTACAGCCTCTGTGCCATTCACTCGCAGTGTTTCTAATATGTCTCTGAAATGAAGTTATATTTAGTTCTTTGTGCAGGAAATTAACGTGGATTTATATACGTACTTGCACTTCCACGTTCAGGAGGGAGAGATGAGGACTCTCCTCTTGGAAGTGGAGATTGCTTCACGCACAGCTTTTTGGCGAGTAAAAAGAGATTTATTCTATTTTTGCATGTTCATCTGATTCAGTGCTGAAATCTCTGAAGCAAATGCAGCAGCCCCAGTTGCATTCAGCTCAGGATCATGTTCTGAATGATGATGAAAGAGAAGAAATGTGTTACGCTACACTAAATAAAAGGGGGGGAGTGTATTGAACACTGAGTTTGCTCATTTGATTTGTAAGCATATGAAATAGCCTGCCAGTTTCTTCAGCTAAGCACATAAATTACTTACATCGTGGTTGTGTGTTCTCTGGGCTTGCTGTTATCATTGGAAGCAGTTTTATCAGACTCCAGTCCCCATGGTACTTCAGAAAGTTGTAAGAACGCAAAGCTATCTGAAGGTCATTTGCAATCTTAACTTGAATTACTTCGAAATTACTAGCTGCTGTCAGCTGCTATAACAGTGCTGATACGTATCATAATAGCTGCACAGTGAAATGGGAGACGTACCAAAGGTATCTGAAACAGAAGCAAAATGTGTGGCTTTTGTGTGCAGGCAGGAGGATCTTTCTCTGTCAGCTCTGAACACGGTCCTGCACTCCGGCGAGGCGCAGTGACTCCTGCGCATGGAGGCTGCTGACAGTAAGACAGGCACTTGAAAATTCGTCTTCACCAAGGCTTTCATAGGCAGCTGGCAGATTTCCAGGAGTAATCTGCTGGGGCCGTGCGGGAGATGCATTGAAATGGCCTTGGTTTCGTGCCAGTTGACTGGCAGTGGAACAAGATTCTCCACGGAGGCTGTTCGGCCTGCACCCCGGGAGGGTTTCTAGACCGGAGTGGTCGAAGTCCGGAGCAACCTGCTCCGGTCTCACAGCTGACGTGCTCTGAGCAGGAGGTTGGACCAGAGGGCCTTGCGAGGTCATTTCCAACCCAGATGATGCTGTGATAAGCTGCAGAGTAGGCTCTGCTTTACTCGGAGGGATTTGTTGGAAGAGCAGCTGGGAGAGGATGTTGTAGGAAGCCCCCTCCTTCCTTTGAGTCAACATGAAGTCACTTGTACTGCCGTAAGGAGTTCACCTTGGGTGTGCATCGACGCCACGGGTGTGACCAAGGAAACCCTAACACACCTTGCGTTGAAGCTGCTGAAGTCCCCGCTTGGGGTTCTCAGCTCCTGTAGGGGTGAAGTTGTGCTGCCTCAGCAGCAGAGGACACGGCTGCTTGGTACTTAGCTCCAGCTCCGCCATCCACCGGGACACTGGCAAGCTCTCCAGTGACAGACAGGTGTCGTGGCAGCCTGCTTGATCTCCTCCTCAGTCACAGGCCCTGGGAACCTAGTGCGTATTAACAGTAAATAGTTGAAGAGCAGAGAGCAAAACCACTGAATTTGTATCTGTGGGGCACTTCTAGGTAATTACTGACGGCTACAATGGTTTTTGTATCTGATATGACTGTTTTGTCACAACATTTCTCCTTGAGAATTTCATCATTTCGTTCCGGGTGGCTCAAATAGCCCAAATGAGGGTGACGTGTCCTCTGATCCTACATCCAGATTGCTTGAATGGAGAGGTTGTGGTGGGCTTTGCATCAATTTGTTCTCCTAAACTTCTGTGTTGTTTGTTGTCATTCTGCCAGATCTTAACCCATATCCTAGAAATATCTTATTGCAAGGAACTCAAAAGAAAAATTGGTGACTGGCTTTGTCAAGGACATCTGCAGGTCTGCGGCACTGTTACACCCCTCGCTGCCGCCTGTTATCTGCAGGTGGTAGTGAAGGGGAATCAAAGCTTCAGCTGGTGCTGGGGGAACAGCTGGACCTCATAAGATCTGCCAAAGAAGATTCCTCAACTAAAATATGTCCTTGGAGAGCCGTATGTGCATAGCTGTTAGGATTTTGGAAATGATGTGGTGGAATGACAGGGAGATGACTGGTAAATATTAATTGGGAGAGCAGCCCGTGCCAAGAAATTCCTTGTGATCGCATTACCTTCTCCTCATGCTAAATATTTACTGAGTCAAATCCCGTGGTTTAATTTACTGTAGCAGCGCGGTCATTGCACAGCGACTTGGAGTGAAGATGCAGACGGCTGGCATGTCCCCGCCTTGCCTCAGGGGACAGTGGGGTGGCCCGGAGCAGGGTGCCCCCCGCAGACACCTTGTCCTGGACAGTGTCGAGCCAGGGCACGGAAGGAAAGGCTGAGCTGGTGTGGCCGTGCTGAGGGGCCGACGGGCATCCAGGAGATAATGCCCGAAGCTGGGGTTTCCCTCCCAGAGCCGCCAGTGAGCAGGCATCGCTGCTGGTGCACGGGTGGGAGGCTGGTGGCATGGAGGAGGCTGTGCCAAAAAGGAACAGAAAAAAGAGGGAAGAGGCATTTTTACAAATATTTCTACATTTCATTCTCAAATTGACTTCCATTTCAAATTTTAAAACCTCCTTCTTGAAAATTTTCCTATTTTTTTTTAAATGTCGAAATTCTGAATGGAGTTGAAAATACCAATATTTGAAAGCCTGCTAGAAACCTCTAAATGAAATACATTTCACATCACCTATTGCTCATTTGGCTCTTTGCTATAGACGATATCACCATTTTAGCAGCTGCTCTGAATTTCTAGACCTTTTCTTTAAACCTCAGAATTTAAAATAGGAACCTGATGTGAATAAACCTAGCTGCATGTTATATCTCTATCAGTTTAAATTTGCCACGTTTGCAGCGCCCAGGAAAATATTGGCTGTCATTAAGTACCTTCGGATAGCCCATGGAAGGTTTCTCCATGAATACAGGTGCACAATAACAGCCCAGCTGTGTCGTTGCAAGGTCCGTGTGTTCTCCGAAGTACAGCAGCCCCTACGTGGCCTTAGCCCAAGGGGTCCGGCAGCCTGGCGGACAACTGGGATGCTCCTGGAGCACGGTGGTCACCCTGGAGTGGGGGCAGAGATCCAGCCAGGGACGGCTCTGGGGCCTGCTCAGGTTCCCCTTGGGGATAACTGAGGGGTGGCAGCTGCACCCCTACGGCCTGGGATACCCAGCGGTCCCGAGAGAAGGCGCAGAGCCAGCAGGTGAGAGCAGCAGCAGCAGTGAGCTGCCCTTGGTACCCCACAGTACTCAGTTTTGGGGACTTCTCATTTGTCTGAATGTTAGCTAGGAAGGAGTCTGGGGTGGCATGCAGCAGAGCAGGTCGTCTGTGCCTGACGTTAGCGCGATACAACGACCTCCTGCAGGCTGATTGCTGAGTTACCCGGGCGTGTTTGCCTTTTGGTAGGGAAACGATGAGTACTTACATGTGAAAATTGTTCATGACACTGCACAGCTGCTCCGCTTGTCTGCATATCCCTGCGTTTCACCATGTCGTACAGCATCAGCTATTTTAAGATTACTTATCTCCTAGAGCCAAATAATTGCAGAAGCACAACTGCTAATTGTAAAAAGTTTCAATGAATTGCTCGAAAATGGAATTCCTCGGGTTGAAAAGCCCTTCTGAACACCCAAATGTCCACAGCAATCTCTTGAGTTTAAAACTTTTTTGGGAGGGGGATTTTTGTTTCCATTTGCTGGGAGGGCAGCTGCGGAAGTGTGACCCGGCACATCCCAGGGGTTCTCCTCCCATTCTTGATTCAGTAATTTGTATCGCAGGGAGACAAACGCGGGGACAGTGTGAGAATACTTCTGTTTAATTGGAATAAATTAATTGAGAATTGAAGGTGAAATTTAGGATTTAAAGGAAGACCCCAGGAAAGTACCACTCCTCTCTTCAGCTGATGCCTCAGGTCCCGAGGTTTATGGGGACGTCCTGCCGTGCTGAAGGCGTGCGCTGTGTGTGCGTGGAGCAATCCCAAACTCGCCTATCAGCGTTCCTTAACCTCCCGGCAACGTGCGGTCAGTTTTCATTTTCACTCTTAAAATAGTTTCCATGTAACGCCCTTAAGCAGCTCTGTGCATTACAGAGAAATCGAAAATGCCCCCCAAATTGGCTGCCTTATTATTCAACGCGATCGCTCCCAGCTCGGTGTGGCAACGCGCTTTTCATGTGGCTGCCCATATGCCCCGCACATGCCTGTGATCTGGCTCCCAAAAGGGTATGTTGTGATCTGCTCGCGTGTGCCAATTCACGTATCTAAACGTTTTCATAAGGGGAACCCCTTTGTGTTAGTCATCTGGTTGTCAAACAAGACCTGGCTGTGATCCTGGACCTGGCACTAGATGAAATATGTGCACTTTAAACATTTCATACTCAAACTGATGGGAATGGGCAATTCCTCAGTACATTTTCTCAAGGATTTTAAACAATAAATGTCAACCTAAGGGCAAAGCAAGACAGATTTCAGATTAAAGGGACGGGGTTTGCTACACGTTTATAAATCCCGTAGTCCCAGCCTCCTGCATGTTTTTTAAAGCAACGAACAAGGAAAGGCAATGTCAGACGCAGTGGGCACTTTTGTCAACACAAATTTTCCTTGCGTAGTGTGATAGAAAGATTTCAAAAATAGATTTTTCTGATGGATTCATGACTTGGCATCCCATAGAGAATCTAGTATTCTTCCAAGCAATGCTAAAGGTTGTGTTAGAGGACTAGCAAAGCCAGTCAAAAGAACCTTTCATCCCCAAGATAACTAAAATATTCCTTTGTTTATTTTTCTCCCTCAATTACTTTTCCTGTCTTGGCTTAATCTGTAGTGCTGAAGCTTGTCAGCACCTATAGCCTTTCGTTTAGGATGGATGCCTTGGGAGCATGAATAAAAGCAAATTTCTTGTAGGGTGTCCCTGTCACAGCTGCTGCCTGAAGCCCATTGACTTTTCTTTCAGAAGACCCAATGCTGTGCACAACCAAAACGCGGAGCCAGTAGTTCTGAACCGCTTAACAGCGGCGCTGAGTCCTTGCTAAGCCTGGTGGTCTGCCACTTGCAACAGAAGCATCTGATTGCTTGCTCCCCCACTTTTCAGAGAAAAAAAAAAAAGGGCACAGGAAGAAAAAAGATCGTCTCAGAACACTTGTCTTGAATGAGACTTCATAAAAATTTCAAATGTTTTAACGTGAATTTTAGAGTTTACAGCTGCAGAGAGAAGTTTTGAGCAAGAAGATGAAATTTCTGTTTGGAAAATTAATTCTCAACCCACCCCAAAACCTCCCATAGGTGCTTTCCTTTTGCGTTAGCTGGTGATGCCCTATGTGGAGCTGCCCTCCCTTGGATGGGGCACCCGGGCCAGTGTCACGCAGCCAGGACGCGGCCCCAGCCCGTGGGGTTTTCCTGCTTTTCCTCTCCCTGCCTTCCCCTCTCTTGTCAGCTCAGGGGTAAGCTCACTGCCTCGTAAACTGCTCCTCCACAAGGAGCCCTGCCCCCTGCTCTGCGCCTCCCTGGGTGACACTGGAACCTTGGAGTTTTACAGCTTTGTTCCAGCACGAGCAGTGGAGATGCTGTCCTGTTGCCTGGGTGGAGCTGGGTTGTTCTCGGGCTGCTTGTGAAGCTGTTGGCTGGGTTCAGCCAGATTTGATGGGGAAGAATGGTGAGCACTCCTTGACACCACGTGTCAGGCACAGACCCAGCAAGTGCTGCGGCTGCAGGGGTGCTTGGAGCTTGCCGTCACGGGCAGCGTTTCTGGCAGGGAGCAACAAGACCCCGCAGAAGGAGAAATGCTGTGATTGCCCCAGCTGCAAGAAAAGCTTCAAGGAAAGTTTGCTCTTGCTGTGGTTAGAGGTGTGCAGCAAAACAGGTTTCCTTGGCCTTAGCACTCGCAAAGCCACGTGCCTAGGTCAATGGGTTCCAAAACCCCGTAACGAACCCAGTGCAAAAGCAAGAAGATGGCAACTGTGGCCAGGCAGGAGCAATTCAATGTCTCTGCTGCAGAGCAGCGTGTGTGTTGCGGCCAGGGCTGGCTGGCAGTGGCGTGGAAGCCCGGGTGTAAGTGAAACGGGGACAACAGGGAGTGTGGATCCATGCACAGCCTGGAAGGGGCCCTGAGGAGCCCTTCGTGGCCTTCCAAAGCTCACGCTGCTGGCTGCTGCTCTTTGCAGCTAGAAAATACTGTAGAGAGGCGGTGCTGCTTGTAATTGCTCAGCTGAGCCCATTGAATCAGTTGGACCTGTTCTTTGATAATTCTGCTCAAAACTGGTGCTTTATTCCCTCCCTGCTGCCCCAGGCCTGCTTCCTTTCCATCGGGGTCCCTGCCTGGCTGCCTTGAGGAAAGCAAATGGGAACAGAGCGTGGTCACCTTGCGTGGAGGGAGAGAAGGGACGGAGCTCGTTTCTCCAGTGGAGGGGTTCTCTTCTTCCTGCTCGCTGCCACACTCATCTTTCCTTCCCGCACCAGCATCGTGCCTGCTGGTCAGGCTGCGGTGAAACTATGAAGGAGAGGATAGAAGGAGGTATGAGAGGGAAAACTGCGTTAAAGGCGGAGGAGAGCACAGTGGGGATACAGACAGAAAAGCAGGCTACATGCTGAGCACGTGTAAAGGGACACAGCTGGAACGTCGGAGAGTAACAAAACTATCTTTCCATGTGTGTTTGCCTGTTCCCTTGTTATTTTTCCACACTATTGCATGCAGCGCGGTTCCCCTGCAAGGTTAAAGATCACAATAATGTTTTATGTAGGTAGCAAAACTCCCCCTGTATGGGAAGTGGTACATGATTTTACTTACAGAACAAAGAGATTTCATGGCTTCTTTACACATCAAAGGAAATCTGTCTGCTGGCATCTGTTCTAGAGACAAAGTCCCTTCACTGCAGGCCAGGAAGCTAAAGCATCTGTGGCTGCGAGGACGGTGTGTGCAAAACATGCTTGTGCAGATACCTGCAGGCAGCTCTGGTTCTCGGCCAGAACGAGCTGTACCCCCAGGGAGGCTGCTGCGTGCCTCGCTGATCAGCAGCTCTTCACATCAACACTTTGCACGAAAAAAAAAAAATAGGTACGTGCATGTAAAGCAAGGCTTGGAAGAGTAGGAGGATAAAGATAGCTTTGACGGTCTTGGGGCTGGAGGAGCGGTGGGAAGCATCCGTGGGCAGTGGTTCAGAAACTGCTGTAACTGTGCAGCTGCCTGGCTGTTTGGTCAGCAGTTTCACTCGAGTGTTTGCACTTGCAGGCATGAGGACGCTGATCTGCGCTCTCGTGCGATGTGCATGCACAGCCATTCGGTGCAGTTATCCGTGTGGCCGTAATGCACCTCTCTCTTCAGACTTGAGCACAAATTTAAGTGTATCAACTGATTGCAGGTGGGTGTAGTAGAGAAAATGTTTTTTTTTTTTTTTTTTTTTTCTTTTTTCTTTTTTTCCCCATGGTGATTGATGCAAGGGGCAGCAGCCCCAGCCCACCTTACTGCGGGGCTCGTTACCGATCGACTGAGCCAGGACTCTCAAGGACTGTCGAAAGAATGGATTATCCTTAAGGTATTGCAGTTCGATGCTGAACCTGTCCAAGCTGAGCACGACCGATTGATTTTTACATCAAACCAAGTGATGTGTGTGCAGTCCTGACTGGCAGAAAGGACAGATATTGGAACACGAGGCCTGGGCGGGAGTCTGACACCAAAGGACTCCTGCAGGCTGTGCAGACTAGGCTTCTGCTCTCGCAGTGCTTCGTTTGCAGAGTGCTGCGGTTTTCCTGAGGCTGTCTGGAGCATGGAAAAGAGGAATTTGGGGATGAAAAACCAGCCCGGGTGCTGTGAGGAGGACACGAGCATTTCACAGAATACTGCTGACAGCAAGATCTGCTTTATCTAATGAAAAGATACATCTTGCCTGTGTCTCTGCATATACATATATGTATCAGGAACCTATTGTCGTGATGTGCTTTTGTGGCACTTGGTGAAGCATTCCTTCTGCTGGTGTTCCATGGTTCTGATGTTCTCAGGTGTGGGTAGACATCTGTCAGGCAAACACTGGTAAACGTTATGCAAGCGTGCTGGTTCTGTTAGGGTATTTTTTGCGTTTCCCTCTCTTCTCCAGCTTAACACTCCTTTAGGTCACACTGACATCAGTTGCAATTACGGTGAAACAAGGTAATTCCTGGAAACCGCGTGAGATGCTTGTGCCAGATGAAGGCATTTTCTAATGCGCACGTAATCTATAACTAGATGTTTTTAAAGCCATTTGAGAATAGTACAGTGAAGGCATTTTGCATTTGGTCAGTCAGAAGTTAGTAACTGTTTTAGAAGCCTCCTGGAAGGGAAGATGTCAACCAAAGCTTTTGCAAAGCTGTGCTTTCACTTCACAGCACTTTGCGGAGATGCATTCTTGGGTTTGGTTCATATGGGTTCATTTCCCCGACTTTCACTTTGAATTTTGGAATCAAAGGCATTCTAAACTTCTAGGTCAAACTTATTAGAAAACACTGCATCTCACCTGGTTTCAGCTCTCTAAATAGTGAGAAACGGTAACTCTCCCGCTCTGGTTTTGATACAAATCTGTAAATCATCGTGTCGGCGTATTTGAAGCTTGGCCCAGCTCCTCTCTTCCAGAGGCAAGCATTGCTCTGAAAGTTCATGACTTCTTCATTAAACAAGCTGACGAATGTGGTATTTCAGGGAAACATACAGCATAGCATGGCAGATTTCTGGGGAGATGGCAAAGACATCACCCAGCTTTCATATTTGGAATTTTCCTGGCATAAAGCTGGCGTGAGCTGGGAGCCGATTCAGATTGTGGTGGGTTCATGACCGTAGATCTTGGGGCTTCTTCCTTTGAAGCAGAGGTGGTGACCTCTGGGGAGCCTCAGAAATCCTTCCGTCTGTCCTGGATGTTAGCATTCACCCGTTGTGGCTGTGGCTGAGTAACAGGCTGGAGTCTACAGCAGGGACCTAACACTTGGTGTGGCATGGTGAAAGGGGAAAGGTATGAGTACTGTGACCGCCCGCCCATGAGTGTCCAGCCCTTCCTGCATGTCTGGTCTGTACAGTCTCCGAGACCTTCCCGAGGGAGAAAAGTTGTGGTATTTTAGGGAAAAAAGTCCCCTCCCTTCTTCCCTGGCATAGGCGGGCAGCCCGGCACGGCCTCTCCCTTCTCCCCACCCTGCTCCTCTCCGGAGGAAGGTGCCTGCCCCTGGGGTTTCCGGGAATTCCCGCCTGCATGTGGTTTCTTAACCAGCCCTGCAAAATGTATTTTTTATTGAATGTTATTCTAACCATAAAACTTTTAAGCTGTTCAAATACTTTCCTTTGTACCGTAGACATCTGAGACTATTAGCTATTAACAAGTAAATGTACTTTTTTTTCGACTGCTTCAATCTACTAAGTAGTTTTCTTTGGACTGTTTCTCCCCTAGTCTTGTACCAGAAGAAACATTACTGTGATCTGATAGCATATCTCCTCACTATCTGTCTCCCCAAACTGTAGATGTGGATGTGTTTTATTGTAAATTAAAAAGCGACTTTATTTCATGGCAACTCATTTAGTCAAATAATTCACCCGAGATCCAGAAGTGTGTGAAGCCAAGGGGTACCAGCACAATTCCTCTGTGAAGCCTGGGCTGCTCTGTGGGACTAGAGCGTTTACTTTAGCAAGGCTCGGCTGGAAGCTTTCAGGGGATGAATTTCACCATTTCCATTGCTATTTTAAAAATTAATATAATTCATTCTTTGATGCCTCTCACCTAAGCTTCATGTCACTGGAGTCGTTGACTCGATACGCGCTTTGTTATTTGTAAGATGGCCTCATCTGAAACTGGCACCCTGGTGAGAGACCAACATCAGGAGAATTTTGTTTATATGAGGCAGGAAAAACCTTGCAGGAAGCAAGCAGTCTCCTTGTGGGTTTGCACATGAGGAAAAGAGACCCCAGATTTGCTGAACTTGTTCTGGATCCCACAGAAATGTTGCCTGATATGACGAATTCCACACCGGAATTGGATTCTAGGCATTTAAGTAAGTGGCTTGGTTTTTTTGCCGTCTTGAGTTTGTGTCGAATGGGCTCTTTGGATTTCTGGAAATCCAAAGGGTTCCAGAGGGTGGGAATGGGATGGCTTCCCCCTGCCCACTCTCAGCCCAGGCAGCCCTGCTTTCGTGCAGCTCAGTCTGTGGTAGGTGCAAGAGGCTTGCTCGGTGCAGGTTATTTCAGGCTGTGGAAGAAAGCTGTGTAACACCTCTTAATCCGAATGGTTTTCAAGGCTGAACAAAGAAACTAAGAGTTTCAAAACATTTCTCTCATGGTGCATTTGATTTGTGCACGTGAGTGAAATGTTGTGAACTGCTCCCTGTGCTGGAGTTCAATGGAAATGTGAGGCGATTAGGCTACGAGGTCACGTCTAAAAAGGAAATGAAGAAGAATTTGAAGAGCACCAGCAAAAAAAGGGAAACTATAAAACCTTTGCATGCCCACGCTTGTGTTGTGGATACAGTTCCAAGCCCTGTATTTTAAGAAGAATTTTAGGGAGTTGAGAGAGGTTATGGTAAAGAGAAGGGGAAAATGGCAATCTGGGGGCTGAAGCAGCTGTCTTTTTGAGGAGGTGAGGGATGGTGGTTGTATGAGGCAGAACCAGAAGGGCACTTGTTTTGTTAACCTAAAGATAGAGCAGTTCGTCTCTACTGGACAGGACGGCTTGAGGGGAACGCTTGGGCCTTGTGTTTGTTATTTATGTAGATTTTGAGTCTGTAGACGTACTGGAATGTAACCCAGAATATGTGAAGAATAACAAAAATGGAATATATGTGAATGTAATGCCTGAGAAACATAAATCTTGTTACGCAGATGAAATACAATAACTGACCAAATACTGAACAGGCAGACCTGCGCACACACGTGGGAACTGGGGAATTTTGTCTTAATGCCCTTGTTATTTGTAACAATGACAGAACAGAAATGAAAAGTTGAGCATAAAACTAAGCAAAAGCTTTGAAAAGAAAAGGAAAACTGCTCGTGGCTGTTCAGAGCTGGCTCTGAGAATTTAGGCAGGAGGCCTTGAGCTCTGTATGGGAGTTTGGTTTTACCCCCTGAAAGAAACCTTGGAAGACCTTGAAGCTGAGACAACTTGTTTCTGCAGCATTGAGTGGTGGCCAGCACTCTTTTCAAAAAAGTAGTTCAGGTTTAAGCACAATGGCCGATGTTTCCCCAAGAGAACTTGAAGTGGAGCTCTAACCTGTCACCTCAGAACTGTGCAGAGCATGAGATTTTCCATTCCTAACTTCTTACTCAACAACTTTTATATGTTGTATGTAGGAAATTGAGTATGTTTGTAACTTATCACCTGGCTTGTGTATGAAAAATTGCAAATCACACATGATAATTCGGATATGACATTTTTGCTACCTCTCCACTGACTTTTTAACCAGCCATTACCTTGCGGCACCGCTGCCATACGGCGTAGGAAGGCTTACGTCCCCTTTGAGCCGGGAGGTGCTTCCTAAAGACAGATTACAGCAAAACCTTTAATTTCAAGCCTAACCATGAGCAGTCAATAGCCTGTTACCACATAACCCGTACGCAGATCTTGACTCATAACCCTCACGATTATTTTTCATCCCACAAATGTTACTATTCACTAGGAGTCAGTCTGCGCACTGCAGTCATTTGTGCTGGTGGTGGTGTGACTTACACCTTGGCTGAACGGAAACGTTGACCTCCCACCAATGCAACCATATAAACAGAAGTCGTGCTAGCGGAGGGGTCGCATCGCTTTGGCTAACGCAGCAGTGTGCCCCACGAGGTGGCAGCTCCTAAGCGCGGCGGCCCCGGTGCCCGTGCCGAACTGCCGTGCCCTGTCCCAGGCCGGGGGACTGACACCAGAGCGGGTCTCAGTGAGCTGTGATTGTAAATTCTCTGGGGCTGGAGAGTCACCAGCCAGTAATCCTCTATGCACAGGCTCCCCCTTATGGAAATGAAAAATACTAAACAATGCTTTTTTTTTTTTTTTTTTTTTTTTTTTTTTTTTCCCCAGCTTCAGGTAAGACTAATAGCTAAGGAGTGTGAAGGCACTTCTCAAGCCTACAGCAGTGTTTTCAGACTCAACGTTTTGAATTCGGGTGATGAAGGAATAGGTGCACGCTCATCATGATACACATGAATGATGATGGCACATGTCTGTGTTCATTCTCTAAATGATTTGAGCTGCTTCTGAAGTTGGAATTTGTTGTGACATCCTGGCAATGGGGAAGGGGAGAGGAGCTCTTCAGATGGTGAAAGGAACCAGGATGCTGCAGTGCCAGTTGTAGCTGTAGCCTCCTCTGTTTTATGAGGAACAAAAGCAGATCATAGGGAACAAATAATTTAGTTTTGGAATAATTATTCTTTAAGACACCCTACAAAGGATAGTTAGGGTTGGATCCTGCTGATGGATCAGCCTCACTGAAGAAGTAATAATGGAAAACATTAAAATTTCCCCTTAACTAGTAAGAAATTTCAAGTTGTTCCCTTAACTAGTAAGAAGTTTCAAGTTGTTCAGGTGGGAGCTGCTGTCTGTAGGCTCTGATGTTCAACAGATGCGCTCTTGCATTGTCACTTTTCATGAAAGGTGGTTACCAGCGTTGTGAAACCTGTGTGAGAGCAATTATGGCTCTGTGCTCACCCTGTTCTGATACTCTCCAATTAGCACGTGTGATGATGACCTGGACTACAAGGACCTTTGCACCGGCTCAGTGGGACTCCTGTGACTGCTGGATGTTGGGCATCTCAAAGAGCTGCAGCTTGAGCTGGTGGTCAGCATCATCCCACCGATGTTCTGGGCTTCGGTGAAAGGCTCTGATGGCTTCTCTGAGTTCTGGTGACAGAGCAGTTCTTGTTCTTGCAAAACCATTTATCAGTTGGCTTAAGCTGTGTAAATGGGTCTTGTTCAAATAATGCCTGAATGGTCCACCTGGCCTCCTAGCATCACTGAGAATCACGTGGCTTCGGCACTGTGCAGGATGCGGGGCTGGACCCAAACATCTGGCTTTGGTTAATCATCTTTCACGGGTTGTTGGAGCAGGGAGACTGCTCAAACATTTTAAATACCTTTAAAAATATTATTAGTAATATCAAACAGAATTGGTATTTTTATAGTACTAGTATTAAGATATTTTAAATGTATTGACGATGATGAGGGAGGAAACTATGAAGGTAAGATTTGTTTTGGTGGTAGTCTGGGCTAGCTGAAGGTAGCTTGGTGCATTCCTCGTTGCCCATCTTGTACACTTCTTAGAAGGGTTGAAGGGCAGGGAGAAGGGGGACAGAAGTGCCTGGAAATGTGTCCCAACAAAATCATGGGGACTGGTTGGCTCGTGTTGTTGGATGCTCTGGCCCGTCCTGGCAGCCAGCACGCTCCGCAGTGGCATGAGCCATGCTCGATAATTTTGATTGACTGGGAAAGACAGACCCGTTGTTTTTAAGCGTGTAACTCAAGCGCATCGGCACGACATGAAAATCAAAGACATCATACTAAGCCCTGCTGGTGTAGGAGGGACATTGCTGAGACTGCAACATTAAAGAGCAGCAGATAGATCTGAACTTCTCTTCAGGGTGCCTTGAATATATAATGTTGTTATGTAGACTAGTTCAACCTGAAAATTAGGTTAAAAGTTCATTTTGCACCTTTCCTATAGCTACGGTGGCATGTGCAGTGAAAGCAGATTGGGTGTTTTTTATTAAAACGATGAAAATTCACATCCGTGCTGGCTGAGTGTTGTAGCTGTCTCACCCATTGCCTGAGCTCCATTTTGCTTGCCAAGTATCAAAAGAGATACGAATACCAACCGTAAAAAACACCCACCGAAATGCACGCTTCCCTCTCCTTTGTGGTCGGGGTGGTTTTGTTGGCCGCGAGCAGCAGCGCTCCCTTGGGGTCTGATCCCACTGCTGTGTTTTCCCTGGCAGAGTTGTCCCTCCTGGGGAAAAAAGCGAATATTGCCAGTTTTCATGGTCACTGTGCTAAGGAATCCACCTGTCCACACCAGGGAAAATGCCTTGAAGGAGGGAGTGAAAGTTGCACCGCCTGCTGTTGCTGAGGCCTGACCTGCCGAGAGGCCGTGCACCCGCGGGCAGTCCGTGCTGCTCGCCTGAAGCCATCGCTGGTGCTGAGACCTTCATGGCTTGCACCAGTAGGCACTGAAATTAGGCAAGTACAGCTCTGGTTGCTTCAGAAATGCCAGGAACAACAGTGGGAGCTGGTTTTAACTGTCTGGAGGGGACACCTAGTTAAAAGGTGTCCAGGAAAACAGCAGCTGTTGCAGTACCCGTAGGTAAAGGTGAGAGGAGAGTGAGAAGAGACCACAGCATTTGTACATGGCTTCTAACCAGTTCTTTTAATTCTGTGATTTTATGACACTAAAGAATTTATGAATTTGCTTAAGATTTGCCACTTGTTTCCTATGTGAGAAGGGAAGCCCCTGGCCTTCCGACTGCTTTGCGTGACCACGCCTGAAGCCCAGTTTTTAACTTGGTTGCGTTTATTTAAATACACACAGAAAACTTCCTGTTCTGAGAACATTTTGCTGTCCAGGTGATACGCTGTTTCCTTGCTCTTTACTGGCATTTCAGAATATATTGGTTTTCTCAGGGGGAGCTGAAGCATGACGGGCTTTGTGCGCTTGATGGGCACCCGGGCGCGCAGCAGCCTGCGGCCAGCAGCACCCACGGGTGGCCCGGAGCCACCTTTCCAGGAGGAGGGGAGGATGGTGTCCTACAGCCCGAGCCAGCACACCGCCAGCGAGAGGCTGGGATTCACTTCAGGTTTTGGTAGATAATGACTCTTCTACCAATTTGGCAGTAGTTTGGAGGACTATCGGCGTTAGTCTGGTGTGGGATGGAAGGAGGGAGGCTCTTGCCTCAGCCTTCTCTTTCCCTCCCCTGAAAGCAGAGGCTGAAATGCAGCTTTTAACGCAGCGAGTGTGGACAGGGCTGGTGATCCCCATGTGGGAACAGAGGCTGGGCCTGGGGACCTCTGCTTGAGGCTGGAGGACCCGAGGTGAGCGGCTGCAGTGCCCGGCAGTGCCCGGTGCTCAGCTCCAGCAGCGCTCGAGGCAGGCTCATTATGCCTGACATCCTTCCCTCAGCGCTAATCATTTTTCCATTTCAACAACGGCTGTTTACAGCAGCTGCTGCCTTATGTTTGGTTTGATCCCGTTCCAGATTTTGCAAGTGATTAAAATGCTGCTAATAAAGATATTTTAACTAGGATTTACATGTTGACTTGCCTTTTCCAGCTACAAAATACCTTCCTACCGCTCCTTTCTCTCGTCCGCACCGGCGGGGCCGCCTGGCTTTCCGGCTCGGGGGCGACCCGGCAGTGCCCGTCCCGTCAGCCCCGCTTCGCCCAGCTGCCGCCCGCCTCCCCCGGGAGCAGCGGGGAGGTGTGGGGAGCTCTTGGATTCTGGAAGGAATCCCGGTGTCCTTGCAGCGCACGATAGAGAGATTATCTTACACACATTCCCTTGTATGTTCCCTTGGTTTACCACATACTTGAATGATTTCTATTGGAATATTATAATTGCATTCATATGGCCTAATAGCAATGGCAGTTAGGAAAATTTCCACGTACAGCCCGTGCCGGGGCTGAGGGCTGCCATGCAGTGCGTATCCTCAGCTACACCCACGCGGCGTGCCGCAGGGGAGAAGCCCCCTCGCCTCAATTAAAGAACAAGGAGAGCTTCCTGCCATGTTTCTTCAATCTCTTGACCTGGAAACTGGCAGGTTTGCAGAACTGGGGTTGGAGGCGTGAGTCATTCCCACCTTGCCACCCCTAAAACTGGAGCGGGCGCTCGCAGAGCCCAGAGAGCAGGATGGATGCCGGCCTCGGTGGGATGCAGGAGGCTGGGGGACCAGGCACGTCCTGCGGTGCACGTTTGGGAAGGGCTCGAAGACGCCGTGGCCTTGCCTGGGCCTTTTGGCAGGAGGGAGCGAAGCAGCAGAGGGTGCTCTCGCCGCGGCAGCCGGGAGCTGGGGGAGAGGGTGTTGAGCGAAGCCAACGCTCCTCGCACCGAGCTGAGCCGCGCGCCCTTCCCGCTGCTGGCTGCTCGCCCCTCCCTCTGCGAATGCAAACTCTCCCTTCTGTACTGAAAAAAAAAAAAAAAAAAAAAAAAAAGATGACTTTGGGCCGGTGCCAGCAGGCAGAGATGTTATTGTGGATTGGCATCTGGCCGTGACACTGGAGCAAACCAGTTACCTTGGAGGAGGCTGTGTAGGAGTGCAGAAAGTGCACAATGTGACTCAGTCCTTTTAAATTACTGATACAGAAGAAAGCGAAGCTCATGGTGGCTTTTGTTCAGCTCTTCATTCAGTCTGGTAACTTCAGGGTCATTCCTTTGCCTTGGCTTGAATGACCCTGAATATATATCCACTGCTGGAGAAATAAGGGATGTGCTTACGTTTGATGAGAGGGAGGGAAAATCAAGGAAAATTTAGGACGAGGTAAAATTCCGTGGAAATAAAGGTCTAAAATACTGTTTAATGAGCACAATGTTGATTTAACATTTCCTGAAAATTCTCTCTGAAGGGTACATGATTTGACAGACAAAACATAGGACTGAGATTTGCGTTCTGTGGCAAATTATCTGCTCTTTTTATATCTCCTCACATCCCCTTCCTACATTTCATTTTTTCTATCACACCTATTGAGATTGTAAACCCTTTAAATCTGCTCTGCATATACACACAGTCTGGCTTGATGGAGACCTGACTTGAATTACGTCTTGAACAGCTTATACAGTACTAATTACATTAATAATAATTGACTTCAGTGGGCTTTGGATCAACCTCTGAAGGAATACATTTACATCTCATTACTTACCCTGATGGAGTTCTGCATGTGCTCTTTCTGCAGACGCTGGGGAGCCTGGCCGGGGGCCTGGCGGGACCGCAGGAGGATCCGTCTGTCCAGCCACGACGAGCCCGGGGAGCGGGGAGCGATGCGGTTCCAGTAGCTCCGTAGAGCTGGAGCGAGGAGAGCCCAGTTTCCAGTGGATTTGTGCCATGACGCTGATTGATTTTGCTGTCTAGAAGGTAGAGTTCCCGCTGAAGCTTTCACTGCTGCTGTGAAATGTGTGAGGGATCTGTCCACCAAGGAGTCTAGGCAGGTTAAACTGATTATTTTTCCCTCTCTCACAGTAGAGGCTTCATCCCTTGAATTCTTTGAATCAGAGTTAAAAATATTTACTAGCTCAAACAGATGTTTTCAGTTTACTGTAGCAGTGTTGGGTAAGCTGCTGCTGGCCCGTGTTGTTCAAGAGGTTAGTTAATCCCAGTGTTCTACCCTTCCTCAAAAGCAGTGACTCAGTTGACCCAGGTAAGGGATTAGTTGATTCAATGAGTATTTTGTCAGTAGAGAATTGTAGCTGGGTCAGGTACTTACGCTGGCATTTCTCCTGGCTCGGTGAAATGCCTCAGTATCTGTATTGTCTTGCGGTATTGCGTAAACCCCTTCTGTGATCAGTGGAGAAAAAATACATGTTTCAAGAGAGCTTCAGTCTTCAGGGACATATACTCTTTGGGAATCAACACACTGTAGAGCATATACACAATAGGTAGTCTCGCAGTCAGTAATCTCACCTAAGTGTCATAAAAAGGCTGGAGGTCTTTTGTGTTTGGTTCACAGTCTGCGTGCAAACACTGCTCTTTGATATCTGTGTTGGTCTACAGGGAGAATGTGCTGGAAAAGAACCTTTGATTTCAACATTGAGAAGGAAAATATGTACGTCTCTAGCTCCCAGGACAGAGTGAAAGTGGGAAAATTGGGGGATGTTAGGAGCAAGAGATGGAAATAAGAGAAGGAAGAAAGGAATGTGAAGACTGAAATATCTGACTAGTTGTCATTTTTCTTGCCCTCAATTACACTTAGGAACTGCCTCAAAATCAAAGGGATGACCTGGGAGTACATAAAAGTGATGTTTAGCTCATAGCAGAAGGGAATAATGAATGTCAGTGGTCTTGGGAAGCCCCTGGGGAATGTTAGGCTGCTGGGCTGTAAGTGTGAAGACCACATACACAAGTACAGAGAAAACAGCAGGAAGAAATAGTTAGCCAGTAGCAAGATAGCAAATGAGAGCTAAATAAACCAAATGAGGGGATTTTTTTTTCCCCTTCTAATGAGTCATGATTAAGAGAGCTTTATTTCCGTTCAATGTTCAAGATAAACGTTTTTACAAGACTCAATTTTTCATTCAAATGAAGACACAATATTAGCTAGGGTTTGTTCTGGAAACATGGATGAAAACCATGGTGACAGACCTTCTCCCAGCTTTTCTGCATCCTTTCTGAAGGGATTGAATTGTTGGGGCTTCACGGACACAGGAGACTGGAAAATTTGTGCACAGTGATGCTTACTGTATGTTTAATATAATGATATACCTAGCTATATTAAATCTTTGAGCATTCTTTAGGTATTACTAATTAAAAGAAAGGTGCTCAAGCCTGTGAAATTTATCCTGGCACTGGCAGTGCTGGTGTCTGGAACCGGGATGTCAGGCGTGCAGATTATCCCTCTTGGGTTAGTTAAAAAGCATTGAAGTTGCTTGGTCTGCCCATCACCTCTTACTTAAATCCAGATTTTCGAATTAGCATTATTCTAATAAAATACACTGAGATCCTGCCTGTTCTATATCCAGTTGGGAATATATTAAGTCTGTATTTCATTAGCTAATAACATTCTGACCTTATCGTATGACAGTTGCTGGGTAATAATGCTTTGCATCTCCTGTCTCTAGTACCGACTCTTCAGGATCTTGATGTACTTTCAGATAGTGAATTTAATCTCACTGCCCCTTTTTGTGCTAAATTTGTATTATCATCCTTGTTACATATGTGAAAGAACTGTCAATTAGTGAACTTTCCCATAACCCACAAAATTTGTTGCAAAGCATGTTACAAAATGCAGGTTTTAATAGCACTTCTGACAAACTTTGCTACCATGGTATAAGATTCCAGCTGGAACACAGACAATAATGAATTAGCAACGTTAAAAATGGTTTAAATGGCAGCAGTGTTGATTACAACCAGAAAAAAATAAACTGTCATATATGAAAAATGCTACTACCATAGCAAATCTGTAGTAGTGCAGGATTAGTGCCTCAAGCTCGATGCATTTGGATGCAGGGAATGAACGAGGTTGCGTTTCTAGTACTGCTGGGTTCCAGTTTCAAGGGCTTCCTCCGCTACCCTTGTTCGGGTCACAAAGACAGAAGCCTTGTTGTCCAGACAGTGACTCTTGTACATTTCTTTAGGACTTTGTGGAAAATTCTCACCTGAGCTAGACAAGGAATTGTTTCCTTTCCCAGGAACATTTGCGGGGTTTTCGGTGAAGACACTCACTGAAACCTAAATCTACTGAAAACTAGACCTAAAAGCTGTTCATTAAGCAAACGTTATTCAGAGCAATAAAAATACTTCATGAACATTTATAAACTTGTACAACATATTTACTGATGTTATTAAGCAAAAGTAACGTTAATGGGCTTTTACACTTGAAATGGTTGCAAGAATGCAAAGTGATTCAACCACATAAAGGTTTTTAAAAGTAGAAACCTTTGTCCCATCCAGCCTTTTCCAGATGGAAGTCTTAGTTTCAGTTCTGGGGTTTCCAGGTTAAAAAAAAATTACTAGAGAAATCCCAGACAGCTGTAACTAATGTGCCAGCTACTGCCTTGGACAACCCATGGCTGCATCTTGCATGAAGGAGCCCAGACTCTCAAGCTGGCATCGTTATAAACCCGATCTGAGCAGTGTTCCAGGGTGAGACCTCTAACACACGCTGGCTGTTTGGGTTGTGTTATCATGATCTAAATAATTATTTGTCCTTGCTGATATGTAGTTCTTACAGGGATGGAGTTTCAGCTTCCAGACAGTAGTCGCGGCGCTAGGTGTCACAGGATGTGGAAACCTCTGACGTAAGGCTACTGCGTTACCTGCTGATGACGGCCAAACACATGCAGTCCTCCTGCCACTGTTGAATACATTTGCAGTTTGCTCCTCATCCCAAACTGCTCATGGTCCAGGAAGATGCTGATTATACTCTGGCTCCTGCTTCGGCTGCAGTTCATGACCTCTTGTTTTCTAACTTCAGAAACTATGGCATGGTGACAGCAAAACATAAGAAGTGTACGTTGCAAGCCAATCTCTTCCTGCACTCGTGTTGCAAGCCTGTTTCAGCTAAGCGTGTTGCCAGTAGAGTGCCTGTAATCTATGGTGTATGTCTGGGGTTTGATTAGAAAATGTAACTCTATAGCCTCTGTGTGCTGATAGGAATTCTTCTGCCTGTGTGGTATGATGCGAGACCACAGCCAGTATTTTATGATGTAGCTCTCAGACTGCATGCTAGCAAGTGAGTCATTTCCTACCGTCCTTCAGAATTATGCTCTGTGCATTATGGGAAACCCCTTACATATGGCCACTACGATATCAGGACACGGTTCAACTGTAAGTGCAGAAAGACTGTAATTCCCTCTCCTAGTAGCTGTGGAAGGCAGTGTTTTCACAGGGTGTGTTATCTCCCTTGTACGAATAAACTTTATGGCTGCATCCACCTCATCTGTGGGCATGCCTTTGAGGCCAAATTTGTCAATTGCTTGCACTGTCTTGCTGCAGGAGTGCCCTGGAGAGCATCTCGATAGCACTCCATCTGTTACATCCTCAGGGGAAATCCGAGAGCATCCTGCCCTTAGCGTGACCTCCGGACACCTCTGCGTGTGATGTGCGAGACCCGCTCTTGGGGGCACTCCAGGCAAGGAGATCAGCACCTGGCCCAAGAGGCCAACCAGCAGCTCCCCAGCCTCCGAGGCTGCCACCACAGCAGAGAAGTCTCATCCAGGGGGGCCCTTCCCAACTGCTGCCAGCGAAGCACTGCAGTATGGCTCCTGCGTGCTTTTGAGAGCTGCCGGAATAGCTCTGAGAAAATTATGCCTGTCTTCATCCAGAGGAGGTGTCACGATGCCATCATCATAAGATGGCTGCAGAGTTGAGTGCAGGGATGGGTATGGGAGTGGAAACAAAGCTGCGTGATGGGGAAGAAGACTGAGGATGAACCTGTCTTATTTTAGGACAAAACCACTTGTGTCTGGCATAGACTAGGAAGCCAAGAAGCAACAAGGAAGCCACCTATAGCCTGCTGTGATGCAGGAGCGTGTTCCTGTGGCAGAGAAGGGATGTGCATCTCATCACCTGCTGGGAGGAAAACACAGAGGTCTTCAGCCCCAAGAGCACTCTTGGCTTAGGGGACTCGCTAACCCCCAGCTCTTCTGGGCCTCTGTTCCCCAGCTGTCCTCCAGCCAGGCCGTTGGGTGTCTTCCACCGAGGAGCCGCTAAACACCTACCTGTGCTTGCCGCTCACCCTGCCACAGGCCCGTAGGTTGTAAATGATCCTGTAAATGATTCCTCTAGTGGAGTGGCCTCATGGCACCAGCAGAGAGAATGCCAGTGAAGCCATTAGGCGGTTGGTGAGCCTCAAGGTGTGTGAGGGGTATTATGTGTGTGGAGCATGGCATGGGATGGACGTGGAACAAGCACGAGCTCAGCTGAGCAGTGATGCCTGTGTGGTGGGAGCATCCCCAAGAGCATCCTGGATCTCGGGGAGTGGGGACAGCTCTGGGCTGCTGCCACTCCAGTGTGGTTGTGCCAGAGGAGAAGGTGGGGCTGCTCAGTTGTGGCTCTCTTGCTGCAGTAGTGCTGAGCCTGGGACCACTCGAGCAGATCCCAGATTATTCAGCGTGATTTACCCTCGCCAGCAATCTGTGCTAGAGTTCATTGGTCATCAGGGCAAGGTGTGACTTTAAGGTACAGAACAATGCAAAATTTGTTCTTACTGTGTAAGTCGATTTCCATGTACAAAACCTTCGCTACTAGTGTGACAACATATAAGCCTGTAGCTAGTGGAAATCATATGCTGTTACGAGACTATGATAGATTTATGCCATGGGAACAATGGAAGTCTGTTGTTCCGATGATATGATATATGCTCAAAGTTCTTGAACTATATATTTAAATAGAAAATGTTTCAAAGCTCTGATGTATGCAATAGAAGACTCATATTACGGCCCGTATAGATTTGTACGCTCAATAGTCTGATATGATTGCACCTCTACATCATCTACTGCTGTCTGTCAGTGCCTACTGCAGCACACGGGGCTGGTAACTAACCCAGCATGGGAAGGAGAACACCTAGTAGGGGAGCAGGGGAATTTCTGTCGATTGACTGGAATGCAGCGTGAGGCCGCACGTGCTGAAGTGAGGGGACAGATTTGTAAAAGGCCTCTAACCGCGTCTGTGAATTATGACAGATTTTTACATTCCAGCTCCCATACATAGATAGCCATATTTGGGCATGCAACACTTCAGGGGGTTATTTTACACAGTTTTCATATTAGATCCAGCCTCCTCCGTGTGTCCTGCAAAACGCCATAGCTCTATACCCTAAATAGCAAGCTTACTTAAACCTGAAGTCTTGCTCCCAAATCCTACTCCAACTGCTGTCCCACTGAAGTGGATCAGGAAGTGAGGACTGCAAAAACCGCTGGATCTCACTTTGTGGTGGTTACTGGAGGGTCACGAAACTTGGTCCCTGCAGGGGAGGTCACGAAATTTGGTCCCTGCAGGGCTGGAGTGGGTCATGGGCTAGTCAGCGCCGGCTCAGCAATGGGAAGAGCTCCGATTGTTCCCACAGGCTCAAGGATCTCGGGGCTGGCATCTGGTCCCAGGTCATCTCAGCCTGTGGGCAAGAGCTTGGAGGTGAGGCTGCTGGTGCCTGAGAGGGTTTACAGAGCACAGGGTTTTCTGTCCCATCCAAAATGAATGTTGTGGAGGATCTCAAATGTGGATTTATGCATCCCGGCGCAGGAGGAGGTTGTGCATCTACCCAAGGTGTGCACGCATCCAAGCTTCTCCCCAGAGGCTGGGAAGCTCCATGGAAAAAAAAAAATGCAAAAAGAGTAAGGGTAAACTGCCTGAGAATTTGGGGGTTATCTCTGTAATGGGGGTGATTCTGATGTGGGCAAAAAGGTCTGCAGTTCTAGCCCCACTTCCTAACATTCTCACGCATCAAAGAAAAGTATTTCAAAATGATGGTGAGATACTGTCATTTTGTTTAATCTCTGCCAAACGCGTTACAATGTTTTCTAACCCCACTTTAGCTCAGGAAATCTCGATGGCCTAAAGTTTGTTTGTTTTCTAAACACTACAGTTTTGTGTGTTTCATTTGCTTTATGGCTTGCTGTCTGAATTTGCAAACTTCCAAGCTACGTCACTTAGCTGCAATTAGTCAAATGGTATTTCTTCTGTTCTGGGTCTCTACTAGAATAGCTTTTATAACCTATTTTCCACTACGTATTTGCTGCCCTTAAGACATGGTTATATGTGCTTATTCATCTTGTTGCTTATACTCCTCCTATGTTGGATAAACTGAAAAAACCTCGGCATCGGGGTATTGGATTCAGTGTTTGATTCACGTGTCAGATGTCAGCCATTCGTTAGCTCAGTTTGCCTCCCTGTAAAAGTAGAATCCTAGCTATGAACTACCCCACAATTAGCAAACTGATGGGCATAAAGCATGTCAGGATCCATGGAGAGAAGCTGCTCTATTATTTTTCTATGGAAGAGTAATTGGGAGACTTGATAATCTCCCAAATCAACAAAAAAATCTTGGAAGTGCTTTTCCTATGGCAGCTTGGGGCAGAACCAGTTTCCTTCTACTGATCAGTCTTAATGAGAGGAGAGATGGGGACTCCAGATAGTTGAAAAGCTGATCTATTGCCATGAAGTCATGCTCCAGCTGGGACATATTTCACGGCGGATCGTACATGTCACTTCCTTCACGTTTCCAGGGTTCCTGTCATTACAGGTGAGGTTAGCAAGGAGCACGCTGAAGCAGCACTGAGCTGTGTTAGGGGCACTCGAGCGGCCGCGCTTGTACCGCTGGGCCAACGCTGACCGCGGCTGCGGGGCTGTGGCTGTCGTAGGGCTCACTGCAACAGGGCCACAAGGTGAGGTTTATTCTTCTCTTGCTCTGTGGCAGAGCAAGCTAGCTGAAGAGCTGGCCTGTTGGGAACCCCTTTCGGTGATACAAGCAATCTGCTTGCTCGTAAGTGCGTCGACGCAGCCTGCAGAGATAGCTGCGTGCCGGGGGGACTTCATTTTTTTTAATATCCCTGCTCTGCGCGGGGTAGGACAGTGTCCCGAGCTGCTTGGTCTTGTGGTGCGGGTGTGTGGCCTTCCACCGGCCTGCAGGCGGGGAGCTCGGTGCCTCCTGCAGCTCCTGTGAAAAGCTCGTGAAGTCCCAATGGTGTTCGGCACACAAGAGGAGCCTGCAGCCACGGGATTTTGCATGGCAAGGAAGCAGCTTTGCCTCGTCACTGGGCTGGGGCCTGCAGAGGTGGGACAGCACCCACGGGGTTTGCGTGAGCTCTTCCGGAAACATCCCAGGCCAGGCAAAGGGCTAGAGTTTGCTTACTGACCAGCGGAAGGTTGATAAATAATGAAACAAAACAGCACCGTGAAGTTATTCTGAGATTTTACAGGCCCTGGGATTTCCTTTTAAATACCCTTTAAAATGTGGTGTTTGTACCAGCCGCTCGAACTTCCAGCTAAGATGCTTCTCAAAGCAGTTCTGTGGTACTCCTGATTTCAAGGACCGATGCTGCTGGTACTCACAGGGGGCTTGGAGCTGGCTGGATCTGCTAGCGCCAGCCTTGCTTGCTCGGATGGGAATCGAGAAGGAATCGAGCGCGTGGTGAGCGCCTTGAGCTGGTTCAGGAGCGTGGAGCTCGGGCGATCGCTCCGGTCCGCGGGTAGGTCTTGCTGAGCAAAGCCAGCAGACAGGCACATATGTGATGAGTTGTGTTTTCATCAGTGAAATAACATGTGCTATATCTAATGAGCTCGGGTACAATCTGACCGGGACAGCTGCCAGCACGGATTGCCTATTTCATTGCATGACACTGTCTAATTTCATTTTATTTATTACCCCGTGTAGCACCTATAACAACAATGTCTGGGCGCTGACAGAACAATCATTCTAACAAAATACACCGTATAGTTTTTACGGCCTTTGAGACTTGTACTGGCAACTTCATGAGACACAATATTGACCGAGGCAGACCGCTGCTCTCATCCAGTCTGGCGGTTTCGCTGCTCCTTGATGCACGAGCTGTTGGGATGGGGCAGAGCTCAGCTCTGTCCATCTCCATCCTGTTAGCCTTGGCCTCATGCAGTGTCTGCCCGGGGCACCAGGTGGTCCCTGAGGCAGAGGATTCCCTTAGCTTGTTGACCTGGAAGCTATTCAAAGGCCAGGCCAGTTTTCCCTCCCCTACAAGCTGTTGCAAAAGTCTGGGGGGGGGGAACACAGGAATGGCCTGGAGCGATTTTCTTTCATACGCTATAATTATTATATTGTTTGCTGCTTTCTGCTGAGCTATTTTTATAAAACACAGTGCCCACAGAGCTTCTGCCCCATCCTGCTCTCTGCCTGATAGCCTTTTCTGACCCAATGCGACGTGGTTATTGTCTCTGTGAGCCCGTAGCCCTCCTGCGCTGCCGGGGCCACGCTTTGCTTCCCCTCCCAAAGGCAGGGTGCAGCACAGAAGATGCCGCGTGGCTGGGACGTGCTTACACCAGATGGGTTGGGGAGAGCCCTGTGTCCACCCTGATCCCCCCTGATCCCGTGAGTACCTGCTGCTGAAAAGCTCAGACCCTCCTATTGTTGCCTTTGGGGGTTTTCTGGGCCTCAGTTTCGCTCAGGATGCATTCCGGGTGTCTCAGCCTCCTCGGGGTCATACAGGGGAGCAGTGTCACGAGGCGAAGTCCTGCTGGTGCACACGCTGAAGGCACAGCAGAAGCACGCAGCGTTTGCTCTGCTCTTCCAGCTGAACGTTACAGCAGCGGTGTTTGCTCTTCTGCTACGCCTCTGGTGACTGCAGACATGAGCTTTCCCTTCAGAACATCCTTTTTTAGCAAAATTCAGCTGAGATCCATTCTGATGTTTTGTTTTGTTCCCTCACATGTGATAAGCTTCAAAAATTAAAAATTAAGGCCATGAATTTTTCAGAACCAAGAATATAACTCTTAGCTTATGCCTACTTTCAGCACTTTCCCCCCCTTTCTGGAAAGCCTGCCTGGAACTACAGCATCAGGATCATGCAGAGAAATTTTAGACTAGAAAAATCCAGTCTGGCTTCCTCAAAGTGTTCTTCCCCAACTATGCAGAAGTGGGAGCAGAGCAGGGGCCTTTTACATGATCCCGTTGCTACCATCATCTGAAATAGCTTACCGTAGGGTTGGGAACTGAGGATCTCCCTGACAGCTCCCATCCGGGCACCTGGAAGGCACTTTTCTTCCTCAGTAGTTTTACAAATTTTCATGTAAACTGTTTCAGAAGCCAACGTGTAAAAACCTAGCAAAGGCAGTACCTTCGTGAAGTGAGGAGTACAGAAGGTGACGGGGTGAGACAGGAATTACACCTGGACTGACTGACCTTGTCATGTCTTCAGCACCACTGAAATGCCTGTGCTCTTTACCATTACTGCTTTCCCAACCCTGTGCGAATCAGCCGTGTGCTGCTGTCCAGTTTCACCAACATGGAAGCTAGAGGTGTAAAGCAGCTCATCTTTCACTTGGGAACACAAAAAAGGGATGAGATTCTCCAACACCCCAGGCAGCCTTCGTTCCCCCCGGTTCGCAGACCCAGATGCAATTGGGTCTGACCAGTCCCCCTGGCTTGCGCGGAAGCAGGAGAAATTTGAGCTGTGCTATGTTGAAAATCTGTCCAAGTCAAGCATTTTGAAGATATTTAGGCCTTGCTCCACTATTGCAAGACTTAAGTGAGACAGGTGATAGCGTTTAAATTCCTGTGAAACTGGTGGCAAGGAGACGCTGTGGCATGCTCCGAAATCTGCATGCCACGGCTCTGCATCTTCAGTGCCTTCAAGTGTCTGTAAAAATCAGGCTGGAGGTTATTTGCCTAGTCAGACAGGGTGTCTAGACCCCGACTTGTGCTTTTATTGCAGGACTGTTCTGTTCCCCGTAGATAGCCACAAAACAAAATAATGAGATGAGAAGGAAAAAAAAAAAAAAAAAGAGAGAGATGATTGTTCCTAGGAATTCCTTAAGAAGTATGAATATGGCAGTGCTTTTCTGCAAGGCTGGCGTGTGAGCTATTCTGCTGGGCTTCCACGAGATAAGCTGCTCTGTCTAACAGCCTGTCCTGGGTTTTGCTTTCTCACCAAAAGCCTAGGTTTTCTGTTGGAAAAGGTAATATCCTAAACATATGTCCAATGATTGATTCCTCTGTATGCATATCCAGTGCATGTAGCACTCTCTTAAGGGAACAAATACGGCTGTAGTTGAGTCAGCAGGACTGCATCACTAATTTAATTAGTGTTTTTTAGTCAATATTTACTAGCAATGACAAAACAACTTTTTGCTCTATGGGGAATTTAGCATTGTATTTCCTAACGTAATAGCTCATGGACAGAATGTTTAGTTAACCTGTTAGAAGTCCTTCTAATGTGTCGCTAAGAAAAAGGAAATTCAGTTTTCCTCCCAGTATCATTTTTTTTTAATTGGATCTACTATTGTAATTTTCTCTAGAAATTTTCCAAGGGTTTATTTTTATTCGTCAGTGAACGATTCTTCAATCATTATCATTGATTTTTAAATCATTAAGGTGATTTGAATCATCGGATCTGGCCACTTCAGTAATGTGATAGAGCATTGCTCACACGGCCAGACGAGTTCTAGTTAGAGCAGGGGCTCCCTGTGGAGCTGTAGCATCCGTGTTTTTCAAAACCAGAGATGATGTGACCACCCATCCTCTGCTCCTGAACGTGCTGGCCACCTCTGGCCACCTGCTGGCCACCTCTGGTGCCTTCTGCACCTGGCTGGTAATTCCACCTCCTAGGAAAGGACATTATTCAAGCCTGAGAGCAATCCTGGTAGCTGATGGACATATGTTGCCTTTGCTCAGGACTATTACAGGCATCCAAAACTCCCTTTTGTTCTCTGGAGACTGGCAGATTTTAGGGCTCTTGGTGTATATCCGTGGTTCTGCTGTGGCAAAGCATCTATAAGGAGGGGGAGCTGGGGGAAGACGTGTTTTATCCGACGACGCTGTCTGGTCTGTGTGCATTCCCCTTGTGTCCTTCAGGCACTCACATGCGTGCCCTGCAGGGTCCCGCACGCTGCCATGAAGATCCCGTTGTGTCTTTGGCTTCGTTCTGAGAGGAAAGCCATCCTGGTGGAGCCACAGACCCTTTGTCCGTGGGAAAATGAGGCAGCTTATCCTTTTTGGTTATGTCTGGGAATTAATCGTAAATGTGAGAACGTACTTAGGTAGCCAGCTGATTTTTGGACCCCTCAGTCTAATCGTGGGATTTTTACAGGTGGTTGTGTTCTGTGAAGCATCTTCGCAATGAGCTGCGTGCAACTTCCATACAGGAAAACAGAATTTTTCAGAATAGCCATTAGGATGCTGAAATGAGTCTCTGTATGAGGAAATGTGGCCCGTTAGTGATGATGTTTGTGTATGTGAGTTTGCGTGTCATCCGGGTTTGCTGGTGTCTTCTGGATCTTGAGAAACCTCCCTGGAGCGCTGCGTAGAAGTAGGTAATCGGGCAAAACAATGGCAAGGCCACAGAAACAAGCAACGCATGCTCTTGGGGAGCACAAGTCAAGTCATTCTTGTCATCAGACATCCCAGTCACCTGCTGGGATACCTGGGGGAAAAATTAGGGTAGCAAAACACATATTGTTTCTTTTGTTAAAAGTGCCAAGTTTGGTGGAGATGAATTGGCCATCTGTTCCACTCCCAGCAACGCTCTGGCAAGCCGTAAAGCTCATTTTTATACGTTGCCACTTTCCATCAGCGCTAACAAAAGTCAGAGGGAATTGTTTGGGTTTTTCCTAGAACATTCTTCCTTTTGACAACATGCAACCGAGAGCCTTTTCTACAAAGTTTTGTTCTCCCTCTGGCCTCTCGGTGTTTGCACAAGACATTCAGGTACCTTATCTCCAAACGGGAGGGTAATCAGACACCTATTTAGGTTGGAAACTAAAACCCCTCAATGGGCTTCACAACAAAGGGCTCTTGTCCAAGCAAACACTGTTCATCCTGGTATCAGTTCTTTAGCTGATCCAGGCCCTGGCTCTGCGCACACTGCATCTTGTGGGACCGTCCACGTCGCTCTGTTACGCTTAGGGTCACGGCCTTCTCTCACTGTTTTCTTTCCGTAGCATGGATGGCACAAGACAGTCATTAGTTACTCGCTAATTGACTGCTAGTCTGCAGAGGTGTTCTCCAATACACTTCTAAAGGCGCAGGATCCTCCCGTTGTCTGGATGCTTGAACTCTCGCATCTGATAAAGCACGTCTTCCCTGTCACCCGGGGTGCTTTTATTGCTATGGAAATGCAGAGTCCAGGCTGTGGGCAGTGTCTTATATAGCCTGTAAGATGTGTTATATGTCATGAGATGCACAAATCATCTACATTAAGTAGTGCCTTACTCTGCTGAGCTCATGGTTTTCAAGACAGCCGAAGGCACGTAGCTCTGGCACGCAGAGCCATCTCGCCCTGGTCCCGCGCTCGCCCTGGCTGCTGGGCAGTGGTGATGAGGCAGAGGGGAGAGAAGTTCCTGTGGTCTCTGCAGAGATGTAGCCTCCTGTCTGGAGAAGTGGCTTTGTATGCATTCAGATTTTCCAAATTCCTGTAAATACTTTTAATAATAATTCTTTTACAGTATTTTTCCCTTCCTGAATGACTGTTACGGAATGCCAGCCAGCCAGCTGAGTTCTCTTGTGTTAGGTTTCTGTACATGCATACTTTGAAATTCCGTTTTGCTAAATGAAACTAAACCTTTAAAAGATGTTTCTGAGCTTTTTAAACTTGTTAATGAAGTCTCCCTTTATTTTGAAGTGCTTTGATATTGCAAACAGTGAACAAAATGATTGCTTATTCTTAGGAAAAACATAGTTGCATTTGCATTCCCCTCCAAATATTTTTCTTAGATAAATGTAAGGAAGGGCTTCAGGAATTCTCTCTCTCTCTCTCTTTTAACCCTCAACATTAGCAAGCTTGTGTTTTGAGAAAGCAGTTTTTCAGGAGTTTCTGCTTCAGCTCCTCAGCGCAGCCACCCCAGTCCTGCTGTCCCCTGGGGCTGCAATCAGAGAGTGAGCTTGCAGGAGGGCAGCCCTCCTGCCCTTCCCAACGCTGCCTTGCGTCAGCTAAAGCTGGTGCAAAGCGTACCTGGCTCCTCGGCTCTCCTGGGCCCTTGCTAACCCTGACAACAGCAGCGGAGTGCTGCCGTTTGCTGTCGGAGGACAGTAAAATGAAGTAAGCAGCATCAAACAAATGTCCCATGACAACTGTCAGGCCATTATGTTATAGAATAAATAATCCCAACCTATTTAGATACCTAATTGGCTTCTGTATGATTACTAGAGTATGAAATAATACTGCAGTGCTGGAAAGGAGCCAGGGAATATTTATGTACCCCTCCCACTGCTGCATGGATTGCTGCTGGCAGGTAACTAAATCCAATAATTACTACCAGGAAAAAAAGGCATGTCTGCTGTTCTCTCTTCAAATTGATTACAATTCAACAGAACAAGGGATGTGAAAGAAAGGCTTGGAAGCCGGAGGAATTTGAAGCACTCGGTTTGGGGCATGTAACCCAACCCTGTGAGCTGAGGGAGGCGTGCTGCTTGGAGGAAGGAGACCGCGGCACCTGTGGCATGGGATGCACCGCAGGAGCAGCGGAGCTGTGCATGCTTTGGGGCACTTTTAGTGTCAAGACGGTATTTATCTATCTGAAAACGAGCTGCATACTGCTGTGGTTTAGCCTTTCCCCTCACATGCTTGTGGCTCCATGTCTTTCTTGAAGCTGTTTACAGTTTGCACCAGTGAAAGAGAGATAATCAAGCCCCTTAAGCTTTGTTTTGCCATCTAGGCTTTGTGTGTGTATAAGAAAAAGGAGACAAACTGTGATTCTTGGTTCGCACCTATTCAGGAGAAAACACTAGCTCTGGGACACTCGAAACTGGCCTGGCACTAGTGAGCATACAGAAGTCATGCCAGAGTGTTGCTGGTAAGGCACCAAAACTCCCCAGGTTTGTGTTTCATCCTGAAAGTTTCCTAGAGCTGAACACAAGGAGCCGAACCCGGCCAGCTGCTGCAGTGCAAATCTCTGAGCTGAAATCCAGCCCTGGCAGCTAAGTAAAGCCCAACGGGTGGTAGAAAAAATGACTGGTAGGGAAGAAGGACTCCACTGCAAAGTGTGCTGTGAGTAATACGGCCCTGTCTCCTCGGGTTGTTTCCACCTAGGGCTTTGGCTGAGACTCTGGTGAAAGGCAGGAGTAGGGGGAGGTCCTGGTGCTTCGGTCACTCCCGTCCTTTATGCATCCCCTGGGAGGGAATCTCCCTCTCTTTGGGCACGTGAAGCTGCTGTAGCCAGGAGGGAAGTGGTGCCGGCTCTGCCTCCGGAGGCGGTGGGTTCACACGCAGCACGAGGTGCTGCTCGGGATGGAGACGGGAGCACTGCGGGCGCTGCAGGTTGCCACTGCCCTGCTCTCCTGGCCTTCCTGGATGCACATTTTCAGGACGTGGTCAAAACGATCTGTGTGACGGCACCGCAGGCTGCTTTTGTAGGAACGTGCCGGGGAGAGCGGGTCCGGCAGCGCTGCTGGCAGCAGAGGGAGGGATGCAGCAGAGAACATCCCCTTAGGGGCTCCCGTGCCTCTCTGCCCCCTGAGCAATCACCTGTCCTCGCCCCGACGGAGGAGCCGCGGCGAGGCTTCACCCCGCCTGTGCTTCCCTCTGCCTTCTGATAACACGGGGAGTGACAGCGTGGAGACAGCTCTTAACCGTGACGGTGGGGCTTGGGGAGTGCAAAAAAATTACTGTCCTGTTCATCACTCCGCAGCGTGGTTGCAGACATACGCACATGTCCATGCTTCACAAGGAAACAAGCCCCACACATTAATTCTCCACCCTGCATCTATCTCAGGCAGACTCCAACTGTGGCTGTAAATTACATACAGACACATGACGCGGATATATTGTCGGGCTAGGATTTTTCCACTCTGTGCATTTAATTTGACTCAATGGTGTCGCCCCGGTTTCTGCAGATTACAGAGTCCACACTCTCAATCATTTCTATTGCTCCCATAAGGAGAGAATTTCGCTTTATTTCGTTCTCGTGTGCTTGCACCTGCTGTGTTCTGTTGTCCTCCTTAACCCTTCGATAGCACAGGTATGCTCTCCCTCGCAGTGCTGCACAAACGCTGCCTTGCCTTGTCTCACTGTGATACCAAAGGGGTTTGTGGCTCGCATGGGAAGGGCGGGCTCAGGATGAGGAGGTGGGCAGGCAGAAGGGTCCGGAGCCTGGTGTACGCTGGTGCCCTTCCACGAATCCAACTCGGCTGTCTAGAAATGTGGTTTCAATTTTTCCTTTGAAATACGCAAGAGAAGCATTGCCAATGCACGCGGAATTCCTCTTTTGTCAAGTACTTGAGTCGTTCTCCTGTAGACAAACAGCTGTAAGGATTCCGCCTTTTGACGATGGCATTTGACACTTAGTTTGCAAAATTGGATTCATGTTTCAAAAACAAGGAGCATGGGGGTTGGTCACTGCATCAACTTTTCATATTGTTTTAGTTGTTTTGACTGTTTTGCCATCGAGTTGGAAAATCATCTCAATAGACCAAGTTTGACATATTTTTTTTATGAACCCATAAAGTTGTGCAAATAACTTTCTGAGACCTCCTTTGGATGCTCATCCAATTGCTCCAGCAGAAAGAGACTGTTCTTTAACGTGCCTCTTCTTTTTGAAAGGTGTTTTGAGCTTCGTGTTCGTGGCTGGGTTTGGTGGCTGTGGTGGCTCTGGCTCCCCCGTCCTGCCTGCTCTGCTGGCAGCATCCTCCCGGCACTGCCTTGGAGCTTCGGCTGAGCGCTGACTGCAGAGGTCATCCTTCGAAATTTGTACCTGCCCTCTCTGGTGCATTTATTGCGAAGGCCTCATGGCATCCTGCAAATGAAATTAATGCCCGCAGTCTCACCATAAAGCAAACTGAGGCTCAGAAGGCTTAGTGCAGCTGCTTTTGGTCAAGACTGTAGGAACTGTAACCTGGAACGGAGCTCTGCGCGCAGGAGGCTCAGTGCTCACGTTTCTTTCTTTTTACCGATCGGTGACACTTCTTCCCAGCTCTTACGAACATCTGTGGCCGTCGCTTTCCCCTGTATTTATATTGCTTTTCAATGAAACCAAAGGTTTTCAAAAAGCAAAGTTTGTTCCTAGGCTTTCAGCTCAGTGTGAATACTTAATGCTTTTGGAAATAGGGAAATGGTTGGAAAAAAAAGGGAAATGTTTTTCAGGAATTGTCATGCACCAATGCCCCTCCTTCCCCCTCCGAGTTTTCAGCGTGGTCTTTGGGACTTTACAAAAAGCTGGCCATACAGCTCCAGTGTTGATTTCAGAGCGTTATTTTCAGCATCCTGTTGCTATAAATCTTGGCTTAATATGTCAGTGTCTCCGACACGAGGTGCGGTGCAGTCAGATCCCTGCTGGGCGTGTGTGTCGGCCTGTCCTGGTGCCCCGGGACCGAGAGGCACGAGGGGCCTGCAGCAAGCGGCCCTGGGCGAGCAGAGCTTTGTAGGCTGAGCCCTTGGGGCTCCTGTGAGGTGGGATCCATCTGCGTTCAGGAGGACAAATACCTGCAAAGGGTGGGAAACTGCCTGTTTCTCAGTCATACAGCGAGGGAGAGAATGGCTGGTAAATAGAGGAAAGGACGTGTGATGGATCGGGCTGGGGAGATCACGGTGCAGGTCCTGGATGTGCAGTAGGCAGAACGAGCCCTGCCCGCACAGGACACTGCTCTGGTGGTGCAGAGATTCAAAATACGATGGGGTGTGCACCTTGTGCTTCTGGGCACTGCTCAGGTCTTCCTGGGATCCAAAACTTCAAGAGCCTGAGGGTTTCCTTTCTGCATTTCCGTGCTCCAATAAGATTCACAACTTGTCCCTCTTCTTGCTAGCATTTTTAGATGGTGAGTGGTTTAATTAACAATGTGAACGTCTGTGTTGTTAGCGGTAGATCTCCAGCCTGGGCTCCCTCTGTTATAGCTGCTGCAGTTCCTAAGTCAGAGCTGCTGCTTTCTGTGCTCTAAATCGATCACGGCATCAGTTAAACCAGTTCCTGGGTTCCTGGAAAATGGCTCAGCTACTGTCACAGCTAGAAAAACTCCTGGGGAAGCATGAAAGCAGGATCTGGGTCTGTACCCTGCATCAGCAGGATGAAGACTGTGTGACAGTGGCAGTTCAGGTGTAAACTTGGCTCCTCTCTGCAGATACAGCTCCCCCCGAGTGGAGGTTGCAGTGATGTAACCAGGAGGAACAGGGGTTTGTCGGGGTGTGCAATGCCTCGCTACACGCCTCTGCTTAACGTAGCAGCATCTTACCTTGGCTTCTCCACAGTATATATTTTAATTAAAATCTCTCAGTCCCAGTCTCATGCAGCCTCTCTTGCTGCTGCTGACTTCAGTGTTGTTCCTGTAGCTCATCCCAAACCTAGTCAAATATTTCCAGAGAAGCGTTTAATTATAGAGCATTCTTCCCATGTTTTATGACATGAGCTAAGAGCGAATTCCCATCCAAGAACCGGAGTGCCCGTGTTTGTTTGATTATCCACCGTAACGTTTGTTTTCCTTCCCATCAGACAGAAATGGGCTTGTCACATGGCACTCCAGGGGAGAGGAGGTGTGGGTGAGAGGAGCGTGCTAGCACACCGCCCTTTGGGCGACTCGAAGCGGTGTTAATCATCCCAAGCGCAGCCCTAAGGACCTTCCTGGATCCTCTCTCCGAGGCACAGTTTCCTTCTGGGTATCCAATGTTCCACCGGTGGGGAAGGAAAATGATGTCTGCAAAGGTGCTAATTGCTCATGTTTATCAAAAGTCCAAGAGTCTGCGAAGAGGTGGGGGGGGGGGAGCATTTATGGCTAGGAAACTTCTCTTTGCCCAGCCACTTCTGAGAAGGCGGCCAAGGTGATTTATGGCTCTGCTCACCAGCGAGCGCTTCACGCAGGGCTGGATTGTGCCTTTAAGTGGTTGAATGTTTAGTATAGAAAAGATTAGAAGTGACTAGAGCAGCGCATGACTCAGAGACTGTAATAATGAACAAAACATGCAAATGGCCGTTCCTAAAGGACAAAAGCTGCAACAAATTACTGCAGCGTGGTTTGGTTCCAAAAAAAGCTAGAAAGCAAAGGGCAGACCAGTTTGGGGAAGGAGGTTAGCAAGTAGTGCTGGACACGTCTGTCAGTGCTACACGTGCCTGTCCTTGCACCGCTGCAGGAGGTGAGAGCAGCATTATCCTGGTGAGGCTTTATTCGGGGAAGTCAGTGGCAGGGGTCTGATAGTTGTGGCACTAGGTCCTCCAAGCCCTCCTCCTGCCCCACCAAATGTCTGAAGAGTCCCATTTAAAGGTGATGACATCTGTGAATTTAGTTACAAAAGGATAGGGAATACCAAAATAAAAGCAAAATTCACAAAGTTTTAATTTCCAGATTGTAAAGCATTATGCACAGCCTGGCTTACGGAGCTCCGGTAGCACTAACCGTTCAGCTGAGGATGTGGTGCTGGACACAGCTAAAATGTCTGCTGGCTTAAAAGCATCCCCCATGCAAACACACGACAAGAAGAACACACAGCAGTGACTTCTGGCTGCAGAAAGGTCAGGAAAACTCAGTTTTAGGAAAACTCTTGGCCATCTAATGCTGCTGCAAAGAGGGCACAGCAGAAAGATATTTGCCAGTCACTCAACCAAGAAATGTATCGATTATGGAGTCTTTATAATGCGTGGAATTGCATTCAGGTCATCTCACTCATAAAAATGACATTTCACTTGTTTGTAATTTAGGTAAAATTCTGAAGGTTTCTCTGTTGGGTGCTTTGTGTAGGAAGGAAGACGATGTTCTCCCTTTGTTCTCCCTCGCTGTTGCTGAACCACGGCGCAGACGGACTAACAGACCAGGTAGCGGGGTGAACACGTCCTGCATTTGGCCGTGGGGGTCTCCGGTAGCAGAGGCCGGGGCTGCCCCGTGCCAGGCACCACTGGTGCCAGCGAACCCACAGTGGCCCCACAGCAGGGCACAATGGATCCCGGCGGTGAAGCTGGTGGTGCCTCTGGGGAAATCACGCTTAACAAGGGGCAAAAACACTGACAAAGCAGAGGAGGAGGGAAAAATGATTGCCTGGTTCACAGGCAGTTGTTTCATTTCCCCCCATTCCAGGAGTCAAGTCTCTTTTCCTGCGATGGGACTTGGTAGATGGCCCTGTACATGTCGTGCCCCATGGGCTTTCTCATCCTCTTCTCTCCCTGTCCCGAGCTTGGGGGGAGGGTAGACTGAGAGCAGCTGGGTAGGGGCAGGCTGATGGCTAAGGCTAACCCACAGCAATCAGTCAGGTCCTATCTGTAGGAAAAGAAGTCTTTTCCCTAAAAGAGAGGCTTCCAAGGCCTGGGTCAGGCTGTTCTGGCACAGCATCGTGACAGTGTTCTGGGGATTCTCACCCTCAAAGTGTACACTGTGGGGGCAGACTGCTTTTGTGTGGCCATACTGATGGAGGCTTTGAACATGGAGAGTAGTATTTACTATACTGAGTAAGGTTTTTACTGATACCTGAGTCAGTGGACAGCTCTGTGATCTCACATTTGGTCAAGTGGTGGTGGCAGCCCTACAGCCTTTGCAGAGATCCCATTAGTCAGCGTGCAGTGGTCAGTACTTTACGAAAGATCAAGTGTCCGGTGGATTATTGCAGAACTTACCTTAGATACAGAGGGAAAAAGAGGAGAGAGAATCATCCTTGTCTTTGCTGCTGGAGAGCTAATTAAGAGCTTCAGAGCTTTGCTGGAAGTCTTGGGAACGCCACCTCTGCCTTCCTGCCCCTGCTCGTGCCCTGCAGCATTACTGCAGTGGAAGAAGGGGCCCCAGAGGATTTGATCAGAAGTTTTCCAGTGTTTTCTGGTAGACTTCAAGCAGGGATTTGCATTAGTCAGCAAATCACCAGGGTCATGACTGAATTCCACGCCATGTTCTGGCAGCGTCATCTTCTTTTCCTCCAATGACAATAAAACTGTCGTTGTAAACTCCTTTCATTGCAGAAGCAAGTGCAAACCTTTCAGAATCATCGAGGTGGGAGAGAAAATATGTGTTTCAAAGAAAGATACAGTGCTGGGTGCTTGGTAGATTTAGATTTCAGGCATAAAAGACATTCCTGCTCAGTGTTAATCTACAAACCGAGGCTTAAAAGATTCCACCAATACTTTCAGAGCATAGCAGATAACAATATCAAATATTTACTTCAGAAGTATTTTACAAACAGATGGCAGAAATGACACATGGTGAGAAAGGGTGAGATGGTATTTTGATTGTTCTTCTCTACGTTTTTTCACTCCCTTTTGTGCCGTGCAGCAGAAGTATTAAACTGTATGACAGTGTATGCAGATCATGGCACTGACAGTCAGACAAGCCTGCTTATCTTTCCTGGCATAATTATACCTGGCAGCACTTTCTCATAAGACTCTTACTCAGATTAAATAGCAAAGTCTGGGGAAGGAAAATACTCAAGTTATATTACTAGCGCAACAGCTGGAGTCCTTGCATGAGCCAAACCGTGCAAATTACTAAGTGCCCCTGGCTGCTTTGGATGGCAAGACGCTGAATAATACTTGGGCTGTCTTTGCAGGACAAGAGCTGCTGACTCCGCAGAATCAGGCAAAGGAGCGATGGCTTCCCCAGCCTGCGAGGCTGTCGGATTGAGCCCAGAGCCCCTCGGAAGCTCTGCTTTAGGCTAGGGTTGGCCAGGTGGCATTTAAAAGCCAGCTGGATGATCGGCTGGGCTGGGTCCAGAGGGCGACTTGAGCAGTCCGAGGTACCTGTGTCTTCTCAGTGTCTGTCCTGGGGCTGTGAGTGGCACAGCGGCTGGGGTGCCCAAGAGCGAGGGCCTCATCGCTGCTGGAAGCCCGGAGCTTCCACCACGGCTTCCCCCCACATCTCTGTGGGCCTCGGCCTCTGCTGGATGCAGATAATGGCCAGGTCCCAGCTTTTGGAGCTCTCGTGCTTCTCTAAGAGGTTAACAAGCAGGAGATGCGGTGTGGTATGAGCAGCTTCTGGCACATCTCCTCATGGGAATGCGGAGGTCTTCGCTGCAGAAGTTCATCATGTCTGGGTCTTTCTGTCCTGGGTGAGCTGGGCCTCCCCCCTGCCTCTTCTGAGGAAGGTGTGCATTTTGGTCTGGCCTTCACCTCTTTTGTATATAAAGCTCTAGTGAGCTCTTCTGTGGGTTTGCTTGAGTAATTCTTCCATTTAACCTTGTGCAGAATCAGTTTCTAAAATTTCTTGCCTTGTGAAAGGTTTCTCTGGGGGCCAGTAGTGCTGAGCATCTCACCAAGGAGACAAACGTCAAGGCTGAGTTTTCTTGTCTGTAACAGAAAACTGAGTTGCTCTTTGGTGTTAATGGAGACGGCTCATGGAACTGAGAGATGGAAAATACCTGCTGGGTCATCTTGTCCGCCCTCCTGCCAGCAAGGGACTTTCCTAAGGTATCTTCCTGTGAATATGAATGAGCCTAGTTATAAAATGATTCCAGTCATAGAGCTTATGCGGCTTTCCTGGGGGAGGCCATTTCCAGAGTCTGTTGAGTTTTGCTCTTGGGTAACTTTCCTTGTCTCAGAGCTTGTTCTGTCACTTTTATGAATGGGCTTTTGCTTTAGTGCTGCGATACTCTTCTGAGTTTCACTGATTCACACACCTGAGGGCCACCAGGGACCACTGGCCTTACAGCTTGACCCCTTCCTGATATTCTGGAATCAATTTGATGTGTATTTCTTGGGTTTTATGTGACAAAAACCCTACTGGGTTTGCAGCTAAGACAAAAGATCTGATGAATTACCTGAATAACAATCAGGAGAAGGCGTCAGTGCAAAACCTGGGAGCAGCGGCAGCTCTTTCACCCTGGTACCCAGCATTTAGCTCCTGGGCACCTGCAGGTCCAGCCAGCCAGGCACTGCTGCTCGGGAGCACCTTACATCACCCTGCCTGGTAGCTTCTCTTTCAGCCAGACTTTCCTTTTTCCCTGTCATTTGAGCACAGGGATTAGCGACCTCCAGCAAAACGTCAGTGCCCTTCTGCTACCTTGTGCTAAGGTCTGCAGCCCCGAGGAACGCGGAGCAATGCTCTTTAAGAGCTGTTAGCTCTGGGGTTTGCAGAGCATGTGGGATTTCCTCCATTCCCACTAAACCGACTGGCTGAGCTGAGTGGAGTTAGGAGCAGCGTCAGGGCAGGTCCAGCCCTAAAGCACCAGCTTCCCAGCCGGCGACGCGCGTCAGCATTCGAGGTGACGTGAGGCTCGGCGCGGCGCAGAGCCCAAGTGCAGAAGTAGAGGGACGTCCAACTACGAGGTCCAAACGGCCGTGCCAATGCACCGCAGAGGCTCTGACCGCAAGTACATATTGCTGGCAGGACAACAGCAGTGAGAAAAACAGTCCCCAAGCAGTAAATATGGGCAAAGCTCTCAATATAATGGAAAAATACAGATGCATCTGCACTAGAGTCTAAGACCGCTACAAAAGTTATTTCTAACCCCCCCGTTTCCTGCTAGCGTGGCTTTCCTAGAAATGGATACTGAGTCCTCGTTAATGGGCTCAACTGGGGCCTCTGCCTGTGCTGTCTTTCACTCACCTGCATGGATGCCCATTTATTCCTGGAACTGCAGCATCAGGAAAATAGCACTTTAAGGAGCTCTCACTAAATTCTGCGGTTGAAAAGCCGTGCAAAACAAGCTGAAGAAGTAAGTGCGTGGAGGTACTCGCTGCCTCTAGCATACACTTAATAAATGCAGTCAGTTGGGATCCAGCGCTGCAGAATGACCTTCTGTGTGTTACTTCGGTAAAAAGCCAGATAGCAGACACGATTTCTTAGAGGACAGTTGAGCCGGTGGAGATGTTTCTAACATAGCTTTTCTGAAAAAAATTGATCTTCAAACACTTGTAGAAATCTCCTGTTTGGAGTTTTTTTCCTTTTTTAGCAAAGCATTTGGGATTTTTAGAAGATGATTACAGGGTTAAAGTACTTCAAATCTTTAAAAAGTTTTTTTTGGGGGGGGGGGTCTGTCTTTTTTTTAACATTTTGGGTTTCTTTCAGCTAGACTTTTTTGGTAAACGAAAACTGCAAACTCGCCAGGGCACTCTGCTGTTGAAAATTGCCAACCATTTCAAAGCATCCCCAGTCATTTTATCCTTCTCCCGTTGACCTTTGAACCACTCGGCTGATACCAGCCAAGCTGGACAGAGGAGCAGAAGTCATGGAGACAGCTTCCAGGTTCGTCCAAACAGGTCCCAGCTGGAGGTGAGACACCAAAGAGCCCATGGAGGTGGGGGGAGCAAGAGAAGAGCACGGCCGTGGCAGCTTGGCACAGGGCTGGGCTTTGGAGAAAAAAGTCTTCACCGGGGATGCGTTGCTTCTCCACTCTGTTTCCCTTCTCAGTTTGTCCTCGATGCATGTTGAAATAGAGGGCAAGTTGTCTCGTCGTTTGTCTTTTGTTGTTTATTAACGGGTAATTCAGAAAGGAGCTTCTCCAGAATTGCTGTAATCGCCGAAAATGACGGATCTGCCCCTGTCAGTATTTCTTTCCCTACTTCTTTCTGAACACTTCTCCCTGTTGTGCTGGTAACACTCGTCTGTATGCAGCTTTCCTTACATTTTGGCAGACTTTGGGAATTTCAGCAGCAATAAATTTAAATGGATAGAATTAAGAAGGAAGACAGCTTTTTGGAACACAGAGCAAGACTTTTTTGGTGCTTTTTTTTTTCTAGATATATCATGTATGAACTCTCACCTGGGACTGCTTTTATATCGAAAAAAAAAAAAAAAATCATGTGCCTAAATGTCTATAGACTGCACCTGGAATTGAAAGGAGATTTCTGCTCCAGTTGTATTTCTCAGTTGTCTGTCCCTGAAAGGAGCTCTCAGCATCAACCTTTGGCCTGTCATATTTTTATTTCCCTTGTCTTTTGTTCGCAGTGAACACAATATTTAGCGTTGATAGTAAACGGTTGGAATACGCGTGGAATACCCCCTTCTCTCTTTCGTCTCGCGACCCAGAATGCGTCGGCTGTGGGTGCAAAGCAGCACCAAGCCGCGTGCACGGGGCTGCGCTAATTGGCGCCAGCTGAACTCGTGCGCTGAGCCACCCCCTTGCCCCCCGCGCCAGGCCCTGAGCCCGCGTTCAGCACGTGTTCTTTTGTTCCTGAACGTCTTTCAGATGATCCTTCTTACCCGGGTAACCGTACACTTCCCTGTGCACCGTGCAAGAAAAATGCTGTGGGCAGCTTTCTAATCCCCGAGCAAAGCTGGAGGCAGCACCTAGTATATCAAAGAAATATATATATTTATATACAATACCTCCTGCTTCTGCCACGGCTCCGTGCTCCTCCCGGGCCTGGCCGTGTCCAGTTGACAGTGACTCAAGCCGTGGGTCATCTCTTGCTCCCCGGGGGAGCCCCTTCCGTACTCCAGCAGATCTTACCATTAGGAATATTTTCCAGATGTGCAGCCTAAATTGGCCTGTGCTGAATTCCTTCCCTCTCCTCCTAGCTGTACCCAGTTGCTTTGAGTAGGTTTTCAGCTAAGATGCATTTAAGCAAAAGTGTTACAGGCTGGTAGGACCAAAGGAAATATTTTCAGCGGTTCTGAAAAGAATTAATGGCTGAAGGAGCTCACCAAGTCCCTCGGGAGGAACTGCCATCCATCAGGACGTGGGGACTGGCTCTTCTGTGCTGGAGTTCCCCTCGTCTGCTCCTCGACCCGGCGAAGCAGCACAAGTCCCTGGGCTGCGCTGCAGCGATTCGGTGCATCTCCTGGACCATGGCCCTGCTTTTTTCTGTGCAGAACTGGGTCTTGGAGAGGTTAATTCCCCTGATGGGAATTGGGCTGTGCCTATTTACACCGGGGTCCTTTTGTGTGCGCTGGGGGTCTGTTGTTGGTCCTTACACGACCGGTAACTCTGCTCGGGGAGACCCAGGTAATGGCTCGAGACCAGCAGGCCCCTGCACATCAAATGCAGCACTCGTGGTTTCATACCGTGCTTGTCGTGGTCATTGCCGGGGTGGCACAGAGGTGCTGCCTGGCGAAGGCCATCTGCTGTGCATGCAGGATTTCATGATGCTTTGTCCTGCCCAGACTGTGGTGAGCTGTCCCCAGGGAGGGCTGCTCTGCTGCTTGCGGGGCTGGACTAGGACAAGACACAGGTTCCTGCCTCTGGCTTGCTGGAATTGCTCCACGTCTCTCTATGAGTGCACTTCTTCACCTTCTGGTTCCCTTGCAGAGGGGGACACGAGCATTGCCCTCTGCGTCGTGGCATGCTTTGCCAGCCGTGCTTCGGTCGGACCCGGATGGGGCTGCCTGTGCCGGTAACTCAGGGCCTAGGGGGTCAAATACAAAACACAGTGATGTTTGGATTTCAACTGGGAAACCTTCTGAGCAGTTCCCCCTTCTCTCAGGGCGCTGCATCGTGCTGGTGGCGACTCTGGGCGTAAGAGCCATGAGGATGCAGACAGCGGCCTTGCACTGAGCATCAGCAGCCAACAGAGGAGCGGTTTCGCGGGCATGTCGCTGCCACCATCAGTGCCAGAGGGTGGGCTGAGGAGCACCGCGCTCCTTATCTCTCCAGGCAGCGTTTTCTTTTGTTTCATCTTGGCTTCATCCCCAGCAACATGCAATCCCATCAGCGTGTTTAATTAAGCACTGTCCTAAGAGTTGCACTTATCAGTTTCTTTACGGATACAGAATCTGTAACTTCATGTATGAGAAGAAGATGGAGGTTTGTTTTTTTTTGGTATTAATCCACATAAAAATTAGCCTCTGAAGAAGAGCAAAATGTGTGCTGGAATGCAAGGGAAAGAGCAAGCTGGCCTGTGATGCAATACCCAGGAGCTCCGCTTTGGGTCTGCAGGCTGCATCTGCAAACAGCAGCAGCAGAAACAACAGACAGGCTCTTTTTGTGATATGTGAAGTGCAATTATGAGGTGAAATATGAAGCTGGTATCTTAATATCTTAACGATACTGAATTTATTTTCAAAGTTAAGCAGTGCAGAATGAATCATTTATCAGTGGGCCATATGGAAAGGCACTTATCTAAACCCCCGTCCAGTCCCAGGTGTGCTTCTCTGGCAAGAACAAATCACACACAGCATTTGGAAGAGAACTTAAATTCCAGATGCGCAATTTTAAAAGATGCATTTGCAAAAACTAAATAAGGCCAAATTCTGCAATCTGTTATTTTTCTGCAGCTTCGGTGAAGTTAATGAGGTTCCATGGGGGTAGCTGACACAGCCTACAGCTCAAGGGATCCCCGCTTTTACTGTGTTACTCCAGTTTCGTGCCAGCATTAATTCCTGAGGAGCTAGTCTGTCACGGGGAAGAGAACCCAACCCAAAGTGTCTACTGCCTCGGCTCTTTCTTTATGTCCTGCTTATGAACACGTCCAGCGAGGCAGCGGTGACAAGGAAGTTTCTTAGTAGTGCTGCTGAGGGAGGTGGGGGTAAAAGTGATATTCCACCTTTCGGCTGGCTTCAAGCGAGTGGCTTCTCGAGGTCCCTGACCGATAAAGCTGTAGGTTCTCTTCACTGGCTGGGATGTCCAGCGCTGGCAGCACAGCCAGCCTCGCTGCTGAGGACTGCTCTCCTCGGGAGACCTGGGAGTATCGAGTCAGCAGGTCAAGCCTTTCTTCAGCACTGTCATTATCTTAGTACCTAGGAAATGCCAAATCGGAGATGAGTTTTTAAAAATCCGATTTTAAAAAATATTGAAAAGTACTTTAGAAGTATTGTTCAGAAATAATTTCTCTGCACCTGGAACTGCAGTTTAGGTGGAGACTGAAGTTGTCCCTGTGCACAGATCCACTGTAATACCATCTTCCACTGGGCATTTTGTGTTTCATGTCAACAAATCGATGTGTTTTCATCAGAAGACTTGAGTGAGGCTGTTGAGCATTTCCAAAGTGCAATTCTCTGAGCAGCACTTGGAGGAAAGCGGCCGAGCCTGCTCAGATATTCCAGCCAAGATCTGCAGAGCGGAGTCCGGTGGTGGGGTGAGCATTTACCCACAGCGGCTGAACAGAGCTCCCAAAGCCTTTGCCCGGTGACTGCTGTCAGTCAGAGCAGTGATAAATCACAGATCTCAGCAGCAGAAGGAATCAAGGCCAGGAAAAGGAGAGGAAGCATTGGCTGTGCCCACGGGTCATTTGGCACAATGGAAACCCATCACTAGATCAGGAGCCGATGCTCAGGCCCCTAGATGTTCAGACCTCTGCTAACAAAGCTCTCCTGTTGCTCAGAACCCGGAATGCTGAAGGTGCTACAAAGCAGTAGGGTCAGGCTGTGCGGTCTTGCAGAGGATTTTCTAGAGTGGAAATCAACAGATACGGGTTTGGGCTCTTGTTCTGGTGCTGCATCACTGCGTGACTTCAGGGCAGGTAAATAATTCAGAGCCTTTTGAACTTCCCTCTTGCAAAGCATTTGCTCTCGCTGTTGCACTGGGATAATGACAGTTATGGAGGTGGGCTACAGAGGCTTGAAAACATTTGATTTTTTCAGCTCAATTTTCAAGCCCAAATAGAACAAACTCAAGCAGTAATTCTTGCCTCTGTTGAAGAAGTTTTAGTTTAAAAAAATGTTCAAAGCAGTGCCCGCTGGGGTAAAGTGCTTATAGTTGAGGCTCTTGAGGGTTCAGAAGCGGTCCTGTGAGGAGCTCTTTTTAGACAGGTGTCAGTCTTGTGGGGTTGTTCTTCATCACCTGCTGATGCTGGTGGCTTTATGGAGTGACCTAACCTGGAGTGAGAGGACACCATAGCTGGAGGATGGCATTAGCAGCTGCCATGGAGCAGCAGCTAGCTGTGGCTGCCGCTGTAAGTGCTGCAGGGCATCCTCATCCTCTTCGCTTCCTCTCCTAGGGGCTCAAAGCGGCCTTGGGCATCTCTGGAGAGCATCGACACAGCCAGAGGGCACTGCCTTTGCTCTTTGGTTCGTCGTCATCCCTGGGTTGGGTTACTCACTGCTGACCAGTGCAGGCAGCTGTAGTTAGCAGGCAGGAGTGAATTCCTGCAGAAAGGCAGAAGAGTGACGTGTGTCTTGAGATGCTCTCAAACACCTGACAGTTGGTTATGATGCTGTGGCCTCCAGGAGCCAAATATTAAGCTAACTGTTTCAGAGAAGCCTGAGGGGCTGAATATCCTAACAACACCAAAATATAATGCAAGTAAAATGTCTGATTGGCATTAAGTCATCTGAAGATCTCTGCTATATACATATGAGGCTGCCTGCACAATGCTTACAGAGGCACCAAGAGGCTCTCCTTGAGTTTGTGCGCATCCAGAATTGTCCAGTTGTATTCATACAGGGTTATATGCAAAATAACGAGCTTTTGCTAGTGGCAGAGCTCATCAGTTTCGTCACTAGTCAAAAAAAAAAAGGACCGTTTTGCTGTAAACTTCGGCTGTTTTATGCACCTGAAGACTCCAAGGAGCTGATGTACACGACCACAAGCAGTGGTCATGGCCAGCATGGAGCAGAGGTAATGCTGGCAGGCCTGGTGGTCATCCTCAGCACCAGAAGTACAGCCGAAGGAGAAGAGTTCACTGGGTTATGGCTACAGGGATGTCTACTGAAGAAACGGAGTCGGGATGGAGGTTCCCTGTGTCCCCCACAAGCCACAGGGTGTACGTGCCTTCATGGCCATTTCGCAGTCCTCACATTGTCCCGACTGCTGTTGGTCTTTCGATTGCATTTTAAGTTTCCTTTTCCTGATTCTGAAAAAAAATCCTTTCCTGAGCCAGCTTAAAAATCCTCCACTTTTTCTCTTTGTTTGGCTTTTTTGTTTCTTACACATAGTGTAGCCTGGAGACCGTGAGTGACTGATTCCCAAAGAAAAATATCTCTGTTGCCCAGGCCCATAATTTATAGAATGGCTTTTCTGACCAGTTGTGTTTTCCATTTAATATATTTTCTGTTTTTCAAATCTACCCCTTCAAAGCGGAAATGCAATGTTCCTTGGAGCTGTGATGGTGGAATGCTGCTGAGAGCTCAATTTAAAGGTCAGGGGCCTGGGGGACGGGGCGTTTCTTGGCATTCTGCTTGAAAATATGCTGAAGACAAAGGTGAGGAAAGAAAGGAGAGGTAAATGCCGCAAGATCATAAACAGCACTGCACGTACAATCAAGGGTCTGCATCTCACGTTGTACATCACCACGGTGGACTCATTAATGTTCGCTCAAAACGTTTCTAAACCGCCGTTACCCAAAAATCATCTGTTCTCGTGTACAAAAACAAATGAAGTCAGCCTTGCCATTTCCCTGCAGTGCTTTCCCCTGGAAGCAGCCAGCAGTGGGGCAGGTGGCCAGCTGACATCCCGTGGCAAGGGGACATCGGGCACGCTTGCTTATGTGGGTTGTGTGGCTGTGCGAGTCAGGTGCTGCACTGCACCGTGCTGCTCCAAGCAAGCCAAAGCTGCTTTGGAAAATTGCTGCTGTAGGAAGTTAGTGCAGGTGATAGTAGCTCGTGTTCCTGGTGCCAGCCGATGCTTATCTCGTCTCACCAGCACGAAGCTGATGCATATATCTGTAAAGCACAGCAAAACTTGCCGATCCAGCACTGGCTCTCTTGGGTGTCATTAATGCTGAAGTCAAGATACTGGGGATTGATTTTCTGACGGATTTATATGCAGCTAGCAGATCTAAAATGCAGGGAATCCTCTTCATTTTGATGGCCGGTTTTTCCTTTATACCTTTTTTACATTTGTTGCTGTCAGAAGGCGTTGCACAACATTATGTTAATTAAAACGGAGGCCATCTGGCCCTGGTAGGTGTGTGAGCAAGCTGGGACCCATGCTGCAGGAGGGGGCACTGCTACCAGAGTCAGGGTGCCCTGAGGCAAAGTGTGTTTCTCCTGGGAAAGCTTTGCCTGTGCTTTGCCTGGGACCCAAGGCGTTGTGATGAGGAGATCCTCCACCTTTGGGCTGTTCCTATTTCCTTATCCACCAGGCAAGCTATCGGTTCTTTCAGGAGCTATAGCTAGGGCTCTGCTTCATTTTAGCTTTCCCTAAAAGCCTAAGCAAAGCTGAGGTCCAAGAACAAGCCTTACTAGCTGGTCGAGAGGTGGGAAACTGGGCTGGGCACCCACCCTTACTGCAAGGTAAGGAAGGTTCCTGGGGTACTCCATTACCCCACCAGCATTCCCCAGCAGTGCTGAGGCTTCATCCAGTTCTGCACTGAGGGTTCATCCAGTTCTGCACTGAATGTTTCCTAGTAATGAGTTAATTGGTAAATTGAACTGATAAGGAAATAGTTTTTTTCTTATATAAAAAATGCAGAAGACAGCAGTATTTTTGTGTCATTAATGTTATGGATTTTTTTTTCTAAAGGAAAATGTTCCATTTTAATTAATCTAACATTTTCAGATTTTAAAAAAAATTACATTTGAATATTTAAAATAGTTAGATGTAACTTCTGAGAGGTATTTTTCAATGTGATGCTGGTTTTCTGTTAACAACTGCTGTCTTGTGAATGGCCTAGCTCATTGTGATTCAGCCCCACTATATATAAGGGCAACTGTAGCTGCTGTGTTCGAGTTTTGAAACCAAGAAGCAGAATGTGGCATCACACAGCAATGCAGAAAAGCCTGGCATGTGAACCCTGAACTGATGCAATGGTCAAGATGCAAGCTGTATTCACACCGTTAAGTTTAATTATCCAAAATTTGCACACTGCATGCTACAGAATTTATTTGCCTGTAAATACATAGACAAATATATAAATTCGTATTTTCTAAAAGAACACAAAGCTTAACCCATAAAGAAAAGAGAGAGAAAAAAAAGATAAATATGCATATAGTTGCAAATGGACTAATTCTCTTGCTTCAAATGTTCTTACCAAGTTCTCCAACTGAAAGATTTTATTTGTGTTATTTCATCTTTTAGCAGCAGAACGCCAGAAGAAGTGGCCACAGTAAGTAAGTCACAGAGGTTTCTCCTACCTCAGCCACGTTTAGGTCATGCCGGTAGCACAGGGATGTTGTGAGTGCACAGAGTATGATCCAGAAGGCTTGTAGCTAGGTCTGCAAGGAATCAGGCACTGGGTTCCATCAAAGGTGGAGCAGTTCAATGTCTGTAATGATTGTCCAGCAGCACAATGTTTAAAGAGCCCTCACAATGAATAATGATGATTAGTTCTCATGAAAGCCCTACGCTGGGCTCTCCCGTGACTCCCGAGTCAGGGACAGGCCTGGCTGGGCTCCAGCACCCTGACAGGCCTTCAACCCGAGCCCAGCAGGCCGCAGCAGTGCCATGGGGCGTGGAGCCGAGCCCTGGAGCTGCCGCGGGACCGTACAGCCACGGTGGGACTCGGGGTCACCTTCACCTGCCTGTGGGGAGACGAGTCCCCGCTGCCTGCCGGTGTCCCCGCTCAGCCAGCTCTGCCGGGATCCTTGTGGGATGAAGATTTCCACTGTCACTTTGGCCATTTTAACCAGTTTTACAAAATTCGCAGTTGTCTTCCAGTTCTTCCCATTGGTACATGGCAGGAAGGGCTTGTTGTGAGCCAGGGGTCAGATGAGACCATTGACTGGAAGCAGCAGCTTCTTTATTTTCTGCACACCTTTTATTTTACCAATTAGACTGTAATTTTCTGTTGACGAGCATGTCAACCTGTGCTTAGGCCGCAGGTCCCCCGTTCCTGGAGCACCCGGCCCTAGGGCTCACCTCGGGCAGGGCTCTGGGGCTCTGCTGAGGTGCTCGCAGTGCCCCTTGGGCCTTTGCAGTGCATCTGCAGCTCAGTGGCAGGGGTGCTTTTCTTGACCCTATCTCCTCTTACAGTTTTCTCTATCTTCCTTTCTTAAAGAGAGGAAAAATAATTCTGTTATTGCCTTAATTGAAAAAGGAAGCTGAAGTCTATTGATTTAGTAGGAGTCGGCAGCACGGATGAAGCTAACTCCCTGCCCCTCTTTTCTCCCGTGAGGTTGTCACTAATACTGTACTATATTCTTTTTAAATTTAATTTATGAAATATCATTGAAATTTGAAAGGACTTGCAGTGACTGGAACTCAGCAAGAAGCAGAACTTTATGGCCCCTGACGAGAACAAACAGGACCAGAAAATCCTTCATGTTCTCCCAGCTAAGCATAGAAACAGCCATTTTTTTTTCTTTTAAATAATCTCAAGGAAAAGTTAGCGAAACATAAATTAGAATGACTGCTGCTGATTTATTTTTCTGCATAAAAAGGACATTCAGTAGCAGGTCATTTGTTTTTGTTTTCTTTCAGAGAGTAAATGGAAACATATTCTTACCTCACTTTTCTCACAAGTACAGTAGATTTCCTAAGCTTGTGTCAAGGTTTTATTGCCAGGAAAAAGTGGTTGAATATTCAGCATTTGTAATGAGGGCATCATCAGACATGGAATACAGCTGTCAAGGCTGGTACATTAATTTTCTAGGCGAGGAGCTGATTTGGTTAATGATCTTTGAGTGTCGGCTTGCTGGACTGTTAATTATGAAGCATTTTTGCAACCATAGCCTTCCTTTGCAGATAGTTTGTGAGAATGTGTATTTCTGAATGAGAAAATGCCAAGACCAGACAAACATGTTAAGAAACCATGACAGTTTAAGAGAGACAAGGGAGTTTTCTTTAAATACAAATTCTGAATGAGATTGACTCAACCAGATGAGACTGCAGGTCGGCTAAGTTTGGTTTCTGGTCGGTGCTAGTATCAACTCTTTCAAAGGAAATGTGTGTCAAAGGTTTTTCTGAGTACTAACAGAAGCACTGAACATTCGTCCCTCTGACAAATTACAAAGCCAGTATGATCAAGTGGATTAAAAATAGGACTGGAAACTCCTGAGTTCTTGTTCTGGCTCCGTCCTTGGCTCTTTTCTGTGACCTTAAGCAAATCATTTGAACTTCTCCGAGCCAGATTCATTGCTCCTGTAATTCTATTTGATATAGTAAATGAGGAAGTGTATGGCCCTATATATCTTAATTTTCCTATCTCTAAACGTGGGTGAATGCTTTTGGTATGTAATTATTACCCACGGGTTCTGAAATGTTTCAAATCTTTACAGTGCTTTGATGTTAGCAAGCCTATTTGTTGATACATGGGCTATCTGTGTAGTAAGAAGTTTTAGAAAAGTTTTAGCTTTCATCTAAGAGTGGGTGGAGAAACATTGTATGTATATTATATATGTTCAATCTTGTTTTCAGCTTTCTTTTAAGGGTAGGAATTTGCCTATCATTTTTTGTCCAACAATTACCCATGTTCTGCTGAAAGACTTCTCATCTTTTAGAACTTTGTCTTCCGCGTTAAAAAAGAACAAAAGGTTGGCCTGGATATTGAAAAGCCTGTAAGCAAGTTATTTGAGCGCAGCCGCCTGGTTATCTCTATGGCTGTGCTCTACAGTGGTAACAGTGATGGCCACAGTGCACTCCAAATGCACCGAGGCTTCACAGACGCCTTGTCCAGCTCCCTTTACTTGTTCCCAGCTCTCTTTTCAGCTGAGGAGAGTGCTGCTGTTGGTCTGGAGCTAGAAGCGTCTTGCTATCACTCGGCTGCTGCTTGTGATGCACCTGTGTGGCTGGGTGTACCTGTAGTAATAAATCTAAAGCAAAGCCAGTAACATGAGTCAGGATCAGGCCTGGTGATGGTGACAGGGCTTGGCACAGCTTGCTGGGCCATGTGGAGGTGGCAGCAATCCGTCCAGGCTGGGAAGGCAGCCCACAGGCACGGCCACGGCTGTGCCTCCACGGGCGATGTCTGTATGGGAGCACATTTGGTGTGTTATCAGGACTCATGTGCACGCACCTGGAAGGAACGGCCATTGGAAAGCTGTTGAGAAATAGACCATTGTTCAGAAACAAGCCCACTTCTGAAAATATGTAATTGTTTTTTAAAGGCCAGCATTTCTAGTAAGTGTGCTTGGCAGCCCCGTGTGGATGTGACTGCAGAAACCTCGTGGCATTCAGAGTTGCTGGGGGTGTCAGAGCACGGCCTGGATGCCCTTGTGGGGAAACGTGTGGCATGGTGAGAGGCAGCCTGGTGGGCTGGTTGTGGAGCTGGGCTTGGGCTCGCTCTCAGGCTCTGCAATTAATAGCTTGTATAAGAAGTCATTTTCTTTCTTTTATCTCTACGGTTTGCCTGCAGCAGGAAATATCTCAATATGCACTTGCGTGGTACTTTGTACAATGAGGCTTTGATCTCAATTATACAATCTAGACAAAAGAAATAGTAATAACCCACAATTAGGCAGCTCACTGCAGTATTGCTACAGTGATGGAGACCTAAGCAATGCTTGTCTTGTTAAACAGGGGTCTTTTTTTCAGTCTTGGAGCCCATGTCCACAGTGCTGCGTGATGCAAAAGCCATGGTACTGCATTTCATGCCCTAGAAATCAGAAGTGGAAAAGAGACCTATTAGGTCATTCATTTTGTTGGCTCTTGACAGAATTATTCCCCGTGCCATGCTCTCACCAGAGCCTGATCCTGTCTACTTTTAAATAATTCAAGTCATAGTACTTCTGCAACCTTCCACTTGGAAAAACTATTTCAGTGTCTAATAGACCTCCTGGGTAGGAAATTCAGACTCAGCTGAGTCCAGTAACTGCTGCTTGCAATTCCTTGAACCATCTGAAACAATTCCGCTTCTATCTCTGGTGGCTGTACAACTGAAATCCCCAGGCTTGCTAAATAGAGCTCTTTGGTCACCATTTTAGCCCAACTCTTTTGTTATTTAAGCTTTACTTGTGAATCTGCTCTTCTAGGCCCAGAGATCCCCCCTTCAAGTCAGGAATCATCAGTCAAAAAAGGACTGAGTGAGGCTGCTCTGCGTGTACACCGAGCTCTTCTTGGTACTTGACTGGCTGTGTAAAAGGTCCGCAAAAATGGGTGAGTTGTGCTGTTACCCTAATAACAGTTCATAGAGGCATTATTTTCACAAAATACGTTATTTCATCAACAACTCTGTGCATGCATCCTTACTTCGTGGATTCATGTGTTTACCAACAAATCTTCTCTCTTGTTTTCTTCTTCTTCTTCTTTTTTTTTTCCTAGCATGCACATTACTGTTCTTCACTGCCATAAAGAAAACAGCAATAGTCTGACAGCTAGGTCTTGACAGCACAGAAGCCAACAAATCACAACAGAAACGTTCACTTTACTCCTTTCCCTTTCCTGTAGATATCAGTTGTGCTCCCTGCAGCACGCTCTCGAAGCTGGCGGCAGCAGGTGGCAGGTGCTGCTGTCCCCTCTGGTGGCCGCTGGTACCACCCCGGGTGTTCCTGTGGTCCTTTGGAGGTGAGACACGGCTGTTGTATTTCTCAAATAGTCCTGTGGGGTGTAGGGGATTGCACAATTAAATGTTGCTGAACTCAGCCAGTAACCCAAAAAAATTAATAAAGCAACCAGACCTGGAGCAAGTTACATGCTGGTAAACCACGAGGATAATAAGCCACATACATTTCTCTCTGTTTGGTCAAAAGGTCGTCTTTGTCTCTGTTCTGAGAAGTGCATGAAATTCCGATCCCAGGCACTTTCAGCTAAGGAAACCCTGCTCCTGTTCCTACTTGATGCATTTCTGCAGTCGCTTCTAGACCATGCTCATGGCGCCGTGGTGCAGAAAATGCTTCGGAAATCCTGCAGTGGAGCCACACGAGGCTGGATAAATATCTTGGCCTGCATGGGGGCATGCTTTTGCCTCCCTTGTAAAACCATACATGCAACGAGGGTACACTGCCCTCAGCAGGACATAACCACAGCAGAGCTGCCCAGCTGCTGTTTCAGGACAGACATAGTGCTTGACAGAGGTCTGTGGAGTAGAGAGCAAAATAGTATTTGATATTTTGTAAGTAATGTGAAAGCTTCCTGGCCAGGGCTGCTTTTATAAAGCTCTTACAATATTGTTATCTTTGTAATTTTAGGTGTAATGTAGTAAGGTGTGCTTCGGTGAAAAGCAGGGCATGGTTTTAAAATGCAGTTCTGGACTGGAGGCCCCAGAGGTTTGGTTCTTGACCTTTCCGGAGGCTCTCTGTGACCACTTGAAAATGGCTTTTTTTTTTTTTTCTCCCCACTTTCCTTCTCAGACTGGATGTGACTAAGTGCCAATGCAGTGACGTCCTCATCACACCTTGCGCCGGGCTGGTTCAGCAAGTGGCGAGCCAGGGGCTGGAGGTATCCCTGCGGCCTTTGCTTAATGCTGAACGAAGCATTACCCCTACACCTCCCACCACAAGAGGCTTGTATAGAAGAATATTAACTAGAAGAAGATTCTGACCTTTGGCATGCTCTCTTACAGCTCAATTAGGAGAGCCCCACTTCCCATCAGAGCCAAGCAGCAACACAGCACAGCCCGTGTAGACAGACGAATGCACCAGGACCAGGTGATATTTCTGTCTTGAACATTTTGAATCGATTTCTCATGAATAATAGCTGTAGCAAACCTTCAAATTACTCAGCAAAATGTCCGTCTCTGCCAGTAGCCTAACTGTAAATTCCCCCAGAGACTGAAAAACCCACCTCTGTGCAAAAGGGCTTTACAAAGACCTTGGCAACGATTAACCCTCAATTAAAGGTTCTGTGGCCAAATTCTGTTTTCCAATCAAGTGAATGGAAGACGTTTCTTTAATTTTGGCAGGATGCGGATGTTGCCTACATAAGGTTTCGAGTTGGTGCTTTGCATTTTTGCCTTGTGACCTTCAGAAAGTCACCTGCTAACCCACGACTGAGTTAAGCAGCTAAAACACCAAGCTGTGCAGGCTCTTGAGCTACTGCAGCCTCCGAGCAACACCCAGTGCAGGGGAGCAAAGGGGAGGAGGGCACGCCGAACCCCTGGGAGCGCACCCATGAAGGTAGGCAGTCGGATGGCTGAACCCTGGACCCCACCGTGCACGTGAGTACGTGGAAAATGACGAGCTGGTGATTTTAGTTCAAAACTATGTGGACTTGGAAGCGATGTAATTTTCTTTCATGCATCTTTTATCTGAGAGTTGGCACGTATGTTGTGCATAGAAATGAAGAAGATGACTTGGGGCTCTCTTCTGTCGTCACTTACATGGTGTGTAACTCAATATTTTGTTTATTTATGGGAAAATTCTTTTCTGCAGCTCCACAAAGATTGTGCGAGAGCAAAGGAAGCAATGAGGAAGGAGAGGGCCAGCCCTCTCTGCCCCAGAGTGGGAGCACTAAAAAAATAAAACCTGGCGCACAGGCTGCAGCTGACTGAAAGCATCTTTCATTTGTGCATTAAAGCCAACGAATCCCTGGCCTCATCTCTCCCAGCTTACCCTCAGCATCAGCAGGTTTGCCAGAAAAGTATGGGCCATGGGAAAATAAACTATGTATATAGGAGTAACTCATATTTATCAAAAGGCAATTGCAATTAAAATGTCTCACCCATATCTGATTATCACAGCACGTCTCTCCCCTATCCCCTCTTTGGCTTCAAGTGGCCCCTTGTAAAAACAAGAAAAGCTTTCTAAAAATGTGAGTGGGTACAAGAGACAAAAGCCATCATTTTTGCTCTCCATTTATACACTGAAATGCAGCTGACAGTAGTCCCAAGCTCCGTGACTGCAGCATTTAGCGAGGCTTAGATTATCCTGCTGTAACGCGTCCTTTCCCTCTGCAGCTGAGAGCGTCTCTGTCAGGTACATTCCTTGCACAGGGACAAGTTCTGCACGGAACACTTCAGAGCAGGAAAGTGTAGTTAAGGATGCCAAATTATTCCAGGTGGTTAGATTATATTTCTAGGCACAAGGCTGGGCTGGTTGATGGGCTTTGAGAGTCACTTTGCCAGACTAGTAATGACAGAGCAATTCCTGCTGCCTTTATGTCATTACGTATACGGTTGTTGGAGGATTCAGATAAAACCTTAAGGGTATAAAATGCTTTGGCTTGGTGAAGAGGCTAATACGGACAAGTCACAAAATCTTAAAATGAGAAAGGAATATTGATTCTACAAAGAAAGGACAATATTTGCTTAACAAAAATACTGCCTAGAATTTTCTTGTCTGAAAGAAGCTTAGGGATTTTGATGTGATGGGCTCAAAACTGTCAACAAAATCATGATGCAGCCAGAACAAGGACAGATGAGGCCACAATGTCAGTCCCAATCTGCTTGCCTTCACTTGTAGGACTATCACAAGCTACCGGCCATCAGAAAAACATTGTCAGACCCACTTCAGTATTTTATAAGAAACGAGTTTTCATTTCTAACCAGTCCAATCCTATAAACCTGGAGGGGAGGGGTTATTTGTTTAATGAAATAGCTAGCTTAACCAGGTGTCAGAACTCCCTGACACAGGCGGAGTGCAAGCGTCAGCCAACAATAATTTCAGACGAACTGGACCATCCAAAGTTCTTAGGCATTTTCACCCATAAATCTCCACCTTGCTGGCTTGTCCCGTTGCAGCCACCATTTCTCCATTAGAATAATGCTTGTTGAGGTCATGAATGTGTGCTACTTTAATGCTGGCCACATATCTGGGATGCCAGCATTCTGGATAGCTAGCTGTCCAGAAAAGTATCAAAAATAAAATGGCCTCAGGTTGTGCCAGGGGAGGTTTAGGTTGGAAATCAGGAGATGTTTCTTCTCACAAAGAGCACTCAGGTGTTGGAACGGGTTGCCCAGGAAGGTGGTGGAGTCACCGTCCCTGGGGGTGTTCAAGGAAAGGTTGGACATTGTGCTTAGGGACACGGTCTAGTGGGTGACAGTGGTGGTAGGAGGATGGTTGGACCAGATGATCTTGAAGGTCTTTTCCAACCTTAGCAATTCTGTCATTCTATGAAAATAACAATTCAAGTAACCTTGAAAAAATATTGTGATTCTCTGCACCAGCTCTTTGTGCCCATAGGCCTTATTACTAGGTACGCTCAAAAACCCTGAAAGGCAAAACCCCCTCAATACATTTGCCCCAACCTTCCTCTAAACAAAGTTCAACCATTGAATTTTCCTAAGTATATTCCCAACTCTTCCTCCAGTTCAGTGATCAACAGAAAAACCAAAATGCAGCTATTAGCAGGACAGCGCTGTGGCAGGAAAAGGAAGATACACACCAGCCTGTACTTCATCGGCTTCTTGTCCTAAGAGTCACCCACCCGTTCTTATTGTTCTAATTATTCCTCCAGATACTTAACAGAGATGAGTGAAAATCTCCAGTGTGTTTGAAGAATCAATAGCGTAGTTGAAAGGACGTTGAGGTCATGCGTGTCTGTGTTTCATTCGATGCTTACTGCAGTTGTCATCTGACTGCTGTCTCCAGCAGCAAAGACAAGATGGGAAGTCCTGGATGCAGGGTTCGTCCTTGTTGGGAGCTGGAAAACCTCCACACCCTCTTTCTGGACAAGCAGTGGAAACAAATATTAATACATGGCTGAAGTAGACATGATGTTTTAATTAAAGACAAAAATCCGTCTTTATTACAATAAAGGGTGCGTGATTTAGTGGCTTCTTATGGAGCAGCATGCCTGGGACCCAGTGCTGACTGCCTCTTTGCCACTGCGACACTGGAAAAGTTAGTCACAGGCTCTGAGCGTGACCTCTGCCACCTGTGCGCTGAGATTAGCGCTGCTTTGTAAGCCCCCAGTAATAAGGAGCCCTCGCTAAAAGGCTTCGAACACGGAGCAGAAAGGGAATCTAGGCAAGGTTTGTAAAAAGAAACAAAGTATTTCCAGGTCCAAAAAAAAAAAAAAAGGTGTTTCCAAGTTATCATTTGACCTTCTAAAATACTTTATCAGCTTTTCTGATCACAGTATGGCTGCTGAATGCACCTGGATTAAAATGCCGGGGTATAGGAAGTTCATCAGGCTTGCCTCCTTCCTAGTGCCAAGCGAGCCCAGAATGCGTGAACGGTTGGTAACAGCAGTCCTAGCCGTACTGAGTCTCCCTCAGTTTTCAAGTATTTTGGTTGTTTTGCAACTATACAGCTGTGATGAAAAACAGAAGTGAGAACTGTCAGTGTATTTTATAGTGGAGCTGTTTGAAAGGATGGAGCGACCATGGGGCTGCGAATCGTTGACTCGGAAAATTGGCAGTGAATAATTTGCCTGCCTGTAGTTTGGGGACAGTGCCGTCGAGCCCAGTTGGAAATCCCTCGTGTGCTACTTGGGAGTTCTTGTTATCTCAAAGGCATCTCTAGGCCGGCCGGGGGGGGTTAAGTCTGGTTCAGGTGCCTGGGAACCACTTGTGCAAAGGGCGTTGAAAGGCGAGGGGAGGAGTAGGTGAGATCACAAAGGTGAATTATTGTCTCAGGGAAGCCAGAGTTGCTTGATGTGCGGGAGGATGCAAGGTAACTTGCTGCAGATGCAAGACAGAGTAGAGGAGACTTTTCCCAAATTCTGTCCAGTGTTTTAGTCTCTACAATGACTCAAGAGTTGGCTCTGGGTGCTCTCCAACAGCGTTTCTAAATTGTTTATTTGAAAAATACTTTTATACCAAGGAAAGGTCTATAAAGAAGATTGGAATCTAATTTAAGCATTGCCGAATTTTCTGAACAAATTGATCTGGGCCTGCCTCACATTTATTTATTTGGATTACCAACTTGTGATCTTTTTATGGGATTAGACCTTTTAATACTAGTTCGGGGTAAGAAACGAGCCTCAGAATCTCAGATACTGTCCCAAGGACAGGGACGCAACTTTGCAGTAACTTCAGACCCTTTTTTCAGAGGGTCTGTTCTGGTTCAGGGAAGTCAGAGGTCTGGGATGGGAGGCAGGGGAGAGCAGTATCTTACTCTAATGTTTGTGTGTTTGTTCTTCTGCTGCATGTCTTGCAATATTTTGTGTTTCTTCCATAATCCAGGAGCAGTTGGTGCACTTGGGGTGGCTGAGTGGGACGGCGGGTGGTGGCTGCGAGGACAGGCTCCCGGCAGCACAGAGTTGGTGCATTACACTTCCCCTCTTAAAAAATGGTTTCTGTCTCCACCTTGTGCTTCGCAAAGGCTCCTCTATGATCCCCGTATTGCCCACGTTTGCGGTGGGCGTGTGCTGTAAGTTTTGAGGAGTCCAAATCCCTGGCGGATGGACACGATTCCATTTGTTGATGTGTTTTGGAGCCGTTGTGCTCTGGTTTGAAACCTGTGTGCTCGCACAGAGGATGCGTGCACCGGGGCAGCCGTGGAGAGCTTGGCTGTGGCGTGCTGAAGGCTGTCAGATGGGCACAGCGATGGGCATCTGCCAGTGCTGGAGGGCGGCCCTGGCACACACAGCAGCGGCTCCGGGGCACCTGAGAGGGGCTGCTACCAGGAGCAGTGGCTGGGGAATATCTGTGTGCTTGCTTCGTCCAAGCTAGCACAAAGCACGTGTAAACTGGGCTGCAAGGACAGGGAAGGCCCCTGTGAGGCCATGGACTCCAACGGGGCTGGGGTCAGCCAGAGCCAACAGGTCACAAAAGCAGCCTTGTGCAGGCACGGCAGCACGGGTATAAATATATATATATAAATAAATGTGCTTATTCATAGAAATCTATACAGATAGCCATGGCACGATGTGCGTGAGCAAGATGTGGGGTGTATTCTCGTGCTGTGAGCTGCTGCCGTACCCAGCTGTGCGTGCAGTACGGAGGTTTTTGGCTTTCTTACCCACCTGGCCCATCTCTCAGAGAGGAAAATGACAAAACCAGAGCCGTGTCTTGTCTGGGAGGTTATTGTGAGTTATTGCCGCAAGGGGGAAAAAAGCAGTAATAATTTACATGAATGCACATATTTCTGTGTTTCTTTACTACCATTCTAAGCATTAAAAGATCTGGAAGGAAGATGGGCCATTTATCAAAGATGCTTCTGAAATACAGTTGATCTGAGCCTGCAGATAGCTCAGACTGTAAAACATTGGCAGAGGCTACAGACTAAAGAGTGGCCCCCACCAGCTGTCAACTTGGAAATAAGGTGGTTTCCCCCATGTGCCTGCGTCCTTCTGTGCCCCAGCCTCTTCAGATGTGAGTGGGGGTGAGCACCACGGCATCCCATCACTGGTAGACCAAGCACAGGGCTCTGCCTGGCCGGTGTCAGCTGTAGGACTGCTGGCACCTTGATTTATTTGGAGAGGTTTTTTTCTTGGCTGAGCTGATGCCAGTGTTGCAGGTCCATGCTGGGGCTGTGTTACCCACCTAGAGTGTCTGCTTGCTCCCCAGGCAGAAATGCAAGCTTATTATTTCTGAACCAGTATTCAAGATATCCAAGGTCTTTATTCCACTTGTTGCAAAAATCTTTCTGGAAATCACATTTCTTTCCCCCTGCTTTGTTTCCCCAGGGCTGTAGCTTGTGAGCAGGGCAGAGCAGCCCCTCTTTTCAGAGCCTTTGCCTTTGGGTGCCTGATGGAGAAGCTGGACGGGGAGGAGGTCAGCTCAATAGCACATGCATTTATTTTCCTAAGAAAAGAGGTGATTTTGCATCTTTAATTATTTTCCTAAGGAAACACACTGCTTAGAGCCCTTTGGGAGGCCTCGGTGCCATGGTTGCTGCTGTATATTATTTATACATGTGCAAGCGAACCAAGGAAGGATGTGGCTTGAGAGAGATGTTGGGCTCTGGGAGTCCCTTTTAGCATCCCGAGAGGGAGAGCACTGTCTGCGGTTGTTTCTGAGCTCTTCCCGTCCCCTGATCTGCACAGACAGGTTGGTGTCGGGACTTTTCGGTGTGTTCCCTGACGGGGGGAGCACCAGGCCTGGATGTCAGCAGACCTACGTCGTCCTGGTGGCTGAGTGCTCAGCACTGAATCAATTCACAGTTGGGCCAGGTGATGACTGCAGCCGCCAAGCGGGTGGTTATTGTAGGAAATGTCTTGGTTTGTCAATAACCAGAAATCTCACGTTGGATCTGAAAAAGCATATTAAAACTTGTGATTATCTGCTTCTGTTTTGATTAATTCATATTTTCCAGTGCAGATTGCTTACAGAGGCTCACGGCGCTGTGGCAGGCAGCTACCTCGCTCCCTGGCTGCTGTCATGGGGCAATTCTGGTTCCTTAAATGATTTTCTGGCGCGTGAACTCAGACTGCATGCGATCTGTCTTGGAAGGTGGTGGGCAGCAGGATGCCCGATCTGGGTGCTGCGGTGCCACAGGGATGTAATGCCTTGGGGTATTTCTTGGATAGTGCTTTTTTTTTCTTTTTTTTTCTTTTTCATCTCTTTTTTTTCTTTTGGCCTGATTTGGCTTACAGCTGTGAGCACAGAGATCAGCTCTGAGCACGAACCGTGGGCCTTGTAGCTCTTTGGCTTTGTGAGAAGCCGCTGCTTCCAGGTAGACCTTCATTAGTCAGCCTGCTTTCTTGTTAGGCGATGGAATAATACAGACACTGAGTGCGTCTGCCTTCTAGAGCTTCTTTTATTTATACACAAATCCCTGAAAGCCTAAACTTCTCAATTTTCCAGTTGAAAATGAGCATTTCAGAGCAAACGCCAGACTTTGGTCTGGAGGTGCTGCTGGTATGTTGCTTGGGAGCTCTAGGTTAGCTGCATCGGGCTTGCATTTTTTTGGCGAGGGCGAGTCCCCCGTCCCACGAGCATTGGGATGGGCGCTGTAGGGTGCTGTGGGGTCCTCGCCTGTCTGACCCCAGGGGGACGCAGGAGCTCAGGGCTGGCCCGTGCCCAGCAGGACGCAGCTCTGGGCTCGCAGCCCCGGCCAGGAACAAAAGCGAGCCCCTGGCCTCGCCGCCAGCCCTGGCTTGCTCCTGCAGCTCCGCCAAGCCTGCATGGGGCAAGACGGGGCAGGTGAGGTGTCCTAATTACAGTGGAGAGAAAGTGCTGCACAGAAAGCGAGGTGTGTTAATGGGATCGGTCGTCTTTCTGAAAAAGTGCCTCTGCAGCGAGGGCTCCCGAGCACCCAGCAAGAAGCCGCAGCGGTGCGGACACCCGGGCTCACGGGGAAAAAGCCGGAGGGAGCTCTTGGAGCCCTGCCCCAAAGGGCTGCTCGGCCCAGCTCCTCCCGTGCCAAAGCAGATTTGGACACGCTGATGCCTGTGGGATTCCCTTTTCCCACAGCCTGGGAGGTTCACAGCAAAACCAAAAGCTCCTGGTCTTATTCACTTACTTACTTAGTCCTTTATTTCACTGATTTATTTTATTTTGGGGGTATCTGGGGGGCGGTTGTGAGTTTAGAAGCTGTTTGGGAATACTTGCAAAGAAGTCGTAACTGGGCTCTGCATTTGTGACTCGGAGGGCACGTGCAGAGAGCGGGGTGAGCGTTGAGTAGCAGCTGGTGGGAAGTCGTAATGCTCATCAAAACTTTTGTGATAAATAGCATTACTTGGATTTTTAAGCTAATTTGTCTGCTGTTCGCTGTTTACTCAGGAATCTGGTTTAAAACCCTATGTGGTAATATAATTGACTGAAGAACCATAATGTAACCAGAAAATGAATCAGAAGGAATTATTTTACAAACCCACCACTTAACTGTGAGCCAATGGCAGCCCGCAGTGGCCCTTTTCATGTGCTTATCTTCATTATGACATTAGAGATAATCTGCCTCTGCCAGGCTTTTCCTAACCCCAAATTCACAAACATCCTCTCTTTTTTCCTCTTTTCTTAGGAGAAACGTAGCTTTCTGCTAGAATCTCAGCTGATATAGTAGAAAAAGTACATAGATGAATGCCAGCGGATAAGTAAAGGTCTGAATAACTTTACTGAAAGCCCGTAGTCGTGAGCACACTTTGCCTTTTTAATGGAACACCAAAAACTGATGGGTGCTCTGCTCGGGGTGATTCCAGCACGTGGGGTGGTGGGGCCGGGAGCTGCCCCCTGGGGCCAGCAGCCGCTGGGACAGGGGGATGGGACAGGAGCTGGAGGGCACCCCAGGCATCTGCTGCGTGCTGGGCTGGGGCCCCAGGCTGCTCCTTCATGTTCACACTGCTGAATTGCGTTTGGTGTTTCTACAGACATTGAGAGTCCTTTTGGAGAATGCTTAAAAGCAGATCATCGGTAGCCCTTCGGTGGAATTCAGTAGTGAACTGTCTTCAGGTACTGCAGTTGGACTTGGTGGTCTTTGTAGGACCCTTCCAACTGAACTATTCTGTTCTACACTTTCTGACATCTGAGGCTGTTCGTGTTTCTGTGACAGAGGTCAACGTGTTCAGAAATGGCCCTCAGAGAGGAAGGGGCACTGTAGTAGAAGCGTGCAGGTCTGGCTGGGCCTGTGCTCGGCTGTACTCGACAGAGCATCTCTCATGGAACTTCTCTGAGCTCCTCTGGACGCGGTGATCCTTGTGGGTCCCTTCACTCGGGCTATTCCGTGGGTCTGGCATCTGGGAACATTTCTCCCGGGCGTGCTGTCCTGAGGCACCTTCTCCCAGCTGCTGAGGCATCGCTGGTAAAAGCTGTGTTTGGGAAATCTGGATTTTATTGCAAAAGGGCAGAACATTCATGTTCCAGAAATAATTTTTCCAGCTCTTGACACTATTTGTGGTAGCCAAAAGAATATGAAAATACTGGGAAGGGATCTTTAGTATAGGCAAAGGTATTCAATGTGGTTGCTCTATTATTTTCTTTCAAACGGGCAATGTGTGCCGAATGTGCATTTTAAATCACAACTTATTGTGAAAATTGATATATTGACTTAAATAATGCAATGCAGACAAGTTCAGCTTCGCTCTGTATCTGAGAGAGTTTCCCCTTATCTTCCTATGCTGCCTATCACCAAATCGTTACCATGATTTGCCCCAGGATTTTCATGCTTGATGTTCCTACCGTGCACCCTGTTCGGGGAGCCAGCTGCATGTGCATGTTGATTGCTGTCCTTCTTCCCTCTTACGCACCCACCCTTATAAGAAATCTTAGGAGGATTTGTTCTCTGTTCACACCATCACTTGAATTCTGCTCTGAGTCCATTGCAAACAGCTGTAGCTAAATCCCTGCGAATTTGTGGAAAAAATCTGGCTTTTGGAACCCAGATTTAATGATAAACAGCCAGTTGTGCTATCGGAGTCACATTAAGAACAGCTATCAATATGCCACGAAACACCAGATAGGTAATTGAGGCTCAGTGTGGTCCGTCAGGGTCTGGCTGAGAGTTTTGTCCCAGTTCAGAGTAAGCATTGCACTCCTAACGGATCCCATCCCCAACAATACAATATTTTTTTTTCCAGCAAAAGGAGTAAAAGAAGAAAATGACATGAAACTGAAAAAAAGTTGGGTGTTCTTGAGCTGGTCGGAGGAGTGATACCATTTGCTAAGTAGTAAAGTACCGTTTGCTAATCTGTTGCCATCTGCCTTTATTACTCCAGCCCGCTCAGCTAGACACTGCTACGACTACTTCATTGCGAGCATTGTATCAGTGGGAAATTGTGCACTGAACAGCCATACACTTTATTTAGCCCTTATTTTTATTAGAGACTGAGGATGTCCAGCTTTGCTGTGCTGGAAAGGTTATGGATCCTGTGGATTTAGCATTTTTCTGCAGATCTTGCTGTATTTCCCAGATTCTAACCTATTTTTTAGTTCCATAGCTCACTTGGTTGCCAACATTACTGTAGGCTTCTTAATGTAAATCAATCCGCTGCTGTCTTACCCAGTCTGGAGACCAACTAAAACAATAGCACCAAGAGGTGTGAATTTTCCCCATTCATCTTAATAGACTGTTAACTTCAAAGTCTGCTTGTGACCACTTAGAGGGTTAGTGTTAACCTCTCCTGCTACAGTATGTCCAACAAATGCACTTGTTGTCCAGCCCCAGATGGACATACCAGATGTTCCTCCCACCGGAGTGGACATTCCAGAGGAAATTGCTGCTGGCGGCACGGTCCAGCAGCAGGACAGTGGTAAGACACTGGGCCAGTGCAGCCGAGTCCAGTAGTGGTATTCTTTTTGAACTGCAGATGCCGGCTTTACAAGCTGTCTCCAGCAATTCCTCCTGTGAACTACCACTTCTAACCATTTTTCCAGATTCCATAGGGATGTTGCTGAAATTGCTGAGCAATTTTGGTCATCTGCATCCAATATTGAGAACTTTAACAAGTCGTGGAATATTGTTTTCCCCCCAGGCAGAGAGAAGAGAGGATTTTCAGGCATATTTTCCTCTCTTTTTCTGCAGAAATGAAGACAGACATTGACTTACATTTGTGCAAGGCCATCTATTTAAAACAGATCCAAAAGGACTTTGCGAAGTGTAGGTAAGAATAAACTTCTTTAAACAATACCAAGAGTATGAATCGCGTGCCCGTCCTGTTGCACTCCCATTTAGCCCCCAGTTTTTCTATGTGAAACACTCTTGTTCTGCTTACTCATCAGGTGCCAAATCAGAGCAAGTTACTTTACCAGCTGTATACGCCTTAGAACTAATTTATGCTTATTAATAAAAGCTGTAACTATCGAACTGAAAGTCATGGGAGGTTTTGCCCAAAGCATGTCCTTCCGCATCTTCCAACTGCATCATCCCAGACACTTCCTAGGCATTTCCTACTTGCTGCTTGTACCCTCCCCTTCTTATCCATGATCTTGCTGCTATATTCCAAGACTGAAAACTTGCAGTGTTCTCTCACCCTCCCTTTGGTGTGTCTTTCCTTCTACTCCAAGTCTGCTTCTTTCCCCTCTCAGAAATAGAAGCTCCCATCTATTTATTGCTCTCATCTAAGCCTTCCTTGTACCTTCATGGTCTTGTTTCTCGATCTCCTTGGGCAAGGAGAGAGTTTACTGTCTCCTGTGCTTCTTTTTTCATAACCTTTCTGTTTTCTCTGGGTATTTCAGTTCAGGGCTCCTTAGATATTTTGAGTTCCTTTTTGTCCTAGATCTTCTCTGGTCAGTTCCAGCTTCTTGCTGTACAATCTCAGATCTACAATGGTCACTTTCTAGCTGAAACTCGGAATCAGGGATCCATCAATACCCTTTCTGACCTATCACTGGTCTCTGTCCTGGATCTCTTTTTCTCTGTTCTCACTCTAGGCCTCCGTATTTACGTGTAAGTCATGTGGCTTCTGAGATATTCCCATCATCTATACATCTGAACTTCCATGCATCTGAATTGCACTCTACAGATGTGTCCTTTACGCTGTCACTAGACAAGGACACTGCAGCCTGCTCTGACGGCAGAAAGTCCCTTAGAAATCCCTTTTCTAGGGAACTTTGCAAAAATCCTAACAGTGCTTCCTCTGGTAGTGCACTGTACAACAGCTTATTGCGACAACTAATATAATTCATGTTTTCTCCGTGTTTTTTTCTTATCTGTTTGCCTGGGGTCCTCCATGTAGTCCTTCCTAATGTAAGTCAACCCAAGGTTTGGAAGCTCTCCCTTCCTTTGGTATGGGCAAGGTGCAGCCTTCACCCACGAGCAGGACAGCCCTGGGATACCGGACTGCAGAAGGCGACGGTTCTGCGTTGCTCCCTTGGCACGGCTGTGTTCGAGGCTCCCGGTGCCCCGCATACATGGGGAGGAGATGTTCTTGCAGGGGAGGGATGGGTTCAGCTGTGGTGGCACTGCTGCTGCTTCTGGCTGCCAGAGCTTCCTCTCAGAACAGTGCCTTTGTGACGGCTGGGAGGATCAGGAGGGCACCATTTTAACCCTCATACATTTGGGGGAATTCTGGGGTCCTGAACTGGATTCCTGTTCTGCAGGAAGCATCAGGCTTTGTCGGGTGCTTGGGTAGTCAAGAGTTTCTCATCTCCTACATGGATGAATCCCATATAGGCACAGGGGTTTTTTTTGTTTATTTTATTTTATTTTATTTTATTTATTTTCTATTTCTCATAGCGCATCTTGTTATTAGCAGCAGTAGTTAAAAAGCAGGAAGATCACAGCCTGATTCTCATCAACCAGAAAGTGTCTGCCAGTTAAGAAGTTGCCTCTGGACCTGGAGTCATTTTCAGAGAATACCGAAACCCTGCAGGTCCTTCTCGTTGCTCCTCTTGTGGCTCCACAGGGAGCTCCGGAGCCCCGCGCCGGGCGGCAGGGAGGGCCAGGTGAGGCAGTGCCGGTGGCGTGGGGTCCCGCGGAGGCACGGCCAGCTAGAGCCGCCCGTGGCCCTGAGACCGCTTTCTTAGAAGTCGGTTAGTTGTGTAATTTCTTCCTTCTTTCTTCTTGATGGTTATTATGATCTCTGTTCTGTGTTTATAATAACGTGTGTTTACTAATAGTGTGGTGGCATGCCACTGCCAAGCTTCTTCTGCTAACAATAAAAAAGGGAAAATTGATATTTATGGAGACTTGGGGGCTGGCTGGGCTCTAGCTCTTGATTTTTATTGTAGCTGACTGCAAACTTTTCAGACATGAGAATCTGTATCTCATTGTGCAGGGCTGGTTTCCATTTCAATCTGGGTCCCATTATTAGGGTTTGGTTTACATTCTGCAAGGTTAGCCATGTGCGGATTCACACAAACAAATATGTAATTTATGTCTGTAGCTTTCACTTGTGGTATTTAAACCTCCACCTATTTCAAATGTGTCTGGAAGGGGATAAGAGGACCTGCAGTGTTCCTGCTTCTAATGGATGGGTATCTTGTATAGCAACAAGCAGCCTAATAAAAAGTTGGGAGCTGTTTCCACCCTCTCTGGAGCCCACCAGGACACGAATAGCCAGGCAGGGAGGAGCATCGCCGAGCCACGGGTCGCCCCTGCTCCCACCGCGTCCCTTCGGAGGCTGCAGGAGGACCTTGGCCCCAGCCCAGCTGCCTGGAGGTGGCTCGGGGCTGTGCTGGGAGGTTTTCAGGTTTGTGGTATTTCATGCCTGGAGAGCCTCTGCCGTGGTTCCCGGTCAACGCAAGGGAAAAGATTAATTCCCTGAGAAGCTCCTGGCCTCTGGGACCAAAGCAGTTGCATTTAAATGAAGATCTTGCCCTCAGAGATGAAATCTCCTTTGGTAGAGGTGGGATGTTAGATACCTAAGTTTAGTAATAGCAGGCATTGTACTGGGGACTTCTTTTTAAGAATGTCTCTATACCAAGCTACGTGTCTGTGAGCAGCTGGCTTCTGGAGGAAGCTGTTACACCAGGGAGGCGACTTGGCGCACACACACACACTGCTTCCAGTGGTGATGCCGGCACGGGGACGGTCGGTGCCTTCTGGCTCTGACCTGGGGGCTTGTAGACACTGCAGCAAGGACCAAGGGAGTCTTGCTGAAACCAGAGGGCCTCATTCTGTCTTTTCCTTCCACAAGCAGGCTCTGTTTGTCCTTGGGAGACTCCAGCCTTCCTGCAAGGTAGCGGGTTCTCTTCGCTCAGCACCTTTCAAGGGGAAAAAGAAAAGATAATTCACAGAGGGAACCTGAGAGCTTGGCTTATGGGTGTACTCAGTCTACAGTGTCACATCATAGGTCTTACTAATGATGTCTTGTTTCTTTGTGTCTTCCAAATTATGCACAAGCAGGAGTCACGTAATTCCTGGGTCTAGCTTTTTTTTGACCAATCTGGGGTTGTGATAGTGTCTGAATAAAGGGGACCGCCTAGAAAAACACTTCTTTCTCTTAAGTAAAGAGTTGGTTTTTTAAACTCTGCAGTAATAGGGGGGTTGACTCTCTGCCTCTGCGTTTTGCACCAGTACAGCCCAGCACTGCAGCCATTCACGCTGATGACGAAGAATCAGGCTCGATGAGGGCGGATGGTTTCACCTATAAACCCCCTGCTTTGATGGATGTTGTCCCATGCCACGCACAGGGCACATTTATAATCTCTTGTGCCAGTTAGTCTGTATTGAGTGAAATTCTTGCGTAATTCAAGTGATAGAAACTGATTCTTTTCATGCAAGAAGTTTTGCCAGTTACTTATTATTGAATTATAAGGAGTTTGTTACTTTGAGTCTCCCATCATTATGGGGAAGGGAAAAATGGTATTTTAGAAGGAGTCTGTCGCCCTGCAATACAGCTGCGTTATAGCTTAATGAATTTAAGCTGACTTCTTGAGAACTTAACTGTGCAACTCTATAGTCTCTAGACAAAGTTGTGTTATGAGAACATGTAAACATCATAGGTCTGATTTGTCCTTTTCCAATCCTACGTATTCTCAATTACATCAGTCCAGAATATGTGTTCTCATTTCTGTTCCCATACAGTTTCCACTGAATCCCGCTTTGTAACCACATTGAATAAATAAAATATGAAGTATGCCTGTGTTTGGAAAGTTTCCTAGTTTTCTTACCTGGATTCCTGGTTCATATAGAGGTAACATACTAACCATCTTAACATAGCAAAAAACAAATACGAAAGCCCTACATATTGTTAGTTAGCGGTCCCTTTTTAGTTAGGCAAGAAAACGGTGTCTCGGCCGCAGAGCAGATGAAACTTATGGGTTATGAAAAGCGGAAAAATGAATCTCAAGATGAGTTCAGAGGTGGCAGTAGCCCATGGTTCTGAATGCTTGCTGTGGTGAGTTGTTCTTCCTGCAGTCATAGTAAAACAAACAACAGCTTCAGTTTTCATCTCGTGCTAAGTCTTCGGTGGGAACTTTTCTTGAGAAGTGTGGGTGCTTTTGCAGTGTTACCCGCAATCACTCTTTATGGCCCTGAATTTTGTTTTGCTTCTCAAACAAGAGCTCCATATTTGTGTTGAATGCAGAATATTAATAATATTAACATTTGTTTTGAATTGATATCCAGATCCTCAGTGAATATAAACTGGCATAACTTTGTTGGTGACAGTGGGGGAAGTGCTGGCACGTACTGATCTGGCACTTTACTTCTTCTTCTTGTATAAACCGATTGCTGAAAGTACAAGCTGCTTTCAAGAAGTGCAGTTGCTTCAGCTGTCAGACTGGCCGTGCCCACCAAAATCCGTTCCGTAGCTGTTTGTAACCTCTGAATTTTGCTTCTGTGTCACATTCGGATAGGTATTGAGCCATTCTATGAGAACATTTTTCCGAGTGGGGATGGTGTCTCCCCTCCTCTCCGCCGCCTGCTCCCTCGCTGCTTTACAGCCTGCCTGCTGGGCAGTGGCTTTTGTGATCCTCCTGCGGGAGGTGCTCCCCTGCTCCTGGCTCCTGGCATCTGCAGCTGGCAGGGGGGAGCGCAGCGCCCCGGCACGCAGCCCTCTCCGGCAGAGCCAGAGGGAAGAGGGAGTTAACGGGGGGGAGCAGATTCTGTGTTTGGAAAAAAAGTTAAAACATTAGGTTGCTGCTAGTAATTTATTGCACCAGGACTATGTTTTTACTGCAGAACCTCATAAATAATATTTCATTCAAGGTTTCCAGGGATGGAATGAGAATTTTGAGGACCAGACTGAAGCAAATTTGTACCATCATTGTCTTTAATTCTCTGCCCTTTGTAAATCAGTAAAAGATTATGGTTTCAGGTACTAATACATACAGTGTGTATCATGCCAGTATGTGGTTATAACCTCAGTTTTTTATTACTTAAGCTTTCTCTCTCACACCTTGAGACACTCTGAGCTTCGATTCTCAGTAACACAGGTAACACGAGTGAGAGATGTGAATGAAAAGCAAACAGATTTCTGCCCGTAGAAGTCCTGCAGCCCATCAGCTGGCCCCTGGGGTGCTGGTGGGGCTCCCATGCTCTCCAAACCACAGGTGGCTCTGCGGCCAGCAGGGCAATTCAAGCAGAGCCATGAGAGCTGTGGTCACTTGCACAGGCTGAGGGTTTGACTCAAACTCATCCTCTGTGTTTAATATAAACCACATTACATATCATCCTTTAATTGAGGAAAATATGAAAAGCCCAGCTTCTCTTCATAGGAAACCAAGATCCCCTCAGATAAGCCCAAGTTCATCTTGTGGCATGGAGGTGTTCCTTCTACCATGGCGGTGAGCCCAGAGGGGCACCTGTCTGGGGACACCTGATGCTGTGAGGCTGTTCTGCTTGGTTTCCTCTGCTGGTGCTGGAATTGAATGATTTAAGAGGGAAACAATTTTTCTAAACATCTTGGAGTGCTAGCCATAGAACAGTTTGGGTTGGAAGGGACCCTTAGGGATCATCTGGTTCTGTCCTCCTCTTGGATAAAGAGTGGAGTTTTTCATGAGAGCCGAAGGCAATACAATGCTGCCTTCTTACCAAATAATTGTTAAGCCCAGACAAAACTCCTGTGAGAATGAGGAAAAGCAGAGTTTGATGGGGCACAGCTTGATGTCCCAGAGACCTTGGGACTGGTGGCCTGGGAAGGACACCAGGGCTCTCGGCCCATCCCCGGAGCGCTGCAGCGGGCCCCAATGGTTGGTGTCCGGCACGTGCGCAGGGACTCTCAGCCCCATTTCATAGCACAGGAGCAGCCTCCAAACAGTACCTGTCGTGGTGAAAAGCTTGCTGAGTGTGGAGACACCAGCCTTGTTCGTGGAGCTGCTGCTTCCAAGGTGGAGCTGTGGCCCGCTGGGTGCGAGGCAGTTCACGGTGTCCTCCTCTGAGTGGTTTTGCTTCTCTTTCTAGAGGGAGCACCACCATGAACTCACTTAGTTTACCTCCAAAAGTGGGGGATCGTTTTATTTATTTATTTATTTTCCTTGAGCCTTTTACAATACCAGTGTCCTCATCTCCGCCTTCGTTCCTTAGTGGGTATTTGTATGCACCAGTGTTGAGCTACCTTACTTTTAAAATATGGTTCCCACAGAAGGACAGAGTTATTTCAGTATAGAAACAGGAAAACTGATTGCTAAGGTGTTCAGATTCCTGAAGTGTTTTTCAGTGTGTTGTAACTGGACTTTGAAGCACGTGGCATGTAGCAGCGTGTGCAGTCGGAGCCAAGTTGTCTTACCGTGAAGCATAGGATGTGCCGAGGCATTGAAAGCATACGGAGCAGATACGTTCAGGGTCTGGGTATTAACCTCCTAGCAGCAACGGTCAATAAATTAATGAAGATTAAGAAACAGAAAAGGAATGGGGGGCAAACGGGGGGCAAATGTGCGGTGTGGCTCCTGCCCCACGTTGTGCATCTGGTGCTGCGGCCTGCGCCATGCCCGCGGCCGGTCGGAGCCGCTCAGCCACACGTCCACCTGAGCCATGGGGCGCGTTGGTTGTACAAACAGAGGAGTGGGACCACCACCTTTCTGCCTGACACAAGAGCGGTTCCCAGCAGTTCGGGCTGGGAAGGATTACATCTGGAGCAGGACCCGCAGTGAGGATACAGCTGAATGTTGTACGGTTGCCCAAGGTACCGAAGACAAAACCTGAGCCAAGATACTCAGTAGAACTCTTAAGTTGTTGTTGTCCCAGGTGTTCTAAATTACCACAATTGATCAGGTGCTGACTTTTTTCCCTAACCATCAGGAGCATGGGCTCCCTTTGCCAGACTGGGAACAATTACCCAGCCCGCATTCAGGAGGTGACCTCTTGAATCTAAAGCAATGCTGATGGCCTCATCTGCATACCCTGGTGCAGCGTCCGCCCCAGTGTTTGACTGATCAAATCCCTTTTATAACCCTGTGTGGCCTATTCTGCTAATGCTCTATAAGCACGTGGTGAATAACAGCATGTTTTATACGTCCCACTGGGAAATATTTTTCTGACAGGATAGCAGCTTGGATTCATACTACATGTCTGAAATTTCACATATGTTGGTTAGCTGTGATTAATGCGAACGGTGGGTCGTTGCTCCCAGAATGGATAAAGCATAATTGTTATGACCAGGAAGAAGACACTGGCGAAGAAGTAGGCTGTCTTCCCCAGAAGGATCCAGGAAAATTAGGCTAATAACATAAACTGTGTTGGCTGGAGCAAAGCTTAAAAGAATGTTGTGTTTTTTTTGCTTTCACTCAATGTAATTGCATGTATGTACGTGGTTCTTGTTGGGAAAGCTCTGGATAAATCCCTCTTTGGATCCTTTAATTGCCTCTGTGTCAGAGTCTGGCAGGAGGTTTTGTGAAACCTGGTGCTGCATCTCGCATAACATTTTTCATGTGACTATTAGCACATGAGACTAAAATATGCTTTTAATGAGCATTTGGGTGAATATAAAAGTAAACCCAATAGAAGCATAATCACAGTGAAAATGAATTTGGAAATCAGGGCAGGAGAGAGGGAAGTAGCTAGTATTTGCAGTTCTTGCCATGACTGTCAGATGTTCATTTTGATGACATATGTGAAACGTAGTGGCAACACACATCTAAATGCATCAAAATCAGTTGGAGAGTCATGGCCAAGTGCCATGCACTGCTTGATTGCAAAAACACCAATCTGCACATCTGTTTCGAAGCCCACCACGAGGAGCAGCGAAGAGGAGCTGCCAGCTCTGCAGGTGGGTAGCTGGCTTTCCTTTCCCAGGTTGTGCCATACCTGGGCCAGTGTCACTGCAGCACGTTGTGTTTTTTTGATAATAATCCACATTCCTACATAATGCTTTGGCATGTGGCAGCACATACAGTGGTTTGCTCGACTCAAAGCAAGCTGGCATTTTAAAGACTATTATCTGTTTTCAGCGAGAGTTTTCAAAGTATTTTTGTACACCGTTGTCTGCATTTCTTTGGTGGTTCTGCTTCCGAAATCCCCGCAGTCGCTGGGATTGGACAGGGTTCTGTCGTGTAGTCTCAGTCGTCTGCCACACAGCGTTGGCCCTAAAAGGTAGGATAAAAGCATGGCAGCACCCCTTTTGGGACTCTCTGGAGGCAGAGCCTCCCACCCAAATCAAAACATGGTTTCCCTTCCGCTGGTCACTGCCAAGCTCCTGTACGTAGGGCAGGGAGCCTTCCTGGGCACGCTGTGCAGCGGTGGGACAGCATTCCCACACCCTTCGAGAAGTCACAGGTGAAAAGAGCCACCGGGCTACCTCCAAAGCACGTCACAACTTAGCTAATTCTGCCCTGGCTAAGGTCATCCTTGTTTGTGGATTTCTCTCAAACTAAGTTTCCACTGCCACTTTCACAGTGAAATTTTGCTGTGATAGACACAAACATGGAAAGTCTTGAAGTGTGCTTCCTATTTGCCTACATCAAAAATATTCCTGGACAAGAGACAGCCATCGCTGCTTCACAGAGACCTTGTGTCTAAAGAGAGGGCTTGCTTCTTGGCAGGCAGATGGTGTGCCGGGAGGTGGATGACTTCCATGCAAACCCAGTAAGGAAGGGCCTGCAGATTGTGGGCAAAAGACTTCTGGGATGTTGGAGAAGAGGTTCTTCACCTTGCAGAGTTAACTGAAAGAGGTGCTTGGGATATTGCATTTTCTCGTGTAGGTGAGTGCCTTCCTCTTCCATCTGGTACCTGGATTGTAGGCGGCATGCTCTGACTGGGTTGGTCTGGTGAGACTTTTTTTTGGAGGGTCAGGGAGGAACTGGCAGGAGCAAGGATCAAGCAGATGGAAAACGTTTGCATTTCTCACAGGACTGGGAACAGTTTCATATACGTTGGGGCTGGAGATGTAAATTGTTAGTGCTTTCCTGGAAGTTCATGGCAACCTGCAGCTGTGATAGTCAGAGCCCATCAACCTGAGTTAAAGGGATCAAGAAGAACTTGACTTCACAAGGGTTACTATCACCTGTCGCCAAGGGGAAACCTCAGAGCCTGCAGCAAGTGTTTCTGTTTGGCATTTTCGGTCTTCCTCATGAGGAGACAAGTGGGGCCTTTTAAAAAAACTGAATCCTGTTCTAATTTAAATGAAGCCTATTCCATGCGTTGTGTTGTGAGGCAGGAGCACTGTAACCCTTCCAAACGTTCTCCTGTAAAATACATAGGAAATTTGGAGCTTGGTGCTGTGTACCCACCCCTTATCTATCCTCAGTCATCCATGTCTACACCAGTGCCAAACAGCATGAAAACTGAGCTGTGCTTCTATTCATGCAAGTGTTTCCTGAAACTTCTGGGAAAAGATTGCTTTGTAGCAAAATTAAGATCCCAGGAACACGAGAATCCTGTCCTGGGTCAGTCCAAGGGGTTATCTAGCCCATGTCCCCGTCCGTAACAGAGGGGGAGCCTTAGGTGAGGAACAGCATTTGAAGCTTCATTTCTTTTCACACATAGCCATTATTTTCACACTCAGCCAAATCACTTTTTTTTTTTTTAAGTTGTTGAATTATCCTTCCAAACTTTTGCCCATTGCTTAAAAAAAAAAGAAAAAAAAAGAAAAAAAAAGCAGAGCAGTGTTTTCCATCAATTTGCAAGATGTCTAATTGAATTCAAGAGGACTATCTACCTGTCCAAATTAAGAGGCATAACACTTTCCAGTATTGGAGCCTCCAGAAAAGTTCATGCTCCACAGCTACGGAGATCATATGGCTGGAAGGGAATTTTGACTTCTTTGCTGTTGCTATTTTAGAAGCACCTGGAGAATAGATTTAATGGAAGTGAAACATCCCAAAACTTGCCTCTTCCCAGAGGCAAAGGGAACTTGAATCCCCGAGTTTGAAGCCCTGCTCTAATCGTACCAACTCTGCTGTGGGATGAAGTTATCACCTACAGGAATGCATCCCCTTCCAGACATACAGTCTCAGCAAGACAGCGACGGGCACCTCAGATCACTTATTTACAAGAGATTGCTTTCCAGTGCCAGGCTCCGGTGTCTCAGGTACACGACCGTACGTTCCCCATCAGCACAGAGGCAGGAGGCAGGAGGCAGTCTGGCAGTGCTCAGCAGCAGCCCTGGGGCATGCAGAAAATGTTCCAGAGGCAGATGGGGGCATCAGATGATGAAAATCCACATAACTCCTCGTGGCTCCAAGCTGGGCAGTAAAGGAACCCGTTACCCGTTACCACAGTGCTTGCTTGCTTCAGCTTCTGTTTCAGATGCAGAGGGATTCCTCAGGGCACATGCAGCTTTCTGTGGGCCTCACCAGCTCCTGCTCCACTCCAGAGTTTGGATCAGCACCAAGTTCATGGCGATGCCCTGAATGCACCCATGTCCGCTTCTGGGACTGAGGCAAGATTCTTCCCTGGAGCATATACAGAGTGAGTTCCATGGTTTTCTCAAGATTTGTACTCATGGCACCAAGAACCAAACTGCTTTCTAGGTCAACTTTCCTGGTCCTCCAGCTCTTGCAAGTTATCTGTAAATCAGACAGCTCTGGGCATCCTGAAATAGCATCAGCCATATCCAGAGAGCCTTTTGGCCCTTCAGGCGTCCTGGACAGCTTGGTGAGGGACAGCAGAGGTTATAGTTTTTGGAGGGATGACTCATATACTTGCCATGGGCAGGGAATCAACTATTCCATGGACTAAGATCCCCTGCAAGCTGGCCAAGCAGAAAAATTGGCTTTAACTATAAAGGTAGCTGGTAGCCTGCCCTTCACTTGGAGGTAGGAAGGGTTGGAGAGCTGCCACCGTGGGAGTGTACTTCAAAAAATAGGGACAGAAATTAGGAAAATGTTAAAATGGAGAGAAAATGCCAGTTAAAGAGCCTGTTATAAACACCTCTGAAGGCTTGCTAATGTAAGGCTCGAGTGCTAATACTGAGCAGCAGATCTCATGGCTGGCTAACAAAAGGAGGGAGGTTTGGCAGCCAGCTCTGGATGGAAGGTTATGAAGAAACATACCTTTTAACATTCAATTACATCATTTTGTTTCCAAAACAGAGAAGTTTATCTCTAGGTTTAACAAGTGATTTAATAACATGGACGTATCTGCAGTTTTGCAGCTGAGGGAACTGGGAATTGTTTCCTCAAGTCTAATCACAGGGTATACTTCTTTTCTTGCAGCTTCTGAAATAGCTGCGAGCCTCCCCTTGCTTTGTAATCAGATCTGCTTCTTACAGAAAGCTTCCATCAGTAGATCCCAGAGCATCAGCACGTGGTCAGTGTCCTTTGCTGCATTTTACAAGAGGAAGAACTGAGGCACAGGGCAGGAAGACCAAGAAGGGGTGAAATGGTTTTCAGTGCCAGCTCCCTAGGAATGGGGTGGACTTGTCAGCTCTCTAGCAAGCTTTGTCTTTTCACTTTCTGAGGCAGTATTTACTTTGCCAGCTTACTCTGGAACAGAGATTCAGAGAAAGTCAAGGTGTTTGATCATTCACATTACTTCCATGTTGACTTTCCCTTGGCTTCCCAGCTCCCAGGTCTGGCACCGGTTGCAGTCCATTCCCTGACTGGTACCCGGGGGCATCACCAGAGAGCCCAGCTGCTGCGAGACCCAGACCCAGTGGCTGCAGCTGGGGGTATGAAGGGCTTCAGGTGAGGAAACTTGGATGCAGGCAGGGTCTTAACCCAGCTGAACGCTGCCCCTCCCAGCAGCATGGTCATGGGTAGCTTGAACCACCTGCCTCCAGCATCTTCAGCTTGATCCTGATGTGTTCAGGTTTGGTGGAGGGTGAACAGCAAAGGACTTCAGCACTGACTGGGGTTGCTTCCATCAGAACCAAATATCTTCTAAATCCTTTTTTTTTAAAGGGCATCACAACTTTTTTTGCATTTTCTTTATATACCGTTGCTTGTAAGCCTTGGGTTTTTCTCAGCTTTTAGTCATTTTGGTAACTTTAACCTTCCACCTGCCTGGTTTACTTCAAGGCATGCTTGAAATGTCCCAGACATAATTGCTTTACCAGTGTGTCCCTCGTGTAAGTAGCAGTTAGCAGTGGTAAGACACCCAGAGACCAGGTTTTAATCAGCCTTGACTGAAGACTAAAAATGATTCACTCCTGTCAGCACTGGGCAACACAACAAACAGCTCTCCAGCAAATCACTTAAGCAGAAATATGTTGGCATGTTTCTATAGCAACTAAGGAAAAATATTTCACACAAAAGTCCATCTGCTGCAACATAGAGGGAGATCTGGCCAAGGATCGCGTTATAAATTAATCTTAATTTGCAAATTTTATTTTTGCAAACCTCACGCAGCAACTCGCACAAAGAGGCAGAACGTAAGTGAGAGAAAAGACAATTGATTTTGGATACAGGCTGTCAATTAATCAACAAACTGGTCGTTAGTTTGGGAAACAGCGATTGTCTGAGGATGAAAAATCACAGTGCATTGGAGAGGTATTCATCTGCCTTGCTGTTTACCAATCAGACTGCCTCACACCATCTTGTATGCAGTGTATTTGGAAACACACTTTATTTTTTCAGAAGAGGCTAGTAGCAAGCATCCAATATTTTTTTAAAACCATTTTGGTTTGATTTACTTGTAAAGAGTTACTCAAATTTATTCAACCATATAAAATGCTTTGTAGAAGCCATCAAAGTGAGGAGAGGGGGAAAAACCAATGCGATAATTTGGACTGCGATGCATTTTATTTTATGTGATGTCAACACTTCAAAGCCTATTGGAGCAGTGCTCGGGAGATCTGAAACATTTTACGGGGTGCTTGGTGTCTGTGCTACAAACCATCTCCAACTATAGATTCTCTTGCACAATGTTCACATGCTGCCTGCCAGTGTTTTTTGCTTGCTTGCTTGCTAGCTGCTTTCTGTGTCTCCTCTGGAGATTTGCATTGCCTCCCAAACGAAATTTAGAAAACAAGTCCAAAAAAGCAACAAGAACTTTCTCTCAGCTCTGAAACATGTAGGTTTGTGTCCTTCGATGTGTGCCAGGTCTCCAGGGGTTATGTCCAGCGGAACGTGAGTCAAGCCTAGCCAGGGTCTGTCACCTGAGGCTCTGCATGAAACACTAGACCTTAAAATATTTCAGGAAGAGGTGAGATTTGTGTGTCTTATGTCATACGCCCTTACTCACATGCGGTGATACTTAAAAATATATTGACACACATGGCTGGCAAGTGTTGTGAAGGTCGAAACGCAGTTCCCAGCACAATGACCACACTGTTTGCTCCCTGTTGCCATTTTCCCTGCACACTAGCATCCTTGACAAGAAGGAAGGACAGCCTGTTCTATTTCAAATAGGTCCACGATCTGAGTGGTGGCATGTTAAGTAAGCACAGGGCTGGGTCTGCTTCTGAAGAGGACAGGGACCCTGAGAGGATGAAACGGGAGAAGCAGAGCACTTCAGAAGTCTTGGGAAGGCTGCTGTTTTCCATTTCTTCTGTGCCTCCACTCCCCCTCTCCCGTCAGCTCCAAGTAGTCTTACTAAATGCCATCATCTCGATGGAGCAGGCTTGGAGGGGGGGAATCTTCTCTGGATAAGTTTAGAATACATTTTGATTTTAAGCAGCAAACAACTATTTAGTGTTAAACAAAGAGAATTACAGGAACAAAAGATGTTTTGTTCCTTAATAAACAGAAAACAAGTCTCACGTCTCATCTGCAGTCTGTTTTGACATTCTTCACACTGATCAGTTGGAAAACAAGAAAACAACTTGCTAGCAGCAAGAAATGTCCAACCCAGAACTGAGAAGCAGCTCAAATGCTAACTTGTTCACTGTTTATGAAAACAAGTTTGTTGTTTTTTTTTTTTTTTTTTTTCTGGGATTTTCTGTTGCACAATGGTTATTATTATTGTTCATTAAGTTGGTGGGGGAGAAGAGGGAAAATTGGGCTCTTTTGCCAAGCAAATTGCACCTCTGTCCCCCTCTGGTTGCTGTCTCCTGTTCTGCTCTTAGTAGCTGGTAAAATATTTGAGCTCTACCTGATACTTGGACTTTATCTGGAATTTTTTATCCAGGAACGTCGGACCTGTTAAGCTTTAACATTGAAGTAAAAAAAAACCATGCAGCTGCAGAGTGAGAAACTTGAAAGAGTCTGCTAAGTACATTTGCTTACAAAAATGCTGCAGTCTACTTTACTGTGGGGCCATCAGAATAATTAGGGATGAGTGGGTCAGGAAATTTGGCTCACCAGGCTGGGCCCAGGGCTGGCCAGTTTTGAGCTCTAGGAGGAAAATGTCTTTCAAATGCAAACACATTACAGCATTTCATATGGATGAAGTTCCAGGGTTCCAGGCATTATTTAACAGTCTTTGTAAATTGGTCTGTAGACCATGAATGGAAGTATTTGAATTTGGTTTGACACTGTAATAGCTAGCATGAAACTGAGTTAAATCCATAGCATTACCCAGCCGCATACAGTAGTTTAAAAGCCCTGAAGCACTCGGTGCATCCAGGTTAGCATTCCTGAGTGAACAGCCATTCTGCAGAATTCATACTGGGAAGGAAATGAAGACACTGGTTTGGGTTTTAAACAACCTTCCATCCCCCCTTACTTTAGTTTAAACCTGAAAAATCTGAACTGACCTTGCAGTTGTTTTTGGAAAAGTTTTATTAAATTCTTCCATCATGGACTGTAAAAGCTGTTTTAGCCAAGCTTTATTCAATAATTAGTATGATGCTCTGATCTGAAATCATTTCTATATTATTATTATTATTATTAGTGTATTGGGCTTGATTATTACTGGGAAAGTTTTGCTGGAGACAGTAATCATGCTGTAAACCTTAAATATAGGTTCCTCTTGGCTGAGTTGCATTGAGCTCACAGCGCTGTATTTTGGTGTGTGTCTGCTGGGGCCCACAGATCATATTCTTAGCTGAGATGTGGCAGTGGTACTACACCAGAGCTGTACTGTTTTGTAGAATGATTTGTTCCTCTGCCTCTACTAGTTCGTGTCCTAGTAAGGCCATAGCGTGTCAGCAGTGATCGCAGTTCTGCTGGGGAGTTTTCTGGGAAATTTCACCCAGTCTTCTCTGAAATCTGCTCTAGGTCTGCCTCACGAAGTGCTATGAACAGCCTGGCTCCAAGTTGCCGTTTATGTAATGATGAGAATTTGCTTTTCACGGCTTTGGTTTGGTGATGAAAATACTCAAATGGCCTGCTTCTGATTTCACTTTCTGTATATTCTGTCAGAGCTGTTTGATTTGTTTAAAATATCCCGCAGGCGATTTTCATTGCACTGTTCTCGTGGGTTGCAGGTGGGTTTGATCCAGTCTCATGGTGTCGGTGTGGGTTGGTAAGGTACCTTCACCTTTTTCAGTCCCTTTCATGAAAACAAGACTAGAAATCCCAGGAAGGGATTCTGTGCCCCACCAGGAGGAGGAAGCACCAGAAATGTCACAAATCTGACACTCCCAGGGTTTTTGCCTGATTTCTGAAGTAAAAATAAACATCAGATAAGCTTCAGTCTTCTGCAGTTCACCCATCACTTGCTCAAGTATCCAGCGTGCAATGTATTGTAATGACAGGTGTCAAGTTTTCCAGAGGTTTAAAGTGTAAGCCAGATTTTCTTCCAGCGTAAAGTAATATTACAAGATTGTTTCAGGTGAATAGGACATTTTACAGTGTGATACTATGTGAGCTCAGTAAACCTTTAAAAACTGTTTTCTGAAAACTAGCGGTTTCAAAAGAAAATAGGAGTCCTGGAGTAGAGGCAATATAATCTGACACGCTTTATTGCAGCAGCTGCTTGCTTTGTTTATAGTTGTATGTGACATTTTTTTTTTTCTATTTAGCTTTGCCATTCTGGCCTTACATCACCACCACTTCGTTCCAACCTGACAGATCTGTCAGCTGAGGCTCAGACACCAGCGCTGTCTGCTGGCTGTCCCGCACTTGGCATCTAAGGGCTAGCATAGTTCCCTGCTCTCCTGCCCCCAATGAGTGCCCCTTCTCCTCCCCCACAGGCCTGTTGGTGGCATTTCATGGTGGCTTGGTGGCTGCTGTGCCTCATCTGTCAAATGAAGTGCTGGCAGGTAATGGCTGCTGCCTGTGCACAGCTGAGTAGTCTTGAGTGGCCTAGGAAGAAGCCCAGCTACGCACATCGTAGCCTCATAACATCGTTCTCGTCTGGATGAGGGGACCGAGTGCACTCTCAGTAAGCTTGCAGGTGACACCGAGTTAGGTGCATGCGTTGATTTGCTTGATGGTAGGAGGGCTCTGTAGAGAGATCTGGTCAGGTTGGACCGATGGGCTGAGGCCATCTGTATGAAGTTCAGCAAGGCCAAGGGCCTGGTCCTGCACCCGGGGCACAACAGCTCTGTGCAGCGCTACAGTCGGGCGTAAGAGTGGCTGGAAAACTGCGTGTTGGAAAGGGACCTGGGGGTATTGGTTGATAGCTGGTTGAATATGAGCCAGCAGAGTGCTCAGGTGGCCAAGAAGGCCAACAGCATCCTGGCTTGTATCAGAAACAGTGTCGCCAGTGGGACTACAGAAGTGATTGTCCCTCTCTGCTCGGCTCTGGTGAGGCCGCACCTCGAGCACTGTGTTCAGTTTTGGGCCCCTCAGTACAAGAAGGACATCGAGGCCCTGGAACATGTCCAGAGAAGGGCAACGAAGCTGGTGAGGGGTCTGGAGAACAAGTCTTATGAGGAGCGGCTGAGGGAGCTGGGGTTCAGGGAAGAGGAGGTTCAGAGAAGAGGAGGTTCAGGGGAGACCTTATTGCTCTCTACACCTACCCCAAAGGAGGCTGTAGCAGTGTGGGTATTGGTCTCTTCTCCCATCCTACAAGTAATAGGACAAGAGGAAATGGCCTCAAATTGTACCAGGGGAGGTTTAGGTTGGATATAAGGAAAAAATTCTTCACCAAAAGGGTTGTGAGGCACTGGAACAGGCTGTCCAGGGAAGTAGTTGGGTCACTATCCCTGGAGGTTTTCAAAAGCTGTTGTAAATGTGGGGCTTAGGGACATGGTTTAGTGGTAGACTTAGCAGTGCTAGGTTAATGGTGGGACTTGATGATCTTAGAGGTCTTTTCCAACCTGAAAGATTCTGTGTTTCTGACAAGCTTTAGCTTAAGAACATGTTCTTCCACCCATTGTGCATCAGACCAAGGTTCTTTCTCCAAACCTGGCTGTTAGGAAGGCCTCGCCCTCGCAGGAATGCTGGGACAGGGTGAGTGCATGTGTGCCTTCCTCCTGGCGCTCATCCAGCTGCACTTGCTTCCAGGACTGCACAGGGTTTCTTCATATGCACTCACCACCTGTGGGTTTCTCTTCCATAAATAAGCCCAGTCTCCTCTCGAGCTCACATAAACTTTTAACTCTCTCTTCTGAAGGTCTCAGAGAGAGAAGGGAGACACTCAGCTCCCTAGCCCTGTCATCTCAGAGGAGCAGCGAGTAGGTTTTGGCAAGTGAGGACACTGATGCTGTGGGATGTGCTATAGAGATCTCCGGACTGATGAATAAGCATGAAGCAGTTGGCATGAAAAGAGGTTCAAGAAGAATTTTGTTGTGGAATCCATCTAGGAAATAATTTAACTCCCATAGAAAATAAAAAGTTGCTTAAAATGAGGCTTGACTAGTGTCGGCTATGGGAAGCAAGTTCTGTGAGGCTTGGTAACTCCTACCAGGAGTCTGTGGCATTCAGCCCACTGAACAGGAGAGCAGGGAGCACCTCCCAGCCAGTTCAGAGTTGGCATCACTAGCTTGTCCAGCTGATACAGCAAAGTCTACATTTTGATGCTTGCCTGTCTCACAGAGCTCAGCAGAAACTTTTCTAGTCTCATGGGCCTCCGGAAGACCAAGGCATTAAGCTGCTGGTTTCACTGTCCAGCTCGGAGAGAGTCATTGACTGCTGGGTACATTGCTCAGCATTTCTGACATCAGGTTTTCTTCCCATCTTCAAAACATCTCCTTCATTCAGGCTTGGTGCCAGCAACTGAAAAACTGCTAGTTGGTCACAGGTCTGATTCCTTTCCCTTCCAGTTACTGTTTGCTCAAGTATTATTGTTATTCACAGCTCCTCGTCTTCCACCCCAGAGGTTTTTAAAAATTGTGGCTTGTGATCGGCGTACTGCATATTTCCTATTACTGCCTTCTCCACCTGTGGTCATACATCTTCTTTGCAGTGGTCAGAGAGCTGGGTGGGAGGCTCAAATGGGAAACTGCTCCAAAGCCTTTCCTGCCCCGAGGCACTTTGTCAAAGCACATCTTAATTTGGAAGGCAGATTGTGCCATGGGATTAATATTTGTATATATGACATGTTTGTGAATTCAGCCTCTTGTTAGTCATGATTTTGGCTTGTCTCATATAATTTTTATTGGGTGGATACTAGAGCTGCTGTTGAAGGATAGTTCTGGTTCTTTGGTTTAACTGTTGGGAGCAGCCATAGGACAGAAATGCAGTTGCAGCCAGAATATCTTTATGTAACTATTTATAGTTTTCCCAAAGCATATCAGGATTAACATCTTCCATGGTCAGTCTGTGATAAATTCAACACCAAAGTAAACAAACAAACAAAATAATCTGGCTATATCTTTCATTTTTAAGTGGTCTGAGCTAAATCCTCCTGTGGCAAAAACTGGCCTTGTTCCTTCTAAGTGGAAAAACAACAGGCACAGGGGTACATAAGAAGCTGAAATCTCCAGTAACCTGTTCAGAGGGTTCCCATGGAAGGGACAGCGTTTGCCCAGCTCAAGAGTTCCACAATTAACTTTGTTCAAACCAGTTGGGTGTTTTATCTCTCAGTGGAAACTAAGAAACAAGGATGAAAATGATTTTTTTTCACTAGCTCTGAATTATTAGCCCTCTTTTTTTTTTTCTGGCATGTTTATCAGTTTATTTCCCTTTGATTTCATTGCTTCATCAGTGTCTAAGAATGCTGGAGATGGAAAGACAGAGTGGCTTTGGTAGTTGGTTTATCACATCGTTGTAAATTGGCTTTGAGTGCTGTGAGACACTTGCATGCAATCCTCACACAGAGGATTGGACTAGAAAGGCTGGAAAAATTTCCAAATATTTTTGTAAATCTAACACATCTTTGCCAACTTGTGTGCCCTGAGTGTGTCGTGACATAGAAGCACTCCAGCTATTTCTGTCTGCCATTAGTATTTTGTGCTTCATGAACCCTTATTAATTAGGATATTAATTTCCATATGTACTTTTGGAACAATGCCATTCTGTGAGGAGGATTTTTCTCACATGCCATTATTCTGCTTTCGTTCATTTTACCCCCATTTTGATGCTCTTTATTACAATAAATGTCAGGCAGGGTTTGGGAACTGAAAATTTTGGTGAAGAATAGGGTTTGGGGGAGATTTTACTTAGTGTTGTGTTATTTCCTGAAGTGGTTTAGATGCAGATTTATCATTTCTGTTTTCTGTGTAGTGTATCATTTGTGAACAGATTTTCATATTTCCTGCTGTAGTGACATTTATCAAGAGAGTGTATGCAAATGCACTTCATGCTAGCAGTTACTCATTAAGGGTGCACTCTGACATTCGTTATTTGTTATCTATTGCATATGACTGATTTCTTGAACAATACAGGATTCATTCCTGCTTCCCAACTAGAGAAACGAGCTCCTTTAATGATGAGGGAATCAAAATATGAGCACTTTGTTTATGCAGAGAAAATAACCAGATTCATAGGAAAAATTTCCCTTGATGGCTGCACTTACCAGTATCTGCAGCCTTTCTCCAAAATTGTATGTCACAGTGCCTCAGTGTCTTAAGGATGCAAAAAATAAGGATGCTTTTGTGGGTATGCACAGTGCTGGCTGCTGATTAAAGGCATCAATTAAAACCAAAACTATGTCCTGTATGTCAGCTTTACATTCAGAGGTGAAGTGTCATCTGAAGACCAGGGATGTTCTAAGGTAGGTTAAACAATTTGGGTATCTAATTACCTGATGGATATCTAATTTGATATCCATTACCTTCAAACAGAGAGCACTCCAATTGCCCAGGTACCAGTGTAGCACCCTTTGCAGTCGGTGTGAGCATCAGGGTGGATCTTGGTGATTGTTGAGCAGCTACAAGCAGCACTTCTGGAGAGTATAAAACTTGTTGAATTTTAATATCAGCTTGGCACGTTGGAATGGGAGTTGGGTGCCTCTTTGACTTTCAAATGATCTGAAGAGGAATGTACTTGATACAGGTGGTAAGCATTATTCTTGGAGCCCTCTGATATTCCGGGCACACATGTATTTTCATTCCTCATAAACGTATCCCTGGTGAGAGGGGTGGGGACATCAATTAAGAGGAAAGCCATTTTCCACAGTAGCAAAGGATCTGAAACGAGCGTTCTGCAGATTAAGCAGAACAATCTCCAGAGGTTTTGCCAAACAAATTTTTCAGATTTCTTCAGGATTCTAGTCATGGCCTGCGATCTGAAACATTTGCCAAGAATTCGGCAGAAAAAGGAAAAATACCCCAACCCCGGAGTTTTGAACAGGGAGGTGGTTTGTGGGTTTCATGGGATTGCATCAGAAGTCTGATCTTCCCGGCAAAAGATATTCTCTTTGCAAACAATGAATCCCCTAAAACCACAAGTGCCATGAAGTCAAGCAGCGTGTGGTTTGGATATGAGCAGGCCAATTTGTCAACTTTGTTTCATTCAAAGAGAATGAAATAATGAGTGGAAAAACATTGAGATAAAACAAACCTCAGGATACTCGTTACAGATTGATCCTCCCAAAGCAGAATCTAACCTTGTTTTCACTTAATGGAGCTCTCCTGTATTTGTACTTAGACGGTGCTGCTCGGTGATTTGAATAATACATATTTATAATGGATGCTTAGTTTTTGACTGGCACAAGGAGTGTTATTCTAGTTAATACAGGATTTTGTGGGAATTGCAATTGTGTTTTCGAATCCAGTCTAAATATTGTGACGAATTTCTAGCAGGTAGTTTTAATGGACAAATACTGTTGACGGGGCGGAACTGCCATTGTGCGTCTTGGAGTGACTCGGGGCACTCGGCTGCTAATGTTTCCATCCCAGAGACAGGGCTGAGGAGTTTGAGGAATCTGTCCCGCTATTACCATGTCATTCTAATTGGTCACACTATATAAAATAGTTCTTTGAGGCAAAGTTTCGTATCTCCTCTTCCTGTTGCTAAACATGTGCAACACCCTCCCTTTTTCAACAGCAGCATTAAAAGTGTTCAGAAAAGTATTTACCAACTTCACTTATTTAGTTTTTGGCTTCTTTGTTTTTCAAGAGATAAAAGATTGGAGGTTTGTTAAAATTCTGATCTACAGAAAAGAGCTTTGCCCCACCTAGACAGAATTTTCTGGAGAAATGGTGAGTGAAATCTTGGCTTTGCAAAGTTACAGAGGTAACAAGAATATTTAGATTTACCATAAGATTTTTTGAAAGGTGCACTCCATGGGGAAAGCAGAATTCCTCAGTGGCTTTATAAAGATTGAACCAAGAAGATAGCCTTTTTTTTTTTTTTTCTAAAAATAAACTGAGCAATGCAAGTCAGAGTATTCTGCTTGTGCAATGATGATGATTTTAGTCTGGAAGGTCATTTTGCTCTTTGAAACTGAAATCCTGAAAATCCTTCTTTCTGAAAAGTCAATTTTTTCATAGCTAAGCAAAGCCACTGTGAAGGTGAGCTTCACCCTGCAGCTTCTGCTCCCCACTGCTTTAGCTCAGGGAATTCCTCTTTCTTGTGTTTTAGTCTCTGCTAGTGGCTGCCAGTTTGATTTCAAAATGTTTTAGTCTTGGTGTAAGCAGCAGGCAATCTCCACCCACATCTTCATTATTATCTTCAAGAAATTCCACAAAACTTGTAGCAACAGCTTTCAAAATCTGTAGGGAGCTTAATTAGCATCGGAGGAGAAAAGTGGAACAGATTTTAAGCACTGATCTTTTTGTTAAGGGTTTGCTCACACTGACTCTCTGCTTGTTGCACTCTGGATGCAGTTCAGCACTGTGGGCTCTGGCCAAGCACGTGTCCTAGCACTGCCAGGTTGCCAGCAGAGACATCACCTTTGGCAGATGTAGGTTTTGCTAAAGCCGTTGGTTTCAGCTCCAGGTTCATTAGAAACAGGTCAGAATAGAAGCCCTGTCTCTAATAAGCCTACATGTCAAAGAAACTAGGGTTATGCTCCCTGGATCTTAATTTTCCTTGGAAAGAACCAAACTGAGATGTCAGCTTCTAGTGGGGATACATCCTTTACAAACCATTCTCCTTCACTGTTCTAAAATATCAACAGCATGGAAAATGGGACAAGAGAACAGTGAGTATCACTGACTAACACAAAATTGCACCCAAAATCTTTTCCCTCTCTAACAAAATAACTAAAGAAAACAAATGCGTAATCCATTAAGTAGCAGGCTCGATGGCAACATTCATGCCAGCATTGGCTTTTCCCACTGGACTATTCTAAAAGTCTGAGGCCCCTGTGTTTTGAATTCAGTACAAACTCCCACGCAGGTTAGCTTTTTGACTGGCTGACTTCAGATCAAACCTGGGAAGGAAGAGCTAAAAAGTTCGGCTCTCAAGCAATAGGCAGTAAGAAACCTTTGTGCTCTAGGTGTTGGCCATGAAGCGAGGGCGTGTAACCGTTGGTTCGTGGGGCTTGGAAATCCAGGAGAGAATTCATGCTAGCTTTGAAAATTAACTATTGCCAATCCATTTGAGCTCCTGTGAAAATCCAGTAAAGAAGCAGAAATGGATGTAGCCCAACTTCTCTATACATAACGTTTGTGTTATTTAGTTCCAACTTAAACAATATCCCACCCAGTTTCTGAGCAGCACGGAGAACATGGTGATGACTCAGTGGAGGGTAACCAGAGGTCATCAGACATTGGTTCGGTAGCTGAGTGGAGATCAAGACAAGCAAAATGTGGAAAGTGCAGTGGTTTATAGCGCGTGGGTGTAGGCCAAAGTTAGAAGAGTAATGTGGGAAGGTGAATTACCTTTGGGTTGCCCCACTAGATGTTTGCTGAAAGTACAGATGCAGACAGCAGAATGACAACAGAATTTCCTCAACGAGTGTTATGTTTTAGGGTCAAATTTTCCTATCTAGTGCGGCTGTTGACAGGATTGGGCATTTGGTGTTTTTTCTTTGTTCTTTCAGATGCAGTGGAATTCCCAAATCAAAATGCTGCTCTCATTTGTGCAGTACCAGAATCTACACCCCCGTCAGTAAGGCCAAAGAGCCTAAACTGAAACAATAGCAAACGGACAGCCTTAGTTGTGGGGAGAACAGCAAACAACCAAGCAATCAGCCGGGCCTCGAGAGCCCAGTCTGAGCTGGGAACATGAAGTTAGAAAAACTGTGCATGTCATTATCAGCTGGAGGGTTTGGCTGTTAGAAGCTGAGACGATAACAAATAGAAAGTCTCCAGTGCTACTAGGCATCTCGGAGAGGAGTCACACTGCAGTCACCACCACCCGTTTGGCTGATGTGCAAAAAATGGCATGTGTTTTCCAATGTGGAAACTGTTTGGGAAACACCTATCCTAATAAAAGGGCAAAATATGACTAGGGTACTGAAATCTTAGGTTACCTACCACATCAGGTTTCTGTTTAGGGACTGCGTGCATCCTCCCTGCCTAACTTTCTCTGTGCCATGATTCATGGAGGCTGAACTTCTGCCTTGAATCCTCTTCTCTTTCCATTTCTCCAATCCCTTCTCTTAATCATATTCTATCCTTCCCCCACCTGTTTCCAGAACCAGGCTCTATCCCAGCATGGCCAGAGGCATCTGGTTGACTAAAATTACGGCTATGAGCAAGCTCGAGTGGAACAGACAGGATCCGCTCTTTTTTTCCACAGGGTGTAAGTCATGTCTGGTAAGGAATGAAACTCCGAGCTAGAGTTTGTGCAGAAGATAAAAGGGATGGGCCCAGCCCATTTAAACTTGAGATGGCTTGAGAAGTGTCTGAGCCACATCCCTGTAATTCATGCGGTATGATAAGTCAGCAGAGTGCGTAATATCCCTCACTCAGGCACCTGCAAGTGCTTTGTTTTGGGTCCAGTAATCCCAAATGCTGCTCTCAGATAGCTGGGTTTCATCCCTTTCCTTTTTCTCAAAGAGAAATTTGGATTTGGCTCACACTTTAATTTAAACCATTTGCCCATTACAACAGCTTTTACAAGCAAAAATCTCTGGTTTCATAAGACCTTTTAAATCCTGCTTACCTGCTAGAAGTACTTGTGCAGCCGGCATGTGGTGCTTGGCTGACCATGGTCCAGCTGATGTTCCCAAGTCCTCCACTGTCAAGTGTCTTGCTTGTACTTCTCTCACACGTGCTCTTCTGACCTTCTTGTGCTCATGGGTTATTTTCAAAACCTGTGTAGAGATGCCCAAGACAACAGAGATATTAACTAAAACCAACTTATTAGCTACAAATGAGATTGCAGACTTAAAAGAAGCCTGTGAGTGTTAGCGTACAGCTTACAAATGCTAGGCATACAGAGCTTGTATGGGTAAAAGGTGGAAGGGTCGCTGGCTTCGTTTCTTTTCCTTTTGCCAGCAGTTTGTGAACAGCTGATTTAGGTCGAGACCTTGACTGACATTTTTCTTTATTTCCTTTTTTTTTCCTTATCTGTTCAATCCTTGCGATTCCTGCAGTCATAAATTGTTTGTTTTTTTGTGTTTTAGTGAGACTCAAGACTTCCAAGGTGTTGTATGTATTGTTACAGGGAAGGCCTTATAATCCAAAAACACAAGACAATTCTCTTTATTCCACTTACCTAATGCTCAGACACCAGGAGAGCACAACTCATTGAAAGGCAGCTGTGGCAGAGTCAGAAACAAAACCCAGGTGTTGTGCCTTCCACGCCAGTTCTTCACTCACACCCTTCCCTCCCGGAGCATGTTTTGTTTGTATCCATTTCCAGTTTTCAATGAAGAAAGATAAAAAGGCTGGGATTCACCTCCCCTAACTTCAGCAATCTGTAAGCTAACAGACTGGTCTGAACTCGTTGTTTGGCTTCACTCCAGAGCCGGCTCCTCCAGGAGGTAATTCAGCCTGTCTCAGGGCACGTGGGTTAAATCAGCTTCTGCAGGGGACTTGCTGAGCTCTGTGACTACCAGCAGAACTGATGGAACTGCCCAAAACTGCACCTCGGACTCCTGGGCTGCTAGGCTGGTGATAAAATCTTCACAGACAAAAAAGACAAGAGGAAGTTTTCCGTTCCCGTAAGGTCTCGTGAACTCTGCTTGTTTGGCAGATGTTATCCAGAGGGCTTCCCTATGCAAGCTGGACCGGTGATCTCTTACTGGTTCCCGAGCACCATCCAGGGCTGTGCACTGACGGCCATTTCACCAGAAATAATGTTTCATCTAATACCGTACCCCCACCTGTTTTCCAAATGAAGGGAACTGTAAATGAAACAAAATATACGGACCTTTGTGGCATACCCAAAGCTCCAGAATTTGTAGCCCAGCACTTTTCATATACATTTAATTCTAGGTGGGTGGGTTTGTAATGTGTGAGAAGCAGGAAGAAACATGAAGACCTACCTACATTTGTGGCTAGTTTATACTAAAGTGATGTTTGCTGCTAGATTGTGTTTTTTTATTATTATTATTATTTTTCTTTTTCAATTTCTTTAATTGTCAAACCAGTAGTGTGTTTAGTATGAAATAGGAAAGGGCAGATATTTCAACCATTACATTCTGAAAAAAAAAAAGGAGGGTTGCGCTGTAAGATGACTTTGCATTGCATGGCTGGCACATCAGCAGTAAATCATTCTGTTTCGGTATGAGGCATTAATACATGCACCCCTTCTTGTACTTTTCTCCCTGTACCTGCTATTTGCTCCTCTTGAAACAGGAGTGTGGGCTGGGCTGACCTCCAGTCATGAACCAGAATGGCTGTCTCATTTTTTATCATTTTGCATCCAGCCTCTTCATTTTTTTTTCAACAACTAATGATAGAAAAAACGCCTCTTCCTATTTCAACCCTTGACGACCATTCAAGGAGTCTCTTATTTTAAGCTCTGCATGTAATGTTTGTAATGCAGCTTCACCAGTCCAGCGTCACGGGTGGATGCCACTATTTACAATTTATTTCCATTAGCACTACTTCAAGGCAGTTCCTCAGTGATTGACTTTGTTAGGGCAAGGCTCCTTAGGAGCATAACATTTGAGAGTTTAGAGGTGTGAGTAGGTATCTTTCTCCCCAAAAAATTGCTTGCTGCTTTCTGGGAGTCTTGTTTTTCTTGTTTTCCCTGCTAGCTAGCATACATTTCACATTGGCCATATAATTACATTTTTGACAATTCTTGGAAGTGGCAAGAAAGAGTTCAGCATTTCAAATCCAGACCTTCATAAAATGCACCTCTGACTTACGTGCATAGAGATGCTCCAGTTTCTAGAGTTGACATATCATAAGATAAAGTACCTGGAAATATTATTGAGAGTAAAAAAATCCTTCACGCAAATTACTTCTATACAGATATGTACAGGAGACTTCTGTCAAGCACCGATGCATTCTCATGTGAAATGCTTTCTTTGTCTTGGGTCTTCACATCTTAGCTGGGAATAAAGCAACGGAGAACAACAGAATTGTTCAGCAAAATTCACTTGGTCAGTGGTGTGCATTTGAACAGGTTGTCACAAACATGCAGTCAGGTCTTTCCTTTTCTTAAGATTATACACCCTGTGAGGATTATAAAGGCTAAGAAAGAAAAAAAAAATCTCACTAAAATCCAAGGCATAATTCCCCTGAGGCCAGGATTTGTGTATTGAGACTGGAAGATTATTTAATCGCAGTATTTAAGATTCTAATAAGAATGGTCCATTTTTTTCCCCCACTCTAAAAAATGAGCTAGAAAAGGAACAACAAAGGAAGACAATTCTAGGTATATTTTAAAGAATTCTGCTAGGCAGCTTTTTAGTGTTGGGTTTAGGCATCAAAGCTGGAAAGGACAATGCATCCCTTGAGAGCTTTTGTGGCCCCTTCTAGCTCAATTTCTTCTGCCCTGTGAATTACAGTCCATACTGAGATCCCCTGGTCAAGAATGATTGCATTTCTAAAACGCCTGTCCAGCCTGAGCAGGAGGTAAGAAGAAAGGATGTGTAGTTTATGCATTATTGCAAGCAGCCTTCCAACAACAAAGATCCAGGAATACATTTTAGTTTTGCTGAAACAGCTACTGAATAAATCAGCTGAGGAACTTCAGGATTTACCCTGCTGTTAGCTCAAATGTTGTAGTCATCTTCCACAGTCAGGTAGAGACTTTAGAGAAAGGTAAAGGATTTGAAAATGAATTCACTAGAAGTGACTTTCACGACCATCTGTTGGATGGTGAGGTTCGTCTCATGCGTGCTTTTGAGCACAGTCTGGATGCAGTAAAATTTTTGGTGACAGAAGAAAAACTGTACACTGGCAACAATTATTTTGCATATTTTCATCTGTTTGACTCATTAACAACAAGCAGTCAAGAGCTTGTTTGTGACCTTAATATCTAAGAGTGTGTTCTGGAGGTGCTTCTGTTACCTCTCAAGGAGATTCAGTCTCTAGTCAGCAATAGCACTTTCTTTCATAAAGATCTCTCTGTATCTCCTAGCAATCAACAATTGCAGTGCATCAGTTAACAGTTGCAATGAGGAGATCAGTTGACAATTGCTGAATATTTTCTGTCTTCTCTTCCCCCAGAACATCCTGCTTCACTGTCATGTCCAAAGCCTCTGAAATGGTTTGCCAACTCTGAGCTCAGTAATAAAATAAGAAAGATATTTGATCCATGTGACATTCACAGATAAGTAGTTTTTTTCCCCTTATTTTCCCATTAGAAGATACTTTTTAATTTTGTATATGAGGGAATATGACTGCTGGTGTTTTGTTCTAAGTATTCCTGCTTGGAAAACAAAATCAGCAGTCATGTTTGAAAGCTGTGGAGTGAGAGAGCTACAGACTGAAAATGAAGCACACTGTTTTGTCCACTTGCAATGCCAGCTGCTTTGGATTGAAAATTAGAAAGACCCCCTCCTCACAGAGTTAGGAGCTCGATTTTGTGCTCAGTAGAAGTTGTAGATGCTGCGTGTCATTTCAATTTTGCCTGAACTGGGACAATGGAGATTTTTTTGGAAAGTGGCTAAAATTTGGGGCCTTCAGCTGAGCTGATGTCATTTGGCACTTGCATAATCTTCCCTGCACAGAGCCACGTGGATCAGTAATCAAAGCCTGAAAACTTTGCTGCCAAATGTCAGCCCAGAAGAGGTGTTAGAGATGGGATTGTGTTGTGATCCTTGGGAACAGAGGGCACATCTTTGTAATTTTGTATTAGTGTACATTTCTGGGATTATTATTTTTTTTTAAGAAGGAAGATATCAGGAATGTACAGCTTGTGTCAGGAAACATCCCTAAATATTTCTGAGTAAATGATGGAAGATGCTTCCAGCCAGAGATGCCATTAAACACCACTAACCATGATTTTCTCTTACTCTCAGATGAAGCTCTGAGTATTTCCTTTTCCCAAATAAAAGGTCAATGTAAAGAAAGCTGCCCTTCATATGACTACATTCATACAACAAGTATTGTATTTCATTCTTGCCATAGTATTTGTGTGTGTGTGTGTGTGTAAATAGTGATAAAACAATGAAATGCATTGAAAAAAAAAAAGATAATCACTAGACAGGAGGCAGGCGGTACTAAAAGTTTCCCTGGTGTAGGTAGTATTTCTTAAAGCAAGTTTTATTTGGCTTGTGTGCAGAGCTCTGTCTTCATAAACTTTTAATCTCAGAGCTGTCAAACCTCCTTTCACCTGGAGTTTTACAGTAAATAGAAAAAAAAAAACAATGACGAAGATGCTCTTCTGTAGAAAAGTGAGCTTAGGGAATGTAGTTCAAGGTGAAAATCTTGAGGTGATATTTTGGTAACTAATCGAAGTTGATTCATGGGAAGCTTTTCTGGATTGCTCCTGAATCTCTAAAGCCAAAGACTTGAGAAAATAATGAAGTACTGCAAAGCCAGGGTCTCCCAGAGAGTCCTGAGTGGCCTCTGCAGTACGGGGTGAAAGGAGAGGACAGAGGAAGCGGCGCAGCACTGGAGGCATGGCTGTGTGGTGCTTGTCGCATGGGCGAGACGTTTGCGGCGCGTTCAGCGCAGAATAGTTCCTTGGGCAAATCAGTTCATTACGATGTGGTTTTGTTTGTTTGTTTGTTTTTCTTCTTCTCACACTTTACACATGAATGTGATGTAAGAAAGTGGTGAAACATCTGGCGTGGTCTTCCAACCTTCTCTGCAGCTGGATTCCCCAGACTCTATCTACATGGGCTTGCTGTGCTGCTCCCAAACTCACTGTTGGTTCTCAGGCACCCCAAGGCACCCCTTTAGCCTTCATTAGCACTCATTACAAATCAGTAATTTTGAGTCTCTCTCCTGTTCGTGTGATGTCTAGTCTTTGCATTTTAAATGTTTGTATTGAATGAGTAGGTGAGGGGAAAATAATTGTGAATGCTAAGCAACAATAGGCAGAAATAATCAGTGGCATGCTGTCTGTGCCAGGACATGGGGCTTGATCTTTCTGCCAATGTTCATAGAGAAATAGCAGAAACCATTTTGAAAAATGGCTTATCTGCTTATTTTAATTTCTAAGACTCAGAAGTTAGATTTTTGCTCATGAGAACATTCAGTGATACTGGTTTTGCAGCATCTTTCATTTTTGCCATCTGCCATAGAGTGGGTGGTAAAAAATGATGCCGGTGAGGTTACTGAAATAGGGACCAACCTTTTGACTTCTTTGAATGGTGACCAGGAAACTTCTGAACAAGGAGACAACCAGTTCACAGAAGAGAGGGGATCGTGTGATGTGCAGAATTAGTCTATTGAGGGGAAGTGGTCCTTCTTTTCTGCTCATTAAATGTCTACAAGTATCTTTTGATTTCCATAAACTGTTTGGCAGACATGTCCTTGAATTAATCCAGGTGGACTATTCACAAATATCTTTGCTATGTTGTTTCGTGGTGATCGGCCAAGTCAATCACAAAATGTCCGTTGTCTTGGGTAGAGGAATATACTCCTACTTGTATGATTAATTCTGTGTATGCAATTTACAATCCATATTTGGTGTATACTCCTATGTATGACTTTAAGTAAGCTTTTTACAAGTAGTTTTGCCAGTGAAACTCACCTTAATGTTGTCAAAAAACAAATGCAAAAAGGTGCATCATTTTTGTGGTTACGTACTGAAGTGTTATTAGCCCAACGGTACTTCATCCTTCATTCTGAGCAGTGAACAATGTTCAGGTATTTAGTTTTCATCGTTTTCTTTAGTATTTCATTCAATTCTAGACAAAACATGGAAAAGATCTAGTTTGTTCACGAGTCCTGTAGGCACTCCTGCTAAGCTTGTACAGAGTTTGTACGCCATCACTGTGTGAGATAACAGTATTAGATAAATGGACTGGCAGCCTGATAAGGAGCTCGTGTTACGAGGGGAAGAGGCAGGCAGGCAGGACTCCCATCTCAGTAGATATTCCAGGGAAGGTCAGGAAGGGAGAGGGATTTTTATTTCTTCAGTACTACCTGGATATTACTGAAAATGCACTTGGCACTCTTGCATGCTGGAGGAGAGCCTTGGAGTCTTCTGGGGGCCTGTGAAAAATACAATCACTGCCAGTTCTACCTGGTCCCAAGAGTGTAAAATATGCAGACTGGGGAATATTTGCTCATTTTATTCATATATATTTTTATATATGTATGTTTAATTTCTGTCTTGAATAAATGAGCATGTCTGGTAGATAGAGAAGAGGTATAAAGGGTGGTAAGGAGAAGAGCAGACTTGGTTGTGGGAAACACGGGATAACTGCCCCAAATTTTTGGAGCAGGCAGAAGCACTGATAATCAGCATATGAACAGTTTTGAAAAATCCATTCCAAGTTATTTCAGGTCTAGGTGATGGCCAAAGATCATACAGCTAAGAAAAGGTGGCAGGGAGGGACAAAGAGCAAGAGGATGTAGGCTAAGCACTCCTACTATCAGATCTCTTGCCTAGCTGAGTAGTGTGTTATCTGCGGTCTATGGGATGTGCTAAAGGCAAACTAGAGATTGTGGGCTAGATAAAATGTATACAGAGTGATTGTTTGTTAGGACATATGATTTATGAAGTCTTTAAAATGTTGCAGTAAAAAAGACCACTTAGGCTAGAAGGAATGTGCTAAGAAATAAAAACTTGGGCAACCCTCAGAGAGGAGGAAGGAGAAAGCACAGGAATGGCAGCAAGAGTCAAGTGTAGTATGAGAAGAGGAAAGTAAAGAGGAGCTGTGTTGGACAGAGGGTACACAGAGTTTCTCAGAAAGGCTCTGTTGGGGAAGTGAGGTTCAATGAGGAGAAGGGATGGGCCGGGGAAGAGGTCTGACGACTCAACCTCAAGGTACAATTGAACGGGCAAGTTCAGGATGTGAAGAGAAGCTGAGCCTACCCTTGGCTCCTGTAATTGAGTGGTGTCTAAAATATCGCAAGTGATAGCTGGCAAAGAAGTTCAGTGTAGTCGTTTGGTGTTATTTAGTTAAACTCTGCTTTTGTAGGAGTATTTTCAAGGTTTCAACCAAGAATGTAATCTTTGCACTTGCTAGTATAAACTCTCCTTGTTTTTCACCCTAAGCAAATTCAGTATTTCAAATACTTGGACGAGCTAGCTTGGTAATGCTAGAACAGCCATGCTTCCTGAGTTTCTCTGAAAGCACTGAACAAGGAGGAGCCTGGGGATCTGAGGCAGGAGCTGTGCTGTTCCTGCCTAAGCTGGGCTTAGGGGTGGGAGCTGGATATCAGCCCATGCCCGTAGGTCGGGGACCAAGTGCCAGAGAGGCCACAGTTTCAGATATCCCAAATTATTTGAGGATAGGGCTTGAATCTCTGGCAGCTTTGGGAAGTTTGGCCACAGGTGACTTTTGGGAAAGGTGCTGATTGTTGCATGAAGTGAGGCCACAGATCTCACCTTGTGATCTAGCTGAAGATCCTTCACCTGTTGCCCATTTCCCACATCCCTCTTTGTATCGCTCTACTGCCGAAAGCAAGCTACTACTGCACACTCCAGCGCTTCCTCCAGAGCCGGCACTAAATGCTCCACCCTTGTGCCAGGCCAGACGGGCAGTAAGAGGTCCCAGTCCCCACCAGTTCCGCTGCTTCCCAGAGGCCTCCTCCACCAGCAGACCTGAGTGAGCAGATTAAAGGCAGAAGGGAGCCGGGTCGCTCAGGTGGGACGCCTGCCCGCCGCCTTCCCGGGAGCACAGCCCGTGCCTAATGCAGTCATAATGAAGTACGTGATTCCCAGGGAGATCAAACTCACTTTGAATGCCAGGAAAGGACCCCGCTATGCATTTTAACACAGGAGGACTGGAGCCTCAGCTATTTACTCTTTCTAAAAAAAGATTTTGACAAGTGAGTGGCAGATTTCAAATCTCCTTCTTGGGAATAAATCGAGGCAACTGTTTCTTAGCATGCCATATTTCCATTTAATAAAATGTGTGTGATCTGCAGCAGCCCTGAAGATGGGCCAGCAGCAGGGAGCCCCTAGCTCCCGTCCAGGAGGGACGTGCATGTCTGAGGGATGGGGCGCTGCCTTTGCTGGGATCCCCAGAGGCTCCGTGGGCCCGGGCCTGCAGGACAGTTCACAGGCGCGAGGGATGGGCCGGGTCTGCTTGGAAGTTCAAGCTCACTGAACTGAGACCTCGGAGAACAATTCCTCCGGCTGCCACCGCCTTCCTGAGCAGCCCTCTGAAGCCCTCCGTCCTCAGAAACCCCCCACCCACTCCCCTGCCTCCCTCTCTTAATACGTTCACAAATTTTCCTGACAAAAGAGCAATTACAACCTTATGGAGACAACTTACAAAGAGAGTGGGGATGACCCCGAAGAGAGGTTTGCGCTACTCAACACATGGCCAGTCACCAACAAAGCCAGCCCCGCTCACATTTGATCACAGAAGAGCCTCCCAGACTGGCACGCTTGACCAAAAACTGGCCGGGTGACTCATTCGTCTGGCGGCTCTGTGATTCATGAACCTCCAGGAGGAAGGGAGGAGGGAAGCGAATGCTTTTCAGATCTGAAGTTAAATGCGAGACACATTCCCCCAAAAGCAGACACTCGACTGTGTCCAATTGGTGTGTGAATACCAGGACAAAGCCAGGGCGGGAGCCCTGGTGTGCCACACGGCGCGGCTCCGAAGGCGGGCCGCGCTGCAGGTGGCACTTTCCCAAACGCATGGTTCAGAAGGTCTTGAGTGTATAAACTGAAATGTTGCTTTACATCCTAGCCCTGTGTGCTCCGTCTGTTCCAGCTTTGCAGCTTCCCCAGTGACTTACCAGTTTGGATCTGACTCTGAAGGGTTTGACCTGATATTGGGGTCAAAAACCTCAACTGACTTAAAATTTAAGCTTCCAAACTGCTGTAATTTTGGCCTATCTATGCAGCAGGTGTGTCAAGGGCAAGCGCCCCATCCTCAGAGAGGTGCCTGCACACGAGGCAGGATGAGCCCTCCGCCGGAGGAACCTCTCTCCGCGTGCTTTGGAAGGACCCCAACCAGCCACCGGTGACCGGGTCCCAGGTGACTGGGGCAGAGCGAGGGGACACCAGGCCTGTGGGCCAGGAGCGGCCTTGTCCTCGGTGCGGCCTCCGAAGCCCGGGGTCTGCATCGAGCTCGCTGAAATGGCTGTGCTTTCGAGGCTGTAGCAGGGGGGATTATGTTACTTGCTGCCTCAGACATATGGGTCAAAACGCTAAATTATTTAGCAGCCATTGCCAGATGGATTTTCAAACAATTAAGAAACGCTAAAAATAGGCAGCTCTCTCTGCCTCGTGAATGTTGCCAAAAAGCGGCTGTTTGCTGTTCGCTCGCCAGCAATTTATGCTGAGGGAGCAGCAGAGGCCTCGTGCTCGCCGCAGTCATTGGGGGGCTTCAGCCACGGCTGGGCCCCTGACTGAATGTAGGCTGCAGTGGATTGGGATAAAAGTGCCCTGGATAGGCAGGTGTTCACACACAGGAAAGAGTTTAAACTGCTCGATATTACTTTTCACATCACTGGTATTGCTCTTGTAATTCTGGATGAGAGATGTGCTTCACACTGCTTCATTCAGTGGTTGGGTTTCACTGCCCCCCATCCATGTTGGGATGATGAGGGCAGGAGCCATTAAAGCTCCACTATCAAAGGGATTTGGGGTTTTAAATCTGCATGAGTACCAAAATACCTTTAAACTCAGGTTTTAGCTCTTCATTTCTGTGCTATGGTAGATGGAGAGACACCAAGTGGGGTGCGGAAACCCGCTGTTGGCTTCAACCAGTCAGATATGTAGTAAGGTGTTTTGGGAAGTGTAGTTTGACGCCTCCTGAAGCTCCCAGCTCCATGTTGTCAAGGCAAGAGCATCCTCTGGCCACACGTCAGGGCTCCACAGTCAGTCTGGCTCGAGGGTGAGAGTTTGGCCTCTGAGTATTTTTGTGGCACAGGATGTGCTTTGCCCAGAGTCAAAGGGAGCATTTCTTTTTTGAGTTGCAGTCACCCTAACAGCAAATACTTCACACTGAGCCCCAGGTTTATGAGCCTCTGCTGCCAGCTTAGCTCTGATGCTCCACTTGGTGCTACCTGCAGCACGCAGCAGACCCTGGGGAATAGTGCAGATGATGGAGCACATTTAACTGAGTTTCTGTTTCTAAAAAATGTTACACTAGGCAAAGGAGTTGGACCTGAATGAAAGTGGCAGATCTAATTTTAGAGAGTACCTATGAATGAAACTTGAAACGAGCTGTTCAGGAAATACCTTCCTCTGCGCCAGTGCCAAGGAGAGTATGTGATTTAATGCTAAATTAGCCAGTGCCTATGAACAGGTTACTGCAAGAATATTTTTCCCTACTTCCAACTAAATTATTTAAAAAGAGCGACGTCTTAATTTCTGCATGTATGCCCATGTCCTTTTGCAAAAGCTGCAGCTCTTCCACCTCTGGGGATCGCGTGTGTCCTCTGCCCCGGTGCCATCTGTCACCCCTTGATGCCTGTTTGTCACTGTGGCCCCACACTGAAGAGCTCTTTGCTTCGATCTGGTGTCTGGGGATGGCCAAAAGTGAATGGCAAACACCAGAGGACTTAGAGCAAACTGAAAGCATATCCCAGGGCTCTTGCCCAGATGAGCAGCCACGTTGGCTTGCAAGAGGCCAGATCTCTTTCAAATATGCTCCATTATATATTGACCAAACATTCATCTTTTCTTAGGAAAGCCAGAAGGGAATACTGCCCCTCCAGATTCCAAGCAGGTGTCCTGCTCCTGTCTCTCAGGCCTTTTATCACACAGCTTTTCATGCCCATAATTTGGGACCCTGGAAACCTAAGGGTTTAGCTGCAAAATAAATCAGCAAAGTAGCTCCATACCTTCCTGCGCAGTCTTTGCAGCCAAGCACCAAGTTATAGGCACCTTTCTGTACACATGGGCTAGGCACAGCAAACACAGCACTTGACCAGAGAATAATTTACAGCTATAACAAGCCAGTGACTCCTACCTAGCCCCTAACAAGATTTTTGGCCCTTAGTGATGGAAGCTGTAGTTAGTAAAAGTGCAGCTACATGTTGTAATGCTTATTTTCCTTTATCCAGATAATCTGGGTCTTGGGTCAAATCCATCATTAACTAACCAAACCTCCCTCACCCCTGTATTTTATGAAGTTTCAGTATGGAAAGGCTTTAATGAGTTCCTGTTCGTGATGAAACTTTCTATGTTGGATGCAGCCCTGAACCTCACGCCAGCGCTGGCCTAGCACGGGATGGTGCTGTTTGACCTGGCCACCTGGGGCTGCACCGTGTGGCTGCCAGCTTGTCACAGTGCCTCTCAGGACGGATTCTCCAGGGAGTACAGGAAGATGCATTACCTAAGGTGGGTAAATCACAAGGTAGCCTGAAGGTGGAGCAGCTTGTAAAGGAGCAGTGTAGCTACTGTGTCTGGGGGTTTAACTGCGGCCACCAAGCCCAGCTCCTCTTGGCAGTAAGGAGAGGCCAGAGAAGGCACCAGAGAACTACGTGACACAGTTTGTGCTGCTGCTCAGCTGTAAGCTCGGCTGCTCACCACTTGTCTGCATCATGCATATGTACAAGCTGCAACTGCAGCGTATTTGCGTAGCCCATAAAAATCACTGCAACAAACACAGCAGTGATTCATTCACTTTACAGCCTTTACTCTCCAATCAAACAGTGAAATCAGTTAACTACTAAATGAGTTTCAGGCCTTCAGAATCCGCCGGAGGATTCTCCCTTTAATTTAATTTAATTTAAATTTTATTTAAATTCTCCCTTTTATGTAATGAAGAGAATACAGAGCATCTCTGAATGGCCACATTATCCTCTGTGGAAGCCACCTGAGCAATCTTGTTGAACTGATGCCTGTAGGATTGCTTGATTCCCAAGGTCTCCAGGTTGGGAAGGGCATGTAGAACTTCAGGCTGGCCTCTGAGAGGTTATCAGTTGTCTCATTCTGTTGTTTCACAACAGAACGGAACATGGAAGTTGCAAGAAGAGTCAAAACCTGTTGTTCGTTGAATGCTATGATCACTCCCTGCATCGGCAGCTCCTTGGTTTTTGCAAAACTCCTGGAATGAGTGCTTGCAGCTCTTCCTGCACTGGGTACTCTCACCTTGCCTGCCCTGGGATGCTCGCTCCTGGGTTTTGATACCTGGAAGCATTCCTGTTAGCCAACGTCACCTGGGCTTGCCTGCGTTAGAGCATGCTGTGCCTTTTTATTTTTCCAGCATCCTTTTGGCTTTGAGTCTCATCCCTCAGTCATGATCTATTTCATATGTCAGTAAATATTCATAGCGAAGCCATAATGCTGTCTGATTACAGTACAGCGAGAAAGAGCAGGTACATTGCTGGTACTTAGGTAGTAAATGCCTGCCTATCCTATATTCACCCTGAATTTATTGCTCTGAGACTTTTTTGAACATACATATGGAAAGCTGCATTGCCAAAACAATTCAGGCCCACTTAAAAAGATGATGGGATTCTTAGAAATATCCAGAAAGACTTTTCCCTCAATTTGCAATGAATATACAGTGACCTGAAGTACTGACTGAGTAGGAAGGAGTGAACCTGCCCAGCTAAATCAGAGACCTTCAGACTTGAGTCTGTGTCAACTGCATGAAATGAGCTCAGGCAGTTTGTGAGACTGTGAAATACAAAGATACTTGCACAAAACCTTGGTCATATTGAAGGCCCAGGAGTTCATCGATTAATGTCGGTGGAGTGAAAATTTCACTTGGGATTTGCTTGTGACTACTGGATACCTATAAAATACACAAGTGCCACGAGCTATCACTTCTCCATCCCTTCCCTAGTAAAATTCTAGGAAATAACACCTTTTAGCAACCAGCAAACCTGCCTTAATAAGACAAAAGCCTTGATAGAAGTCCAACTTTCCACTGGCAGCACTTCTGGTTAATACTGGAAATTCTAAATATCTGATTAAACATTTCTGGAATTTCTGGGAATACATTGAGATGCTGCACGGGCAAGATCTTCACAAAGTTTTCAGAAAAAATAGCTTCTGTTGGGGCTTAAAGCAGCCCCTCCAAATAATCAATTTCCCTAATTTCCTCTTGTTGTTCCATACATTCCCTGAGCTAGCTCCTTAAATGACTTAAGTTCTCCTTTGCAAAATGCATAGACACAAATAAACCGCATATATGAGAAAGGAATGTTCCCCTGTCCCACAAAACAAATTAAATACATTGGTCCAAAATCACCCCTGGGGTAGCTCCTGTGAATTCAGACGAAATGCATGAGTTGAGTTTAAAGGAGCATTTCTGATAGGGACTGGAAATAGCAGCCGAATGAGGTTTTGCAATAGTAAAATGGTTGTTTATTAGTGATGAGTGAATCACAAAACGTCTGGCAAGTGTGTTGATCTTAGAAAAAGAACTGAAAAAGTCTGAAACCCGATCAGGTCTCTCTGAATCTGTATGTCAGCAAAACTGCCTGGAAGTAAGTCCAAGTCAGGATTCTCATTCAGACATACTTAAATGTTCAGATTTATAAGGCTGGATATAGTCATATCTCAGCAAGTGCTAAGAAATTAGGGATGGTGAATTAAACTGGTGAAGAAACAAGAACAAACTTGTTCCTAAATTTAATGTGATTGTGATCTTTTGGAGATAGTCACACAAATCCCAGAACCGTGCCAAAGCTGCAGAAAGGAATATAAAAGCCAGGGAAACAAAATTAGTTCCCGATTCAGACTTAATAAATAAACAATGCAGGTTGTTTTCAAACTTTTGTTTTGTTTTCTTTTTAAGCACTTTGTCAAACCACAAGTAGCTTTTCAAATGTCTCTCTATAGAAATAAGCTTTGGAGTTGGAGTAGCATGATATTACTTAGACCTTGCAAGAACATTTTTGCGATGGATATTTGCAACATGTGCTGGGCACAGGCTTTCTCCTGAGGAGCACAAGGCCAAAGATCTTCCTCAGTCTTGGTACAGTCTTTGACCAGACAGCACTTTCACAGCTCTGACCTTGTAATTTCAGCCTCTCAATTGACCTCGACATCGGAGGACCTGCAGATACATCTCAGGAAATGTGGGTGTAAGCTGCCGAGGGTTTGGCTGTTTTGTCAGAAGGCATCAAAGTGTCCCTGTACATACATGATCCAAGAGACAATCTCCATTATCAAATGTGCTCCATGCTGTGGAAATGATTTCAAACCATTGCCAGGGATGTTAGTTTTATTTTCACCTTTGCAGACCACTGGTCATGGGGACACCTGAGAGAAAAGGGTGAAACAGATTTACAAAAGTTGTTTTATGTCTCTGATTGCAGTGGTTCATTAAAGCTATGAAATACTGAAATGTTCCCTCACCCTCACTCGATGTTTTCTCAGGCAGGCAGCCAAGTGGTCACTGTGGTCCTGGCCTTCTGTTGGGAAGAAGCTCATCCAGCCTGGCAAGGGGAGCAGGAGGGAGCGAGAAACCCGTGCCAGGTGGGTGCTGTGCACTGCATGTACACAGAGCTGGGTGGCTCCCAGGTCAAGTCCTCGCTGAAGAACCAGAGGGTTTGGGATATTCTTGATGCTTTGAGGTTGTGGCCCGTACTCCTTGGCAGCTGTAGGAGGGGCTGAGAGCTGGGCAAGTGTGACAGAAAACAGCGCAGCAGCTGTAACGCACTCCTATGAGGGCAGAGTTTGAGGAGCACCCCAGCCTCTCAGAAGCCCTGCTCCAACTTTAAGCCTTTCCTCTAAACTACATTAAGGAGTATGTTTCTGAAGACTGCAGAGACTTGGATGCTTTGGACAAGCCATAACCTTAAGGAAGAACATCTAAATTACAAGTTCCAGTCCCATTTCAGCAGCATGCAGCCTTCTGCACTTCCTGTCCTAACAGCTGGCATCCCGAGGTGTGGGCTGCTAGATCCTCAGAGATCCTTAGGGATTCTCAGAGATACTGCTTAGCCAGGAGATCCTGTCTTAGCTAGGAGCTGCCATAATGAACCCCACACGATGTTATTTCCTTATTTTCAGATAAAATGGGGCTTATCAGTTTGTAGCTTTGGATGGACTGTGAGTGTCAGGAAACAGGGAGGTGGGGGCTGCCCGGGGCAGCCTTCTTTCTCCTCCTTGGGACATCTTTAGCAATCTTTAGCTGTCATGGCCAGGATCTTACCTAAGAGACATCTGCATTTCTGGAGGTAAGCAAGGATGGCTAGTAATCTTCTGGAATAAGTGTTGAAATGCATTAACTGAGAAATACAGATCTGAATCACAGCAATATGCTGGGGGAGATGCTGAGTCCAAGTGGTGCCTCAGGAAGAAAAGTGCCTGTCAAAGAAACAGGGATTTCCAGCAGTGGGAAGAGGAGGGCAAAGTCTTGTACTGAACCATGGCCAGGGGAGCTGTATGAGCACCCCGGTGGGTTTTGCAGTGGATGAAACAAAGAGAGAGAAATTCAAGCTTAATGAGGGACTATATAGCTAAGCAGAGCTTTCTTTTTTTTGCTTGCATCTTTCTCCAGAACCAGACATTAAGTTTAAATACTTGCATTGTAGGAAATAAATCTGTTCTTTTCTTCTGTCTTCATTTAGCCTGGCCCTAGGGGAAATGAAGTTCCAAGCCGTTGCACTGCCAGCCTGTGAAGCCAGAGGAGCACATCCCTCCTGGTGTGCCCTCCCCAGGACCCAAAGCCTAAGGTACTCAGGGGGGCAGAAAGGGGCTTCTTCAAGGGGCTTCTCTGCAGAGCTGTGTGACTCAGTTTGCAGGCTGGAGACTTCTTGTGACGAGCATTAGTCAGAGCATTCCTGGCACGTGGCAGGAGCCTGAACCCCGCGGGTCTCTGGCGAGTCCAGCACCTCGCACCATCCCTTCTCGAGGTGACTGCCGCTCGGCAGCGTGCAAAACGATCCCACTGAGGAGGTCAGAGAGCAGTGCTCAGCTGCAGGGCGGGAGCTGGGGTCTGCTGGGCTGAAAAGTGCTCCACGAACCTCCCTCACGAGTCTCGGTTAGAGAAACTATTCATAGCTCCTTTCGGGATCTACAGAGTTGCTTTAGCAGGAGGACAACAGAAAGCACAAATTTATCAAAATTAAATGGAAGTCAAGAGAACATACTGTCTAAGGCAGCGAGGCGGTTCAGACAGCTCTGCAGCAGCCTAAACACATGACAGACTCAAGCAGCTCCCACCGCTGCCAACACAACTGCTTGCGGGGTCTGCCAAGAAGCCAGATGCTGCTGCTGGAAAAAATATCTTCCAGAGTTTGGCATCAGGATCCTGTGATTACCATCCAAATGGGAGGAGATGGAGTGGTAGAATGTGAGTTTAGTATTTAGCACCCCAGAACTGTGCAGCAGCCTTTGAAGGCAGAGGAAAAAAGTTCAAGCAAAATATTTTTGCTAAAAATATGTTCGGAGAAATGAACTTTTTTTTTTTTTTAAATAGCAGAAAACCAAACTATTATTAAAACAACGCAAAATATTTTACGTCCGTATCAATTAAATGAGTAAAACCAAAGAGGATTGTGGATTCTTTACTTGAGTAAATTTTGTTAAGGAATAGTTTTATAAAGGTCAAAGCATGAGCTCTTTGTCTCTCATGTTGTTGCTAATGGAAAGTTCCACTGCAGATAGCATCACAGCAACTCCCCTACCCAAGACAAATAGAGATGGGTCTGAGCATTCTCGCATAAGTTCAGAAAAAGTTGAATTTGGATTCAAAGTTTGCAGCTCACCCTCCTCTCCTTCACCAACGAAGGCCACATCCCAAAATCCAAACTGACTCAGGGTTTGGGGCAAAGTTGGAGCTGAGCCTGGTTCCAGTCTGTGCAGTTTCAACCCATCTTTGAAGGTCCAGCAATCGAGGGATGGGCTTAACTTAAAGAAGTTTGAGACTTCTCCTGAACCTCCTCCTCCTCCTTTCTAACCATGGCTGAGTCTTTCATAATCTTGCAATAGAAGAGGATTTGGAGCCCTGTTTGTTAGGCGAGGTCTCTCAGCAGTGTTCCTGCCCTGCTGAGCCTCTCCGGTGGACGCAGTGGTTATGAGTGCTCAGCACATAGAAGAAAGCAGGCCAAGCAGTCTGCTCCCCTGGCTGGCTCTGCTCGCCTCTTGTCTCCATTCTTACTTCTCTATATGTGTGCTGGTTCTGCTCCATGACTGGGAATCCTATTATTACAGTAATAGTAGTAATAATAATAACAACAACCCAACTGGGAACTCAGAAACCTACATCTGGAAAGTTAAGATGTAAAGACTGTTCTGTTTTACTTGTACTTTTCGTTGCTTATTTTTACGACACATCTGCTTTTCAACAAATGTTATCTCCTTGCCCGTTATGACATATTGGAAAAGAGTAAACAAAGTCTTTAGTCATCATCTCCCGTCTTTCGGGGCATGTCAGATCATTTTGGAGGGGAGATGGGCAGGGAAGCAGAGAGCATCCATTCCCTCACTTGTGAACTCCCAAGGGATACTGCAGGTCATTGCCTTTTCTTTTGGGGAGGTTTGTAAAAGGGAAAAGGACACAGTGACAAAGTGTGGGGATCTCAGAATACTCACATGTGGTTGATGTTTCCGTCCTCAGCAGGTTCTGTTCTGAAATTGCTGTTTCAGGAAGCTATTGACATGGGAGAAGGGGAAACGGCCAGGCTGGGAGCCTTGATGAGAATACGCTCTGGGAGCCTGACTTGCGTGAGATGCTGAAGATCACTGGCTTTAAAACACTGGAGAGCACGGGTGGCATCTTGTCTCTACGGACTGACCTCCCACTTGTTGGCGCACACTGGGGTTTGGGTGTTGTCCTGCTCCTGGCCGTGCTGGCTGTCCAGAGCAACACAGCACAGTGTGTTGGACATGCCTTTTTACTTGGTGCCAGAAGGAAATAGTGTCGGTTCCAACCGATAGTTAGGATTCTTTTTCCTGACATACAGCATTGCAAGCTAGAATTTATTACCTGTCTCTGCATTATCACTTTTCTAGATTCCCCTTCCATTCAACTGCGTGTGTTCGGAGGCACGTGTGCTCTCCCAAGCTCAGGCTCAGGTTTCTGGCTCTAACTCCTACCTTCCATAAATGTTATTTCAATACCATCAGTAGTAGCTCTGTTTCGTCTGTTTCAGAATCTATTCCGTATTTAAATGATTTGTTCTTCAGGTCATCTTTAAGTCCTTGATGATGATGTTATTCAGTTGATGAGGTTAACAAAGTCTCCTGCAACTCCCTGTATTATGAGACCTCTCCTCAATCGTTAATTTTGATCTGGGGTTCAGGTAAAAGGCTGCGTAATGCTACTCTGGCGTGCAATTTGTATACCAGCCACTGGAAATGTAATTTGGTTCTCTTTCACAAGGAAGGCTTATACTGTTAAGAAACATTACGTAAGTGGCCAGGTTTTCTAATACTTCAAATAGGTTTTTGGTTGAACTTTAGGAAAGAGAAGATGGGGGAGTGAGCCTTCGCAGAGATTAACTGGCCACCTGCCTCTCTAAGGAGCACCCTCCATGGTGACTGCTGTAGGATGCTGAGCTTTCTATGCCTTTTCCAGCCGTGCAGGACATCTGGATACCGTATGTTAGACTTTCTGTTGGTGCCTGCAGGTGCTGAAGAATCTTAGCTGTAAATGCGCTTGTCTGCAGACTCTTGCATTAAGGGGCAAGATGTCTCTTGAAATAACTTTTGATATTAAGATGCTGTATGATCTGCGGAGTTTTTCTTGCCACTTGAAAGAAGTGACATAGCCAAACTCTTTACTGGTCAGAGTTTTGACATCAGTCCATCGCTGGTGAGTGTGCTAGAGACCTAGGTTTGGGCTGTCTTTGCACATCTTTATCCGTTATCTTCTAGCAGAGACTGTGAATCTGTGGACATGGCTTAGTCACCGTGAGATTAACTTCAGTGTTAACCGTCAGCATCTCAGCTACTCCTCAATATTTGCCCATGCATGCTTTTACCCTGGAGTAAAAGTACATCAGCTTTTGTTCTTGGGGTAACAGACAGCTATAAAGATCTGTAAATTCCGTTTACACAATGGTATAAATTGTGTTTATCTCACTGAAACTCCTCTATATGTCCACACCCCTTGCAAGATTGCATATGTTGGATGGATCCACCAGACTGTACAGGGGACATGAAGAAAAAAGCTTTGTATGATTCATGATACAGGAGTTCTGTGCACAGAGTTTTCTGATTTAACCTCCTCCCATCAGTTTACTTGGAGCCACTCTGCAACTAGCCTATTGCACAATGAGCCAAGCCAGCACTAGTTTCAAAACATACCTGAGATCTTGGATGCTTTGAATCAAGAACCACAGATTTAAATCATGTATCTCACCTTCAGACAACATGCAGCAAGTCAAAGTTTGTACTTCTGAACAGAAAGGTGATATAACACACGTCTGAAAAAATGTGCAAAAAATCAAAGGAGTTACAGCTAAGCCTAGACACTCCCTTTGCAAGCTGAGAAAAATGCCTTTTCTGGGGAACACTGCTAAGAAATTGGATGTTTGCCTGCCTCATTTGTTTAGGGGGGTGGCTAGTCACCTCGAGTGCCTGGCTTCGTGCAGCTTCTCTGTCTCCTCCAAGGCTGGTTCAGAATTGGTGCCCTCCTTAAGGCAGTGCCAGCCCTTGAAAACTTCTGTGGTCTCATTTGTGGTCTCTAACTTAAATAGTTAATTCATAGAATTAGTTTTTTGTTGTTGTTGTTGTTGTTTTTTTTAATGTAATAGTTAACTCTTAAATAGCTAATTCATAGAAGAACATAACCCACTGCAACGTGTTGCTACCATATTTTGTTATATATTATATTATAGACAAGAACTGATTTCAGGAACTGTTGGTTACCTCCTTGTGTTAGTATTTTGGCATTTGACTGTTCAGAGAACTATCTGAAGCTCGCCTTTCTTGGATGATATATTTCCTACATTTGCTTGAAGAAAATACCTCGATTTTATCTGTATCTGGAACTGACTTAGGTGGCTTTCTGAATATCATACAGAGATATAATTTGCTTTGGGCTGTGAAACCTAAGCCTTTAAAGTACACATGCTGAGCACTTAAGGAAGTTTTAGTGTCCTCTTTTCCTGGGAAGCAGGACTCTACTTATTAGGTGCAAGTCACCTAGACTCAAAAGCCACTGGTCATTCCCTCAGGTCATCAGCTTCACTCAGGCAGCTCCAATTACCTTAGCAGAATAGCATCACTCATAACAACCTAAGTAAATCAGGAAGTCACTGAACAAGGGAAGTAATTACAGCTTCTTTCAGTACTGAAAAAGCAACCTGTTCTTTTACGACCCATCAAAACCATGTGTTTGCCTTTAGTGGTTAAAATAAAGGGTGTGCAATTTGGGAATAATCCAGCTATGAAGTTTCCTTAGTAATTGGCAAGTCCTGAAAGGTTTTCACTTCTGCAATTTAAAGGTGGTGAGCATGAGATTAATTTAATTTTATTTTAGATTAGCCTTTAAGGGACACTACAAAACCAAAGAATGACATTTTCAAATGGCAAACCCACATTTCACCCATTTGACAGAAAGATTATTTTGTTAACTACCTTTAAATTTCATTTATGATGTGATTTAGTCATGCTGTAAACCAGAATGTCTTTCCTTGTAACTGTATCAAACATCCAGAATTTGAAAAATATTTGCCACTTTTGTAAAAAGGTCTGACGTGTTACTCAATCCTAATGGTAGTATTATCAGTTTACGCAACTCTTGTTTTTCCATCTTCATTTCAACACACCCATTCGTTTGATTCAGATTCAGCTGATTCTAGGTGAAAAAAATGACTTGTTTGCAATAAGTCTACATGCATTTTCATGAGCCAGTTCTCAAATGCTTGAGGTACAGGCACGTGCCATTGTTTTAATGGAGGGAGCATTGGTAAATCTGAGCAGGAACCATCTCTTCTTTTTTCTCGGAAATAAGAAAGGCTGATCCCACATGGTACTTCGGGCTGTGCTTACACTGATCATATGAGTAATCTGGCTGAAATCAATGGGATGACTCAAAATGCTTAAAATGATGTGCATCCCTGCCCCAGGGCCAAGATGCAGGACGCTTAATGCCGGGGGAACGGTTTTTGCTAAATCGTAGTTCATTCACTCTTTTTTCTAGATGATGTTTTAAAAGGAAGAATAACAAGCCCAACGGAATACTGCTCCAGACTTTTGGTAGGAGAATGCCTAAAGGTCACATCTGAATTTTAGTTTAAAAATTCAGTGGTCAGATCGTCACGTTGCATTGCTCTACATTTATCCATTACTCCTGTGTCAAATTTTCAATGTTGTATTAAGTAATTTACACAACAGAGGTGACCTGTTGTTCTGTTACTGAACTCTTGACAAATCTCTGCCTGTCTCCCAGGTGTGGTTATCGCTGGTGAAGCAGATGGAGCATCTCTGGTAGACTGGGAACAAGTCCTGAGCCACGGAGACACAATCCTATGGGGAGGTACTTGGTGTTCCTGCGAGTGAAATACAGCCTGAGAGCCTCTGTGCTTAGCAATCTGTGAGGGCTAGTGCAGCCTTCCCAACAAATAATCCTTCCATTGCTGATAGGCCAGAACCTTCCTTCTGCTGGAGAATTTGCACTAAGTTATGTATTCTTGCTTGCCGCTAAAATAGATAGAGTTTTGTCTTCTAAACTCACCACAAAGGAAGGTCTTTCTGATCTAAGAGCAAGGGCAGCATCAGCTCAGAGCAGCCGTACTGTCTGCTAATGAGAATTTAAGGAGAAAAGGAAAACGTTAGCACCCCTGACTGCTGAGCAGTTTCCGAAGGCTCTGCAATCCTTTGCTCCCCACAGGCTGTCGGGATATTCCCAGCTCTGCTGCGTGTTCACTGATTCATCCTCTCCCTTCCTGAGACACCCAAATGCTCCCAAAGGGAGGCAAGAAACCAGGTCAGCAGAGTGGAAGTAACCAAGGGAAAAAACACGTGTTCTTGTACTGGGAGAAAAGGGGAAAAGAAAACAGAGAAAAGTGTGAGTAAAAAATCAAAACAAAACAAACAACAAAAAAATCAAATGAAAACATCCACGGTGTGTATTTCAAAACCAACATCTGACAGCTGTATTACATTCAGTGTGTAACATCCCAGCAGCTTCAATGAAAAAGCAAAGCTAATGATACAGGCTGTGAAAATCCCACATCCTAGCTATTTTGGGTCTACTCACCAGAGCTACTAGAATATCACTGTGCTTAGCGTATGCTTCTCTTATTGGGAGAACAGTCTCATTTTGAGACACAAGCTAAGATGCTGGGAAAAAGATGTCAAAGTACTGAAAGCAATGGGGTGTCCTACCTTTTGTAGACTTGTCCCTCAGGAGTCTGGAAGGAGGCCACCACCCCAGACCTGTGTCCCCAGGCTGGTGCCCAGGACTTTCAAAGGAGTATCTGGAGTTCTCTGTGGACCAGCTGGACCAGCAAAAACCTACTGAAGCAGGTAAGGGAGAATTTCCTTTTGTTTCCACCTTTTAGCTTATAGATTTGACCCTTTCTCTGTTCATTACTGGATTTTGTTTCTCAGTGTAGGTGTACAGGCTCAACACAGCCCAGCTCCACAACCGTTTATCTGCTCCTTAGGGATGGTTTCACCGCCTGCACCAAGTACCCAGGAGTGCAGCTAGCAGCTGCTGTGGCTGCCAGCATCCCGGCAGACTCAGGCGATCCCAGCCACGGCCAACAAACTGCACATAGATTGATTTCACTCTCATTTTTGCAGCTCAGGCCAACGGGGAATGTAAACCGCACTGACCAAGCAAAGTTGGGGAAGTTGCCAGCAAATGCAGAAAAAAGGAAAGGAAGGAAGATGTGGAAAGCACGAGGTAAGAAAACAAATGCTGTTTTTTAATACCTAACATTTTCATTCGGGTCAAGCTTTGCAAAACTGTCAAAAATCTATGGAAGCGACCTCCTCTTTTGTATGGAGTAGGACCTCGGATCCTTCAGTGTCTGGGTCAGGATTAGCTCAATGAACTGTTTGGCAGTGGAATCAGTGGGTACAAACCTTAAAACCCAGCCATCAGTGCCACTTGGGGGGGTTAGTTCAACCCACTGTAGGTTGTGGTGCCAGTGAGGAAGTGGTGATTCATGTCTAGATTCAGGTGGGGAAGGAAAATGAGAACCTCCAAAGTGCATTTCCCCCACATTTTAAGAGTGTAGAGACCCAAGGACTGGTTTTGACTCTATGAAGGTAAGCTTAGTCCTCTAGAGGGCATGGTTACACTGATTATATATTTAATAATTAACTAGTATTACCTTGGCTATCTGTTCACTTTTACCGGTGTAAATCAGGAGTAAAGCACTGATAGCAGTAGAGTTTCACCATCATTAAACCTTGTTGTGAAGTTTTCCACATACTCGCTCTTCTTGAGGAGGTTGATTGTGTATGGGCCAGAAGGTTTGGGTTTGGTCATTGGAGAAGCTTTCCAAGAGGCAGCTGTAATTCTTTCCTTGCTACCAAAATCCATTGTGAAAACCAGTGGATCTATTTGTCATGTGTTTTTGAGCTCCTGTGTTGGTTAATCCTTGACAGCAGCCTGAGCTGGGTCTTCTGAATAGTAGCATTAATGTTGGGTTTCCAGCGTTGGAGTCCATCCTTATCGGAATATATGGCAGCTGCAGACATGAGATGGCAATTGTTCAGGTTTGGGGAATCTGGCTGCTGCACTCCCTCAGCCAAATTTCAAAGTTTACAGAACTGTGCAGATGTAAATATGGCCGCCATCTGTCCTGCTGTACGCGTTTCCCCGACGCGCGCACGGAGCAGAGATTGGAATCGGGGAGCTCATCATCCCAAGGAAGGTGCTGCACTACCTGATCCAAAAATCCACCCGCCCCACACCGAGGCAGCACAAAGTGTGCAAAGCCCTTTTAATCTGGAAGTCACGTCTTTGCAGAGTTCAGGCAAGGCTTGCTTGTCTGTAATGCAAACACCTGCATTTTATTCAGTTTTACAATATTTAAATCCCCTTATAAAATAAACGGCTACTTGCTGGAACGTTACCCATGCTGCATGTCCAAGATCTGATGAATTTAAAAGCTATTTTCTAAGATGCTTTGGAGAAAGAGAAGGACTGGAAACTGCCATCAGCTAATGTTACAAATAGAGATGTATCAAACTATTTTTTGTGGCTCCCTTCAGCTTCTGAACACATTCCACATGCACAACACACTAAGATTTCTTTCTTGGGTCATTCATGGTGCCAAACCAATACCTAGGAACCGCAAAGTGTGTTAATCTGCACTAGGATGTTACCATCACTGAGCTGTGCCACACAGCATCCCTTTTCTTCTTTTCTTTAGTTAAACCTAGAAGTCGTCCTTAGCCATTGCATCCCCCTTGTGCTGAGCCCTGGCGGTTATAGCCTGACATTTTCCCAACTAGTTCAAAAAATAATAATCTGTGTTGCTTTTTTTTTTTTTTGATTTCTTTCCAGTGATAGAGAAGGTGATGTTCGTAACTGGTTTAAAAGATACCGTGGGTAAACCAGATGTTCCCTGGGCTGAATCTGTGCTTCCCAGTTCAACACAGAGCTTCCTGGGGACAATGTGACTTGTTGCTTTGCACAAATTTGTTGTTAGTGGGTTTGCAGGAAGAACACAGCCCAGAAGAGAGTCTACTCCCAGAGATTCAATGCTGATCTGGTGATCTGATCCTTCTCTGAAAACGGATTTGCGTGTTCTTAGTGATATCCTGGGTCTCTCTTTAACTGCCAAGCAGTCATACACTCTGGGCCAGGTCTGTGAGACAACTGAAATAGCAATGGCTCCTGAAAAGCTCAGGCTGGGTTTTAAGCACAGGAAAACACCTCTTCATAGTTTAGGTTCATGCATCCAGTGAAACCTTCGTTCTCCATTTTCAGACCAGAGCCAGGAAAAACTTGCCCTCAAAACAGGGAAAAAAAAAAAAAGGAAAGAAAAAAAAGCATAATTTTCTTTATTGCCTTTTATCTTCATTTTTGGCTAATATTTGCATTTAATAGCAACATGGATTTCCTAAGAGAACTAACTTAGTTAACTCTTCCATTGGTTTCTTTGTGCCCAGCCTCGTTGTCTCCCCATCTCCACCTGCTGTGTCTGATCTTACTGCAGAAGTTTTGGGGGCAAGTGTATACTGTGTTTATGTCAGCAGGTCCCTGGCCTTAGCGTCTACCTTGACTCTGTTACAGTGCTACTGCTGTTACCAGTAATAAATAACAATAGGAACCAGTTATGCAAAGCAAATCCTGAGGCTGCAGTTACATGGCCAGAGGCACTCAAATTAGCTCTTTTGCAGCTAATCCGGATACCTCTGTGTTATGCTGTAGTCTGCGGTGCAGACATCCCTTGACACCGCTGTGGGCTGGATGTACTTCCCTGAGTTTTTGCAGCATACAGGAAAATGCAGCATGTAGGCCATTGGAGAGGAAGGAGGGGGTTGGAACGGGGTCATGTTGGCTTCAGCGCTGGACGTGCTGTCTCAGATCATCGTTACGGCAACCATTTCATTCTAATTCATCCATATCAGCCATTTTTAGGTCTTTTCAGCTTTTCACTCTTGCCATCAGGCCGAAGAAGGCTTTGGCCACGCTTCATTATGCTTGGCCAGTGTCAGCAGAGGAGTGAGTGACACTGTTATCCAAGTCCATCTCTCCACCACAGTGCAGACAGCCAAGCGCTGTTGGCCCCAATGGATATTGCTCAGCAGATCTTTGTCAGGCTTGTTCAAACAAGATATGTTACCGTTGACCTAACAGCTAAAAGTTCATGCCTCTGACTCCAGGATACTTCTTGTCTTGGTGTCATTTGTTCATTGAAATAATTGGTTATTGTAAGATTATCACATCAAGAAGGATTTTTGTTTGTTTAAGAAGAATGGCATTGTTCTTAGTATCGGATGCTTGGTAGGTAGTTTATTCTCTTGCTCCCTATTGCAGTGTGGGTTCGGGTTCATGAAAATCAGAGAATATAAGCCTTAAACAGAGCCAACTGCTATACAAACCTCCCCAAGCCTTTGCCAATTTAAGTCATTGCTGGCTAACATAGCTCAGGCTTCTTTTAAGTGAAAGGTGCCAATCACGCAGAATTATGCAGTGGTTTTGAACAAAGCCAACTCACCTGTTTGCTGGAGACTTGAATCAGACCACCAAACGCATTCACACTTATGCCTAGAAATGAGCCAAACCCACAGAGTCCAGATCCAAACCTGGCTTGAGGCTCTCAAGGTCTGATCCGGATGGACTCTATGGCTTCTTTACATAAAACACCGTGAGGAGATCAAAGAGTAACTTCAAATTAGACCTCTGAGGCATGACAGCACATCCAGTCCTGGTTCAGAGCCACCATGGAATATGACCTAACCAACTTCTTATCCTCTGGACAAACGAATGTATAGGTTTTGTTCTGATTTGATCTATTTTTGATGACTTCTGGGGTTTTACTTTCCACTTCCTCAGTTCCCAGCTCCATACAAGATCCTAGATCAATTCAAGCATTGCACATCAGAACTGATGTTGGCCCACCCTAATTTCACAATGGTTTCTTTACACACCGAGCAGCATGCATTTTGGATCTGATGTCCCAAGTAGCTGTTTCTCTTCATATTTGTTGACTGATTTCAGGGGAACTGGCTGTGCTGGGAATACAAGGGAAAAGGTTAAATTTCATCAAGCTTTTTTTTAAAGAAAGCTTAAAAAGTAGTGTTTGCTGTGGGGGCTGATAAGCAGGCCAGTGCATCTTACTTGCACCCTCTGAATGTGAGGTTCAAACCTAACAGAACGAACAAAAGACATCTTTCCAAGCCAGAAGCACTACATGCTGGGCATTAAATTATTACATTAAATTTTATTTTGTTGGACATCCTGGGAGCCAAGATCCTGTCTTCTTTGTAGAAATGCTCTAAGAGATCACAGTGCTTTTCACAAAGGGCTTTGTCTTTGAGTCTGCAGTCCTAATGTTTCTGGGATCCAAAGCACTGGCAACCAGACACCCAGCATAGCTCAGGAGGGTGGTAGCCATCCTGTAAAAATGTAATGTCTGAAGCAGTGTGACTTCATCAAGCCAAGCAGCTCTGCAGAAGGGTGCGTGCGGAGGTTCCCTGTGAAGGCAGGTCGGGGATGTGGCTATAGGACTGTGGAATCTTAGCGTTTCCGAGTTGAAATTCTTATTACTATGTTTTCAAATTTCCTTTCAAGTGCCTAATTACCAACAGCCAAACCAAACTAGTTCGAAGCCCTAACTCTCTGTCCATCCACAGCCTGACAACATTGCCAAGCGATATTCTGTTACACTACTTAGTAAAAATTATTTTCTATCCCTTCAATGTATTTCTAGTTTTAAAGAATACGTTTTCTTTAGATTCTGTTTTGCTTTTCAATCCTTCAGAGTTTACCTCTGTGGAGTCCCTTGCCATCAGAGATCAAGGGCTAATTTTTTCAGGTCAGTTCGTGGGAATTTAGGTCAATAAGTGGGTATTCCCATAAATCATGTATTTTCAGAGGTCAGTGAAAGTGCATGTATCTCCATTGCCTCTGGAGAGATTTTTTTAGCCTTAGCTTCTTGATAAATCAATTAAACTTCCTTTTGCTGACAAAAGCGAGAATAGCACTGTTGGCCAACTCATGGCACGCACATTTTGCACGGGACTTTGAGAATGTGGCCGCCTTAATCACATTCCCCAGAGTCCATCCTGAGTACCTTGGCTTGACCAAATTCCCTCTTCCTTGAGTGGCAGCTTGAGCCGTGGAAGGAAAGCAGTGGGGAACACCATGCAGGAGGAAAGTTTGCAGGCAAGGGGCGCACTCCCTGCTGCACAGGAGGCTCAATCGCAGCAGAAAAACTTCTCTGCCTCCTGGCTTCCCCAGGACGTGGGCAGGCAGATGTGTGCCGCGTCCTCCTGCCATACCACGTGCACACAGGCACCGCGCCCCGCTTAGAAACACAACCGACTTTCATGGGAGGAGAAGCTATTTTTGCATGAAGTGGTAAGGACCCGAGTGCAGAATGAGGACAGGGTGCGTGAAGCAAGACTTGCTGCCTCCAAAATGGGGAAAAAAAATACTGATGTAGAAACAGGTGTTCAGGATATGTCTTTCCCACCTTACATCCCTGTCCAAGCTAATCCACATTTGAGGACACAAAATACTGTAAGCATTCCTCCTTCTCCCAATACAACTGCATTCATTCTTCCATCCCACAGCTTTCAGCACCAGGCAGATTCCGTCCACACAGAGCATAGCTTGCATACCTCCTCGACCACAAACACACATCCTACTCATAGTCTTCCATGCTTGCGAGCACACAGCAAGTAGAGAATATTACACTTCACTTAGGTATTGGCCATTGCCCCAAGGTGTGTGTGTGTTAAGCAGGAGATCCTCCTCGTCACTGCCGGTTCTCCTCGGCCACACCAGTCCAGGCCGTACTGAATTGCTTCGTCTTTTACGAAACAAAGTAATCTGTGAAATAAAGGGAGAACCTGTGATTAGACACCTGTTGCATAAAATTTTGTTACATAAAAATGATTTTCACCTTCAGGTGGGAAAACGGCTGTGAGATCGCACACAGACCTAACCCACAGCTGGGTGTACTCACTGAATTAAGGGCTCCTCCTGGACAAAAGGCGAGTTGTGGTGTTTGCTGCGAGCCATCTAGTTATGCTTGATGAAGCTGTGAGTACATCAGTGCCCCTACACCTTACAGGGGGAGGATCTGCGTCTTTCTCTGCCCAAAACTGTGGCCTGATCAGAGTGTTTGGCATGAAAGTACTGTACAATTCAAATTAACATTAGTGAGGCATGGCTGTGATTTTTTTCTCTTTTTTTTTTTTTTTCTCTGTTCTTGGCTGAAGATGCTCAGATTTGCATTACAGCATTAATAAGTGTGGTTAATTCTTCTTCGTGCTCTCAAGATATTGGAAAGTAGGCATCAGTAGCACGTGCCAGGTAAGGAATTGTAGCATTCACAGCACTGAGAGAGGTTGCAGGCTGCCTAGAGCCCTAGGGCATCCCTTTCTTATCATGGTATCATTAGTATCTGTACTAAAGTCTCCAGGAAGAGGCTGTGAGATGGAAAGCTGGAAAACACCTCTGTAATACCTGCACTGCAGGCTGTATTGCCTCTGACCTTCAAAATATCAGGCTCTTCCTGTTTATGTGCTCCTAGCTGCTGGATTTGGATAGTAGGATTTGGCTGCATTTATGGCTACAGCATAACCAAGAAATGCCATTTTGGGGCACAAGCCCAGTGGGAATGTTCTCTGCAGGCTGTGACATAATTTTTTGCAAAAAAAATATACTGTCAGTCCTCTCCTGCTCCTACCTAGTTGAGCAAGTGAGGAGAAAGGCCAGCATTTCACCTGTTCCCCCAGGATGTGAGCCCCCCCTCATCCAGGCCCTGGGGAGCCTTTCTTTATGTCACACCTGAGGATCTGTGTGGGTGTCGGATTATTTCAAATAACATTACTGATGTAACGATTAGATGAAACAGGAGGAAAATTTTGGAATAAATTTGGTTTCTGTGGAAAAGCTGCTCGTGTATTTGGCCCTGGCTGGAAGTGGCTGGCAGTGGCAGAAGGCCTGCGAGCTTTGGGCTTCAGCAGACTTTTAATTCTCATTGACTGATAGTTTGAGGGACACACTGAAGCAGTTCACATGTCCTCCAGACCTCTTTGACCATTCTTTTGGCATCTAGCACAGCTGCTTAGGGGTCTGAAGCTGTGCTGGAAATGTGCAGCCAGTGAGTCTCACCAGTAATTTTACCATTTCACCCTGCAGATCTGACCTCTTTTAAGAGTAATTTGATGTTTCTTCAAGCAACACCCCGTCCCTATGAAGAAATGCCAACAGAGGAGAAGTTTCAAGCTTGCTATTTTTATTTAAACTGTTGGAACAGCATGGACATAATGTAAGTAACTGGACCAGCCAACAGGGTGTCTGTCAGTCAGTGACTCAGTCTTCAGATCAGACAGATGCAAGCCCATATAAATAGGTTCAGCCCAAAAGTCATGATAATAAATAATTTATTTTTGTACATTTCAAAACACCAGATACAGTAAAGTGAGTGTTTTCTTTGGAAGCAGACATTACTGGTCGGCTGTATTTGCTTCCCACACCAGCAATAACATGTTCTGAACGAGCGCAAGGAGACTCCGACCACCATTCTGCCTGAGCTTACTTGATGCTTGGTTGAAGGCTGCTGAGTCTTAGGAATCACTCTGAGATAAACTAATGAACTGTTTTGAAGCACATGGCATCGTCGGGTTTGCACTCCATCACTATGAACACTAGAGAGGGAAAATCAGCCAGGTGGATATCCAAAGAAATCTGATTTTAAGATTTTTTTTTCTCATCATATATGTTGTCATAGAGCTGAGTCAGATACTGTAGATGAAATATCTCCCAGGACATTTAAAGATGATTTTAGGTAACGGGAACTGCCATGTGTATCTGGGAAAAGACAGACGTATCAAAACAAGCCACTTTTGCACTCAGATAAGATGTGGAAACATGGAAACTTGACAGGGAATGCCCTTACAGAAGCTGTCCTTCATCCAGACTCCTTTCTTTTTGGTCAAGGTGCCACTCTTCTGTTAAGTGGGATGAGAGAGCCTAACCAGGCATCTCTCTAAAATATTTCTGCCTGGAGTTTAAAAGGTGCTTTGAGATCTTTTTTGTGTTATCAGAGGATACGTCAAGGTCCCTGAACAGGTCTGTGTTATTAAAGGAGACGTCTTAACCAGGACTGCTCTGGGCAAAGCTGTGGTGCAAGCTGGCTCTTCACTGGGACTCTGCTTCCTAACCCAGCATGGAGGGTGCAGGTTGCAGGCTTCAGGATGTGGGACAGCCTCGAGGAATGTGTCAGAAGGATAGCAAAGGCGAGACTCTTGTCCTTGGTCATCTTGTCAAGCAGGACTGTGCAGGATGGGAACCCTGCCTTGATGAGGTCAAGGTGTTCAAGATGAGGACACCAGCAGCTTGCTCCAAGGTTTTCTGCGGGAGCTCCGAGAGCAGTCAGTTATGCTACAGGGCAAAGCGGGCTGAAAAGAGCCTCTACCTACAAATTCATGAGGTAGGTGTGAGTGAAACAGATGATCTGTGATGTATTAGGCTTTATATCATTCGGTTGTGGAGTAGTTGAGAACCCTTTTGGTCTGACTCAGACATTTTAATATCTTACCTGCTCATAGTCTCACTGTCTGTGTGCTACATAAGATTCTACGTAGGAGCAAAAATATATGCACAGAAATGCAGATAAGGTTTCCAGATGTTTCAAATGCTTTATGGAAGTTGTATTCGAACCAGAATTTATTAGTAAACTGGATATGATCTGGTTAGGAGAAAGGAAAAATAAAACATGCAGCATCATGCAGAGCAGATTCCAAGATAGGTGGTCTCTCCGTCTGTCAAACAAACTCTTACCCATGCACCTGTCTTTGACAATGAATAATATGAGTTATCGTGCAAAACTGTAGTCCAGATCTCTATTTAATGTGGGCATTTAGGAGGGCTTACAAATATATTTATTTATTTTTAATATCCTCTAGCTGTTCACTTACTGTTTTTATGTGATCAAGGAGAAAATGCAAACTACTTTTCTCACCCAGCTCTGAGTGTAACTTGGCAGATGTCTGCAGCATCTTTGGATGCAAACCTGGGGTAATGCACACCCTTATTTGCAGCAGCCCTGTTCACATATTTGCATTTATAAATTAAGACGTTGATGTATCTGAATTTGCAGATCAAATGCAGTTTACTAGTAAAAAGTGAAAAGCTTTTTGTAGCTGCTAACTCTGCAAGCTTCAAGTGGGTTCTGCAAGTCAAAGCTTCGTATGCATTTATTAATAGTAGCAATAAAGGTCCATCAGGCTGATAAGCATAGAGACTTCTTGTCTTCCCCATACAGCCTACAGTTAGTCATGCAAGTAGCCCTACTGAGCTGATGGGTAAGAAGGAGCGGTTTTTAATAGTCATCACTCCCTCGGGTATAACTACACTTCCAACACCTGCAATGTCTAGCAAACACCTCTGCCAACTAAAACACCTCTCTTCAGAAGAATAACTAATACTTTAGAATAACGATTAGAATAACTAATACTTCTTTGAAAAGTTGAGGATTAGGTTCATGTGTCCTAGATTAAAGCACCCGAAGGATCAAAGCCATCTTCAGCAGTTTTGAGGCTGTTGGAAGAGATGGAAGGGAAGAGAGTATGGAGTGGATTGCTTTCATTTTAGGTCCTTTGTCAAGGCAACAGGAGGGCAATTGCAGGTTGGGGTACTGAAAAATAAATAGCAAAGCAGGTACAATCACTGACAAAAGCTCTTACAAACCTGGTGCTCAGGCTGGAAGCTCCAAGCTATCAAATACTTTGTCAGATTCAGCAAGCTGGTAAATAAAGAAAAGGTTCTTCCACATAAATCTTTGGAGCTGATCCTCACAAAGAGTGCTTTCAGCCTGAGCTCCTACTTCAATACACGACGGTTGTGGGAGAGAACAGTGAGTCTTATTTACGCATCCAGCAGCAGTTTATGACAGGCACCATCTCATCTCAAGGGTCTGACATACGCATGCATCGCTGTCCAATTTGCAAATTCTTGCATCTAAAATTTTAATAAGCTCTTCATTTGATTTCTTAATGTTTTTCACAGAAAGTGAACGTTTTTCCTGGCAGAGCAGGGACTGTAGGCTCTTTTATCTGCACCCCATAAAGGGCTGGGATGTCTCTTTGAGTTTGGCCAATAATTTGAAAGTAATCCAGATTTTGTTTTTCCTGCAGGTTTAAATGAGAAGTGAATGTTTTAAGTGGAGGAGTAAGAGGTACATTGAATTTGGAAATATGACCACAGCAGCAGCAGAGCTCTGGAAAAATTCAAGGAGTTATTAAAATCTTTAAAACACAATTGTTTAGAAATTAGGCACATAGTTTAAAAATGACGTTTTGGCAAAGCTGGGTGACTTACCCTTCCCATCATATGTTACATTAAACCTCTGCCGTATGGCCAGTCTTAGATGGCCAACACCCAGGAGTGTCCCTTGGTTGGCTCAAAACCCACCAAATGACCACACAACAGCATTTCTACCCATTTCTCATCAGCACTTGAGGACAACTTGGTGCTTAATTCTAAATTACTGGAAACAAAGGTGAATTTCTGCTCATTAAATTGTTCAGGAGTAGGTCCGAGTCCTTGGAAAGGGAGGCCACTGAAGCAGATGAGCTTTCTGTCCCATGATAGAGCAAGCATCCTGAGCTGAGTAGCTTTGAGTTTCTTAAGGCTGAGCTGCTTCTCTCACGCTGGAGGAACAGAAGAACATCTGGTCCTAGCTACTGTTTTTCAACTGGATCATCTTGTGCCTCACTAAAATGAATGAGAAACACATGCAGGCTATATTTTCAAAAAGTTGTATTTCATTGATGCAACTAAAGTAGTGATTTTCACATGCAATTAGATACACAGATGTAGACAAGCAACAATTTACACACACACTACATTTCCAACGAGGCCCTACGTACATTCCCATATGCTTTACACATGCGAAATAAGCACATGGTGAGGAGGCATGGGAAAGTATTTACATGTGCAATTGTATCTTCCCACAGCAATGCCTGGGAATTAGAAAGCACTAACTTAGACAATATTTTGGATGTAAAATCTGATGACACTTTCAATTCTGTTCTGCAGGCCCCACTATAAATAATGATAATTATTAATTATGATCTGCCTACAACAGCACTTCAGCAGGCACTTTGCAGATAGGCCAGAGACTAGGAGCTCAAATCACCCTTGTGTTATTGTATTTTCTAGAAGTGTTTTGGAACAGACATCAGTGTCCAAAGCCCATTAGAAGCATGCTGTATCCAGACATCTCCAAAAGATTGATGAAGAGTGAAAAAACGAAGAGCAACGCCATACACCAAGACCAAAACATTCAGGAGATACAGGTCAAGACTGTAAAACCTGTGAGATTTTTTTTAAATTTGTCTTTTCTAACAGTAACACATCTTGAGTCCTTTCTGAAAAACTATGTAAATGTGTTCTTCTCGAAAAAGCTACAAAACAAAGTACCACTTTCCAAGCAGGCTATTTCCTAAGCAGCAGACTGAGTCTCTGGGAGAAGCCAGGCAAGCCAAGAGCTGGTGTAGCAGCACATCTTGCCTACAGGGCCTTTCTGATCCTCTTCAGCCTCCCTGTGTCTTACTTCTCCAGGTGGTAGGATGGGGTCTATTAGCACCTTATTACTCAAGGTGTATGAAAATAAAGGCAGGGTGTGGTGGTATAAAGATGTGCTAATGGAAGTCAGAGAAAAACTGTAGCTCTAAGAAAATACTTTTTGTCTGTTTATTCTTTAATCCCAACAACAGGCTCTTTAAAGAGCAAATTGGTCTGTGATGTGGTCTAGGACAGACCTGTAAGAACCACTGAAAGATACCCAAACCCTACTGCCATTAAAATATTTCAAGAGCTGCTCCAGCTCTTAAATGCCTACTACCATGGACCCAGTGCAGTGAGCTTGCTCAATCTACCAGAAGTCTTCAGTTTAAGAGGGAGGTTTGTGGCTCACTGTGGTAACTGTGTGATGCCTTGACCCATGTAGTGATGTGGTCTTTAAAACATGCTGCACATCTAGGAGGCACAAGCATGCATGCACCAGCCATGCACGGAGAGAGCAGGAAGGCTCCTGGAAAGTAAGACTGAAGCCAGCAGCAGGAGCAGGGCCATGAAGATGGTATGGGATGGCCCTGGGGAGGGTCCTGGCAAAAAGCCATGGAGAGGTGAGGGACAAGTGAGGGCAGGATGCTGGGGCAGAGGGTGGGAGACAGGGGCTGGCGTGTAGGGTCACGAGTCGCAGCCACCGGATTTCCAGCAGCTGGCTGCTGAGGGGCACAGGCCTTGCACCAGCAGCTACCTGCTTGAATCCTGGCTGAGAGCTTGCATCAGACTTCCACTCCTTTTTCAAAACAGACCATTTATGTGACCCCTTCAGTCCTTGTTTCTATTAACAGGCTAAACAAGTTCTAAGTGCCAACATACTGAAGAAGTGGAAAAGTTAGTTTATAGAAGGGAAAAAAGGGGAAGGAAAAGAAAAACAAAACCCAAGTTATTTCCACAATGTTTGCATTCCCATGTCTTAACCACAGTATTCCCAGCACGCGGATTTTTATGGTGCATCTGAAAACCAACCACAATGCAAAAGAAACTTCAAAGTGTTTAAGGAAAGGAAAGCCGAGAGGAAAAAGCGTGGAGGGAAGTCAGACAGCAAGGAGCAGAGCACGGGAGCAGTGCTGGGGTTTGCTGCCTGCCTCCCAGCCAGCACCCCGCTGGGCAGGGGACCCAGCAAGGCAGTGTGCATTAAGGACAGGGAGGTCCTTAGGATTCTTAATTTCAGATTTTTAGTTCCCTTGTGGCAGGCTGAAATAGTGGGGCATAACCGAAATACATGTAGGTGCAACTCTACAACTGGCCCTCTGTAACTGGTCCTCTGGTGAAAACAGCACAAGTCCTGGTGCTGTGGGTGTAAGAGGGGTGGGAGGAGGTGGAGGGTGATGCCCACCTTTGCTCTACCTGCTGGCTATGCTGCAGATGGACAGGGGTGGGCAGAGGCACCCTTGGGATTACCTGGGCTATATGCGCATGGAAATGTGGAACACTGACGGACTATGCTTAATAGCCTGAAGGGATCGCTGCATTTATTTTCCATAAACCAGGATAGCTGTGAACCACAAAGGCTGCAACAGCACCTACATGCTCGTCACCCACATGAGATAATTTATTATCAATAGCATATGTCCATTGAGCGGCCTGGTGTATTTGGAATTAATAAATTGCTTTGTGGTCATGGGCTGCATGTCCAGTGACTATGGGAATAGGTTTAAATATCACCCTACCTGCTAGGTTATGATCTGTGCTGTTACGCTTAAGACCTGAAGGCTCCTTTCAACTGGTGGGAAGGTCTGCACTGCCTGTGTGCATTGAACTGTGTGGAGGCTGCGGCATGGAGCAGGGCATGGAGAGGCAAGGAGTTGTGAGAGTTGCCTCTGCAGCGATTTCTTCTTTGAATAATATCAACACCTTCTTGTAAATACCAACATTCAGAGAGTCCGACACCAAGAAAATGGATTGGGTTTAGGAAATGTGATACTAGTTAGCAGATACCTGCAAAAGACCTCTAGTCAGTTTGGCTCCTCAACAAGTGGAGCCTAAATCCAGACGAGTGGTCATGGCAGTAGTAAACCGGGGCTGATCTATGCAGGAGTTACTTGGCTAACTGAAAGGTAGCCAAGTGCAGTCAAGCAACTATTCTAAGCAACTCTTATTTGTATTCAGGATTCAAGACTTTCTGGGAAAAATTCCCAAATTAAATGGAAAGCTAATTCCTTTAAGCCACTTAGGCATGACTGACATGACGAATGGTGAAGAGGCTACCTGGAGCTGTCACTGCCCGGCCTCCCAGCTCAGCATGTTCAGCTTCGCAGCACCTCTTTGTAAATGACTGGAGTTACTGTGCTTCTCTAAAACCCTTGCTTAATCCACAGACCAGAGCGAGACTCTCAGCTGACTGGAAACAGCATAATTTTATCAAAACCAGTCAAGAGGTAGCAGGGTGCATCATTGGAGAATCTGGGCCACTGTGTTCTTGTGATTTTTTCTGTGGCTTATTTTATTGCATTACACAGTTTTTCACTTAAGGATTGTAATGCTTTTCCCTCGTGGTTTTGGATCTAGCAGCATGCATTGCTGCAGGGAGCACGTCATCAATGCGAGCAGTCTGTGTCTTACACAGGATCAGTATGACTTCTGTTACATTACTGTCAGCTTGGCTTCAGTAAAGGTTACAGATCTGCTGTCTGGGACATTGTATGTCTTCACTGTAGGAGACAGGCTTTGCCATCAAGGTAGTCAAAATTACTTGAATTTTAGTATAGTGCATTGAATTAGTGTAAGCAGGCTCTCCGAAGAGCATCCCGACCCCCACCCCAGCTCTGAATTTTGCTGGTGTAACCAGGAGGAGTTTCACATCTCCATCCTTTCCACCAGCATCACTGTGTCCCAGTTAGCACTGACACTACATCACATCTTCGTAGGATGTCTGGATGTCTGAAACCCAGAAGGGGGACTTGGAGTGTATTTAGGGATGCACAGTGTGACCAGGAGTCTGGCTTACATATTTCCAGGGTAAATAATTGCAGCATGCATGCGTTTAGCTGTGCGGTGCATGCACTGCAAGGCTAGCACAGCTGGGATGTTACAGACTCAAGGTCAATGTGCTAGACAGATTTTCAGTTTGCACTCCAGTTTCCATCTCAGGCACGTGGGGCTAACGGCACACATGCTCTGGGGGTGCGTACCCCTCATCCATCTGGGATTCCCTGTTGAGAAATACAGCAGCTCTGAATTTCCATTTTGAGGCTTGTGATGCTGCAGTGCACCATGGCTCTGAGGCTTCCCTGTTCCCTACCATCACTCCTGCTTGCATTTGAGGATAGCATTTGAGGATAGTCAATGTGATCGCCAATACCAGCTTATATATTCCTGCAGTCCGTTTTCCACCACAGCATCCTCTCCAGGCACGTGATAACATCTGCAGTCGCTGAGCTCACAGAACGCCGGCCCAAGCAATGCTGCGGGCAGATGCCGTAGCCGTTCCCTGCAGTGGTCCCGTCCCGGTGCGGAGCTCCTTTGCTTGCTGAGATTTTTGTCAACACCTTAGCATTATTAAAATGTTGTTTTTAAAGTCAATTTCCTTTTCTTTTCTTTGTAGTTTATAGAGTGTTGCTGAAGAACTTCTCGCAGGCTAAAATGAGGATCAGTTCCAGGTTTCCAATCATATCAACAGTAGGATCATGATTTATTTCTAAGGTGCCTATGTAATTACCCATACCCCACACACACCTCCCATTCACACTGAGTTTCCCTGTAGCTAATGAGTCTTCCCAGAGAGGAGGAGGACTGGCTGGTTCACTGAGCCCTGTGCAAATGAATGAGCTTCTAAAACAAGTCCAGTCTCTTTGAAGACTGTGTGTCCCAAAAGCCGTCAGCCCTTATTATAAATATAAATGGCTCAGTTGTCTCAAACTGATTTTTCTTTGCCAAGTTTTGCCAGCAGCATTGTGTTGTTGTTCTTTTTTTTCCACTATTGTTGTTTTGGTCAAAGCGTTGATGGATTTATTTTGCCTTTATAGCTTCTGTCATCTACACCAGCATGTTTCCTACACAAGGCAGCAGAGCCAAACTTACAGCCCCAAAAGATAATACAAAATATTTGGATATCCGGATCCAACCCACGCTGGAAATGTGTGGAGTGGTGAGTATGTTTTGAAATTATGAAATGCTGCCTTAGCTACCAAGCTGAAGTGAAGTTTCTTTGCTGCACACCAATGGAAAGAGCTCTGTCAAGCAAAAAGCATGTTCGGATATCTCTGTGGGATTACAGTTTTGCACAACTGGGCTGTACATTACAGGCAAGTGAAGCAAAACAGTACTTCTCTGGGGACCCGGAAAAGTTCAGAGGGACCACTTGGTAGCCTCGTATAGTAGCCAGTTCGACACCAGCCCTGTTGGTATGAGGTAGCTCAGCTCTGGGTTTGAGGGCAAATCTCACCACAGGACCACGGCAGCTGCTGAGCAGGGTGCGGGCTGCGGACAGACCACGTGCAGAGCAGCTTGGGGCTGCTGGTGTCCAGGCAGACTTTGAACTCTGTCTGAAGCGAGCTGTGCATCGGCCCCCAGCATAAATTAGAGCAGCCCAGAGACTGTTATAAATTACAAGATGGCTCTAGCCCCAGAGGCAGGCACACATCTGGCCATGCTCCCATCGGGGGAGCAGTGCTGGAGGTATTTGCTTGGCTCTGTCTCACAGTTGGACTTCCCTTCATTGGGGTGATCTTCTCGGGTCTGGTTATACCAGGGTTAGGATTCTTGAGCTATGAGAGCTGGGAAGTCATTTCTGTCTTTTCTGGACATCATAATCATGATAGAAAGTGTCCTTAGCTTGCATGCTTGGCTTCTTGCCTATGTTGAGCCCACTCACCAGCTTCTCCCAAGAGGAATCACCCTTGTGTCCCCATCACAGCCTGGGTGCTCACCTTCACTGGTGAGCAATGAAACCCCTGGCCAGAGCACTGACAGTGCACAGCTCTGTTTCCCCTATGAATTAAGCAGAAATGAGCCTTTACTCTGCCTTTTTGCTGTCATTTCCGTGTCTCCCAATGTCCCCAAATTCTTCAACCGGCAGAGAAATTATGTGGAAAAAAATTGGAAGAATTGTCTTTGCTCTATGTTCAGATATATTACTATAATTTTAAGTTATTTAAGCTGATGTATCTCCTTTTATAAGTGTAATACTTAACATCAGAGATGACTTTGGATGGTTAAGTATTTGAGATCTGGATAAAATGCCCCTACTGTTGGAATCTGGTCAATCTGAGAGCTAGGCTCAATCCCCATCCCAGACACTTTAGAGATGCTGCTGTAAATGCCTCCTGTGCTAAAAAAAAAAAAAAAAAAAAAAAAAAAAAAAAAAAAAAGGAACATATTTCCAAGAAAAGAAAACATGTTCAGTTTCTATCTTCTCAGCTTCATCAGCTAGGAAATGGAATTTTTCAAAGATCAAGTCACTGACTCCTGGACTACTCTCTGCAGTGGATTTTGGAGGATAGAATATGTTAATTTTAATAACAGAAGTTTTATAGATGTGCTTAAGTATTTGCAAGTTCACTAAAAATATTATACAAAGGTTTTCAGAAACAGCATATACTGAATGAACAGTAATAGTGATAAAGTATTAGCATTAACAGATTATTCTGAAGTTTTCAGGGTTTTGGGAAGATTTTTTTTTTTTAAATTGGGCTTTCCTGATGAGAGCCTGCTTTTATTCCACCACTGCACTGGGTGCCTGATGGGAAATGGAAGTTGGGAACTGGATAGGCCCATTTGTCTCTAGAACACAAAATGTTTTGGTAGTTCAACATCTCCCAGTTCTCCTGACCATCTCCCAGTTATTTTTCCTGGAATTGAGGCTTATAGATGAAAAAGAGACATGTTGAGGAAATTAGACAGTTTTCACAAAAGACCGATGAAGTTCAATTACAGAATATTTTCAGCTCATAACTGCAGACATCCGTGTGAGATAAATACCATCAGTATGCACGCACGTAGCGCATGTGGCCCTATAGGATGCCCTTGGTGTCGGAGGATGGTGCTAGCAGTTGCTTGGCCGTTCTTGTGTTATTTTTACAATCTCTTCCATTTGTTTTGTTACAGTTCTGGGGCTAGATTTAGCTGCCAGCAAGTCCTGTACAATTCAGCTGACTTCAGCAGAGCTGCCTGGGAAAGCAAATTTGGGCTGTTTGTATTTGTTGTGTGATGCTGTGGAGTCCCCCAGATGAAAGGTGCTACAGAGGTATGAAAAAATGTGATTTCTTTTAAAGTGCTGGGGCGTATGGGGTGGGTTGGAGGACTGTGCATGGCTATGTCAACCCGGGGAGTACAAAGTGGCTTCCCATATGGTCAGTTTTTAGGATTTCTCCTGTTTCAAATCTGCATAAATGGCCCACTCAAGGAGGCCCAACTATTAAAAACAGCTGACAACAAAAAAGGGGGAGGTGAACGCCAAGCAAGCAGCAAGTAAACTATGTAACTGAGCTGACAGATGGCAAATTAATGTTGTCAAATAGAAAGAAGTACATAAAGCTAAGGAGCACTATGACCAGATTGCTTTCTTGCACATGAAGTCTTTAATCATATGGATATCCTTGCTATTTTTACTCTAATGAGATTGGGAAAGAAAAATAAGACTGAGGCATCAAATTAAAGATGAATTTGCTCTGAATCCACAAGAAATTGAAGCCCTTGCAGAAACAAGAAGAATTATTTGCCAGGCAAAATTAGTGTCACAGATGAACTTGTTTGTGCTTCTGATTTTTGACATGTTTATTTTATTGGTGATATTGCTATATTGAAGGAGCATAATAGCCAGTGTAGGTAAGCAGTCAAAAGAAGTCTAGTGAAAACTGATGTTAGTGGAAGTTTTTGCCCTCAAGCAAGGGAAAAGGAAAAAAGAAGGAAAAACAAAACAGAAAAAACATGTCCATTTTATGAAACATCTTGATGAAATGCCAGTGAGCCAAGTACAATAACATAAAATAAGAGATACATTTGGCCCATTGTGAGTTTTATTGTAAGAATATGAGTTTACTTTGGTGCATGGATTTCTTTAATGGTAAGCATGAGGATGGCTTTTAATCAGGAGGTTAACATGGGCTCTGACAACTATTGAGGTATTCACACCTCTGATTAAAGGGAGAATCGGCCTGTATCTGAGCAAGGAGCTCAGTAAACAAATACATCAATCATGGGAAAATATCCCCCAGTATGTGTGTGGTCAGAGCAAGCCAGCCAAGGCACTTAAAAGGAAGCAATTTTCCTCAGTGCTTGGAGGTAGGTAATATAAAATAATCCATAATTAAGTTTAATCGTGGCTTATCAGACCTTTTTAGGACTGTGAGCATTGTGGTTAATGTTTAACATCTTACATTTGCTGTAAGCTTTTTCTGATGCCATTTCATTGATACTATGAGCCCGTTTTATTTGGAAGTGGCAGATGTGACAACTGTGCCTGGAGGCCAGATTCATAGCCGATCATAATCAGGATTGCCACAGTGAGCTCTAAGACAATGTGGACTGGGTCCTCTGCTAATAAACAAGTGGGTATGCCCTGCTGAAGTCAGTGGAGCCAACAGAGCAATCCAAGTTACATGTAAAAGCCTGGCCCAGAAATTAGGCTTTTGCTGTGTAATGACCAGAGCCGAGTCCATAAGTCTTCCTGTTGACTTAAGCAAGGAGCTGCTTCAAGCCCTTTCTGTCTAAGGGCAGGAGTGAGGTTGCTGGCAGAGGAGGGGTGTGTGGTGCCTGCCACCTGTAGAGAAGTGCTTGCCCTGCTCTTCTTGCCCATCAAGCCAGGAGCAGCCTCTCGGAGGCCAGCCCTGAGTGGAACAAGCTCCTCAGCTCGAGAGGTGTCAGAGCATGGGGTGAACGGGGCTGTGGTGGCCAGGCTGTTTCCTGGTTTGTCTTTCTTGCACCAAAGAAGTCTGGTGAGCCCCGGCCTACCTACCATGGGGTGCAGAGCATTTGTTTGGCTTTACAAAGTGGTTTTAAATTAGCAAAGTGTAAAGACATCTCATTGCTCCGCATCCCATCGCTGTATTTTTGTGAAGTTTCATAGGAAGGGGACAGTGCATGTCCTGCGTAGGCAAGTTGTCCTTTCATGAAACCAGCACTGGATAAACAAGAAATTGGGAAGGGAAAGTGATGCTCAGCCTGTGTGGTTTTGAGTTGGCCCATGCCAGACCCAGGAGGTGATGCCAGGAGCAGGACTGGGCTCCAGCCCCATGCCTCGACCTGGCAAGAGGAGGAGGCAGCCCTGGTGTGAGAAGGGAGACCTGGTGTCACGTCCAGCAACAGCTCAGCAGCTTTGCACACTTCATCAAGCACATTCTCAAAGATTTTTTTTGCAGTGGGGTACAAATTATCATATTTTCAGATATTAGCAGATACATTTTGCTGTGCATGGTCAACCAGCAGCAACAAATCACAAAACAGACTTTACCTGTTCACCCATTTGGACGGGATATTTTTAGCAGAAAGAGTAAAGGATTGGAGGCAGATTTGGGATGCTCTGGCGAACCACTCTAAGCTGATGACTGCATTCAAGTGCTACCAATGCTGGGAGAGTTGTTTTATTTCACTTTTGCACCAGTGATGTATAACATCTCAAGCAATAACATTAGCTTTTAATAAACCAATTCCTTCAGGAGTGATGTATGGAAATGCCAGTATTCAGGATTAGCTTATGCATATAGAGAAACATCCAGTCCAGCAAGCCCTGCTAAAGGGCTAAATGCTAAAATCTCAATCCGACCCTAACCAGGGTCATCAGAGAGGCCTGTGACCATGGGGACTTCTTAAGAATGCTCCCCAAAATATCAGGCTTCTCCCATACCATTTAAAGAGACAGTTTTAAGACCAGGGTTAGGCGTGCTTTTCTTAACTGCTGTTGTACATTAAGTATGAAACCTTTGCTTCAGAGTAACTCTGTAGATCTTTTTTGTAATGTCTCAGCATTTAGCTAAAGCTTAACCAAGTTTTGCATGCAGAGATTTTTTTTTTCCCATTTCAGAAAGGAATCCAGTTTGGATCTAAGTGGCAACTCTTCATTAATCAAAACATTTCACTTTAATACTGTCAAGTAAATGCTTTTATGTACTGAGATGACATTTAGATAATTTAATTTATAATCTTTAAGAGTGAAAAACCCCATCCTGAAAAAAAATATGTTGTTCACTAAAATAAAAAAAATACCCAGTATTAACTTTGATGAGAAAATTGGAGAAAATATGCTGGGGAGGGGAAACAATTTGAAACAATTTCTTTGTTGAACTGAAAAATGGGTTACTCCCAGCTCTCCTGTTTAGCTAGCTGGGAGAATATCTGTTGACTGTTTTTCAAACCTGCCCTCACAGCTTTATGTTTCAATGCTCTTTCCCAGTTTTTCATCCAGGCCATCATATTTTCCAGGTCCCTTTGAATTCAGACACATCTGGACTTAGGCAAGCCTCCTTCATTTATTTTCACTCTGCACTTGCTGAGCCATGCCAGCACTTTCTGTGAGCGTGTGCATGATTTGCAGGGTCTGAGGCTGCAAGTGCCGAGCGCCTTCCGCAACCCCCGGGATCCGTGACTCCCTGCAGCGCTGGGGGATCTGCGCCTGATCCTACAGCACTGGGTTTCCACGAAAAATTTCCACCCTAAGACTGGGAATCGATGCAAGCATTTGGAAAGGGGGGAACAGAGCCAGACCCACGGTATGGGCAGGCTCCCCTCTTAAGGGCTGAGCTAATCCAAGTGCTTTGTTTTATGCAAGTCCTGTTGCAGCTGGCTTGTTTTAGGCACGTGCTTAGGTAGTTTTGTGAATCAAGGCTTTGGGTTTTTCAGGACAAGGACTACTCTCCCCACTCTGGGACAGCCTGCCAGGGTCGAACACAGTGGGAAAATGTTTCTTGTTCAGGCTTCAAAGGCTGAGCACGATCCTAATAACAAGAAGCAATTTGCAAGCAGCAGAAGTCCATCTGCTGTCCCCAGAGGTGCAGTACCAAGGTCTGTAGGTAATTACCTGTGTCCCAGATGACAAAACCTGGAGAAGGGCCTGGGAGGTCTCAGCCATCCCCTGCTTGCCCCTGGTCAGAGGGACCTGTGCCCACCTGGCACCTCCCTGGTACTCCACTGTGGCTTTGCCCAGTGCTCCAGGGAACAAATTTGATCTTCCAGAGTTGCAAATATAAAAGCAGTTAATAGATAAAGTGTTTGCTATTTCTTTGGCAAAGAGGAGAACAGCTACAAAGGAAACACCTACAGTAGTTTCTTTTTTTTTTTTTTTAAGGTGGCTGGATGGGAACTGAAGGTCTGTCGCAAAGACGCTTCTTTGGCTTTGATTTGACACTAGATTCTGGTCGGTCCAATGGAATTTCAATGCTATAGCCAAATATAACATCAAATAATGAAAAACTTCAATGGTAAACATTAACACAAACAGGCATCAAGTATATTAAACATCTTTCAGAATGCAACAGGCCAAATCTGCAAATTGGGAACAGGTCCCTGAGCTGGCACACTATAAAAGCAGGCTTCAGTTTGCCATCTCCAGGACCTGTGGATGGAGTGCAGTGTATATCTGGGTAAGACTCCATTACGTGTTTAAATTAAGCTCTGTGTAGCATTGATTCAGCTATTTATCTTGGCTACAAGGAGTTGGTTTTCAACCATGGGTGCCTTAATGGGATGCCCCTTGTCCAAATCTGCATTACGGGGTCTAAGTGCTTGTTTTGTAAGTCTGGCTACCGAGGTCAGCGGCTCAACCCAAGCCTTGCAAAGCCAATATCAAAAACGGGCCCAAATTTTTTTCAAAGGCAGGGACCTGCAGTGTGTGCTTCTCCACCTGAAGGAGTCTTTGAGTCTTTCAAAACTGCAAAATACCCTGCAGCTTCCAGGTGACGCAGCCTGGTGGTGTGGGTGCAAGGGGCTGGCAGCACCTTCCCTTCCCCATGGCGCACTGCCTGCACGGCGCCCGCTGCCCTGGCTGCGGTCATCTGGGGTGGTCACCCTCGCCTCGAGGGCCAGAAACTGGCCAGGTCCCCAGTGTCTGAAACCAGCTGCACCAAAGCAAAGCCCCAGACTAGCACATCTCAAGCTCTGCCCTGCTGAAATGGACTCGTTCTTTTCCCTTTGATTGCGAAGGCTTGGAGTGGTGGCTACCACCCGTGAAGGTCACAGAGCTTAGTGCTAAATGGCATCAGACAGGGTTTGGCTGTGCTGTTTTGCAGGACACTGCATGGGGCATGTTTTACTGTGTGCTTTGCTAACCAGGAGTCTGATGTTGGAGGAGAGCAGTGGATCGAGGAGTGGTGCTTCTGCTCTTCCCAGACATGCCCACAGGTAAGCAATAAATGACACAACAAATACAAGGACGCCCACCAGTTAGTTTCTGCCATCAAAATGATTTCTTAGCTGCAGACCTGATTCACGTGTGAACCCTCCGTAGCATGCAAAGACACAGACGTGTCGCTTGAGCATTGTAACCTTCTGTAGGCAACTGGGCTGCAGCCCAAGTGCCAGCTTCCAGCGGGGTTATTTTCCCTACTTTGATTTATAATTACTGATCACATGGGAGGATGGAGAGGAAAGGCCTGAGTTTTTTTGTTCCTTGTTTAATAATTTAATTTGTATTCTGATCTTCAAATCCCAATAGCACCATGTGAAGTAGAGAAACTCTGCAGGGGAGGGGGGAGGAGGAATAAAGGAGGGAGCCAGGGCTTTCTATTTCCATATGGTGAGCCTCTCCTCCTCGTGATCACAGCTTGTCATCTGTCTTCTTTTAAACTTCAGATCCTGTGTAAAAATCTTCCCAGCAAAGAATGGGCAATAAATGTGACACAAAGACAGTCCAAGTGAAGAGATTGCATGGGTAGTCATGAAGCACAGTTTTGTTAGAGTGTTTTTTTTAAGTACAGGCATGGACACGAGCATTCACAGCCCCGGGAATGGTGCATTGCCATAGGGCAGGAGCCAGGCATGGCTGTTACTGACATTCTGGGGAGATCTGACTGTATACCCCCTTGCATTTACTTGGCAAATGGAATAGTGTGTGCCTTTCTTGTAGTTCAATTTGTGTTTGGATTTAAAGATCAGATTAAATCATGCTGATTTGCCTGGTCTTGGAGCTGGTGGCCAGCGCAGCCCGTGGAGCTGCTGCACCGCCAGCGTGAGCGTGTAGTGCTCAGTGGTAATGTCCCACCAGCACAAGGAAAGAAACTGTCCTAACTTAGGGCTGAGACTTTCTCTAAAATAATAGTGCTGTTGTCCTGTCTTGCAGGCACGCAAGAACAGAATCACCTTGCACCTGCTTTTTGTGTAGCCCAAGTTTTGCTCACATACAACACATTTGAGCATTGAATTTATAAAGTTACTTTGAATGAACTGTGATTTTTTAAAAAAGTAATGGTCTGTAATCTTAGTGCAATGTCAGCACTTCTGCATCTCGTTTTCATGCGTACCCTACAGTTACTTAGTGTGTAGAACACTGCGGGTGCAGGTGTGGGTGGGCAGGGCCTGAGGACAGACCTCTCTGCAGCTCGTTTGTCATGAAAGCTCAGGACTAGTCAGGATGATTTCTTCCAGAAGTCCTCGTGTTCCTCCTCTTGCTGAGAAGGGTCTGCTCTTTCAGAGAATGATGGCTCTTTCCAGTCTAGGGCCGTCACCTCTTTCTCTCCATCCCATAGCCGTGCTCTGGAGAAGACGTGGAAGACAGGACCGAGAAGAGCAGTGGACGCACAGAGGTGGTGCAGCCGCGGTGCCCAGCACGCCGCCCAGCCCGGGTTCGGCCGATGGTGCATCAGTCCATCCAAACCCATCCAGGTGATGTGCTGTGGGTACAAAAGCTATTTATTTTCTGAAGCTCCCGTTAGAAGCTGGAGCAGGGCTGCTGCACGGGGCCCTCCCAGGGGTTAGCAGGTGCCTCCATTCCCTTTCCCTTCTCATTTGCGTGCTCTCAAACAACATCAGGTCTCCCCTGTGCAAAACCTGCTGCGTGCAAACACAGGTCTCTGCCCTCCCAGCGAGGACATGAGACTGCAGAAACCACTGCAGGAAGCCCGGTGGCTGGACGAGCCGTGATGGGCCACATTGCCTTGGGCTGTGCCAGAGTTTCCCGATGTTACCGCTCTGTTCCAATGAAACATTATACAGAAAGATACAGGCAAAGCATTATGCTCACAGCCTTTGCCAACAAGTTATGTTTTAATGTAATTTAACTGTAATCTCAGAGTGTTTTTGTTAGCTATAATTAGTAAAATATGTCTGTTTTCTGTGTTCCTTAAAGACGTCTGAACTCCTGCCAGTTCCCTATAGTTTTCCTGACATGCAGTGTAACAAGCAGACCACCAAAATGTATTTACCAATAACTGTTTATTTACATTCCATGAAATCTAATAACATTTGCTGCCTTCATTCGGGATAAATGCTGGCCAAAGTGTAAAGCATAAAAAAATAAACATTGACTTAATTTCTAACTCAGTCCACAGAATATTTTATTTTTGCTCAATTTGCCCCGCCTGTTAGCATTTTGGCATTTTGCTGTTTAGAAGTTGAAAAAAAAAAGTTGAAAAAGTTCTGTAATGTATCTTCCTGTTCAGTCCAAAACCTTGCAGGGATTTCCTGGACATTTTATTTTTCATTTCTAAAGTCTGCACGACGTTGGTATTTCATTTCTTTGTTTTCAGCTCTCGCAAGCATTGGAAACCATATTGCAGAGAAAATGTCCAGGGCACTGAGTAGTGATGGTGGTTGGTGTTGCACTGGTGCCAGTGTAAAGCACTTCTCACCATCCAAGAGTCATTGGCTCTGCTGGTGTAGAAATAATCAGAATTCGGTCTGTATCTTGTTACTAACCAAGCCTGCTCTTGTTCAAGAAAGTGTAAGTGAGGGCAGGATTGTCATCTCAGATCTTCAGCAGGTTCTTCTCCTCCCGTTTCTGGTTTTGTTTATACCAGCACATGCTTTCTCCGAGCCCAGCACATTCAGATGGCGTGGGGAGGAGAGGTCACACACAGCAGCTGTGGGAGGGATCCGCAGCTGGCAAAATCTGATGCAACCCTGTTCATGTCAGCGATGCATGGTCCTCACCCAGCCAAGGAGGGGCTGGTGTTTCTGCGTGGCTCTGTCATGCCGATGTGCTCACCCGGGAGAGTGTGAGTGCTCGTGGTGAGCAAGTGCTCGTCTCTGAGAGCACCATGGGACCATCGCAAGGTAGGTTTTAGAGGGAACCAGAGTTCATGAGTCACCTGAGCTGATCTGAGCGATGTGCAGCAGACAGAGAAGCCGAATGCAACCATGTCCCCTCCCAGGGCAGGGAAAGCTGGCAAAGCCTGGACAGCTGCAGCTGCAGCATGCTTGAAGACCTCATCCATTTGGCGGCGGTTCCTGCTCCTTCGCTGCTCTGACAGCGTCCAGAGCCTGCTATCACTGGGCTGCAGCCTCTTGCTTGCCTCAAGCTGTGCAGGTGCGTGGAGCACCGAGATGGGATGGCCTTAACATGTCTGCAGCCATCACTGGGCTTTGGTCCTGCCCAAATGACCATCCTTTGCAAATTCACCAGCATTCTCCCTGGCATGCGGTCTGAGGTGCCCGTCACACCATCAGATCTGATGTCCCTGCACCAGGGTGTTCGGAGGCTCATGCCCTGGCATCTGGGTTCACCATGCAGACTGCAGGAGGGGACGACAGGTTGCAAATCCCCTGCCCCACATTGTGCTCAAGCCACAGCTGAGCAGAAGCCAAATCCTCTGCTGGGAGATGAAGAAGAGATGAACTCAGGAAATCAGGTCTGAGAAATCTCAGCAATGATTTGGACAGGCAGTGCTGTGCCTCAGCTCCTCATGGGGAGATAGTCCCTCTTCCAGGGGCGCATATGCTGTCACTGCTGTGTGTGCACCTAGAGGAGCCTGCAGCCCCACGTGGCACCATGGTACTGCTGCAGCTTTGGAGAACTCGTTTTTAAAGCTGCTTCTCAAGAAGCATCCTCCACATCCCTTTGTATCTTATTTAATTGGTGTTTTGTTACGGCATAGCCCACTTGCATTTTTCTAGATGCTTTCAGTTAAGGAGCCCCGTGCACTACAAGCTAACAAGTTAAGCCTCAGAGCAACAGAGTTGTCAGGGAAATGCTGAGCAGCCCCGTCCTGTGATGGAGACTGCAGGAGACCTTCTCAGCTCCAAGCTTCCAAACTGCCTTGGGCTCTCTCATTTCTGTACTCACTTAAATTGAGGGTAAAACTTTCCCTGACTTCAAATGGGAGCAAAATTTGAAAGATCTGGAAGGACTTCTTGGAAAAATCCCAGGCTCAAAGATAATACAAGTGAAATTCAAAAGCCAGCCCAAGCAAAGGCAGATGTTGGTGTGGGCTGAGGAGCCCGTGCTGTTAGCATCTCCCTCTGAACGCGGCAGTGGTGACACGTTGCTTTTTTCTCCATACACATTCTCCATCTACCCAGGTTTCAAGCATAGACCCTTTGGGATAACAAAAATGAGAGAAAAAAAATCATTAATTATTGGTTGTCCATTTTTGCCTTCTCTTTGCATTTCTGGGTTCCTGTCATTTTCTTCATTCAGTTTTCCTGTATGTAAGACTTGTGTTGTAGCTGGTTAGATGGTTGTGGAGTGGAAGAAGGGTTCACGATGCACTAAAACAAGCGGAAGATTTCTGTCCTGCCGGCTGCACTCAGTAGGCACCGTACGCTGCAGCATTTCTTCATTGTTCTGGTAGGATGCTTGGAAATTGAGCTGTAAATAACCCAGCGAATTGTTTACTGCTAACAGCATGTTTCCAAAAGCTTTCGAAAAGGAGCATAGAAGACACAACATGATCTGGGGGAGACGCAAACGAGCCCCACATTGGGAGGCTTGGCTCTGGCCGTGGTGGGAACCCCTTGGTGCACACGCATCACGCCCATCCCACGCCCATTACCCAGCCCCGGGTCGGAGGTGGCTCAGCACCAGCCCACTTGCTCAGCCATCACCGAAGCCCACGCCGGGCTTGGCCACTCCTGGCACCGGTTTCTTCCATGTGACCCGGCCACTAGCCAATCACCAGGGCCGGTTTTGAATGTTAAATGCTGCTGTAAAGCAGCCCAGACCAGCTAGAGGCCAAGAATGTTTTCCGGAGATAATTATAAATACTGGAAAGCGAGGAAAAAAAAAAAAAAAGAGAGAGAGAGAGAAAATGAGAAAATTGGGATGTGCTGACAGAAAGCAAAACCAGAACAAAGTGTTTTCACCCCCTGTTTACAAACAAGCAGTCTCGCAGTGGTTACTGGGTTTAGCACAGACACGGCTTTGGAATGGGAGAGGAAATCACCTTAGGACTTTTGGACCGCATTAAATTTTTTGGAGACAAAGGCTGAAAATAACAAACAAGCCCAGCAAATGACAAAATTCCTCCGCAAAAGGAACATTTCCTCCAACATGGGGAGCTACGGATGGGACTGAGCGCAGTCCCTAAGCTGCTAGTCATCAGATGCTTTGTTACAAATTGTGGTTCTTCCTAATTGAGGCTGGACATTTTTCAATTTGCTCTCCATAAAAGCAGCAGAAACCAGTGGTGACAATCTGGGCCCGCTGACGGTGGTGGGAGTGTCACCATAAATGCCAAACAGGCTCAAGCTTGCACCCACGGTTTGACTTCTGGCATTTTAGGCCATGGAGCACAGTGGGAGGCTGGGTGCTGAGTACCTTTCTTTCTCAGTTTGGGGTTGGGGCTTGCTGAAGAAGTTCGCCTTCCTCGTGAGACACCTGCTAGTATGGGCTGCTGCTGCTCAGCTTTCTGCTAGCCATTTACTTGTAAATCCTGCCCACATTTCCAGGCATTTCCTGAGTCTGGTGTATGGAGGTATTTCGGTGCATAGAAGAACGTTAAGCCAACTGTCTTTTTTTTTTTTTTTTGCAACATGGCAAAAGCAAAGTAGCCACGAACATTGAGCTGTTCTAATGCATCAAGGTTCATTGGGACTGGGACAGGCTCTTGGCCTCGTTCCACTCGGGACCGAGATTCTTGGAGGAGGCGCGTGGAGGGGCTTGGAGGTCGCGGGGCCAGGGCTGCTGCTGCCCCCAGCCGAGCCCCGGCGAGGTATCCTTGGGAAGCATTCGGCAGAGGAGGTGGAAAAAGTAGGTCAGGCTCTGCTCACAAATGCACCACTTACATGCCGCCAATTCTAATGAAATTAGGGAATGAATCAGTGTTAGAACCTGGGCAAAGGAGATCAAAACTTGGTTGAACTCTCATAGGGAGAGAGAGTCCAGCTGTAGCTGCTGCCTAGTCGGTGTCTGAAAAAAGCTGTAGAAATGAAGTAAAATAGACCTATGTGTTCTTAGAGGGAAAAAACAGTGAAAGCAAGGGGAAAAAAACAACCACCTTCATGCAGCATTCAGGGCAGGCACAGCCCTGGAGCCTCTCCTTTTTGGTACCCCCACCACTATACATCTTGTGTACTTCTTTCTCCCTCTTTCCAGCAGCCCAGCTATTTTACAGTGACTTATTTCACAATCAAAAGCTGCTTTGCAAAAAAAAAAAAAAGACCCAAAAAGCTGCCTGAGTCATCCAAGCAGGACCCAGTCAGTTTGGATACAGAGTGGGTTTAGGGAGTAGCTGCGGATAAGCATTTCTGGGATGTCGTTTCAGCCCTGACCAAAGTCACTTTTTTTTTTTTTTTTAAGTACCCCGACAATTAGTGGTAAAAGGTCACTAGTAAAAATGAGTTTTGTGGTTTTGCAACTTTGCATTAAAAAAACCACCACGCTTCTGGCACCGCATCTCCCGGTTGGCAGCCTTTCCGCAGAGCGAATTGAATAAGCATGCAGGCTGAAAAGCCCGTTCACATCGGTCCCTCTAGGTCAGGGTTGCGTTATGTTAGCAGGGTGTTGGGGAGTTTGTGTTGCACCTGCCTGAATACAGCTGGTGGGAGAATTAGAGCAAGCAGAGGTTTAATTTTCCCTTGGTCGCAGCCTCTCACCCTCCATCAGCCCTGGAATGTATCATTTGCAATTAAAATCTAATGAAATTAAATTGTGAGATCATTTCGAAGTTACTGACCCTAGCGTTTAACAGGTTGTGAATGTTTTTACAAAGGCTGAGGTGGTAGAAATATTTTATTCCATATTCTTTATCCTTCAGAGACCTCAGAGTAATAAGCAATTAAGTTGAATCCGAGCTAACTGTGGATAGCACAAATTGGCTTTTATGGGGTGTCCAACGCAGCTTTTTTCTGTGAGCTCCTTAGGAACTGAGACCCAGGCTTGAGGCATTACCAGAGGTGATGAAAGCAACTAAAAATTACAGTTCTACTTCCTGTTTTGCAATGAGAAACAATACCAAATACAGCCTGGAAAGGATCCACAACTGTCATTGGAAGTTCTTGAGATCTCGCATCTCCAGAACATCCCAACTGACATTATTGCAGGCAAGCACGTGGGGAGTAGGTGCCTTGTTACAGAATCACAGAATCGTCTAGGTTGGAAGAGACCTCCAAGAGCATCGCGTCCAACCTCTGACCTAATGCTAACAAGTCCTACACTAAACCATATCCCTAAGCTCCACATCTAAACGTCTTTTAAAGACCTCCAGGGATGGGGACTCAACCATTTCCCTGGGGCTATCGCTGCTTGGCCCTCTCCGAAGCTTCCTGGAGCTGCGTGGAAGCAGGAACAAGTTGTTGTGTCAGGTGTTGAACTTTCAGGCCTGGTTTCTCATGGATGTTGTCTTTCTTTTGGTGTCTCCCCACTTTCCTGTCTATCACACAACCCTTCCTCTGCGGGAGAACCTCAAGTGTAATTGCATCAAGGAGGTTTCACGGTGGGATGTTTTTACCAAAAAATGACCGTGCCTATAACCAACCTAGTCCATCTTTGGACTGGTTCCGGTCTAGACATGAAATTATGCTTTCTAAAATGTTGTTACAGAAATGTGATCCATTTTCTCTTCTTCCCAATGGGCAGGATGACTTTCGCAACATTTTGGTAGAACTCTGGGCATGTTTGAAAGCAACAGCAATGGTGGTTTTTTCTTCAGTGAACTAGAATTTCATTTCTGCACTTTCAAAAGAAGAGATCCATAGCAAGAGAATTAAGAAAAGTAGGGAAAATCTTAACCACTCCCGGGTCTGGATTTCCAAGGGACACAGCTGGTCTTTTTCACCATCTCACATGGTGGCTTGAGGTGCCTGAATTGAGCTCCACAGAAAAGAAAGGTAAGTGTGGAGACTGCTGCAAAAGCCAGGCATGCCCCTAATTTAGTGGTGTATTTAATTAATCATATATTTCATTTGATAGGAGCTGTCTCATGGCCTCTACAGGGCCCAGGCATGCCTCAGTGAGCAATGTCACTGCAGGTGCCATTAGAAGCTTTGTTAGAGCTGCTCATTAACTGCGTCCAGTTGTCCACCCACCTGCAGGCATCCTCATCCACCTGCAGGCAGCCGAGCCCTGGCCCTGCCACCGCTGCTGGGCTCTTGGGATGGGTGGGTGCCAGGGGACCATGAGAGGCAGAGCTGCCCCAGACAGCACGGAGCACTGAGTGGCACCTACATAATGCAGATAACAACCCTTCAGCGAGTAACAGGGGATGAGGAAGCTTTCTTCCAGAAAACACTGGGGCACTGCAATTTGATTTGTTCATTTACCTCTACACAAAGCATGAGGCGTTGGTTGCCCTTGAGCATCAGGTGACTGCGGTGACACAGCCGATCCCTTTTCCAGCAAACCTGACTTTGCAGAGTCCAGTTTCCAGCATCCCTCCACAGGAGCACACAGCACTCCTTGAACCCCACTGAACTGAGTGTGATTGCACCCAATGGAGCCCCAAACGCTGCTTTCCAGGTGCATGGCTGCTGCACTGTGAGTGCACTGAAAAGCTGGTGCAGCGGGGGCACCAGCTGCAGGCACAGCACATCCCACATAACCCGGTGGTGAAGTCTTCAAGTGAACAAGAGCTCTTGGTCGCATCTCCTGGCTGGGTGAGCACTGCGGTCGGGTCATCAAAGTGCACCGAAACCTTGAGGGCATGGCAGGTGCCCGGGCTTATTTGGCATGGCAGTGCCAGCCGGACAGCGGGAGGTGGCAGGGACATGTCGCGGTTTGCCTCCAAACCCTGGGCTGAAATGCCCGAGAGAGCCCAAAGTCTGCGGTTTGTAGAATTTATTTACATGTTTATAAAACAGAACGGTATGAAGGGGATAAAGCGCTGTGTTCCTCCTGCAAGCTCAAACAAACACAGCAGAGGCCCGGCCGCAGCACACACTGCCCCCCGGCCGCAGCCACCCCGGGGCCCGGCTCCAGTCCCGGGGCTGGTGAGCAGGTCAGGCTGGGAACAGCCTCGGGGCCCAGCGTGTTCCTTGATCCCAATTCACACTCTTGGCGCTGTCTGCAGGTGACAGCAAGGGGAAGATGGGGTGGGCTGCAGGGGTCATGGCAATCCCTGAGGGGGAGCAGAGTTTGGCTGGGAGACATAACTGGGGGGGAAAAGCTGATGAGGTGAAGTTCAGTGATCAGCACACAAAATGTGAAAAAAAAATGATTAGTTTTGTGTTCTGGATGCCGTTCCCCAGGAACAAACAGCAGCCTCCCATTGCCCCGTGAATATACCGGTGGCTTGGGAAGAGAGGGAGGTCATTGAAGGAGTGGAGCTTGCCCTTGTGGCCACAGTGGCCACAAGCCCAGAGGGTGGTGGTGGCTGGGGGCCGCCATGCCTAGGCCAGGCCCAGTGGCCACGCTGCGGGGTCAGGGCCGGCAGCCTGTAGACCAGGCTGTCCTTCGCTGCTCCCAGCCTCACTTGCTTTCAAGATGCACGCCGCTCTTCTTTCATCTCTTGGATTCAAATCCACCATAATAAATAAAATTCTTCCTGTCTGAAAGATACATTAATTTTGGTGGTCTCAAAAGTAATGAAAATAAATACTGGGCTTGGCATGCAGAGCCCCGACTGGAGCGAGGAGCAGAATGTGTGTACTTGGAGTTGTTTTTACAAGAACATAAGCTGTGGAAAAAGCTTGGCTTTTAGCTCATGGTCTCTGTGTGTCTGAGGAGAAACGCGGAGATTTGAGAAGTTCAGTCAAACATGCAGCGACGTCGTCTAATAGGAGTTTTTGTGCGGAAGCAGCACCCGTCCCCACAGGCCTTGCCCCTTGGGGGTGGCAGTGCTGGCCTGTGATGTTTTGGGACTGGTACACCACATCGAGAGGGGGCAGCTGCGACAGAACCAGTGTTAGCTCAGTAAGGGGAACCTCATTTACTGGCCCTGCCCTTGGGGTGGCTGAGGTGCTGGCGCTGGGATGTTGTGGTGGCCTCAGGGAGTGGGAACCCAGACCCACAGGGACCCCTGGAGGAGCTGAACTGCCCCTCGCTGATTGTCATTGTTAATTTTTTGTACGAAGGCCATTTGTATTGGGCAGCTAACAACGTTGCGCTAACTGGAGCAGGCCCCAGCAGCGTCTCCCTGCTCCAGCAGTGGGAAAATGGAGGCTGACACCGAATGTCATGAGAATCGCTCCTGGAGGCGCTCTCCTCCGTCCTGGTTTTCCAAGCACGTGGCTGTGCTGCACCGTGTGCTGGGAGGAGGAGGAGGAGCAGACAGGTCCCTGCTTGCCCGCTGCCACCACAGAAGTGGGGACACAGCCAGCCCTGGTGAGAGTCACCATGAGCATGGTGGTGCTGGTTCTTCCACAGGCCATAGGTTTGGTTGCCCCCATCATGAAAAAATGGGCCCGTAACACAGACAGGCTTCGGTGCTGCTGGGCGTGGAAGCCGTGTGTTTCTGGAAGGGTGCTTGTTGTTTGAGAACAGGTGAATTGTTCAGTGTTACTCACATATATGTGCTATTGCAAATTCAGAATTCGGACAGAAGCCATTGGAACAACCGTGGTACTAATGATTGTTTTTTCCTGTGTCCGAGAAAGATGGGTGCCTCGGGGTATGTGTGTCTTACCCTGAAAACTCAGTCAGACTTCTCCAGTGGACAAGGCAAGTCACAGGAGCGCATTGATGGGACTGCCTGGTAGTACAGTGAACAATGAAGTACAAATCTGAGTTTTAATAAGCTTTGTAGAAAATATCTGACATCTAAATATCCTAGAGTGAGGAAGACATTGCAGTCTTGAATTAATGAGTAGCATCACAAAGCGAGCTATAAGACAGACACAGATATGAATACAAAACAGCACGTGTGTCTTACAAAGAACCAAATATCCTATGAAATTCTCCAGCATAAAGATGTTAATACAGAGCATAGCTTATTTAGAGATTAAATTAATGGTCTCAGGAATACATCCAGAACTTTTTCTCTGCAGGCAACCAGAATCATATCCCAGGGGAGATTCCTGACGAGTGGCACCTTACAAACAAAAATAATGTCTAGGATCAGTACTGGACTATATGAAGGTGAAGGTCCTGCTGGCAGCAAGCTCCACACAGCCGAGCTCTCCTCAAGACCTGCTGTGCTGCACTTGCCAAAGGTCAAGGAGCAGCCTGGCCAGAAATAGATGGGTTCTATGCGCGGGGTTTGTTCTTGGAGCCCACTCATCTCCCTCCTCTGGAAAAAACAGTGGAGACCATGGTACACTGGAAACAACAGTGCTTCATTCAACCTTCCTGGCAATCCTTTCAGCTGTATTTCAATGACTTGTTATTTTGATAAACAGCATACATGCCAAGATCTTTCAAGGTGAAGAAGCGCACACTCAGCATTTCCCAGAAGCTGCAGCATCACATTTGGATGCACGGCTCATGTGATTTCATCTTCAGGAGCTGCTTAGTTTCATTATAATGTTGCTTTGTGCTGGATGTGTTTTGAAAAGTTGGCTACTGTGGTGGACCCAGCCCATGACAGGTTTGAGAAGGGGTCAGTTTAGCTACGAAACATCCAGAAAAACCAGCTGCAGGGCTGGGAGCTCACTGTGTCAGCTCCCCTCAGTGCTGGCAGTGTGGCAGTGATGGCCTGGAGTAGATACAAGTGCTCAGCTGGGCAGAAGCATTCCCTATGCCATGGCTGTGACACCTTGTCCCCTGGTGCCACACAGCTGTAACACCATGTCCCCTGGTGCCACACAGCCTCCAAGCCCGCACACGACCAGGAGGGCTGGCTAGAGTTTTGGAGGTATCATTTAAACCAGGTTAATTCAAGATTTCAACAGAGAATTTTGCCCCAGTGCTCTGGGTCAGATGCTCATGTTTTATTTTCAGCTTTGGGAAGGCGAAGTCTTACTCAGGCTATAAGTGACTGATGCAAAAAAAGCTGAAAAAAAATTAATAAAAGCTACAGCATTAACAAATACTGAACTAATGACCTTTGATATATGAAGCAAATGCTTCATCCTCTAGCCTCTACAAGGTTTCATTACCAGCCACGGGAATTTACAGGTGTTAAATTAGCTGCAAGATAGCTCCCATATTGTTGCCTGACCGTAATAGAACATACTGAAAAAGTTAATAAAGAACTGAACGCAGGGGCTGCGGAGTTCAGACACAACCTACTCGCCAGTTCATTTGGAGGTCTTCATCCAGCTAAATTCCAGTACAAGCCATAATTCTGTGTGTGATTCTGTTTATTCCTTCTTAATCCTGAAGGACAGCACCCACCAGAGGAGTTCGTACTGCCAAAGAGATGGAAACCAAGAGAGAAGTGGCACAGAAGTGATCTCGCACTGCTCTACTCACACGTAAGTTTGGCATCCCACCTTGGATTGCTCTTTCACTGTTTTTAGTACAATCAGCAGACAGGAACAAACCTTTTATATAGCAAAACTGCAGACCCTTTTCTAAAACTGTTTGCATTAAATTAGCTGGAGAATTGTAAACACTGAAAATTCACCCAGACTTTCCAGGTAGACTGCAGCAATCAAAAACCAAATTACCTACATCCATAAATTTTACAATTATATTTTGAAATCACACACAAAATATTCCTTGTTACTGACAAATCATAATAAAGACAGCACACACATCATTGCTGGAAGTCCTTCGGCTCAGTTCCTTCCCTACATGCTCTTATTGTTTCCGTTTCTGTTGAAGTCGCTGCCAGTTGCAGGTGCATGGGATTCCTTTGCCTCGTCTCCTGTGTATTATGTAGGTTTTCTGGTAGGAACAGGATCTGGCCCACTGATAAGAATAGTTAAGGCTTCCTTTCTTGGTGATAAAATGATGTTTGAAAAGTACACTGTAGTACACTGGGGGCAGGAAGGAGAGATGAAGGAGGGGTACTTAAATAGGACTGTCAAACCACTGTTTTTTTCTTAAAACTGTTTTTTTTATATTCAGAAATGCTTTGGTGTCGCCAAACCACCAGATTAAATATTGGATTCTAATAATCTCAATAGTTTAACAAGACAAAGTCTTCAATATTCAGTGGTGGTACAAATTGAAAAAAAGAAAAAAAAAAAAAAAAAAAAAGTTTCAGAAGGCCTTGTTAAAGCCCCAGTGTTTGGATAACGAAATTAAGGAGCAATTATAGCTCTAACAGGTGTAGCCAAGTGCAAAACTCAAAGCAAAGGAGCAGGGGAGGGGAGGAGGGGGCAGCCACGTCCACCTGCTGACACTGGGGTTTGCGGGCATCATTCATTCGCCTCGGTGCTACAGAGAGGCCACCCTGTAAACACAATGTTCATCTTCCTTACACAACATTCAGACAATGATTTCAAAGCTAAATTAGACTATGTGCATCGTGCAGTGTCCCCCTGTAAAGAAGCAAAAATGTAACAGATGGGAAAATACAATAAAGTAATTTTATGACAGTCGCAACAAGCCAAGAAACTATAAAATGGCAGCTGATAGAAAATAAACTTATAAAATGTATGCACCATTAGCTTTTGCTGGAGTGGGAGCACTGAGCGAAACGAGGAGACACCGAAAGCCCTGAACCCGGCAGTGGCTGCAGGATGCCGGGGCCGGGCAGCGGTGCCGCGGGGCGGGGGGCAGCGGTGCCGTGGGGCGGGGGGCAGCGGTGTCTGCGAGCTGCATGCCCCCGGGAGCGCCCGGCGTGCAGGAGCTGCTCTGCGATTCCTATTTCCTGTGGCTCGAGGTTGCCTCGCCGCCCCCTCGCACGGTAAATGAAACACCTCTGGCAGCGCGGTGAGTTTGATTAAAAAACAGGAAATATGGGAGGTAAGACATTTCCAATAATGCCTTCGAAACTGGGGCCTGGTCCAATGGCCCGTAACTCACTGGTGTCAGAGAAGCTATCGCTAGGTAAGAGATGTTCACTCTGTCTTTGCATGCAATGAAATCAGCTTTGGAATGAGGCTGAATTGTTTTTCTTAATCTTTCTCTCTTTTTTTTTTTATATATATATATTTATTTTTAAACAAAGGCTCTATATGATTTTCTCTTACTTTGTCTCCTGGGGGTTTGCATTTTCTCTGCTCTTTAGCACTGAATCACAGTATCTTACATTTATACGGTACCCAAAGGATCCCGAAGCATGCAGAAATTATAAGCCAAATTTTGCTCTTGGAAGCATGAGCTCAGCTCATACCAAAGTTAATGGGAGGTGAGCACAAACATCTAAAAGGAAGAATTTGCCCTTCAAGACAAACAGGAATCATTTCACCCACTGCTGAAACGCAGCTGCCTGTGAGGCAAAACATGGCAAATGGTGAAAGGTTCGGCCCCACGAGGTGCTGATCGCTATCGGCGCTCGAAGACAGCGGCCTCGGGGCAGTCAACACCAGCAGTGGGGTGCTGGCTGCCTTGCGGGTGTCTTGGGGCTCCATCTCATCAATACGCAACTTTCTTGGCTTTTATGGTCAAAAACTGAAAGGGTTCTTAAAATTAACTTTCTTTGTTACTATTTTGAATTGACTTAGACTTTTCAACTCAAAATGTTTCATTTAAGGGCTTTCTAAGGCCAACATTTTCAGACTGGGAAGCCTGAATAAAACCCCTTGGCTTGTGTGCACCAGCCATCATGTCAGAGAGCTGTGCTTGCTGAACTTGCACATCGAACGAGATTTATTTGCATGTTTAGAAATTCTCTTTTCTTTTTTTCTTACTCTAGAGACCTTCAGGTGATGGAAGCTGGTGGTTAGAGGGAGAGCCGAGGTTTCCTTCGCTGGCGGGGAGCTGGGTGTCGGGTTAGGGGTGATGGCTGCTGGCACGTCAAGCTGGCTGCCCACCTGATGGCCCAGGCAGGTAGAGGCACAGACCATGGGATTAAACCCAGTGCCCAGCACACCGAGTAGCGGAGTCGAAACTCCCTTCCCATGCTCTTGTTTTCCTTTAGCTTTGCTAGCAAAGGATGAATTTCAAACTGTTCTGTCTGAGTTCTTTTTTGGATAACTCGCCCCAAAGATGCAATCCAGATGCATAGCCAAGTGCCTTAAACCTCTGAACCGACTAAACCAAATTATATAAAAACTTCTGAGTTTGCAAAATTGAGTTGGGAATCTCAAGAAAACAGGCATGCTTAGGGGATTTCCAGCATTTCCTCCTCCTTCGCAGGTTGGCAGTATCACAGAGCAGCCTCTTCCCATGGTGTTCTGGCACTCCTGGTCTCCATCCCAGCCAGGAGAGTAATTTGCAAAGGTGCCCAAAGTTAAAAAATTATGGGGGAGAATGCTGTTTGGCCTGTTCAAAGCACAGAAGGCTTCTTTTAAGCATGGGACAAAATGATGGCTTCTTATCCAGGCAGGTCCTGCTTTCCCCTATTCCATATGATGGTTAACTGGGGCTGGAAAGCAAGCACTGCAGGGACCTGAAAGGAAGAGCAGAAGGCTTTTTTTCCTGCCTGTTTCACTAGTCAATGGACTTCAACCAAAAGCTCAGAGCCATGCTGAAGGAAAATTGTAATAAGGCATCAGGACCAGTTCTTACGAAGGGCCTCTCGTTCTTCATCAGTGGCACTGAAGTCCCGAGTCCAGACCTAAGTGCTGGGAGCACCTGAAAGCAGCCCCAGCCTCAGCTCAGGCTCAGCACGCAGCGATGTTCGCTGGGACAGCTTGGCATGGCCCTAAATGCAAGCTCCCACTTCCAGCCAGGCTCTGACTCCTAGCCTCTTGCTTTCTTCCAACAGCCAGAAGAGGCCAGGGGCCAGGTCGCCTCATGGGGGCTGCCCCAGGGGCACCATCTCCTGCTGAGCTCTGCACGGGGCTGCTGCAGCCCGTGTACTCTCAGCTCCCCTCGGTAGGGCTTATCAGCAGAGCCTGGTAGCTGGCCTCAGGACTGCTGCCAAACCAGTGCAAATCCACAGGAACTATTTTATGTTAAATCCTACAGCTTAGATGAATAGGGGCGTGCATGCACGCGCACACACACACAGTTGCTGTGGCTTGGCAGATGCGTGGCAACTCATTAAGCTGCAATAACTCAATCACCCGCTATCAGCCCCATCTCTATTCTCTTAACTCCGTGGTTGGGTTTTTTCAAAGGCTCGGCATGCTTGCAGGTCCCACTGGCAGCGCTGGGGCTTGCAGGTGCTCCAGCCCTCTGAAGATCAAGGCGCTTTTTGCGGATGTCTAAATATAGCTCTGTGCCTTAATTCGGGGTGCCCGGGTTTCGAAGCACCAGTGCTCACCCCTGCATGAGGGGTCCCCATGTCAGGAGGCCACAGCACCCGTGGTAGAGGAGCTGATGGGATGAGCACAGAGAAAGGGGCTTGGATTTGAATTAGGAAGTGCAATGCTGGCCTGAATACTGGGGGAAGATTCAGGGAGGGGTGCCTGACCTTGGTGTGACTCCACAAGCCCTCGTGTCTATTTATCGTTGTCATTCCGAGCTCTCTCTTTCGGCTTACAAATGCAATGAACCAGCTTCCCTGAGATCATGTTTTAAATATACTGCCCTGGGGCTACACTTTAAAATTCAAAACATTGGAGGACACATGGAGAGGGCGTTCCGCATCATTTTTGACACAGAGAAATTCTCCTTGACAGCCCCAAAGGTGAGCACCAGCAAGCCCTGAGCCACACGCACAGTGCAGCACAACACTGGAGCACAAAAATGCATTTTTTTCATACCGACTTCTCTTCCACCCAGTTTGCCCTCAGATCTGAATCATGTTGCCGAAAGAGTTAGATGTGGGTAAGCCTTATAAAGGAGTGGAGGTGAGCGGGGAAGAGATGGTGCTGAGGGTCAGGCAGGCACAAGACAAGTGAGGGAAGAGCTCTGGTGATGGATGCACTACCATTAGCTCCAGCAAGATTCAGAGGGCTATGGGGTGATGGTCTGAGCCTTCCCACTGCAGCAATGTGCCTCCTTTCCTAAGGCAAACTGGCACGGGGAACATGGTGACTTCAGAGCTCTGCATTGCCACCAGCAGCCACCCCAACAGATGGAGCGTGTACCTTTAAGTGCTGCTCACTTGCCCCCTAAAAGGGAGACAAAAATATATTTAAAAAAAAAAAAAAGCCAAAAAAAAAAAAAAAAAGCCTTTAGGAGTTATATTACCTGCAACAGCTGAATTTAATTAGTAGCGCAATCACAACAAATATTTAAAAGGTCTAAGAAGCCACGAAGGGAAATTTGCTTTCCTGTACCTCGTGCACGCTGTGCTCAGCGGCGCTCTGCCATCAGTGACGCAGTTTGAGGAAACTTCACACAACTCTGGGGTTTTGTGACTATGGAGGAGGTGGAGGTTTGGGTACAATGGAGAATTTCCTTGCCCTGTTGCTGTGCCCTTCCCAGCCACTAGCCCAGTGCTAGGTGGCTCCGTGTGCTTCTCACCCTGTGCTCCCTCAGCTCTGCCTCCAAACAGGAGGAATTTTTTTCTTCAATAAGACGAAACCTGAAAAACAGCAACAGCAAGCAGCAGGCTGCGGCACTGGCGATGAGCTTGGGGCACCCACAGTGCTGTGTAAGTGGTGTGGGAGGTTTTGATGCCCTGAATCCCAGCAGCCCCAGCCCTGCTGTGTCACTGGCTCGCAGGTCCCACTGAGGCCACACCATTGCCTTGCCATGCATCATTCTCCTTTGCATAGAGCCAACAACTGCTGTGGAGGTGGCTTGGTTCCTGCATTCATGGGCACCTTCTTTGAGGAGCCACAGGGCACCTTCAGCTAATCACACCCTAAACACACACAGGTGTTGCTGTGTGGGGGCCATCAGTGAGCCCCATTCATGGCTTGCCCCCTGCATCCTCCCACCCATCGCACTGCTGTGGAAGCCCTCCAGGAGCTCCTGTCCCAGTAGAGACCCAGGTCTGCAGTGGGTTGGGACGTCAGTGCGGGCAGTGAGGATGCAGCTTGGAGCAAAGCAGCAGGGGAAGATCTTCTATGATCCCTGCAGAGCAGAGGGGAAGACGCAGCAGGTGACTGAAAGGCCATGCACCACCGTGTCCATGGGAAGCTTCTCCTTCAGGGCAGTGAGCTGCAGGGTCCCGCCATGGGACCAGGAAAATCCAGGTCTCTGGAAAGGAGCAAGTGGGCTCCTGCACAGCACTTCATGCCGGGGCAAATTCCTCCTCCTCCTGCGACCTCGCTGAACCCAGCAGACGAGGAGGGGACTTGGGTTCATGCCTGCACAAGCACCGAATTACCACACACGCACTCGCCCCCCGTGCAAGCTATCTGGACGCTAGGTCTTGACAAGAAGCAACTGCATGTTACGTCCTGATTTACTTCTTCAAGTCAGGTGGGTGAGTAGGAGTGGGGAATTTGAGGAGGTTTTGGGTTATCTCCCGCTTCCATTTCCTGCCGCGTCTAAGCACGTCACGCTTTGCTGTTGGTCTAACCCAGCTACTCTCGCCTCGGGGCAAGGAGGAGGAAGGAGGGCTCCGGGCTCAGGCTGGAGCAGCATCTCCAGGAGATCTCCTGGGGCTCTGCATTTCCGCCCTCCTTCTCGGGGCTCTGGGCCGCAGCCTCTGGGGACAGCTTGGTTGGACCTAACACAGGCCGCAGGGAATGGATGTCCGTTCTCTGCTCCACCAGGGAGTCCCGGGGTGTCCGCGCACCCAGTGGTTGGAGCTGACTTCTCCAACATGTTTAGGCACCTATCCTGTGAGCCACTTAACATTTCACTTCAGTATTTCCTTTTGGCTGGCTCTCACCTGTCAGAGAAACCTTCACCAGCCACACGCACAGGGGCTTAGGAGGAACTTCCTCTCTCTTCCACAGGACTGCCACCTAGCTCAGCGGGAGTTTTATCTCCTGGGGATGGGGTGAGGCTTCAAGAAATGGAGATTTTCAGGAGAAAGGAGTGCGGATGTAGCTCAGTGAGCTCCGCACCTACCTCAGCGTAGTCTACCTCACACGTACCTCCCCTTCCAGTGGGCACCAGGTAACCTGCCCTGTTCTGTCACAGCTTAGCTTGCTTTCTCTGCCTACCACCAGTTTCTAGAGGCCTCTGGTGGAACACCTGCATGCCAGGGAAGAACATGAGGGTTGGCAACCCATGCCCCAACTGCCTCCAGCCTGGGTCGGCATATGGGACGGTGAGAAGCTCGACAGCCCCGGGTCCTGCCCAGCACCCCCGCGCTCATTCCTGTCAGTCCTGTCATCCAGCAGCCCATCCAGATTCACTGCCTGCCTTCTGCCAATGCGCTCCTGAGGTGGAAGAGAAAAAAAACCTGTCTGGAGCAAAACGCAAAGTCTGGAGCCCTTGCTCTCCGGTGGGATTAGGAGCAGGCCCTCAGCCAGCAGGCCTGGCCGGGGCTGGGGGCTTCCTCGGAAGATCCTGGGGAGGCAGGGAGCCCCCACAGCTCCCCTGCCTCCAGGCACGGCTGAGTCCCCTGCCTGCACACCTGTTGGCAAGCCCCAGATTTGCCATTTGTGCGTCCCCGGTGCTATTTCCTTTGTGAATTTGAGTTTCGATATGGAGAACAGACAGTGTGGACTCTGAGCCCATCCGGACTCAGCCACTTGGGAGTAAAAGCAAATGCACTTCAAGCTCTGAGACCCCAACACGTCAGTACCCAGGCAGGGGAGCACATGCCACAAGGGACCTGCAGGGCTCTGGCTGGTGCAATGCCACACCTGTAGAAGGGACCTTTCCTCTGCTATATGGTTGATGAGAAGCTGGGACCAGCCTGATGGACAACTGGGGCAAGGAGCTGTGCAGTCCAAATCCTTCCCAAGACAACAGTCAGGTGGCCACGACCAGAAACGGAGGAGAAAGGGGGTGTTTCCTGCACTCCTGTTCTATTTTAAGGAAAATATATGGTACATTACGTGATTTAACATGCTTTACATACCAAAAATGAAGTGAGCATAAAGGAATCATCTGTTTGGAGAGGGAATCTGATGAAAAAAAAGGAACCAGTGTGGGGCAAAAGAACCACATAAACAGTTAACTTAAACAAGACACAGTTTGGTGCAACTTGGCTCCGCTCGTAGCTAGCACATGGGAACTCTGGGCAAAGCCATATTGCACTAGTTATAGGCTCATCTCATAGACTTAGGGATGGAAAAGACTTATTAGGTCATTGAGTCCATCCCACCTGCCAGTGAAGGATTGTTCCCTGCAGAATTTTCTCTATTGCTTTGTACAGTCTAATTTTAAATGATCCAAGCGATGTGGTCTCAGCCACTTCCTTGGGGAGGCCCTTGCACAGATACGTTTTGTTTAACTCAGCCTTTAAATGGTTAACCCTTTTCTCCCCAATTCTCTTCACATTTTTGTTTTATGTTTCAACTGTCTGAAGCACAAAAGGTTTCTTTTTATGTTTTTCAGTCTATTGTACTTAAGTGGTTATAGCCATACAGCCATCACTGCAACCTGCTCCGAAACAGAGCATCACATCTAACTGGCTAAAAACATTAATAACGTATCACAGGAAATAAACCAAATTTGCTTTAAACAGGTGTGCAAATGACCTCCTCAAAGCCACAAAACATTCAGGACATTCCAATACGAAACAACTATCGGCATGGTGTGGATGCTCAGGTATGTTCCTGTTTGGTGAAAAAGTCGCTGATTTTCACCTTTTCATCTAGCTTATGAATATATTTCATCTTCATTGGTAGGAAATAAGCCCAATGTGGTTTAGAATTTGATAAGGTTTTGAATGTTGGTAAACTCATCTGAGGTTATTTCTGTTATTTAAGTTCTAGGGGTCAAAATTTAGCCCAGGGACAAGCCTGGCTTGTATTTTCCCCATCTCAATGAAAGACTCTAAAAAAAATAAAATGCTAGCTAACCACAAGCTTGTGGAACAAAAATAAAATATAAAATAAAATATAAAATAAAATGTAAAATAAAATAAAATAAAATAATAAAATTAAATAAAATAAGAATAAAAAATCCTGACCTGGCTCCTCTCTTTCCCTAATTCCTTTCTTTTTGCCTTCCACTGTGAAGTAAATACTCCATTAGCCAGTGGTACACGGAAACGCTTCAGCTGCAGGCAAAATGCAGGCCAGTGGGAGCATGAGGGAACAGCCTCCTGATGGACAGGTGATGGGAAGGGATTCTCAATGGGTCTGTCTGGTGTTTGTTTTTTACTTCGTGCCACCAAATGGTGCCAATCCAGCACAGACAGCTCTTTGACTTCAGGAGTACGTTCGTGGAGAAGGATGTCTAGGTTGTACAGCAGTGTTCATCCCTGGGACACAAAGAACGCAGCAGAAGATGTTGCAATTCCTTGCTGGTTTCCCACACATCAAAGGTTGGGGATTGCTCCATTAATCTCATAATCCATAGGAGCTATGGGAATCGTGCCATATTTCTGTCTGGAGAGGATGTTTTGTGGGGAGAAAGGTAGTGGAGTTTATCAGACAAGCTGATGCAGATGAGAAATGCCCACCAATCCCTTAGGCCTGCAGAACAAATACATAACATATTACTTTTTTTCTGAAAACTTTGTCTCTTTTACTCCCGCAGCCCATTGGAGTGGGAACACAACTGCTCGTGATTTAGCACAGGGCTTTTTCTTACCCCTTTCCATTACACAAAAACCACTCAGCACTGGGAAATGGCACAAGAGCACCAGCTGAATGGCCTGACCAAGGAAACACAGGCACAGCCACTACACAGCTGGATCCATCCCTGCCAGACACCAGCCCACAGCAGAAGACTAAAAGAAACTGAAGTGCTGTAGAACTTGTGAAGAACATCATGGCAGGTAATCATGATCAGACAGTAACTTCAAAACAGTGTATTTGGACAATTTTTTTCACTTGTTGCTAGCGTGGATAAGGTGAGCAGCATTTGGTCTGTGAAGGGATGCCCTGCACGCACCCAGCGCATTTGCGGTGGCACCAGTGGAGTCCCCGCGACTCCGACAGTCACCCACCTCTGAAGAGCTGCTGGGAGAGACCCTGCCAGGCCCTAACTATGGGGTTTTGCTATCAAATAAGTTATATTCCTGAGATATAATGCATGTGCAGTTATACACATACTTACACGTTTAGATTCATTTCTATTTCTGTGGCTTCTGAGACCTTTTTGCCCAGTTACCCAGCTGCTGGCCTAGCAGTGTAGGTGTCCCACCTAAAGAAAAATTTAATTCCTGGGCATCACAATGAACATTTTGTCAGCTTCCCGGCAGCACGTGCATTCATCACACGTCACTTAAGCCAAGGAGATCAATGTTCCTCGTGTGCTGAACAAGCTGCTCCTCCATGCTTTCTTTTCCTTGCCAGTAACACAGCAGCCAGGTTATCGCTGCAGCTCCGAAGGGCCTCCAGCAGGGCTGGTGCTGAGGACGGTGTTCCTGCTCCTGCCGAAACCATCTCAGGGGACGTGAGCCTGATGGCTGCCTGGCCATGCCAAGCACGCTTCACCACTTCGGTTCCACGTGGTGCATTGTGATGTTTCTGCACCAAAGGTGTGTTCTAGCTCCAGGTAAGCAAAAGACAAGCAGCGGAATCCACAGCCTCCCCATGTTTTGCTTGCTTATTTGTTTGTTTGGAAACTCCCCAGCCACAGAGACTATTTTTAGAGGCAGAATCAGGAAGCTGCCGAGCCAGAGAGCTGGGAGGCAGGCAGGAGGTGAGAGCCCGCCTGGGGAGGGGACTGGATGGAAAATCAGGTGAGAGCAAAGCAGTGCAAGAGGACGCGGAGGAGCTGCGAGGAGCTGCCTGCTGGAAGCTAGAAGTGCAGGAGCGAGCCCACGGGTGGGGACGGGCAAGGGGAGATGAGGTCAGAGAGGTACTGGTGGGTGGAGTGCGTCCCCGGGGGAGGACAAGTCCAAGAGTGCAATTCGAAAAGAAGTCGGAGAGCAAGGAGTTATTCTGTTCGGCGCAGCACAGCTCGGGAGGCTGAGGCTGTCTCTGTCTCGGGGTCCCTTATTTCAAGCTTTTTAAAAGAGCACCTTTTATTGCCTTGTCTACTGCCAAACAAATGGATAAATAACCCTGTGCCTCTCCCCCCCAGCTTTCTTATCGCGCGGGTATGAGTAAACCCTCGTGCTTGAATCCAAATTCACACTCCCAGCCTCCTGGGATGCCCATCATGCTATCCTCTTCAGATCTGCATGCATTCTCAGGACTTGAATGTGCCCCCGCTAGGCTGCTCCATAATCCCGCACCATTTTCCATAGGACATCTTCTAGTTGTCCTCCTACAGCCAGGGGTAACCCAGTGGGCTCCAGTGAACTCCAGTCAGAAAAGCCATCTATCAGATGAAGGGAAGTTTACAAATGCAGCAGGTTCTTTCCAAACTCAGATGCAATTAATGATTGAGTATCACCAAGGGGTGGAGGTGATCCAGCCACTTGCCAGGCACTGAGCAGAACAAAGGTGCTGTGAAGAGCCACGCACTGAAGGTGACGTTGCTTGAACTCCTCCCTGTGAAGGCAAGAGCTGTCCGCATCTACCCAGACCCTTCTAGACTCTGCTGAGAGCCGAGCACATTCGAGCACTGTCTCGTTATTCCTGCACAACAGCGGAGGCGCATCAGCAGTCAGGAACAAGACCTCAAGCTCACAGTGCAAGATAAAGCATCTTGAGGCTTGCGAAGAAGTTATGTAGATGAACGATAACAGTCAAGATTAGACAACCGCAGCCGTGTAAACAGGCTGCTGCTGCTAGCTCACAGCTCTGCGTAGGTGACCCCCGGGCCAACAGGTCTCACTAGCTCCAGGATGTGTCAGCATCACGATCCAGTGCTAAGTCAGGGAATCCAACCCACCCGGCCTCATTACCATCCACGCTGAGATCTGAGCCTTTGAAGCTGTTTAGTGCAATCAGTGGGAATCAGGGAGCTCAATATCCTTGAAGATCCTGGCCTGAGGCCACGGAGTTTAGAAAAACATTTGAACATGTGCTTCACTGTCAGCGTGTTGGTGTTTTCCTGCGTGGAGGGACTTACCGAGAGGACAGGGGGGCTTTTCTGCACTGCTTCTGGCTGTGCTGTGGGACCAAGCCCAGGGGCTCAGCTGTCATCCTGCTGTGGCAGCTAACAGGGTACCCTCCAAGGCAAATCCACGCTCCCTGGTGCAAATTGCCTCCCCAGGGGATGAGCTGACACCCCAGGGGGCTGTGCTTCCAGCTGGGGTCTGCTGCCACATGCCTCCACCCCAGGGTGACGCTCCTGGCTGCTGTGGCACCAGAAGGGACCTTACAGGTGTCCTGGGGACGTCACTTCTTCAGCCACTTTGAAGCAATACAGGGGCTTGCAACCACGCCTTGCCTCACCCAGCTCATCTGGTGCTCCCCAAAGATGTTGCAGCAAAAATTGCAAAATTCCGTTTTGCTTGGCAAAACCAAACCCATCAGCTCGGTGACAAGGGCTGCCCGTGGGTGTCTCAGCCACGCCAGCAGCATCCAAGCCCCTGCTCCTACAGACCCAGCATGAAATCCCTCGGGGAAGGAACAGCACTGCCCGTGGGGTGCTTTTCCTGCGCATTGCAACCTGTATTTGGAAGGGCTGGGTATAACGAGCGTGCTGCCGGCTCCACCAAACTCCAATGATTTTAACAGAGCTCCTTGGACTTCCAGCACACAGAGGGCGGTTTGGTCATCCACGTGCAACAAGAGGTCATAACAAACAGCAGAGAAAGGGGAGGGGCGAGACGCTTGTTCCTCCCACATTGCAAGCAAGGAAATTAATAAAGCGGAGATGACATCTGTGCCCTTGGGCTAGAGGAGGCCTGCCTTCAGCCGAGGTGCAGCAGCAGCAGCCTGCATGCTGCTGTCAGGTGCACAGCGGGGCGCAGCCCGCTCAGGGTGCGCATCGCCACTCGCACGTCTCGGCCAAGGAGCCCGCAGTCAGGAGCTCCTGGCCCGATGCAAAGAAGTGCCAAATGCTCTCCCTCCCTTCCAAAGGAAACAGCGGAGTCAGCACAATCCTACCTACACCCGGACTCCGCCGAGGCGGCTCGGGGTTGGAAAATCCCATTACCACCCATTGAGACACCGTTAAACAATTTCCCAGCCGCTCCACGTGATCGCGCATAGTCTGCACGGGAGCCCAGGCTTCAGCAGCACTTTCACACTTCCAAAGCGTGTCCGCTGGGTCATGTGGAGGCTTTCCAAACCTGTTAAATTTACCTGGTAAGTGTGCCGCTTTGGCCCAAGCTGGCAGACCCGCTGGGAAGTGAGAGTGCTCAGAGCCACCTACGACCACGCGTGCTCCTCACCTGGAGTTTTTCATCCTGCTGCGGCTGGAGGATGAAAATGCAGAGCATACCATGCAAACTGCTGTGTATCTCCGTGCGAGCTTGGCCTGTGGCAGAGCTCTTCCCAAAGCAAGTATTCCAGGCTTGCATATAAATTAAAGCTCATAAATCAGTGGAGAAAAAATCTCCTCTATGGCAATGGCCAACTTGTTAGAAGGGAGCTAAGGGCTACAAATGGTTTTCAATGAAGCCTTGCTAGCTGTCAAGAATGCACGAGGCAGCAGCGTTGTTTGGATTGGGAGCGTGAGTCGGATTTTTCTCCCCTCTTTTGAGGACAATGAAATGTAACAGCTTTTCTTCCCCTCCAAGCTGCACAGAGTGACCCGAGCCGGCAGACAATGGCACAGATACAATCTCAGGAAATCATGAAGTGACCGAAGAATGGCTGAGGAGTTCTGAATAACTAAATAAAGTCCTCTGTGTTTTCTTTAGCAAGTAAAGAAAATACTTTTAGCCTTTTAGTGTGACTTTTGGGGTCAAGGGGGAATCTCGAGTCCAAATACAACAAACCCGTGTGGAAATTGCTGCCAAGAGTCTGATAGCTGGGCTGGGAGCTTGCCTCGAGGCTCAGATGTGCGAGAACAGCTCACTGAAGGCAGGCGGAATGAGTTTTTGCTCTGAGCATGGGGACCTCGTCTTTTCTTGTAGATGGTGGGCAGCCCCTGGGGACAGCAGGTGCCAGCACCCCAGCGTTTCCCAGTGTGTGGCCCATTTCCCCATTGAGGCTGCCAGGTCTTCTTCAGAGCACCCAAACACAAGGTGCCATGGGGCGGCCGCAGCAGCTCCTGCTGGTATCCAGTGCAGATGATGTGTTGTTAGCAACACATTGCAAGATCACTGTCAATTTTTATTAAATGTATTTCAGAAATCAGTGATGTGCTGAGGGTCTCAAAGTGTGTTCATGGATAAGTCAGGAGGCTGCAGAGGCGGAGGTCTGTGAAGGATGAGGCTGTGTATTTTTTAACTGCGACTTCTGACTCTCACCCTGTTGAAAAATGAAAGCACTTTCAGCAGCTCTTCCCCAGACAGAGCCTTTCAGGTTTCTTCTGTGCCTACTGAAGGCAGCAGTGGAAATAGCAGGGCCACTGAAACAGTGTCCGCAGGAACATGTTAGCATGGGAGCTGAGAGGAGCAAAAGCTCAGTAAAGAAATCGGAAAAGAGAATTCCCTGTTTCTCAGCTTCCAGATTTTGGATGCATTGCAATGCATGGAATTACCTTCTCCAGCACACCTCTTAAAGACTTCACTTTTTTTTTTTTTTTTTTTTTCTCATGCTGCTGGTGCCATATTCAGAATAAAGTAGAGATGAGTAACTCCGGCTTCAAATACACATTCAGAAGATCTTCTTTTTTTTTTTTTTTTTTTTTTTAAGTTTGCTTAGATAGTAGTTGAATACTTGTATTAGCATATCCACCAGAGACACATCAGGCCCGGTGCCAGTTTCATGTACCCCACCTGTTGTCGTTGGCACGGGTGGAAGGGCTCTCCCTCCGCGATGAGGCCATGAAGAGCAGCACCCGTGCTGCAGAAGCACGCACCATTGACTTCTTACTCCAGCAGCAGGATTGCTGTAGACATGATGTGCAAAGGAAACAAGTGAGGTTATAGAGAGATGGTATCTTTTATTAGCCAGGAAAAAAAAAAAAAAAAAAAAAAAACAACTTTCAGGCACACAAGGGCTTCTTCTGTTTCTTTGGGGTTTTTAGTTTGTTTTGGGATCATAACAGCCTAATGAAAGATATCACCTCTGTCTTTAAAATGGTCTTTCTTATTCACAACACTCCACCAAGCGAAATCTGAATTACAAGAAATATTCTGTGTGTTTTGTCTTATTTTCTTCTGTTACGTTACTGTTTGTGCAAACAAGGTGCACCCAGAGTTCCCGCAGCCTTGCCTCTACCTCATACAAAGTTGCGTTGCACAGCTTCATCGTGAAGCCATCTGCTCTCAGAGAGGAGAAAGCCAACGTCTGACATACCACGTACCATCAAACAGCCTCAGAAGGACAGCAGTGGGCAAATGATACCCTGCATGTGCTCAGCTCACATTCATTTCTAGCCACCTAAGGTTTGGCTGCAACAGCTCCTCTAAACCCAAATACATATGTTGGCTTAGAGGCACCATAGTAAAGTAGCCTAACAAACCAAAGCAATTGGTTTTAATAAGAATCTTGGCTTGTTTTGACAATGCACTGAATCTTCATGTTGGCACCACGAATGTTTTTTTAGGAAAATGTATGCATCTTTGCAGCTCTCAGCAACTAAATCCTCTCTGCACTTCATGGAAAGGGTTTCCTGGCTATCCGCTTTCTGATGTATTCCAAGTTCCTTGCAGCTGATTGTTGTCTGGGCTGGAAACGCTTTTATATTCGGCTCAGCCATTTGCCACCGCTGCGTGTGAGCGGGGTGTGCAGGTGGCACACCGTGCCCTTCCTCCGTCCCGCACCTACGAACGGGGCCGAGGCTGCAGAGGCATTTCGATGCTTCCTGAGTCGCGTCGCACAGATGTGTTTGGAATAGCTACGGAAGCGGCTGTCTCCTGCTACCCAGCCTCATTACAGGCAGTAGCAATGCTCCCAGAGTTCAAAGGCATTTCATGCTCACTGAGCGTTTTTCAGCAAGAAATCTGAGATTAAATAAACCCAAATCCTCTCCGAGGAGAAAGCAGAAGATGGAGGGAGAGGCGCTGACTCTCCGCTGCACAGCATGCGTCTTGGTGTACCTTGGAAAACACCCAGGCGAGGTGCTCCTCAAACCCACGCCTGGCCAGGATGTGTCACTGCTGGGGCCAGACCTGTGCCCACTGCAATACCGTGGATTTGAATGGGTTTGTGCCAAGGACACCGACCTGCTCAAAACCTGAATGTCACCCTGGATACTCCCAAGCACTTGTCCTAGAGTTCTGGGCAAAATCCTGAGGGGCTTGGAGCGGATGCATTGGGTTTACAGCTTTTCTCCTGTTTTCTTCTGTAAAACGTGATAGGTTAGGTTGCCACCGGCAGAAATATTTTGATTTAGTGAGTACAGGCACAAGACCTCCTCTCTAGAAAGAGTTACTGCTGACCTGCCAGCAAGCAGAGGACTGCATGTTGCTCTTGTGCTAAAGAAACAGTGCCCAGAGCACATTTCTGGCCATGGACAAAAAGGTGGCTCCACTCATTGCTCAGCCAGGATTCAGAGGGCACAAGAAATCAAGTTGTTTGATGTTTTTCCTCTCCCTAACAACACTGGCTCTGTGGGAAAAAGAAAATACTTGAGTCATAGAAGTGACTGAAGTGTCATTCCTGGTGACGGGGATGTTTACCAAGGCTCAGCTGGTAGAGCACGGCCCTTAGCAGGCTGCAGACATTACTTTGCACCCTCCACACCCTCAGTGAGTGCCATGGGCTCCCTGCAAAGCAGCCAACCTCGCACAGGCTGGAGGCATTTTGCCTCTGTACATCCACAAGACTGAGGTCCAGACTTGAGCCCATTGCCTATGAGCAAGTCTTGTGCTGGGCATCCTGGATGTCACCAGGCTCGTGAAGGTGTCGATGGTCCCACAGATGCAGATGATGTCCAAAAGAATAGGGCATGGAGATCTACACCCGCAGCACACTCAGCTACTTAACTCCTGTAGACTTCACTGAGACAAAGACATTTAATACCACTGAGGATCTGGGCCCAGTGTGGTTTGGAATAACCTGTTGGATACCATTCCTTATCTTCAGGTGACTAAGAACTCCCAAAATCCAGTCCCAAATGCCCTTAGAGACTTTGGACAATCAGCATATAACTCTTTCCTGGGCTGCCCGGTTAAAGGCCACTGTGATGATGCTGAAAAAGCCATCCGGGTTAGGCCTGACCGTGAAAAAGCCATCAAGCTCATAAGTTGGGAATGATGCAATGGCAATTAGCACACCTTCTCTGCTGTAGACAATACGCTGCGAGCCCAGGATAGATCTAAAAGCCTGAGAGGCAGGCAGACAAGAGTGTTATGTCCTCTGTCTGAGAGCCGAATCCCAGGGAGGGTGGAAATAGCAATGTAGGACAGCTGTGAGTATGCTTAGCATTAATATCAAATATAATAGTAATTCAAACCAGAATCTTTTGGTACAGATCTGAACTGCACGAGCCAAGTTATGAAATGATATTAGCATCTGGATCTGAGAAGCAGCTGAGACTAAGCTGGCCAGCGTTTGCCATATGTCTCATCTGCAGAGAGTATTTAAATAAGTAAACACAATGAGTTAATAAATACATGAAATAACTTTGCAAGATAAGCACCTCTCTGTGCTAGTGGCATGGCAGATTGTCAGAACAACCACATCCAATGGAAACTCTGAAAGGGGAAAATGCAGATGGCACAATACTGGCTTTTCTTTTGAGTATTCAACTGGCTAAATAGCATAGCCCAGAACGGTGAACATTTACAATGATTCTTATCTGCTGGCAGGTGAGAGAATCCTGCTGTCGTTGCCAAAGCCTTAACTCATCAGAAAATCAGTGGTTCTTCTTGGAAACATGAGCTAAAACCTTTCACAGACCTTCTAGCTACATCCCTGTGTAGGCAAAAGGGGCTATTATTTTAACAGCATCAAAGGTACAGAAAGTCATGCTGCTTTCCAGTAATTCCCTGACAACACCTAGAGGGTGAAACAAACCTGCTGGTGGTCTGATCCGAGCTGAAAAAAAAAAAAGATACTGAATGCTGATCCTGGGAAAGAGATTACTACCTAAAAACAGGCCAGTGTCTTCATTTCATTTTGATTTCTGCAAGTATCTAAATGTCTCCAGTGAGGAATTAACCTAGAGAGGATTTCAGGATTTGGCCCAAGAGAAACTCTTCAAGGACTGCCACAGTACAGGCTTTTATTAAGAAATCTCTCCCCTTTGAACAGCGGATGGAGGGCTTGAGCACAAGGTCAATGGCATCCAGTTGCTTGGCCATATCCACGGGCTCCTAAACACATCCAACCCCCTGAGCAGTTTATTCTGACTCTGAATCACATTCCTTTATTGATGAATAAGGGAGAGAACTTTTAATTGCATACCAAGGGCATTTTTACACAGAAACTGTTGATAAGCTCAGCATCGCCTTAGAAGACATCAATGGTTTCATTCTAATAGGCTCTGGCAATGCCGTGTGCCCTCAGTTCATCAGCCTCAGCTTTTTTTATTTTGGGTGGTACAAAATGTTCCTGAAAATTGACACTGCTATTAGCAATGGGTGCCCAAAGTGATCACCTGCAGTAAGTCTCAGAGAAGTTCAAAGACAGAGTTTATCTTGGCTCTCCAAACTAGAACATGTAACGTTATTTTAATTTAGAACAGGACCTTGTTTCAGTTCTCCACGGGTGGATACGAATGGGACTGAACGTCCTGAAGATACATGAGCTGAGTCCCACAGACTTCACTAGAGTGCACACCCCCTCCCCCTTTTGCAGAGGATACTGACAAACTGGGTGATTCAGAAGAATCGAACCACATACAGTCAGGTTTTGTGGGGCTTAGTTTAAACAGGTGTAAAATCCTCATGAAGCTTGAAGCAGCCGTGCCTTTCTCCGTGAAGTCTGCCATCACCAGGAGGTGTTTACCCCACAACAAAAGAGGCAGGAAGGCAGACGGGTGCATAAAGATCTGATACACAAAAGCAAGTCATATCTGCACAAGCAATCGATACCTTTTTTCCTTGCCTCTTTCACACAATTTCTGAACAAAGTTAAATTTTCTATAGGCTGATTATGGTTAGTGGATCAAACAGTCCTGATGCTCGGTGGATAAAAGCTTCAGGAATCAGTCTGAGGGCAGGGGCTGCACAAAGAGACCCAGCTGCAGCACCACGCACACACATGCAGGGTGCAGCAGGGTCCCAGCCAGCCCGGTGGGTAAGGCAGAGGAGCTGGGCTCTGTGTGCCTGTAATTTGGCTCACCACACCTTCCCGATGCTCCCAGCTCCTGCACAATTACAGTAAGGATCTGAACCCGCAGCAGCCAACCTCAGAGGTCATGTGTGCCTCTGCCACCTGACGTGGAGGGGCGAAGCACTCCGAGTGGTATTTTTTTTAGTGATGGGGGAAGTACAAAATACATTCTCGTGCATGAAACCGAAGGGTGAAACGGCTTGAACCAACTAGATGGAGCAATCAGTCCAAGAGCACAAACACACAGAAATATGATGGGTATGAAATCATTCGGAGCCAATCAGTAAGCTCCCAACTTCTAAAGCAATTTCATAATTGAGTAATGGGACACAGCAGGGTCTGAACTATTGTGTATTATAATCTGAATGGAATGCTGTGAGAAGGCTCGAGCAATCTGATCGCACCGAGCCCTCGCTCACCAGAAATGCCTTTGACATATTTCCTTAAAGCGCAGCAACGAGAGCGAAGTAACTGCTTGTTAATGACACCCTGATGGGTTGTCTGCAGCGCTGAAACTGAGATAGCAGAGATTGGAAAGCCTGTGCCTCTCCTTGGCTGGAGTTAACACACCAGCCCCCACAGACTGCCCACCCACTTCAACCTTAATCGCCGGCGTGCCTGTACAATCACCAGTTTCACTTCACTACATATTTCCTCCCCCAGAACTTTGCTTATAAAGCAAGAGGCACTAATAATCTGCGATGATCCCGCGCCAACCTCCTGTCATGGCTTAGTGCTTGTGCTCCGTGGCTGGAGCACACTGGCTGAGCCACGGCTATCCGCGCAGCTATGTAGGCAGGGCTCATTCCCTCTCTGTTTTTCAGTCCCTCCTTGGATGTGCATCCATTAACTCCACCAAGAAGTTCTCAGCTCTTTCTTTTTTTAAGGACATCACTCTCTACTTGCAGACAAGCCTGGAAGGAGACAAAAGCCTGGATTTGGAAGGGCTTGACAATGAGACAGCATAGATGGTTGGGGTTTGAGCTCCAAGGCATGCCGCAGGACCTCAGTCCACTGGGAGACAAGGCTGGAACATGTTCTCCATGCTCAGACCCACATTATAGACATGGGCTGAACATTCCCCACTGGGATGTGGGAGAGAATCAGAAAGGTCAAATTCCAAAACATCGTGAGTTAAGATAAAGACAGTTTAATAGGTAACGCAAAAGCTGTGCATGCAAGCAAATAAATAAATAAATAAATAATTACTCTCCTCCCATCAGCAGACATTACCACACCTCATGGTGACTGGGAAGACAAATGCCATCACTCTGAACATCCTCCCTTCCTCCTGCCCAGCTGTGTCCCCTCCCAGCTCCTTGTGCACCCCAGCCTCCTCTCTGTGCAAGCACTGCTCAGCAATAGCTAAAACACTGGTCTGTTATCAACACTGTTTGGGTCACAGATCCAAACCAGACCACCATACAAGTTACTATGAAGAAAATTAACTCTATTACAGCAAAAACAGTACATGAGTGTCCAGGTTGGATGAAAACAATCTGAAGGCTGGTTCTCAGCATCTCTGTATTCCTGCTCTCAGAAATGACCACTCTCATTTGTCTGAGGATGATTTACTATCTGGAAAGTGAACAATGATGCAGTGCCCATGAGCTCAAGGGGACCATCTCCCCTCTGTGGTTCTCACCACATATGTGAGCATGTGGTGCATAAGACTTGGGGTAACCTTGACCAGGTTAGCCAAGGTCTGCTGCATCCCACGTGTAGTTACAGCCTCCTCGCAAGAGCTGCAAAATGTTACTGCAGCAAGGCTGTGGGCAGCAAACATCTGACATGCCTGACCAGCCAAGGCCCAAAACAGCATGCCCGTCAGTGGTGGCCTCAAAAATGACCGCAAATGGGACTGCAGGACAATACCATGGCTTGCTAGTGATGGCACACACAGGGCTGGATGGCCCAGGAGCTGCGTTCCCAGCCAGTCCCACGTACCTCTCACTGTCCTGGGTGGGACCTGTGGCCCAGGTCCTCTCAGATGTGCAGGTGCTCAGTTCCTTCTGACAGCGCCAGGGGCAGCATGACACTTCCAAGAATTTGGAGTCAACAAGAAAGCCAACAGGTACAATAACATTGAGAATGGGCAGAACTGATGTAGAATTGAAAAGATAGCGGGGATCGTACTTTGAAATTGGTAAAATGCTTTCAAAAATGTATTCTGCATAATTATAGTCCTGTACCTACCTGCCTGTCCTGTCTCCTCTGCCCAAGAAGTTGATTTCACAAAACCTATCTAAAACTCTCTTGCTAAATTCTGAATTGATGAGGATGCTGCCTGAACCTTGCTTGTGCTTGGTACCGGAGGATACTGGCAGCTGAGCTGATAAATGGATTTTTTTTTCTGAATTGACAGATTCTGAGCCAATATTGAAGCAGGATGGATAACTACAGCTGGTGCACGTGTGGGAGAAACCTGTTCCTGAAAATAGCTTACAGCCTTCAAATCAGACACACGATGCACGGGCCACCCCGGGGCCCAGTGGTGGCAGCGGAAAGGCTCCCTCTGACTTTAGACGGACTTTAATCAGGTCCATGTGAGCTGTGTGCATGCATGCAAGGCAGTCTGGATTTGGACTATCAAACACTCACAACAAACAACTCACTAATAGGCTGCAGACCGAGATTTTCTTTTTTCAGAGATTATTCAATAAACGTTTCCAAATAACAAGTTTCTCTGGGAAAAATCCAGCCATTTCCTACAGACAGCTCACATACCAGAAAAAAGCAACATTACTGACATAAATTATTCATTACAAATTACTCACCCAGTTCTCGCAGCCAGTGGTTCTTTTCCTCTACCTGGAGCTGTGGAAGGGCCAAGCTATGTCCCTTCGGAGAGAGGGGACAGGTTGTTTTAACCAGCTTTGGGACACTCAGCCGCCTGAGCTGCTTGCGGGGTCTCCTGACACCGACACGGTGTTTGCTGTGGGGACCTGTTTGCCACCAGGGTGCTGGGTGTCCACCTTGCCCCTCATCCTCTCGGCACACCTGGGCAAGCAGCACTGGCTACAGTAGGGAGACAACTTCCATGTTCAGCTAAGCTGGGCTGCACGGCTTGGTGGAGACCGGGCGTAACGTGAGAGCCCTGGCAGAAGGCACAGTTCTCACATTTGCACTGCGCTGCCAAGTAGTGAGAGAAGGGTTCAACATGAGAGAACCTGCGGCTGGAAAAGGGACTGGCTCCGCTCTTGGCTGCTTCTCGAAGCTAGCTATTTTGCAACATTAACAAAACCAGCAAGCCCATCTTTTGCAATATGTGTTCTAATTTCTCCAGAAAACCCAGCAGCCCAGGAGAGTTCACTCCAAGACCAGGGAGCCAGTACTTCTTCTTCAGAGCTTTCCATCTGCTTTGGGACACGCAGGTGCAACTGAAGCAAACGATAAATCAAAACTCACAACACAGGCTGCAAGGAAGATCTGAAGGCATTGCACAAGTTCGTGGCAAAACGCCTCGCCGACATCGCACCGTCAGGATGGCCACAGAGCAGCAACAGGCTGGGGCTGCACGGGTGCAGAGATGAAAGTATCTTTGGGACCCAGGGTGGGGACATCCTCGCTGCCCTTTCTGCCAAGGTCCCTTGTCCAGCAGCTCCCACTGGCAGAACACGAGCTCACAATACTGATCTGCTGCCTCTGGAGAAGCTTATGGGGAAGGCACGGAGTGCTGCTGAAGTCACAGCAGAAACGGGAAGATAGCCTGTGTTAAATTATGTGTTTTTAAGTTCATACACAGACACCTTATTTTGTAGGTCTACAACACACTGCTGTGCATCAAAAGTCTCCCCTTTGGTCCAAAAGTGGTTTGCCCTCCCACCCCTAGCCTTCAGTTTGCATCAAGAGGCAACCATCCAACATGCTCCGAGCACGTTGCCATAGAAAGGAATAACGAAAGAACAGATAGCAGTAAACCAGGTGACAAAACACTTGTGTATTGAGAGCTTCCAGAGGGTAGACCAGGGGAAGCAAAGCAATAGGACTTTACTGGAGAACAGAGCAAGGCTTTGTAGGATTTTCCTCCCTGAGATGTAGGTTACCTGCAGGCAGCTAGCATTAACTAGAATACCATTGTTCACTGTCAATGCCAAAATCATAATAGAAGACAAATACAGCCCTCACAGGGACCTCCATGAGGTGTCCCTTGTCCCAGCACAGTGAAGGCAGCAGCCAGGCTGCACACTGGCATGCAGCAATGTCCACCTCCCAGTCCCAGTGAACCAAGCTGTGTTCCATCAATGAAACAAGGCATCCCAAAGCTTAGCACAAATACACCCCTTCCTTCGGGTCACAGCATTACTCCTCATTAGTGTTCTACATCAAATATGGCTTGAATAATTTCAGAGTTGTATCTTTCCTTCTGTGTGCATCCAGAAGCCTTATTTACTCCCATAAACCTATCACTGATTTCTTCCAACTATTAAACTCCTAAGACAAATCCTCCTGTTCTGTAACAGCCCTAATGCACAACAGTTGAGGAAATCATGGTGTCAGGCATTATCCTGCATCTGTCACACTGTTTTGGTGCCGGCTGGGTCAGCGTTACAGTGCATGTGGCCACTGCAGCTCCTCAGGCTGCGCCGCGCTGGGCTCGGCACATAGACAAAGCAGCATTTCAGTACATCTTCAGAAACAGGGCACACATTTTCTAACTGACAGTTCCTTTTAAGTGTTAAATGGATATTATTTTCTAGCACTTCAAGTACATGCTTTAACTAGTTTAAAAGGAATTACTGGAAACGAGGCAATTGTGGACTTCATTTTTTTGGTCTTTCTCTGAAGCGGACAACAGAACAATGTGAACTTTCAGACTTACCAGACGGTTGAGATCCGTGTGCCATGGGTCTTACGTGAGAGCCAGTTTGAAGAGATTAAATGGCAATTTGAACCAGCAGCTCCCCAGAACTGATGTTCTCCCTTGGCAGAGGTCCCTCCAGCAGAATACACGAGTGCGCGTTCCAGTACATGCATTCCAGTGAACAACTCTTCTTGCCATCTTCCTCCTCCTTCTGCATCTTTCATCTGCTTGAAATTTAGAGGACGATTTAGCAGACCTGAATTTGGCTCCTAATGAAGGCGTTCTGACTTGTCAATCTCTCCCCTGGCTGTTGCAAGAAGCCTTGATAATAACTTGGGTTGTATCCACCCTTAGAAGCCAGTGCCTAATGCTAGGCCATCTGGACACCCACAAAGTGCCAAACACTGTCGTTCGTATTTAGTCCAGCTTCCTGCTCAAGTCAAATGGCATTTTGATGAGTGACTGCTAAAATGCTCAGGATTTGACCCTCGTGTGTTTGTCTCACTGTCTCCAGCAGTGACGATGGCCCGCTCGTCAGCTGTTTACTCAGTTTGCAATAGAGCCAGCTGAAAAATTTTCAACAGAGCAATTTCTCATCCAGTACAGTCTATTCAAAATCAAAATATTTCTCGGCAGTTTGTCAATTTCAATGAAATTTTACAACAGGAGAATGTCAAAACATGGTGTTTCATCACCGCCACAGTGGTTCTTTTCAATGGCATTGACGTGTTCCATTTCATTATGGTTTTTTGCTTCCATGGATGCACATATTTGAATATTAACACAAATGCTATACAGATTTTATATTTTGTACTGCCTAGTGTCTTAGTTTTTCTGTTCTTATACAATAGGAAAGTAGAAACAAAACCAACGTCATTTAAATAAGACTTTCTTTTTTTGCCCGAGTAGTTTCTAAATATACATTTCATGAGAAATTTCCAAATTTCACTTTTTCATCTCAATTCATAACAAAAAGAGCTGGGGAGTGTCAGGGCTTCTCCTGGAGCGGAAATTCCACCTCCTAACCAGCTCTCATTACCACTCAGTCCTCACCCAGCCGCAGCTCCAGCTGAAATCCTTGGCTCTGTGGGAATGTATAAGGTAGATCTGATTCACAAGCCTAGCAACAGTCTGGGAGAACACAACTGGCAAACTGTCCCTTTGCAAAACTCCGTGAATCATCATGGCTTTGATGCAGACTGCCCTCCTCACAAGGAAAATGTATCTCAGCAACAGAAATAAGATCTTAAATCAGATGCAGCTTGAAATATTTATCTACTGCTCTTCTGGGAAGAGGAATTGTAGTGGAACAAATTCACATAGTTATTTTACTGCTAAGATGGGCACAAAAAATTCTGAATATACCTTGACCAAAACCAAGAGAATGTGAAGCTCCAAAATTCAAGCCACTGCAGTAATAATGCCACATGATGACGGACACGCGGCCGCCCCACCCCACAGGCTTTGGTTGAGGAGCTAGAGCCCATGCCAGGTCTCACCACAAGCAGAGGGATCCCTTCCTGGGATGAGTCACATTATGAGTGCTGGTGAAACGCGAGACTGCCCTGCATGCACCACGGTGCTGCTGAGCGAACTCCAGCCAGCCTCTCCTCTTCTGTCTGCAGAGCCTTCAGAGACATGCTCCTGGGGACGGGGACGCTCCTTCCTTTCTGAAGCTACCTTCTGGACTGCTGGGACTTACTCACCTGCATTTGCTAGTGTTTACTGGTTTCACATGATGCAGCTCCCTCCTTTTTATTTGGTGATCACCTGAGAGCATATTGAAGATGAGCGTAGTTGGCTATGTAGGTTGGTACAACGCTGAGTGAAAGTCATCTGCAGAAGGACAGAGGTTTGCCAGGATGAGATCTGATCCAAAACCATGTTGTCAAATCAACTACTATTTTCCCCTTTGCTTTCTTTGCAGGTTTCATACTTCTCAGGAGTCTCTGCTGGACTCAGAAGCCCAGTAGTACTCAGGGAGTGTTTGTCTTAGAAAAAAATAACAATAAAATAAAATAAATCTTTGGGGTTGTTTTAGAGAATAGGGTTGTTTCTAAGCTCACCCATAAAATGATTTCACCTCTGCAATGCAAACCAAGGATAGTGTTGTGGTCCCAGGAGCTGAAGAGCCTTGTCGATCATTGGTAAGAGAACTTACAACATCAGGTAATTCCAGGCTTATCTGGACCAAATTGTCCCACTTCCATCAGCCTTTGCTGCTGTGCCCACTCAGTCAGCTGTACCTCAGCTACAGCCTTGGGATCAGACTTAAGAAGAATTTATCCAGTCTGAGAGCTGCTTTTTGGTCCACTTTCCTGAGGGTCCTCTCTCACTTGTCATCCAGCTGGAGACAACTTCAGCACGCAAACTGAATGTCCACGTCCCATCACAAGAGTGGGGTACTGAGTTACACAGCCCACAGATGCCCACCCCCAGCCAAAAGGTTACGAACTACAAGGTTAGATCATAAGTAAAACAGGGTGGGGACTTCCTAGCAGAGTGAGGAAGACTCTTAGGGTAATTTCAGTGCGAGAAAACAAACAATAACCATGTATTTCAAATGTGACTGATTTGGAGCCCCAAGTGTTTGAGGCTGGCTACCCTTGAACAGAGCCTTGAGGCCCCGCGGTCACCCCGAGGTGCTGCGGCCAGCAGCACGTTGGCCATGCAGCAGCAGGGAGCAACGAGCCGCATCCAGGCTGTGGTTTCACAGCTGCACAGCTCTGGCCATGGGTGATGAAATAAGGCCCAGACAGGAAGCAGTTTTCCTCAACAGTAAGCTGCTATTTTTACACATTTCGCTTCTCTGACCAAGGAGACGCTTGAAGCCCGTGGGCTCTGCTCCGCTGCGCATCGCTCCAGCACCAACACCCAGAGGTGTCCCCTGGCCTGCTGCAGGCAGGGCAAGGAGCTGGGAAAGCTCTGGTCATCAGCATGGCCTCAACAGGCCAAAACAGCCTGTGTGTGCACGGGGAACGAAGGAGCTCCCACAGGCCCAGCACCCTGTGGTGACAACAAGAGGCCAGATCGGGTCGGGAGGCAGCCTGCTGCATGGCCTGGCTGCTCCCCTGCTCCTCACGTGAGGCCCAGAGCACAGCCTCAGCCTCAAGCGCTTCCAGAGGAGGGGCGGCCTCATCCAGAGCTTTGCTCTGTGGCTAGTTCGTGGTGCTGCTAATACTCAGGGCTTCCTACAGCTCCCGCAGCCCCTGCCCGCAGCATGGGCAGGCCTCAGGCCCCGTCTCTCCCCCCCGGGGCCATGGCTCCATCACAAGGTGACAGCGCCGGTTGCTCCCGGCCCCCTCCCTCCCGGCCCCCGGCAGGGAGTGGCGGCACTTCCCCGCTCCCAGGGCGACAGATCTGGAGTGAAGTCACGAAAAGCTGCAGCTTCACAGGAACAAGCTGGAAAACAGAGCTGCGAGGGGAGAATGGGCTGTTTATGCCAGAACTGCCTGACATCGAGTAACACCAAAAAGTGAGAGCAGGGAATCGCGTTCTCCAGTCCCCGAGCACTTTCTTTTCCTCCTGTTTCAGTGCCCGGGGGTAGGGAATCTGAGCACAGATGGTGCGGTGGGATGGGCAGGGGGTGCAGTGGGATGGGCAGGGGGTGCAGGTCTGGCAAAAGGAGCCCCTGGCCGGCAGTCCTGCAAAGGGATGGGTGGTGGAAACCCTGGTGCGACGCTGGGGTGGACTGAGGAAGATCCATGCCCTCCTCTTGCAGCTAGTCAATATTTTGTGAATTATTTCAGCCCTTTGCATCCTCACTCCCTGCATCGGCATGCATGGTGACTTGGATGTCTCATTTCACTGTCCTTGTTCTCCCACAGGAGCAGGAAAAGTTCAATGCCAGAAAAAAGCCCTGATGGCACCACGCTCACCAGCAAAATCTCGCCAAGGCCATGGTGCCACCTCTGTCCCTCCGCTCAGCCAGGGCCCATCCTGCCTGCATGGACAGCTCGGGAGGCTGCAGGCTGGACTTAATGAAAACATATAAATTAACATGTGCCTCCTAGGGGGGTTGTTAGGCTTAGCTCATTAGCGGTTAAAGCATATCCAATGCTCGAAGTTATTTGTTTGTTTGTATTTTTGCAGCTGTCCTTAGTTCTCTTAGGTCAAGTAGAGGTGTGAGGTCCAAAATAGCATCGGGATGGCTGAGCTTATGTTTCCAGCCCTGAAAAAACAATGAAGCACTAATAAAAAAAAAAAAATGCCTTGTGAGAAAGATTTCACTCCAAAGCCCTTCGCAAACAATGCACACAAGCATGGAAATGCAGGAGCCTGCACACCCTGGGGAGAGGAGCTGCTGCCAGCTACTTTGGGAGGAGAAGTGGAATCTCGGTGGCTTGGGGAGGAAACTTTGGACACATCTCTGTGCATCGCTGGAAGTGAAAAGCTCTGGTTCCTGCTCCAGCTGGCGATGCTGGAGTGGACCTGCATGCTCCTGCATTTTGAGGCTTGGACAAATGTCTCACTGAAGGAGAGGATCCACACTGCTGGAGGGAGCAGGGCTGGTTCCCCAGCGGGCTTGATTTTGTTTCAAGGGTGAGTGTGTGCAGCTGGGCTGGGATCTGCTAGGTGGGGGCAGCCCCCTTTGGCAGCTTCGACTCGGGGCAGCGTTGTGTGACTTGCAGGGTAACATGTGGCTCCGCACGGCACAGTTACCACTAGGTGCTGTAAAACCAGGCAGAGACTGCAGTGAGGTTTTATCAGGACCTCTCCACTTGCTTTGTCTCCAGCAGGGATGAGCCGTCATTCTTGCAGAACAAAATTCCACCAAGAAAGTGACCTCTCTGCTCAAGATGGATTCCCAACTCCTGGCTATACATATCGCTGGGGGGTGATGGAAGGACAAACTGCCAAGCGACACGCCAATGGAAACCTTAACCCTGGAAATGGCCCTGCTCAGTACAGCTCTGCACCCTCCCTCTGAATCAGGCGGTCATCCCACAATATTTTGTTCCTTCTGTAACAGACACTGACCGCAGTCACCTTTGCTGCAAAGAGAAAAAATAGCTTGGGCAGTAGAAGCCATCCTTTCCAGAGAGGATTAACCTGGTAGCTAGTGATGGCGTGACTGCTGGAGAAGCAGAGAGGCCCCTCAACTCTCCCTTCAATTAACAACAGCCTCTTAACACACCGTGCCTCCTCAGCCACCCTTGCCCCATTTCACACTGCAGGTTTGATCTTAAAAGACTCAGCCCAGGCAGAGCCACCAGGGCTTTCTTCTTGGCCCCCAAAGCCCACCAAACAGAGGTTGGATGGGCATGAAGAGGCTTGGTTCCAAGCAGAAGAGATGCCCCGTGGTGGCAGGAGGCGTTAAACTAAGCAGTGCTTGGAGAAGCGGTGCTTGCAGCTGCCCTGCATGCGGCTGCTGCGTGCTCCTGCGCCCAGGACAGGAGCTGCAGGCAGGCTTCTCTGCCGCCGGTCCGACTCAAGCCCGTTCGCAGCCAGTTCTGTTGTTTTGGTCTTTCTTCGAGGGAATGAGCTCAGATGAAACCGAAGCAGGTGCTAATTAAAAACAGGGCTATTCTTCAAACTGGGCTTTTAATTACTGTAAAAATATGTCAAGGAAAGTTGCAAAGGGGAAGAAAAATAGTAATTCCTTGTGCTACCTGCCATTTTCACTTGATTACCATCACACTTTTCTGTAGAGCAAAAACATCAGTCCTTCATAACAAACTCCTCTCTTGGGGGCTAGTGTGAATTGAGAGCTGTGAGGCCCTGCCGTGGGCTCCAGAACTAGCAGCATAATGTCTGTAACAGACATGCTACCTAATTAAATTGTTAGGGAACAGGCTTTTATATCTTTAACACCTAATTTACTATTGTTTCTTTGAAAGTGTTTGGCTTCCCTGTGGTTTTTTGGGCCTCCCTTCTCAGTTTTACGATGGCTTTTAAGTTTTTCGTGTGTGTTTCAACTAAATAACCATTTTGGAGGTTTTGTTAGGGTCCCGGCTCAAGTCAGACCAAGGGAAACAGGGGCCTGTTTTACTGTTGTTCATGCTGGGCGAGTTACCACTACCGTGCTAATTATGTAATTGCCCCATTTTAATAGCTATTGTATACTGCTTTATTGCTAACAAATCTTATTTCCTCTTTCTTTTCTCACTGATTGTACAGTAGAAGTATAAGGACACACACAAATATTATACTGCACTATAAACCACGATACAAGCCTTGCAAGAATTTGCAGGTCTCTAACCTTAAACGAGCATCTTGGTTTATCCAAATCTCCCTGGCAGAAGTGATGATGTAATTTTTGCTTACCAGGAAGACACAAAACTGCATTCCTCTCTCAAATACTACGTGTGATGCTGCAATGACTGTTGCAGGGCTCTTAATGTAAGTTTGTGCCTCACTTCCCACAAAAAGCATGGATTATACTTAAGGTATCTAGTTTGCACTGTACCAGAAATGAGTAACGAGCATGCTAATTGGTTAATTCCTCACCAATATTTAAAGTAAAATGAAATATTTGGGCCTTGAGAGATGAGGGAACACCTCTGCAAAAATATTCCTGACTTACTGCATTCGCTGGAGTAAGAGCAGGGGTTAGAGCTGGGGGAGCTAGAAGGTCCTGAGGGCTGAAGCCTAATAGAAAGGGATAAGTGTTGTCCCGGGAGCAAATCCTCCTGCATTCTGATTTCTGAATGCTGAACTATGCCAACATATTCTGTATTTATAGATACATATGTGTTCTGATGCTCTGACCATGCTCGTTTGAGATTAAAGTAAGCCTACTCTACATGAATTCTATCATTATACAGAGACATTGCTATTTTCCCTCTCTTCTTGCTTTTCCCCACAGACGTCACCCCCATTTTATCCCAAAGGAATCCAGGTAAAATGCACATAGAGTTCAGCCGGACCCCCACCCCCACGATGCTGGTACATCCCCAGCATGTGACAGCAAAAGCTGTCCCCCTCCTGGCTTTTGCCATGGTTTCTGCTGGACTCCAGAAACCCCAGAACCCATTCTCATTGCAAGTTAGGCATTGGCAAGGGTCTGCTGAGCACACGGCAGCCAAAGGATCCCATTGCCATCCTCCAGCCCTTCCTTGGCACCTGGAGCATCTCCGGAAACAGCAGCAGCCCTGCTCTCCATCACATTCCTCCTTAAATCCATCCTTTGCCAGCATATCTACCAAAAAAAATTGACAGCAAAAAAATGAATTAGGCTGCTGGTGTGCTAAGACCACTGTCTATCATACTGAGCAATATTGGCTCATCGTCCTCCCGTGCTCGCTCTCTGTCTGCACCCATCTGCTGCCTGCAGGCTCGTGCTGGGGTTCAGAGCAGTGATGCTGCACAGGGCACAGGTCGGGGACAAAAGCTGTGGGGTGCTGGGGTGGCAGCAGCAGAGAGGGAGACACATCGATGTGTATGCGCGTGCATGTATCAGCATACATACGTGTAGATATCTTGATCTGTAATTCTATTCCTCCTCCTGTACCTGTACCTGTAACTACACCTATGCCTACATATCTATATCTATACCTATGTGTACACCTACACCTACTTCTGTATCTACTGGGGGGGCAGCCTTTGTCAGTGCCTCATTTCTGCTGGCTGGGCGGGAAAAATAAGGAAATAATCCCATTAGAAAATGGGATTTGGCTGACATCTGAATGTCTGCAGAGTGAGATGTCTTTGCGCTGCTTTGTCCAACAGGAAAATCAAAGTGTTTCCTTTCGTGCCAGACCCACAGGAAATCCCACATCTGCCTGGGCCATCACGGAGCGCCACAGCCAGGCACTTCCATGGAGCTTGGGGCAGCGCAGCAGCAGGGCCACGGTAAACATCAGGGGACAAAATGGATGAGAAGGGCTCTGAAACGAGCCTGGGGATGGGGGGACCTGGAGCTACAGATCTAGGACACACTGGGCTGCTCAGGGAACACGGTGAAGAACATCAGCCTAATCTGATGTAACACAAGATGGTGTTTCCACAGTGGAATTTCTCAAAGTTTGTTGGTTAGATGTTTCAATATTCTGGATTTCTGCTGTTGCCACCAACATCTCTTTCAGCCCCTCATGCTAAGGAAAGGCTGGGCTGGAGAGACCAGGTGTGTGGACACAGTTGTACACCATCTGCTCCTCCTTCCAGCATGAGATGGGCAGGTATATACTACATTATTTTTTTAAGATGCCAAGGTAGAAGAGCAGAAAGCAGAAGCCAGTTCCCTTAATTTCCATCTCCCAGCTCATGTCTCAGTGACACACTCTTTCTGGGGCACACTGGCACGCTCAGGAGAGGGTTTGGAGCCTGTTACTCTTGGACTGCCTCTTTTACCCAACCCACACCAGGCCAGGAATAACAGAAGCTGTCTTTCAGAAGGCCCAGAAATCAAGGGCTGGTGCACAGAGCCCAGGACCAAACAGTTTATAACCTTCAGCTAGAACTATCACCTCTCTCTGCTCAGGTGCTTCTCTAGGTGTTGTCCAATGCCGCTCGGCTGCCTCATCACCCCTTTGTGGTCCTCAGGCTGGCCTTGGCATCACCACACTGTCAGCCGTGCTGCAATGAAGGGACAAAGCCCCAGACATGGTACAGCCCACGCTGCCACCCATGAGCATCTACTCTGCACTAGTGACCACTCAGCAATGGGTTATCCCAGTTGTGCAGCTGCGGGCCCAAACCTGGGTGCTCCATCCAGGCCTCAGCAGAGGACCCAGGCAGAGGAGCAGCTTTCCAGCAACTGTTGAAGGCATTGCCTGAGACACGCCCGTGATCTCTGCATTTCAGGCCCCTCTGCCTGCCCCTCAGCAGGACCAAGCCTGGCTGACCCATCCCACCCATCCCATGCCCAAGAGCTGTGTGAGTGTTAGGTCTCGGGGTGGAGACACAAACTGCAAAGCATCACCTCCCTCCCCCCATTTCACAAATGTTTTTCACCAGCTCCTGCTTTCCTCCAGCACACACTACCCTGAAAGAGTTAAAAAGGATTTACAACATTTTAAACTTATATTACTCACTTGTATTGAATTATTCTTGGATCACATATTAAATGGAGATTTTCCATATAATATCTGTCACAGATGGGGAAAAAAAAATCATCTATGGATGAGTGTAATCCATTCATTGGTTTACGGATACAGCCCTCTCCGGGGATTGTCAGAAATAAACACGATGTCCCTGCTTGCAGGATTTTGCATTTGGATTGCTGAGCTAGCTGAAAAAACGTGTGAAATCACATGTAAGCCGACAGCTCCCTATTGACTCGGCATACGAACAAGCTCGCATGTGTTATTTATTCCAGCAAGCCCATGGACTGTGTCGTGCACATGAAATGCTATAGCCTGCTCTGAAATTAGAGGGGATAATAATCAATAACGCTTTGTTCCTAATGCATCTTTCATGTGCAAATACCAGTGGGGTGTCGGGGTGCTGAGCGCTGACACCCCGGATGCTGCGAGGGGGAGAGGCGGCGATGCCCGGGGAGACTCAAGCAGAGCATCCCTCAGAAGGGCGGCACTGGACCAGTCCCTCCAGCCCTGACCAAACACAGTGCCTCTCTTGGACATGCTAAATACATGGATTTGTGGTTGGTTGTTCATTTGTTTTGAAGGAGAGGTTGTCTGCCCGAGTGGCTTTCCAGTTACCTGCTATGATGCATCATAGCGGTTAAAAGCCACTTGTTATTTTGGGAAGTGCTTTGAGGTATTAGGGATATTTGTGTTCCCAGTGCAAGGCTAGGAGGAGAGGGGAGATCTCCCCTGGCACCCAGCACCTTGCCCCTACCCCTGCCCAGCCTGGCCCTCACACCACGTCCCCGGGCACCCCACGCGCCCTCCCCAGCGGGATGGCACAGCCGGCGTGGCACGGCTCCAGCACGGCATCGCCCTCACTGCACAGCTACCGGCTGGGGGGATAATTAGTGCCTGCCCCATCTGCTAGATGAGCTGGGGAGGCGAGGCAGGGGAGCTCTGCCAGCCTGCGCTTAACTCTTCCTTCCTCAGACATCTCCTCGCTGAGTGATGCCGCAGTGGGAAGGGTCCCATGGGGACCAAAGGTGAGGCTCGGGGTCACCCAAAATACCCACTGCTGGATGAGCAGATTTGGGTTTCCCAGCCCCTCCGTGCCTCAGCCCCGTCTGGAGCAGCATCCTCCCCATGCTGCTTTAAATCGGGCGCTGGCATTCGGGAGACGAGGGAGGATGCTAACAACTGCAGAGCAATTGCAGACGCGGGATTAATGCTGCTCTCAGCAGCAGACTTCTTTCCTGCATTAAAGTCAACACATCACCCAACACTTACTTCACACCCTCCCCAGGGTGGCCGGAGAGTTCCCTTTATAAGGTTAATACCTTCTCCGCCCCCACCCCCCAAAAGAAACAGGATATTTCCTAGCTAATTTGTATGTGTCTAATTTTCATATCAACAACACTGAAGGCAAGATCAGGGACTTTTTTGGGTTTGCTTTATTTCTCTCCACTTTGCCGCTCTCGCCGAGTCCATTTCGATCCTTCCTCTCCTTTCCCAGATTCCAGTATCCACAGGTTTCTGGGTTAACAACAAAATAACACATGCTGGAACCTGTTCAGATGGTGATGTGGTTTTTTTTTTCTTTCTTTCTTTTTTCTTTCTTGCTTGCTTGGAAAACCTTTTCCCCTCTCTTTCACCCTCCCCGCCGGGGAGTTCAAAGGGACATGTTCGCAAACACGGCAGCGCTCGCCGCACCCACACTTGCCACCTTGAGGGAGGGAGCGGCACGAAAACTCGCTGGTGAACATTTGTGCAAATATTCATCTGGCATCTGCTAATGTCAAGTCTGGCTGGATTGGGGCGAGGAACTGTCAAAAAGCATAAATGAGGCGGGCAGACAGCAAGCACCGAGCTGCTTCGTTATGCAAACAGGAGCCGCTCGCAGCAGCCCTGGCTGCACCGAGAAGGGGCTCCTGCTGCAAGGCATTTCGTCCCTGCTTTGCCCCACGCCGCCCTTACCATGACGTTTCTCATGCAAAGGCCCTGCTGTACGGAGTGCTGCACCAAGCCACAAATGCAACCCATGGTCCTGCCAGCTCCCCGGCTGCATCCCTTTGCCCTCCACATGCAGAGCAGGCAGCAGCCGAGGGCACTGCAATGACCGGCTGGGTGCCAGCAGAACCAAAATGCTCCAGCAGCTGCAAACAACCCTTATCTTAAGACCCTGGCACTCATGGGGCAGCCACATCACTTTTCTCATTAATAAAACATCCTCAGGTAGCAGTGCTCCCCTGCACGCCCTGAGCAGAGAGATAGGGAAGCCAGGAGCATCGGAGCACCGGGACACAGCCCCAAAGGATAAGCCCTGGTAGAAAAACCAAGCTCGGCTTGGGGGGTGTTTGAGACATGGCAGGATCAGGCCCATCCCTCCTGCACAGGACTGGGAGAGCCTTCAGGGCACCACGCTCCTCAAGGTCAACGTTGGCCACCAGGAGCACAGACAGACCCATTCTGCACCGCTGCAGTGCAGGGGGTGTGCTGGGCTCCTGTTTGTGCTTAATTAGCTAACAAACCTTGGTGCAGGTTGGGAGGACAAGCCCCGTGCCCTGTTCCTGCCCAAGCATCTCTGCGGGACCTGTGGCACCAAGCGGCAGGGCCGTGGGTTCCTGGTTTGAACTGGAAACATCGGGGAGATGGATCTGAATTCCTTCTCATCAGCCTAAAGTCTGCTTTATTATTTATGACTGGGAACGCTTCCCACTAGGAACGTGTAGCTGGTTATAATTTAAATGTTTCTTCTAACTCGGGACATTTCCAGGAAGGTCTAATAGTAAACACAATAATGTGCCCACAAGTAACAAATCAGCGGTCCTGTTTGTTTAATTCATTTGCCCAGAAAAATAATTAATGCAAAACTGATGGTGGATTTTGTTTGTTCCCTAAAACAATGTTATCAGTACATGCCCTCGGTGCATTTTTACTGCAATTATGAAGGTTTTTCCAGCTGGAAAGAGAGTCAGCTGAACTTTTTTCTTTTAAACTAATGACCATTTAATGTCAGATAAAAGGTTTAGAGGAAAGGATTAAGTACCACTTTCAACAGCGATGCAAGGAGATAATTGACTCAATTTACCCCAGTCCACGTGGGTGCAGGGACTCAGCCTCCTTAGCAGGTGTCCCTGCCCTCCAGGAAGATATGGATGTTTCTGGTCTGGAAGCAGCCACGCTCTCCAAACAGCAGAGGAGAAATTGCGGGACGGATGTGAAGTCAATAATAAAACCCCAGAAGCAGATAATGAACCAAAACGCTCGCAGCAGGGTCTGTGCCAGGAGGCGTGGGCGCAGCCCTCCCTGGCTCTCCAGCCTCTGAGCCCAGCCAGAGCCGTGCTCTCGCTCTCACCCACAACCTCTTCTCTGGAAGCTTTCAGACCAAACCACTTCTGCTCATCCCCACCAGCCTTTGATCTGATTTTTCTTCCCCCGTTGGTGCTGTTTCTGATGCCCTGTGGTTATCCATCCCGGAGCGCCGCATGCGCCGGGACCCGGGGCAGCTCCAGGTGCTGGTGCCTCCACTCCCTTCCCAGCCTCCGTGGAGCCGCCTCGCCACCGAGCAGAGGCCAGCACGGCCCTGCCTCTGGCTGGGAAGCAGCCGAAAAAGGATTTGATTTCCATCCTGGTGCCTGTACCACTTGGCTAAGATGGACGAAGCGCATACCGCAAAGGCACGGGCCCTGTCACCATGCCTGCCTCCTTGTCCTGCACCTCCCAGTGCCGCACACAAGCCACCTGTAAATTTGCAAGGGGAGACTGTGGATGCTCCAAGGAGACAGAAGGGCTTCTGCAGGGCCATGCAGGTGGTGGTACAGCAGCACCCCCAAGCACATGTCCCACCACCCGAGCCTCCTGCTTGGAGCAGCTGGCCGGGGAGGGCGAGGCTCTGATGGTGTTGCCTTCTGCCCAGCGCATGACGTGGTCCCAGGTCACACCTCGTGCAGGTACGAAGCAAACATCCAGACCTGAATCACCTGGCTCCTACAGCAGATCGGAGATTAGGGCACTCCGGGCCAGGTTCAGACCACCTATGGGGACGGCTGGCAGCAGCAGCAGCAACAGCGGTGAGGTTCGGCCGCCCAGGACATCCCAATCCCTGCACAGCCCCTCTTTGCACCCACACTGCTTCTCCACCCCCTGGAGCAGGACCATCTGCACCCAAGTGCTTTTTTGGGACTATGCTGGAGGAAACCAGGCAGCTCCATAGAGGCAGAGCCGGTTGTCCTCTCCAGCTCCAACCAGGCAAGGACAGCTGCCACGTGAGCAGGCGGGCCTGTACCTTGTGGGACGTACTTCGGGATCCACCACGAGGAAATGGAGGATGGTGTTTGCAGGCAGCGTGGCTCCTTGGGGAAATGTGGCTCTAGATCTTCGTGTAGGGGCAGAATGGTAACGGAGGGAGGAAGGACCCTGGGGGGCATCACGGAGCACCTTGGCTGCTCCTCCAGCCAGCACAGGAGTGTGAGCGATGACAGGACTGTGTGCTAGAAAGGAAAAAGGCTCCAAAGCACAACGGGAGGTGTCTCATGCAGAGCAGTTTAGCATGAATAAAGCAGGGATGAGCCACCACAGCCTTCACCATGTGGAAGGGGAGAACTGCCTGTCCATAAGGAGACAAGGTGCTGAGTGCCCTTCTCAGCTGAGGCAGGTCTCTCACAACATGAGTCCTCCATTGCCAAGGAGCAGGTCTTAATTTTGCATCCTGGTTCCCCTTCCCAGACCAGAGCTATCACCAGCACAGGCACGCTCCCAGAGCCCACGTCCCAAGGGACAAAACGCAGTCCTGAGCCATGCCTCACCAGCCGTGTCTCACGCCCGCCTCGCAGGGAGTCCCAGCAGTTATCCTGCGTTAATTTTCCTCAAGCCCAGCACCAATCTCTTTTACCAGGTTTGAAGCCCGCTGCCTTTCACGGAATTTCCCCGCCTGCGTTTTGGGAGCAGGTGAGCGGGCAATCCCCATTCACTTTCCCTGCAGTCTAGACTATTCATTACTTTCCTGTCTCTAAATGAGGCGGGCGCAGTCCTTTCAATACCTCTTCATAAAGCGTTCCCTCACAAGGCCTCTAATCGTTTGCATTGTCAGCCTCTGAGCACTTATTATTCCCCCTACATCCCCTCCGAGATCAGATATCCAGCCCGGAGCCCAGCACTTCAGCACAGGTCTCCTCGGGATTCCCGGCATGAGTAGACAGCCTTTCAGGAATACTTTTTGTCCTTCTCTTTAACCATCCCCATATTTTGTTCTACTTTTCTGACAGCAAAATGGAAAAATACCTCGGAATCGTTGCGGACAGCTCAAGAAAAGCGTGAGCGATTGCAATTAATTTGGAGCCCGTGGAGGTGTGCAGGGAGCTCGAGTTATTCCCCGTGGAGTGCCGTGCCCCGCGGTTGCCGGTGGTGAATTTTAGCTGCCATTGTGCTGCCCATTCACCTAGCTTTGTGTGGTCTGACAATATCTCAACCCAAGGTGGTATATGGTTGCAGGCACTGCCGCTCTCGTTATTTACAATGGCTAATTAAGATCCTGCTACAACCTTCATCCCACCCTTAATTCTTATGAAGCAGCCAACAAAAGGTTTTGATTTCCTTTTTGGCTGGAAGACCTTTTGGCTTCTGCAAAAAGGGGATTAAGAATGAAAGCACATAAAGGTATGTGCACAATCACAAAGTCATAACAGCTCTCCCAGTGCAGTCTCCCAGGAATGAAACGCAGCATTAGCAAGAAGGGCTAATTGGGACTGGTTTAAGGAGCGCACATTGTGTAGCAGAGTCCGGTAACACTTTTGATCAAGCAGACAACACAGCCGCAAATTGCTTTCTTCCCTCTCCAAAATATCTGACCCCAGAGGAAATGGTATTTTGCCTTTCCCTAGCAGTTCAGATGGACAGATTGGATGGAAGCTGCTGGTGCACAGGGACGTAGGCTGGACAAGGAGACAGGTCCCCACCACTGGCTCTGATGGCACTCACCAACGTCACGGCTGTCACAGTCCCATAACTTGCCAAAACCTTCTGCCTCAAGCTGGGGGCAGTATTTTGGGGTTTCAGAGCCACACCGGGGAAAGCAGGTTCCAGCCCCTCCTGGCATTCGAGCAGAGGTGGGTGTGAGACCCAGTCTCAGGTGCCTCCTGAGAGCCTCCTCGCTGCAAACCTTGCTCATGAGGGAGGCAAAGAGGATGGCCTCTCTTCTGCTGCCTCCCCCGCGGGCAGCAGCACCCATCGAGGGCTCTGCTGGGTGCTCCCCTCCCAGCCCAAAGCTTCCCCTCTTGGTCCCCTGTCCCCGAGCCAGCTCTGCGAGCCAAGCTGGGGAATCTGGTTCGTTAGCTCTTGGCAATGCCACCCCCCGAAATGTCATGGCATGCAGAAATCTATGAAAACCAGAGACCTGAGACATGTGTTTTTGTTTGTTTGCATGTGCCAACATTTCCAATGTCTCAAAAATGTGTGCCTGCAAAAGCTGCATGTGTGTTATTCATTTAGGATCATTTTCAGCCCTTATAATAGGAGGCTCATTTTATCCTTTTGAAAACTCTCGAGCAGAGATGATCACAGCCCTAAAGCCTGCCATTGCTGTAAACAACATTTAAGCTCCACGTAGCTGACTCTCCTTGGGAAATAATAGTGCCATGAAGGAGTGGAAGGGTTTTCACTATTTGCCTGTGTCAGATACATGGATAGATAGGCAGCTAATTCCTTTAGGCTCCTTTGTAAACTCCAGCCAAGATTTTTACATTCTGATTCATGCAAATACGGTCATATGATCAAAGTAACATGTGCTACCTCCCAGAAACTAATGCACTAATCACTTACGTGCCCTGGGCCATGGCCTATCTCACACCATCGCTTTTCTCCGTGGTTCCTGACACTGCTTCCTCCTGTCTTTGCACACAACATCCCTCAAGTAGACAGCTGGCTCCCAGCTAGCCCAGGACAGGGCTCGCTTCAAGCTGGGAAGCATCACAAAATGCCCCAAAAGCCATTGCCTTCGCCCTTTCTTCTTCGCCCATGCCAAGGTTGCTGCAGGCAGATTTCTGGGGGACTTTAGGGACTGCAACACCCTAAAAGAGCTGTGTTCCTCCAGATTCCTTAGCTGGAAAGTTTGGGGGTGAAGTCTCTGAATTACAGCTTTCTCCCAAGAATCCTACAGCTCCTCCAGCTTACTCAGGATGCAGATTCAGAACTGCCTGCTTTGATAGTGAAAGGCCCTCCCTTGTTCTAGCAGGTGCAAATGCAGGTGGGGCGAGCAGGTTTGGGGTGCTGGGCTAGGAGAGGGGTGCTCAGGGTTTCCCTGCCTTTCCCTGGCCCCATCCCTCTGCTCTGCTCCCAGCCAGGGCCTTTTGGATCCACACCCTCACACAGGTATTGCATCCTCCTACATGAGGCTGGTTAAAATGCCATGGGGTAAAGCAAACTATGCTACAAGCAATTTTCCTCCGGTTACCATTGCTGGAGAAGCCTCATCAGCTGGGATTCATGTCCTGGAGACAAGGGGGTGGTGATGGAGGAACAGCAGGAATGGGCAAGGCAGGGGTAACCCAGGAGGGCTGGGGACGTGGGGCTGTCCACAGGCTCCAAGGAATGGCTCTGGGTGGCACCACACGGGGTACACCAGAGGGTGGAGTGGGGTGGCATTTGCTGAAGAGACAAAGTGCCTCAGAAACAGCATTTAGAGAAGGGGTTCAAACCTCTTTGGAGATTCTGAAATCAGTTTCCACTGAAAAATAAGCAGGGGAAATCTCTTTCAACACCAAATATTGTCTTTTTGTTTTCAAAGTGAAGCTTCTGATTTGTCTCTTTATTTTTTTTTCCTTTAAAATCACCTACAATTAAAAGAAAAAATAAATTGTTAAATAGGTTGAATTAAATGTTTTTGTAAACCCAAATCTCTCCACCTAGTACTTTGTCTCACTTAAAAAAGAAAAGTTTCAGTTTGACCTGATTTTTCCTCCCTAATTTTTCAGCTCACACCGTTGGAAATAACAGAGTCTACGCAGGTTACATCATTCGTGAGGAATCTCCTCTCATCCGTCTCCAAATGAATAACAACAAACATTCAAAAAATAATTGAAGTTTTATATATATCCCTTGGCCATTCAGGTGGTATGGCTGGCACGGGACAGCGGCACTTTAAACAGCTGTTGTGAATCTTAAGTGTAAACTTCCACCCTTTGGCAGTAAATCAGGAAATTATGCATAGGAATATACCTGCTTTCCCTCGGAGTAGACAAAAATTGCAATGTTTAATGCCTTGAGAGGGAATGGGGGAGAACAGCTTTTCCCTGGGGTCACCCAGGCTTCGTCCTTCCCTTCCTGCCACTGCCAAGGGGTGGGCGAGGGGGACCGGGGCAGGCGAAGGTTTTGCAGGGACTGTTTGCAGCCTCACCGGCATCCACACACCTCCTCCTTCTTTGTAGGCAGGTACCTGCCTTGGAGATTAAAGAAAGAACAAGCACTGCTCCACACACATGCACCTCTTCACATAACACAACCTTGTTTTCCAAAGCTGGGTACGGTAACACAGCGTGCTCTTCGAGCCAAGTTCACGTGTTTTGTGTTACCCAGCCCATCCCACCTAGAGCCGACGCAGTGTCAGAGCTTCGCTGGTGCTCTAAGTCTCCTTGGGGAGACCCATTGACAATCTTCTACAGCCCGGCCTGGTGGGGCCAAGCCTGCAATGACAGCTGTGTTGGCTTCAACAGGGCAGAGGCAGAATGAAAATATGCTGTTGTTGAGCAGGAAACACCAAATAAGCTTCTGCTGGGGTTAGTCGAGCTCACCTGGGCACCTTGCATGGGGACCTGGACACTCCTTGGCCTCTTGGCCAGTGCTGAGCCCCAGGCAGGGTGCGACAAAGCTGAGGTGAAGGTTTGCTGCACCCTTCTCTGCCCAGAGCTCCATGGAAGGCGAGGTTGAAAGCAGAAGGGCTGATCTTAGCACAGCACAGACAGCAGCTCACGAGACCCTTTAGTTAGGTGGTATCTGCCCCAATGACAGGTGGACCTGTTTCTATCCCTCCTCATTGCCCCTCAGACAAGAGGTGCTACGGGAAGCACACCAGTGCAATGTTCAGGTCTGGACCAGGATCCAGAGTTTTGCAGAGCTCCAGCGCTTCACCTGGGGCTTGGGCTCTGCTCAGGACAGTCTCAGAGCCCAGCTGGGCATGGACCACCGACCCATCACTGTCATGGGACCAGCAGAGGAGACCCACCAGGAGAGCCACCACACAGGTCTCCCCAATCAGCAGTCCAGTTTGTGCCAATCACTCAACATATTGACAAAAAACCTCTTCTCTGGACCTACAAAGTGCCCCCCTAGGATGGACTCACATTTCGGCATGCCCATGGGCCCTGCAGCACCATACCCAGCTCTATGACCAACCCAATCACGGCGTTCCCAGAGCATGCTGTGATCTGATCCCAGCTATGAAAACATAGCTACAAATCTAGCCGCACTCCTGAAACCGTAGTTACAATCTGCTATTATGAACTTCAATTAAGCAGTGTATTTGTTTAAAATGTGCCCACCCAGAGCTCCACACACGTTCATGCCATCAGTTGCTTCAAGCAATCGCGTAGCGTTACACCCCTTGCTATTGAGGTTATTTCCACAATAGTAATTAAATCCTCATTAACAGTTTTCAATTATAAAGTAAATGAAAGGTAATAGCCTACAAAGGGAACTGTAGATCATATCCAGGGAGCCTGAAGACTTTCTGAAAGGAAGAAATAAACGCAGAAAAGCTTCTTCTCTACAGAGAGCGGGGCTGCTGGTGGCCACTGGCAACCTCCAGCGTAACCATGGGGCATGACCCAGGCCTAGAACCACCATGTGCCTGGTGGCCGTCGGCATCGGCCTGTCCAGCTCTTGGCATGTGATGGATTTCCCCTGTTTCTTCTCATTTCTTGAGTGTCTCTGCTCCCAAGCACCCATTTGCCCTTCCTGAAGGTGCTCTGAAGGCAGCCTGGTGAAGTCGTCTCATCCATCCTGCCGCTTTTTGTTGTTGTAATGAAGCATGAGGAGCGGATGTTCAAACACACGTACACAGCACACACCATCCTCAGACAACAGAGCTCTCTGAAGGCACCTAACCCAGGGAGCACCGCCATCTTCTCACCACAGTGACTTTTCACAGCCTGAGGAGCCCATCTCACTGCCATCCACCAACTATTTCTGCAAACCACAACTGTCAGAGGCCCCTGTTGCCAATGCACAGCCCCTAGTTTGCACTTGCCAGACTCCAAAGCCCTTCCTGTGGGCATCGCGGGACAGGGAGCAGATCTCCCCCAGTTGGTCTTGGCCTCACAGGAGACTCCTTCTGCCCAGCCCTTCTCCATCACTCACTGCCTCCTCCCCTTCTGATTTCCCCAGTGGCAAACAAACCCTGTCGTGCTGACAGCGATCCTCAGTGCTATGGGCCATGGCTGTATATCAAGGAAATGAAAGGCACCCATAAACCCTTTCTTGCTCTGGAAAGCAACTGGGTTTCTCCTCTTGGAGGAACTCACACAGCAAACGTACAGCCGCTCCCCATCGCCCACCCCCAGAGCTTCTCTGAACTCTCCCCAAATCTCTCCCACGTGAATCAATCTGAAGGCAAAACTGGCAAAGCCTTCCAGCCCCCACCAACCATATCCACCACCATGCCATCAGACAGCGAGGTCCCGCTTCGGCGCTGGTCCCCAGGTGGGTCAGGAGAGTGGCTCCCACTGGAAAATGGGCTGCCCAAGCCACTGCCCGCACTCAGACACGGGTAGGGCATCACCTGTAAGGCTGCCCGGCCTCTCGCTGAGCAGCTTGGAGTGACCCTGCTCAGCATTGTTCATTTTTCTCCAGGCTTGCGAGGTTTGGAGATTTGCTCAGATAAGCATCCTCAAGTTTGCATGCTTATCTGCACCATCTCCCCAAAAGGCTTTGATCTGCAGGATTTGGCTGCAGCTCTCAAAGCTATCTTGAGAAAGCTTGTTCCTGGGAGAGCCGTTCCTCTGATTAACACGAAAAAGCCTTCTGAGTGGCTCTGAGCATTCAGAGCCCTGGCTGCAACCGGGGAGCGCAGCAACGTGCACACACAGCAAGAAAGAAGTCAAGCGAGCTTTTCCTTAAAGCTTTGCTGGGGCTCGGTTGTCGTTTCAGCTATAATTTGAAGTCGACCATTCCACCGTTTTGCTGCTCTCCATTTAACATTGTCTCACCCAGCCCACCAGGTGGGTCAGCACACGCTGTTGGCAAACACGGAGCAGCGCTTCGTGTTTACACGTGGCTTCACAGCACCCAGATTCTCTGCAAAACACTTGCAAGGAAAATTGGCTGTACTGAGGAGGAAAGCAAATCAGCGAGAGGCTCGGGGAACAGGGCGAGGAGGGAATGGGTCCATTTCGGGCTTTGCTGGGTCTAGGGAGAGTTTTAAAAGATAGAAGAACACTGAATCATGTTGACCTCATGGAAACAAATAGCCCCTCTCAAAAACTCCTGTGAAGGAAACACGAGCTACACGTAAGAACATGTTAATTGAGTCATATGCTAATTTTCCAGTTTACCTACTCCTTGGCCAAAGCTTTAGGAAATATTTGGTGTACTGAAAAGTATCAAATTTAATCCTTGCTCTTGAAAAACTCCAGCACATCAGCCCATCACCCCACATAAGATTTCTCCCTTTTGGGAACAAGGGAGAAGAAAAAAAGACAATGTAGAGGAAAAGGAGGAATCACAGAATTAGCAATGATGTTTATAGCGGGGAAACCATCCCAGACATACTGTGTAGCCCTCACATAAAAGGTAAATGTTCATCAAAAAAACAAAAAACAACAACAAACAAAACCAACACTGTTCAACAAAAGGAAAAAAGCATGAAGAGCAAAAATATATACATGTGTTTTAAATAATTTTTTAATTGTTGAGGCAGTAATACTTGGTTCATGGAACTGCAATATACAGAGAGGTGAAATAAATAGCTTATATATATATAATATATATAATATAGCTGGTTTTAAAATATTCCCTTATCATTGGTGTACTAGGTCATTTTGTAGTCACTTGAATGTATTTAGCAGCATTCTCCAGAACTGAGCATAATGCAGGATCACGGAGCCGTGACACCTTATGTCGTCAGAAAGGTTACAGAAGATCGATGCGTCGAGAACTCCACGGAAACTCAGTCACTGCGGCACACACCATCTTGTCTCGGTCCAGCTTGCAGCAGACAATAAATAGATTACTGCAAAACTGGGAATTTTCAGGGCAGGGTCTCAGTAACTTTGGGAAAGAACTTTGGTTTTCTTTGGTTTTATTTATTTATTTTTAATAATTACTTTTTCCTCTGGGGATATGCTTGAAAAGTTGTCCTTTCCAAAAAGAGAAATAAGCACCTGTGTGTCATCAACAACAAGAAGTCAATTTAAATAGAGCAGTTCATTTTGTTTTTCAAGTCACAATAAATCCCTAACAGCTTTTCCCCAGCGTTTGCCATCTAGTCTTTTATTAATTTTTTTTATTTTTATTTTTTTTTTAAACACAATGTACAAAAATAGAGCTTCTTCCTTATTTTTAATGTAAAAATATTCCTCTGGTGCAGTTTTTTTTTTGTGGTTTATTATTGTGACACTGTTTTGTCTATTTTTAACTGGGGTTGGTGGGTCGTATTCTCTTAGTCCTCTTGGTGACTGTTGTGTACTTGAAAGGTTTCTGTATCTCCACTTGCCCCTTTGGGTACCTCTTCATAAAGTGTACGTCTTGCTGGTTCTCCCGGGTCTTGGGCCCTTTTCGTGGCCTCCCTTTTTTGGTGAATCCAACATACCAGCCTGAATATTTTGCTGACATCAGTGCCGTATAGTTGTTTTCTAGGACTTTTTCAATGAAGACACACTCCTTGCTGGTGCCATCAGGCTGAAAAATGAAAGAAAAAAAAATCATTAGCCAAATGAAAGCGCAGTGACCAAAACTCAATTTGGCATAGATAAAATCGTCGTATCTGAACCCTGGGTTTGGTTTGACATTGATAATAGGAGCAGTAAAAAACATCAGCTCAAATAGAAATGATTAAAAAACATAAAATCATGCATTATGATGTTATTTTTTAAGCACTCCTGTCCAAGGGGAGAGAGATTTTTCGAAGACAACAGTTTATCCAGTCCAACTCCTTCAACTGCAAGCAAAACAAGACATTTGGCTTTGCGTTTTCCATTAGCAAGGGGGATGACTTGAACTTGTTCCAGGGAAACCTCATACAAGATCAGGAAAAAAACAGAATTTCAAATGGTCCAAACAACAGTGCTTCTGCTTCTACTGCTCACTTTTGATATATTTTCAAAAATACCTTATAGGCTGTGTGCACAACTACCCAAATCCCTCTAAAATTATTGTAAGCCTTACTCTAAGCCTTCCGAGTGCTTTGAACACTCCCACAGCCTCCCAGGCACAACAGCAGGCAAATAAACGGCGCATGGGGCTCCTGGGATGAGCTGACCCCACCTGGATTCCCATGTTGGAGCAGCTCCTTCAGGATGGGTCGGCATCCCACACTCCTCCTGCACCCCAATGCCAACGCAGCTTGGGGACAGCTTAGGGACTACGGGGCAGCAGCGTCCTGAAGCACCACATCCACCCCACAGCACGCCCCTAAATAGCTTTCCTCTGCACAGAGGGAGCCAGGACTGGATGCAGCCCTGGAGGTCAGATGCTCCTGAGCATGAGTGCTGTTCCCCGGCCACCTGGGAGCAAAACGCCCGCAGTGCCAGGACAGTTCAGACACAGCCCAATGGAAACCCACCTCCCCGTCATTGCCACGGGCCCATGATGGCACAGCACCCAGACCTCAAACGGCTCACTGGTTTGAGATTTTGGCAAGACGCAGTCACCTCAGCTTGGAGGCTTTCTGCCCGTCCGAGAACTGGATTCGGAGCATGACAATGGATCAGCCTCAGGCTGGATTCAGGACTCCAATCTGCACAGCATCCGTGGCACTGGAGGGGATTCCAGCATCGCCCAACAGCACGGTTACGTTGTTATGCACAGTGGAAATTCTTCTCACCTACAGACCTCTGCCAGAATACATGTTTTGTCCTTTAACTGCTGATTTGCTGGCGTGCACCTAAACCACATCACAAACTGAGTGCCTCCTGCACACCAGCGCTTTGTTTTAGGCATCAGAAGATGTTATGTAGACATAGGCTCACTTTGGCCCTCGACATCTTATCAGCCCTGTGTGTTTTACAGACTCTGGACAGTGACAAACACAGTACAGAACATCCTACAAGACTTAATCTAACGCTCAGTGAAGCCAAAGGAAAGATTCCCAGCACAGCAGCAGCCCGAGCCAACTCCCCACTGAAGTAAGGGGCTTTGGGTACTGCAGGCCCACGCTTACGATTAAACCCATCCCTCCCCACAAACACCGCGGCGTCAGACCGTTCTGTCCCTGGGGAAACAGCGAAGCAGCAGTGCCTAGCCCATCCTCACGGGGCTGCTGTGGGCATGATGCTGGGGGAGCGAGCCCCTTCCCGTGGCCAGCTCCACGGGGCCAGGCTGATGCTGCGTCCTGAAAGCCTTCCTAAAAGCCCTGCACACCCGCAGCAGCTCGGTGCACCCTGGGGGAGCTGGTGTGCAGGGGCAGGAGCAAAGCACCAACAGTCCCAGCAGTAATGTGGGGTGTTAACCCAGAACCATTTGTGTACCATCCTGTCTAAGGGGGTTCATTACCACATGTAGGTCTCATTAAGAGGGCAGGAGAGATCACGGCTAGTTCTGCAGCAACAAAACAGGATGGTAACAGGCAGAAAAATGGTGCTAGATGACTTCCTCTGGCATCAAACCGCTAACCTGGGGTCTGCACGCCTACAGGGACGGAGCCAACTCTGCCATACAACAGCAGACTCCATCCTGGGCCAGGCACAAAGGTCCTAATTTCATCATCTGCAATCTGAAGGTTGCAAATGCTTTAATGAATGGCAGAACTGGGCGAAGCGCTGTGGTTTCAGTTCCTGGGGGGGTCATTCTCTGAGCCCTGGGTTTGATCAAAGCCACATGAGTGGGGAAGGGGGAAATCAGTTGACACCACAGGGTTCCACCAGGTTTCAATGTGAGGCCATAAAACCAGCCCCAGGTTTCTCAGGGCTCAGCCCACTAGAAACCTTTCACCAATGAATGGAGAACTTTTAAACAATACCATGGCTGGCTTTCAAATCCACCCAAAACCAGGTGCTGATGAACCGACCAAATTTGTACTGCAGGGGCAGCAGGTAATTGGAACGGCTGTTTCCCTCGCGCTTGCAGAAAGGTCCTGGCTTTGAGCCCTGACCTTGTTGCTAGGAGAATTGAGGCGTTTTCATGCAATTTGGGAGGTTTCCGCTTGCACTGCAATGTCAGTTTCTCATGGAAAACGAAGACTGGAATTAAAAGAAAATGTGTGTGTAGGAGGGGGAAATTATTCTATTCATAACAGAGGAGTATTTACTTATACCTTCAAATTTGCCGACAGAGGCTAAGACGGAGACAGGAGGTGTAGGAATAACAAGGTGCAACTTCAGGCCAACCTCAGGGCTAATTTGAAGTAAACAAGGTGCATGAGATAAAATAACTTCGTTCTGGAAGAGGAAGAGCTAAATGATTTGATAACATGAAATTACAGCAACATTTACAAGTACTTCAAGATTAATCAGGATAAGGACCTTGCTCTTCCCAAAAAAGAGCATTCCTGTACGTGCTAAGACATGTCAGAGACAGACAAATGATTTTCAAATACTTACAAGATGATTTTACGGCATCTGTTATAATCCCCAATAGAACATAAATCACTCACACACGTTACCTACACCAAGGAGAGCTGGACCCAAACTAATCTATTAGGGCAAAATAACAATTTATAAGGGTTTTCAATATTTTCTGTCACCTTGTTTTCATCGAGTGCCAATTATTTAATCACATCCCTGTTAAAGCAGCAGCCCAGCACTCATGGAGACTGCTGCCCCAGTCCTTCTCCATGGGAGAGAAGGATGGAAGTGAAAAGGGAGTCGGCTCTCACCACATGTGAATGGCTTTCAGGCCAAGACAGCCGGTGACAAGACGACAGCCTGCCCTTCTGTGAGAGCTCCCGATGCAGTTGTTTGCCACCAGTACGGGGCTGCAACCTCTCCTGCGACGTCAGCAGGGAGATGCTGCCAAGCTGCATTTCATACATACTTCGCTGTCAGGATGCACCTTGCAGAGCACTCATCCTTCAGAACTCAGGGTTTTATCTTTTGAACCGATTCTTTAAAATAAACAGGAATTCTTGCGAGCCTCGGAGCTGGGCAGGCGCTGCTGAGCGGCGGGGGAGGACCTGCACCCAGCCCTGGCAGCCCCACGGAGCAGGACTGGCACGAGGGATGCAGACAGATAAAATGCAGGAAGAGGAACCCATCTGCAGAGCTCCCAGCTGAGACCTTGCCCCAGGAGGACACAGACCTCAGCAGCACTGAGGCTGCTCTTCTTTTACTCTCCAGAGGTGCAGGACAGGGTTCATGTGCAGCTCCCCAGTGCCCAGCACACGCTGGAGCCTCTGCCTGGCACCAGCATGACCGCGTGGATGGGACAGCCTGCACTACACTGCTCCTGGAGCAGCACGTGCTTTTCCAAACACACACACACCCTCCTCAGCACAGCATTTATAGATCTATTTCTTGTAGCGGCACCTTTGCGCTGCTGACAGCACTGCCAAGGAAAGCGGATTCAGGCTGCTCCCCGAGCTAGACCAGCACATACTGGGGGTGCTGGCTTTTGGTGGCACATGTAAAAGCATTGCCTCCACGAGGCAGCACATCCACCACCACCAAAACACGAGGCAGCACATCCACCACCACCGAAACACCTTCCCAGCCACCACCGGCGGGTGCTGGGGTAGCCAGGAGGAGCAGGACTAGCTCAGCCAGCAGCACGCAGTCCCTTTTGCCTCTGCAGCCTGCTGGCACCTGCCTGCCTGGAACAGGGCAGTCTGCAGGCAGTTATGTGAATAAATGAAGTTTTAAAGAGAAAAGCTCAATACAGCATAACGGCTTAGGCCATTCTCCTTTTTTTTACTGAAAGCAGAGTTTGTATAGCATCCCTTCCCCCCAGGAAGAATCCCTACCCAGCAGGACCACCAGCCCCACACGGGTGCTGTGCCCCAGCTCCCTTGGGACCAGGGGCTGTGACAGCCCACAGCTGCCTCGCAGAAAGGGCTGCGGGACTGAGCCTCAGTCTTGCGCCAACACCAATGCTCAGCTCCTGAGACCTCAGCTCTCTCCAGAGAAATAAAGACTTTTCTTTTTTAAACACACCCCTAATACCTGTGAGAAGATGCGGGAGCTGTTACCCAGGTTTGAGATAACCTTCTTACAAAATGCCTGACCTGAAATCCACCCTCCACAGAAAACTTTCAGTATCAGGCAGGCCTGCGAAGAGGTGGCAGAGAGCACAGCCATGAGGGTGAAACGCAGACAGACCCAGCGAGGCAGGCAGTGTGCAGCCGTGGCTTCAGCGGGGCACCTCCAGGAATTCACAGCCAGGCGCCAGCTCTGGATGCGCCCAGCGGCGTGGCAGTGAGCTGGAGCTGTTGCAATCTCTTTATCAATCAGGGCTCGGGCAGCAGCAGCCACTCCAAGTCCAGAAAGGGATCCCTCTGCCGTGGAACTGTTCACACACCCAGGGCCAGCTTCACCCCGCGTGTAGCGGAAGGCCACAGAGTTAAGGGAGCTGCGTTTGAGCCAGGGTCTCTCCGAGTGCCATGAACTTACCAACGAGGAGCACTGGATTGTTTGTGCAGAGCATTTGGCGACGGCCTCCCCAGTATTAAACGTGAAACATGTTGAACTGACACTAAAGCAGAATTAAGTGCCAAAGCATTTGCTGCTTCTACAATTACACTCCGGAGCGCTGTGGTGCTCCTTCTCTCCCGCTCTCCTTTTTTATGACCCAACTTGGTCTTATTGTAGTTTTGCTTTCTTGTTTTAAGTTCTCCAAATGGAAAGGATCAAAGGGCTCTTTGTTGTTGTAGCAGGAGCGCGGCTCTGAGCGAGGCATTACTGCCACTAACAGCTTGCTGCTCAGGGGGAATTCACGGGAGCCTCTGTGCCACCAGCCTGAGCCAAAGCATTAGCAGGTGCAGCAGCCGCCTCCTCCTCCTCCTCCTCCCTATTAGCCTGCAACACTAAGCCACCTGAGCAGCTTTTTATGGGAAAGGGAGGCCAGGGCAGGTTTTCTCATTTATGCTTCACAAATCAGGCTCAGTGGGCACCGGCAAATCCAAACTTCCTTGGCTTTTACGGCAACAATAAGCTTGCACAAACGGCTCGGATAACGACACGGAGCAGTGAGAGATGCCTCCAAAAACTGAAAGGTTTCTCTGTTCGCAGAGATCAGGGCGCAAATTAAGCCCTGTGAGTAATGCTGTGTTAAGCTGTTGTTAGCTAAGCTTATGTTAAAACACCTCCCTCCCCTCCCCACCAAACCACGCTGAAATTAGGAGCTCATGGGGTGACTGAAAGCACTGGTGATGGGCTACAAACAAACAGCCCTATGAGACATATCTGTTAGTACCCAGGAATGCTGGCTTGGCACAGGACACTGCGACACTCAACGTTTCAAGAGAGCCGGGGATGACTCCCCAAATTATCACCTTTCTGCAAATTCAGCCCCCCCAGGCTCTGAGTGAAATCGTGGAGACGCGAGCCCCCCATGCAGCCCAGCAGCCAGGAGGAGGGAAAGCTGCCACTCAAGTGAAAGAAGGTTTCCAAGTGGCACACATGCCTACCTTTTTTTTTGAGGGAAAATCCCTGAAAAACGGACCTTTTCTGCATCCCTCCCTCCCCCTCTGCAGACAGACAGACAGACGTTTCCCAAGCAGCGCTACCCCACGGCGCTGGGCTCTCACACCACCCCAGGTGAGAGGTGCCCCCACAGAGCACAACAATTATTTCAAAGGCTTGCTGAGAATTTCCTTCTAATGCTGGCACTGTTATATTCGTGCACTGCATTATACAGAAGAAATCCTGCCCTTTGTTTTCTAAATTTCAGAGCAGTGACAGCATGGAAGCCTTACGTTTTCAGGAAATGTCTGGCTTGGGAGTCCCAAAGAGCCTCTCCTGAACCATCCCCGGCTGAGGACCAAAGGCCAGCATGCCCAGCATCACTGACACCCCCCTATAAAACCCCCAAACAGTTTACACAGCAAGTACGTAGCAGTGTGTGATTTTCAGCAAGCATTTTACTTCAGCGTTTTTGCACCGGCTCAGCTCAAAGTCAAACAGATGGGCAGCGCATAGAGCCTCCAGACTCACCCCACATGGCTCGGAAAATCCCGAGCGGAGGAAGGTAAGGCAGGAGTTATGTTAACGTAGCAGCTTTTATCACTCCCACCTCTCCCCCTTCACACGTACACCTTTTAAACGCAGGTCAGAAAGCGTGACGAACGAGGCGGGCGCAGCAGCTGGCAGCCACCGCTCCGGCAAGGCCGTCGGAGAAATTCCCCCGCCGCACGGCAGAGCCCAGTGCTCCGGCTGCCGGTAAGCTGGGCGCAGCCACACTCGTGCACTTCGTAGGCATTATCGGGACAGATCTGTCAAAAGCATCCTGATGCTCGGCATCCAGGATTTATGGCAGGGACTCCTGACCACAGAGACACCTCTTGACCCAAATGCATTCTTGCTCCTAGACCGGGCTGTAAATCAGGGAAGCTGCATCTATAACTGCCAAGAGTTACTCAGCTCCATGCGCGTTTCCTCCAGCTCTCTGGCCTCTGAACCTGCACAATCCTCTGAGGAAAATACTTAGGAGTCATGATGGGCAGTTCAATAAAAGTGTCTGCCAGAGCACCGGAGAGGTTAATTACGTACACAGGACATCTAAGTGCATGCATAAAGCAGGGGAAGTAATGCAAAAATCTCCGCAGAGGCGATTCTCCAAAGAAGGTGCATCTGCGTTCGCAGGCCCAGTTTCAAACTAGTTTCGCCCATGTTTTGCACACCCCTGCCCATACACTGTGGGCACTCCTGAAAGCAAATATGGGCAAATAAATACAAATACGGGCACAGTCTTGCTTGTGAGGGATGGGACCTGCAGGCTTTGCAGAGCCCTGTCCTGCCCAGCTGCCAGACAGCACCAACTACAAGAACCAAGGAAAGAAAAGAGGGTTTAAAAGTTTTTCTGTCCTTCTACGTTTCACTCAAAAACTCCACTTTTCTAACGGGTATCTGCTGAGCAACCCTCTTACTACCCTTGAAGAGCGTTTTGTCACGGGAGAAACAGAAGGATACGGAGATGAGATGAGTACTTGTAGGGGTGAATGCAGCAAGGCTGTGTCAGGATGTGCCTCCTAACCTGCTGCTTCTGTCACAGGCAAATTTATTGCTAACAGCATGGCAGGGAGGCACATATCCATAATTGGAGCAAATGAGGATGGCTTCATCTGGAAAGATGCACATTTGGCTAATAGAAATTCCTAACTGCATCTCAGAGAACTGTGTGTACTTCCTATTAATGATGAGAAATGCCAATCGCTCTTTAAATGAATTTTATGAAAACTTAGGAGAATGTAATTTAAGTCAGTACACTGGGTCTCCTGCAATAGGAAGGTAGGCTTCAGGAGGTGTGAAACCCCAGGCAGGTTTCAGACGTGACATCTGAGCAGATCTCTGACATCTACCATTCCCTGCACCTACCTCATCCAGCTGAATTTATGCTCCCAGGTGCTAACTGAAGGAAGACCTGGGAAGGTATTGCTACCCATCCATGCAAAGCACCACCTGTGTGGTTAAGCGCACTGCTGGGCTTTGCTGGGCTTCATTTTAGAGCAGCCTCCACTGAGACCCACAGGCTAGTTCTGAACTTTCTGTACAAGGTATGTAAAAGCAGGGCAGGCCACCATTCATTATCTGGTGACCTGTGCCACCACAGGAAAACTTAAATACTTCTGATGAAAACATCAGGTCTAGACAATCACTGGAGCAAGAAAACCAGACCGGAACAGCTGCTGGCCTCATAGCAGGTCTGCTGCATCCTACAGGTACACACATTAAACAAACGCATATACTGACTTTTTAAGTTACCCTTTCAAACAAGCGCAATCCCATTCAGCTGACATTCTGGTAGTGACACCAGTCTCCCTGGGGCAAGTTTAAATCAGTGGAATATAGGACCAAGAAAGGTCATTGATTATCTGCAGGACGGCGTTCATTCTGCTCACATCAAGTTATGTTGCTAAGAAAAAAGAGAAACCCACACTCAAATCAAGTGCTGTCCATAAACCATCAAGACTCGCTCCAGCCTGTGAATGACAAACTGTAAACAACAAATGTAAAAAACTGTAACTGCAAACAATGCATGAAAGGCTTTTAAGACTTGTCCTCCTTTAGGATAACCTAATACCTTTCTTTAAGTATCCAAAAGACAGCATAAGAACATGTCAGGGACAAAAACATACTTAAGCAAGATATTCTTTTCATTGACTTAACAATGGTATTGTAATGGCCACATCAAATGGACTGTCTTTTGCTGCTGTTGGAGCATAGCTTTTTATTCTCCACTAAAGAATTAGCCTCTGTGCTCACTTCACATCCAAAAACCACTCGAGAGTCGAGCAGAAACAGTCCTTGAGCAGCTGGATCCACCTGACTGCACATCTCAACTGTATCCCCTTAGGGAAGACAAGAACACATTGCTTTGTTCCTTGCTAAATACATCAGTGTGTTTGCAAAGTAACATTTAGAAGAAATATCACCCCATCTTAAAGGCTCTCAAGACCAAAAAAATTGCACGTGGGACACAAGGTGATCTAAGGAAAGCAATTAAATGCAATTTGATACAAGCGTGTGCACAAGGCACATGCAGAACACCCTCTCCACCAAACAGGGTGAGGCATGACCAGGGCTCACCAGGGATGATCACCCCCTCTCAATAATTTTAATTAATGTTTAACCCTAGGGAACTGAAATACTCCAACGTGACACACAGCTGCAATCAACAAGAAACACAGAGGACAGGATGTTAGCAGCTTTATGGTGACACTTGCTCCTTGAACACAGAAAGGATTAAATTAAATTATCACGTAGCTTTCAGGAAGGTGGCATTTTTTTTTGTCCAGAAGGGGATATACAGCTCTCTGCCACAGGATAAGAAAAAGCTTTAGATGTCAAGCTTGCAAGCCTGGTCTGCAACATGAATCCTGACGTTGCGAAACTCTAGTCTGAGAGACAGAATTGTTAGTATTTAAGATATAAAATATGTAAGGTTTTCTACAGGGAAACCTGAGGTTTGCTAAAGAGGAATTGCAAGAAATCTATAAACTTATTACACAGCTCTCTGGTGACCAGACAGACAACTGGGACTCCTTACCATAAAACCAGAAAAAAAAATAAATAAATAAAACAAAAGGACAAGTGGATGTCGAAAGGGACCTACCTTTTGCCTTTTTTTTTTTTTTGAGCAAACACCTGACTTAAAGTAGTGTGGTGAAGCCTAAGTTAAAGGGAGATGCTGACACATGCCTACAACATGACTACAATGGCCTCTTGACCACCTGGCCTGACCCATGAAATGATGTATTGAGCACCAGCCCCATCTTGGATGCTCCCACTACCACCCAAGGAAGCCCTGGCTCACAGGGCGCAGAGAAGATGTCACAGTTTGGTTAAACCAAAACCTGTCTTTGGTTAGCCTAACAGGATCAGCATCCATCTGAGGTGCTTAGAAGATTTCATCAAGTGAAAGTAACACAGAAGGACTGAGCACAGACCTTAATACCCACGTTATTCTTTTAAGATACCCAACCCAAAAAATGTGAATGTTCTGCCAGGCAGAGCAGCCAGATCGGAATCCAAGCCCAGCAGCATTGTGCATGCTTAAATGTGCTTAATAACCTCAGACTATGAAACCTGTGAGCTAAACCCATCAGACCATGCAGGTAAAATGAACACTCAGCAGCCAGTGCTTTGAAAGCTCTGACAGCTGAGCAGCAAAGGGAAGACATTGGTAAATTGCCTATGTGGTGGCATAAAGCTCTGTCCATGCAGCGCCACGAATACCACAGCCCTCTAGCTCAAACAGCCTTCGGAGGTCTGGCATCCAAGCAGACATACACAAACACACCCTGAGGCCAGAATCTGTTAAGAATTGATGCCGTTTCTCACCATTTATAAAATAAAGGCATCTTCTCCATGTAAGCAAGTTTATTCCATCTCTTCAATGTTTCCTGCACTGAGTGAGCTCAGACACCTCCAGCAGCTCCTAGCTATCCCCGCTCTCTGCGCAAACTTCCCGAGCCTCATGGCTGTTCAATATTCGTCACCATCCACAAAACTGCGCTCCCGCTTCTGAATACACAGAGCTTCAGAATGACCTCTGCTCCCCCTGCAGCACCCAGACCTGCCGCTTACCACCCCACGACGCCACAGAACATCTAAATTCCTTCCAAGGAATTCATTCCCCGCATCATTTTCCCCTTTCTTTTTCACCTCCAGAGAAACTTTTATGTAACACACTGCCGTAAACAAATTGCCAAAAACACAGGCCCAGGACAAGGCCCATTGCTAATAGCAAACATTAACACTGCAGAGGTCCAGTTAACTCACACAAACCCTGACCACTTTGAAGGAACCACCGAGCACCTACGTCTATTTGCTTTTGTGCCAAGGCAGCCTCAGTGTAATAAACACTGGAAAGTAGTTTCAGTGGGCTCAGCCATAAATGGGTTCTTGGGAATCATTACATGGTTGTGCCATTCAGAGCAGGGATTCCTGGAAAAGCGGGGCAGTGCTCGGCATCTGAAGGCTGTCCCAGGCAGCCCTCAAGGACAGGAGTTGTTCCAGCGTGGCTCCCACCCGCTGGGTGTGCAAACCCAGAGCAACCCTCAAGCCGAGATGCTCCATCCCCATGCCACCTACAGCTTCAGAATGGAGGGTAAAAGTCACCACAGCCCATTAGGGAAGGTGCATGATGGAGTCTGGCCAGCTTTTAGCATGTTAATCCCACAGAGAAGTTACACAACAAAATTATCGTGTGTCCGCATTGAAACAACGTCCTTGTCACAATGTCTAGCAACCCCTCCAACACCTCTCCAGTACCGCAGAGATGTGAAACTGCAGGAAGCGAATCAGATGCAAATACCTCCAGCACCCACAAAAGCTTGAATGCGATGTTTCAGTTCGCCCAGCGATAGGAAAGGAACAGCTGTGAAAGGCTGCAGCGTTACCAAAAGCTTCATGGTCTGGGGGCTGAGAACAGAGGAGGGTGATTTTAGCTTCCACTTCGGCTTTTAATTTTATGAGAATCTCAGCTTCTAAGTTTTCAGAAAAAAAAAAAAAAAAAAAATCTAAATTTTCTCCACTGGTCACGGAAAAAGAAGTCTGCTTAGGCAAATGCAGAAGACTAATCGCTCAATGGGAGGAAAACTGGCATTGCCTTCTCAATGGTTTCAAGACCTTTGTAGTCCTGGAGGCCCTGAGTCAGGGTTTTGGGGCACTTGAGGTTGGTTTCAGACCAGGTCCATATTCCAAGCATGAGAGGGTTTGAGGTTGGTTGGCTCCAGGTTCTGCTGGGGGTGTTTATTTAGATGACTAAAACTAAAACTCAAAGGGGAATAAAAGCTTGGGAGCGACTCATTTTAAAAAAGAACCAATTCCACCCTATATGAAGAACCAGATCGCAGTCCAAAATGAGATCTGAGTGAGATCCAGCAAAAGCCATGTCAAGTTTTGTTTGCAAGTGAGATGCCAAGTCAGAACAGTTTATGACTGAACACAAAGAGATCTGCAGAACGCCTCTTATTAAACCTGACACTCCACTGTTCCTGCTTGTGTTTTTGTTGCCAGTTCAGCATTCAGCCCTAGAAATCATTAGGTTTTCTAAGTCCCTTTTTCAAGCAACCCCAACACTGTGCAACTCTGGGAAAAAATCCGGATAAGCATCAAAGCCGTGTGAAACTCGGAGTCCTGCCCCAAATCCAAGATGCAGTTAGGCACGGTTTTAAATACACAAGCTGGGGAGCGCAGGCACCTCATCTGCTGGATCAGAGGACCAAACTACTAACCCCTGGATATAAGAAACTGCGGAGTAACAAAGATCACAGCTGGCAGAGTGCTCACCCACCACACCAGCACCTCCAGAGCAGCTCGGCCCATCTTGGCAGCTGTGACAAGCTCTGGCACAGAGAGGGACCGGGGAAGACCCAGGACCCAGCACCACAAAGGACATCCTCAGGTAGGCAAACGGCCCCAGTCTCTGAGCCCATCCGTGACCGTCCTTGTTCTCAGGCTCGTGCAGAGCCTGGCTTCACAGAAATGTTTTCCCACCATTGGTGTTTCAAAGGTGGCTATTCAAGAAAACTCACCCTCTGTCCTGACCTTGTGTCTACCAAAGTCAACTGGTGAAAAAGTGGATCCAAACACGCTAATAAGGCTTTGGAGAATCCACCTGGTGTCTCCCAGCCAGGAAAGTCCCCTGTCCTACTAAGGGTGGCTCCCAGAGAATAACCCCGAGCACTTGTAACACAACACGCTCCTTTTCCTGCTAGGCCAGGGGTATTATAAAGGGCCAAGACGGCATGCAAAGGCCGTAACAAGCACCTTCGCTCTTTGATGCAGTCAGAGGTTTTTTTAGCCAACTTTCCTGACTAAACACACACATGCTTCAAGAAAACCCCTATTTTAAAGCTGTAATGTAAACAACCCCAAATTATTACTATCCCCTAAAGGCTACTGCTGGCAGGAATCAGTGATAAAGCTCTGCCAGAGCAGTCTGGCATCTAGCAACAATTTGTTTGTTGTCCTGCAAAAATACAGAGAGCCTTGCCATATGGTATTAGCAACTTTCTGGTAACATTAAGAAATATATTGGCTTGGAAAGCAGTTATCACACCAGAGAAAGCCTTGCGTTTCTGAGGCAGGTCTATGCTGTAAGAGGCATCAGTGTGCCCCTGGAGGTCAGGGGAGGGAGGAGAGGCAGAGCTGTGCCACCTCCAGCCCCCTGCTAATAACGGGACCCCGGTACAGCCGCACGTCCCCTGGCACTGCCTTGTTGCAGGGCTGAGAGGAGCTGCACTGCGGTGCTCATCTGTGCTTTGTGAATGCCACAAGGGCTTCAGCATGGCAGGCACAGCAACAGCAAATTTGTCCCCAAAAAGCCCCCGAGTTACCTGTCATCGAGCAGAAGCAATGCTCCAGCCACCTCAAACAGCCAGCAGGGTTCCTACCTTTCCATGAGCAGCTCTTTCCCACCATTCAAATTTAAAAAAAAGGGAAAGCAGAAATAAAAGCAAACTCATTAAATTGTTATTTTTTCCCCAAATAACGCATAAATATTGTAATGATTTTTCTGAGGATGTTTGTATATGGGGTCACTGAGGATTTTTGAAAGAAAACCAAAACAGAGATGGTGCAAGTCAGCATGTGGTTTTTGTGGGAAACTGCCCATTTTATAGCATCCCATAAACTTTGGCTTCAATTCGTAGAAGGAGCTGAACTGATATAAATGAGAAGAGGCTTCTGGGGACACAACTTGTTTCCAGATTTGACATGCAGTGCGCTTTTCTGTCTGGCAGTTGTGTCGAGGAAATCATCAACCAGAAACACTCGGTCACCACAGCCATCTAGGAAAAAGAGCTGCAGCTTTTCTCATGCTTTTCACAACCACTCCCTGCTTTCCCTTAATATAAATAAACTGGCAGGGGATGATACTTGGGATAGATCCCCTTCTATCACTTTTCTAACTCTGTCCTAATTTCTGGAGTTTTCTTTGTAGCCATGTCCTGCCACAGAACAAGGGCTCACCCTCATTTACAGCAGCACTGGATCCCCTGCAGGCTCACAGTATCACAAGCACGGCAGCATTGCACAGAGCAGCACCACACAACTGACCAGTGATGGTAACCACGTTGTCCTGACGGCTCCTGTGCTCAGAGCCCCATCTCACCCTGGAGAGAGGGCTTCAGCACCTGCCCCCTGCTTCTCATTCCTGGAAGGGTTCAAGAAGTGTCTCCAAGCACTGGAGCTGTGCTCAAAATGCAACCAACAAAGAGTGAAGAACAATATTGCTGTTGGATCCAGAAAATACACAACCCAGTTAAGGCAATCCAGCCATGGAAGAACATCAGTGGGAGTGCTTGGAGCATCTTCTGAAGAAATTTCTGGATCAAATCTAAGACATGCTCAGCTCTTTCCCCATTCTTCTCAAATCATTTGGATTCCTTCCAGTCATTACTTACCTTCCCTGCTCCTACATACTGCTCTGAAAAAACACATCTCCCCTGCCATGGTCTACAAGAAGCAGCCTCTACTCCTCTTTTGCAACTTCGCAGGAAGCCAAGGTCCTTTCTCCTCTGCCCTTGGTCAGTCCAAAAAACAGGCCTGTTCCATCCTCTCCCTTTGTAACTAGGAGAGCAGAATACTCCTGGTATGGATACCAGCACTTGTGCAGACCACACTGTGTGATCCCATGGGTGACTGCTGGAGGACCACGGGAAATCCCCTGCAGCACTCCCCGGGGATCAGAAGGTGCTCCCAATCCCAAGGGCCAGCCACTGGCACCAGCTGTGCCCGATGCAAATTTGGGCCTCCTGTGGCTCCAATCTCAGACACCCTTCAGAATAAGTGGTATAGGGTGGTATCGACCCCTGAAATAACACCGGGTCTGCTCTACCACCTTCCAGAAGACACTGATAGATCTTCAAAGTCTGTGTGTTATGTGAGGCAGTGGGGAAATGGGATCAGTGCCTACAGGAAGGGGTAGAGCTTTGGTAATCTGGTACCAACAGATCCACTTCAAGCTTCCAACAGATCACTGGCCTCTTGCAAACACTCTCCTGATGAGAGGACCGGGCAGAGACAGGGAAAGGAAATCTCTGCAACGTCCTGCAACTCTAGATAGCACAAATTTGCAGTAAGGACAGACACAGCAAGAGCAGCTAGAGGTGGCCAAGCTAATTAACAGCTACCTGCTCACATCCTGGTCTGCCATTCCTTGCTGTGGAGCTTTAAAAGACTTATCTTTGAAAAGCATCAAGTCCCCACTTCATTGACATCATTATTTCAATGCATGAGATAATAGAAGTGGAGGCAGAGAGAAAAAACACTGAAGGACTCACCGGGAGAACCACAGTTAGCAGCTCAGAGCCCCTCCAAAGTGACCATTAGCTCTTCCTACCCCCTAAGTTGGATTATTGCAAATATTCAGAGTTCCTGCATTGTAAGTGAAAAATCACGCCGTGCCTTTTGCTATGAATTCCTACATATGAAAGAAGCTAGTATTTCTACATGTGCTAAAATAGCGACACCAAATACCCCCAGGCAAAAAATATGAAAAAAAAAAATCTTTCTTGGCCCTTCTTTAACATAACACTAAGAACCAACCAAGAAACACAATCCAGTTTGTTTTCCCCTGGTGCAGGCCACCTTTAACAGAAAAGTCACTCCTTGCACAACCCCTCCAGTTTTCATAAGCAGCACATAGGAACATTGGTGATTACAGAAAGTGTGAGCTGTGACAATAAATACTGTCAGAAGCCTGCCCCTACCACCTCTGAGCTCTTTGGCCAACATTAGCTGTGAACACGCATGCACTAACAAATGAGTGAGAAAACACGAGGCTTTGGGCTCCTGAGAAAGCTGCATCAGATGGCCTACACTGAAAAAAGCTGGCATGGGTGGAACTTCCAATACATAAATAAAAAAGCCAAAGGCTGCTCTTCTGAACCCAGTGGACTAATCTGTTTGCCTGCCATGTCACCAGCTCCAAAGTGGGGAGCAAGCCCGTTTTCTGGAGTGCTTCGTCACAAGTTCCAGCTGAGAACAACAACAACCTGCTCCCATTTGTAATGCCCATTGTAGGTGATTATGGGAAACAAGAAGGACTAAATTCAAAGCAGGTTTTCAACTGGGGGGGATCCAAAAATGCTGACTGAGAAGGAGAAAAAAGCCAGATGGCATATGCTGGTATTGTTAGGGATTATGCAGTGTAAGGCAATAGGAAATGAGCAGAGAAAAAGAACCAATTTCATCCCATGGCTCCTCTGCTGCCAAATGAACATACCGGGGCAACCGTGAAACAATCAGTTTATGGGTTTCATTCCCCTCCACCCCCAGACTGAACTTAAATATTTGTATAAGCTGAGGCGTAACTTTTATCTAATGTTTTCCTTGGGGTTTACTAGCTGTTTAGAGCATTCAGTCTAAAAAGCATTCCCTCAAACTCTTGCCACAAAAAGAGCTGAAACTATGATACTAATTAAAACCACACTCTTTGGTATCAAGAAGACATGCTATTATTTTCTTTTTTGCTCATGAGAAGCTGTTAATATGGGCAATGCGTCTGGAACATTTTCCTTCCAAGCGCAAGGCTCAGTACCCCCTCCTGCTCAGGTCGGCTGGTTTATGAACTTGTCAGCAGTCTGGGGTGGGAAGGCTCAGATGATGGCAAGAATAGATTTTTTTTTTTTTTTAAATAACAAGCTGTTTGCCAACTTAATGTTATAAAAAGCACATCAAGGAAAAACAAAAGCTTTATGCTGCACAAAAGGTGACAAGCTAAAGAAATGTCCTGCCTTCCTGCCCAATGGGCCAAATAAAGGGACTGATGTTGCCAAAATATACCATACATTTTGAAAAACAGCCTCTGACTTTGCCAGGATTCTTCTGGACACTCAGCACATACCGGGAAAAACGTGGGTGACAATATGTACCATCAGTGACCCACACTGGGGTAAAATCCATTAAATACAATGGTAATATTTCATGCTCATTTTAGCCCCATTGAATTTGGATGCTCGTAAGGTCTCCATTACTGTGCGACCAGCACCTCATAAATATTAACATATTTATCCTTACAATATTTCTAAGACAAGGGGAAAAAATGTTATCATCACATTTAAAGGACAGAAATCTAAGGTGTAAAAAAATCAGCAGTTGGGTTTGCGTTCAGTGCAATGTTCAGTGCAATGTTCAAAAGCATCAGCGTGTATCCCAAGACGTCTATGTTCAGCCAAAAAACAATTCTCTTGTCCAAGATCAAGCAACGGTGTCCCACTCAGAGCAGGTAATTACACCGCAGAGGTGCAGGAAGCAGAGAGCAGTGCCCACTTTGGTCCAGCTCTCCCAGAGCACCACGCATTCCCAAGTCCCCACTGATTCTGAACAGCATCCTGGATGCTCCCGGCGTCACAAGAGCGTATCTTCAGTGAGCTAGGCAGGGCACCACAGCTAGCGGCTGCATCTGATAGATCCGGGCTCAGTCTCGAAAGAAGCATCTGTAGTGCTTGTGAGGAAAACAAAAGTGGCAAGAAGGATCCTCTAGGGAAGGCACTTGTCCCGCAAGTGTCGCTCTTGGGACCACAAGAGTAAATAATGTTTCATCAGAGCAATTGGTTTCTGGTTTCTGTTTGGGAGTGTGGCTTTCACTGCTCTGCCTTTGTTGACTCAAAACAAAACTCTGCTTCCCTTTTTCACAGCCACAAAGATGCCAGATTTTAATTCCTGGCGGTGCACAGCGTGGGCAGAGGGGGAAGGGGCCTTTTGGGGTGTTTGGTGATATTTTAGCTTTGAACAACCTCCTGCCTGCTTAGCAAGCTTCTAGGTTCGCCAACAATACAGAAAAACCGCCTAAGTTACAAAAACAAGTTAATACGTAAAAATATGACTTCAGCAAAGAAGTTAAGCTGCATGGGTGAATATGCTGTAATTTGCTACATGCTTCCATCGAGCAGGGATCCAAAGTAATAAAATATTCCTGTAATGCTAGAACCAGGAGGCCCAGCCCTAATAAGATGTTCGGATTCCAGTATTAGCTTTGCCACCCTACATCCTGACTCACCATTGAAACGAGTACTCTGTTGTTAACCTTTCTAGCACATCCCTATGTTTCCTTTCTTCCAATTTCACTCTAAAGTCGGAATTGAATCAAGTCGTGAAGTTATCATGGAAATGTCTGTAACACTGTCATGCAGAAATGACATCTTTTGTCAATTTACTCAGCTGTGAAATGTAAACCCATATGCACCCACATCATTGCCACAGAAACCTGGAGGCTGGCTGCAGATTTGGTTTTATGGATGTGGAAGAGGCTTGGTGAAGTTACAGACTGCCTTCAGATACCACATTCCTGCTTTTCGTTTGAGCCTGACAGGCAAAGCTCATACACATCAGAACAGCTTTGAGAAGGTTGCTGAAGGTAACAGTCACGTTACAAATGAATTAATTAAAAACACTTACCTTCCCCACTAGCTTGCCTTTCCTGTTCATGCAAAGGTAGAAGTCCGTCTCCTTCCCTTTGATCCGGACTTGACTGCCAAAAGTGTCCGTTTCCACTAGAAGCTGGGCTTGTAAATGAAGAAGGAAAAAAAGCATTTACCAACGTGGACACATTAAGTCAGAGTGCACAAAGCTGAGCAGCGTATTGTCTCATGGCCTCCCCCTGAACCACACCACGCTGCTTGGATGCTCTACAAGGGAACAACTCAAAGAACTATCCATGGGCTGGGCTTCAGACTTATTACAGGTGCAAGTCTGACACGTCTCCACTGACTCGTGTGCAGATGCTCCCGATTTAATGCCAGTTTAGCACAGGACATGCACGCACACATGTGCACTCCATATGGCCGTGCTATCCCGTCAGGAACACAACGCTAGATGCTCTCCTGCACACTGCAGGAGGGTTCTCAGACAGTAAGTGGATTTCATTCTCATGCAAGGTACAAGACTAGCATGACTAGAATCAAATTCCTTTCCCTGCAGTCAGCACCCCTCAAACCCTTCACAGAAGCATCCCAGCCACGCGCTCGCGGCACAAACATCACGGCGACCTCCTGAAGATCACTGTGGCAGCTAGTAGGGGAGAAATTCAGCACTGCTTGTTCTGTATGATGAACACCCATGCTCAGGAGTCCTCAGAGCATCTAGATATGTTCCCAGGAGGTCTCTGATTTCTTTGTGACAATCCAGTTCTGCCGAGTCCATGCTCTAGCTAGGAAAAATATGGCCAAATCATAATGCTTTGCATGCCTATTATTAAGGCTACAATGCTGCTTTGGAGCATTTCCAGCAGCCATGGCAGGGGCTAGATTTCTGCTGCATCTTTATATGGCCCTGACACAATTTTATTTGCAGAATGGGGTCAAGCTGTCACCCAGATGCATAGCATGCTATCATCATCACTAAAACCTATACATGTTCAAATGCAGCATTTCATTCTGTCTCTGATCTAAACATGAATTCCAGTCATGCTCAAGGTTCAGATTCCAAGAATTTCCCTGGAGAGGCAGGAACATGCAGACTGGACATTTTGGTTCAGCTCCACCTCTGATATGCAGGGGAGAAAGTAGACATGGTAGAAACACAATGCAAGAATGTGTAAGTGTCAGCAAGTGCAAATCCACGGTCCTGCTCTGGAAATTCTCACGTTTGTAAGAACTGAGTCTTACCGTAGAAACACAGTTTTTGCCAAACTCTGGAGAATGTTTGATCTGTGCTGCAAAAAGTCACATTCTTTTTGGCATTCATATTTCAAACTTTAAAACCCTCTAAGAGCAAATATGTTCACTGTAAGGATTTACCATGGGGATAGAAATAGGAGTTTGTTTCATTTAAACACATTAATATTTTTCCCACTTGTAAAGTCAGCTTTTGGCTTCTGCAGCAGAGCAAATATCACAAACCTTTAACTCACAAGGGCCCTAAATGGAGTTTTCCCTTTGCAGTTCAGTCACATATGCAAGTTCAAGGTTTGCCAGTTACCAGCTGTTTACATTTATTTAGATACATTAAACCTTCATCATAGGGGATACCTAAAGATATCTAAAGAATAACTTCTTTCTGACAGCAAGTGGGATAACGCCTGATTTATACCAGTATACCGTGTGCAAACACACACAAATGTGGACATTTACCTCTAAATCTTACAGAAGTGTAACATTTTTTGGGACGGACACCAGCTTGCCAGCAACAGCAGAGGGCTGCAGGCTTTGTCTCCCACATGCCAAGGAGGCACCAAACCAGCAATCACCTGCACAGTTAACTGAGGAAGGGCCCCACGAACCAGAAATACTCCATTATAGTAAGGATTTAAAGACAAGCAAAGCCAGGGTAACAGAGCATGTCACAGATCCAAGAAAAGGTCTACAGGGGAGGCTGAGCCAACCAGTATGACCCTTGGACAATGCCCACCACCTCCAGAAGCTCAGGGGGGCTGCTCAAATGTGGTGCTGCACAAATGGATCAGGCAATACCCAAGGGTATGACTACCTGTAAAGAAGTGACTGTGGAAGATTGAATCCTTGCATGAAGAAGGACCTGAGCACTAAATGGTCAATCTGAGAGCAGGAGAACAGCAGCCTGAACACGAGAGGCAGTTACGGAGCCAGCACAAGAGATGCCAAAGACTGGCCCAAGAACCACAGTCAACACCCAGAGCTCCGAGGAGTTGCCTGCACACCTACGGTGCCAAATCCACCCAGTGATGCAAGTGTGGCCACCAAAGGGCTGCCCGGCCAGGGCTCAACAGCTTGCATGCAGGCGAAAACAGGACGCTGTAAGTTTGCCCGTGCCGCCTGCCCAGCTCCTGCTAGCCCCTGCTCAGAACACATCTCAGCTGCAAGGCATCCCCTGCCCCCCAGGCCTCAGCACTGCTACTAGAACTGCTAAGAATAACCCTGAATATCAGACATGGGTCTTGTGGAGCCGAAGTAGAAGCAAATGTTGACAACCTCTCCATTCCTCTGCTCGGGCTGCGGTCCTGCCAGACGGTCAGCGACCTGCACACCTCCAGCGCTGGGAGCCCCCTGTGCGAGTCCGCGCTCCACTGAACAAACACGGGCACACCGTCTGCTTCCCCCACCCCCTCGTGCTGCAGCCAGTATGAGTAACATCCAAGCTGATTTTAATTTGAAAAATATCACCTTAAAAAGATGCCGGTTCCCTGCTGTGAAAATTAAAACCATCTGGATGGAGTGATTTCAAATAATTAATCTAGGTCTCCTTTGACACCGCTACTAATTAAAATATGATACCTTCCTCCCCCTTTTTAAATAAAGAATTTAAATAAAGTTTAAAGATCTAATAAAATAACATTATAATTTAGAACGAAATGGGACTCACCTTTCCTGCGGGCTGCAGAGGTTACGCCGGCACCAAAGTCCCTCCCAGATGAGTGCCACTGCATGGACTGAGCAGCAGTGGATGGGCAAACATCCAGTGCAGCACCCAGACCAGTAAAGCACCCACATAACCCTGTTCCAACAAGGCTCCTCGGTCCCTGCACCGGAGGAACAGGGAGCAGAGGGAAGGAGGCTCAGCAGAAGCTGTGACCCTGGCTGCCAGCGCATGGGCTGAGGCAACCCATGGGTACCACTTCTGGAAAACCTGAGGCTTAAGATATTGGAAATGTGTTCTCACTTTTAGGGATCCTTGTCCTCTTTTCCTGCAAGAGAGGTGAGTCTGGCCTTGGGGTAGGGTTCATAACCCAGCTGGTTTCTAGTCTAAGGCACCCTTTAGATTCTCCTTTTAAAAACAGTCACCTACATGAGGGAGGATTTACTTGTCTCTCCCTAAATTCTCTCAACAGCCCAGACAATGTCCATGAAAAACACATCCAGCTTCCAGACAGCTAAAATCAGCCGGGGTGAATCCCAGCCCTGTAAAAACAAGGGAACTTTATGTGAGTTCTCCATGGAAATCAGCCACACCAAGCTGGGGCAGTGTCCCCATGGCAGCACGCTGCTCACTCCACTGCACTCCTTCCTTTGAGCTCCATTTGTCCTGGATACACTGTGAAGAGATTACAATCTTTATTTTCAAAAGCCCTGCACTCTAGCCTTCAGATCAGGTATTATTGTTTAAATTCTTTGACAACTAGATATTCTGACATATTTTCTAGGAGAAAAAAAAAAAAAAGAGAGAGAGAGAGAGAGAAAGAAAGAAAAAAAAAAGATGTCTTTAGAGGGTAAGATCTTCTGCTACATGCTTCTGCCTTATTGGCCCATTTAACCTAAACCTTCCTGAAAACTCCCACTGGAAGAGACTGGAATTCCTCAAATGTCTAGGTGAAAAGGATTACATATATATGTTGAAAAGCTATCTTCCAGCTAAAAAAACACCAAGTCAGGGAGATATGCGAAGGTGGCAGAAAATATGCCGAATTATCTTTCAAATATTTTCTGGGAGTGCAAGGATGGGAGCCAGAAAAGCACGGGGAAAGAGAAGAGAGAGGGCACAGTAAGCACGAGGTTTATGCAGTATCACAGAATCCCAAGTGCCAGCTAGTTTCAGGTGAAAAGGACAGTAAAAAAGGAATATACAAGCAAGGTGCAGAAGGACTGGATAATTACAAATGTTTCTGAAGAAGCACTGGCCATAATCAGAGTAGACCAATTTGCTTCTTCTCACTCCGGTTTTGCCTTCCAGGAAAGCTGATGAGACAGAGCACACAGGCTGGAGCAGTCCATCTGCTGACGGTCAGCACAGGAGCCCATCTAACCAAGGACTCCTATGCTGTATTTGCAATTTCTGAACTAACAGTTTTTAAAAGCTTTGAGGCCAGGCTACAATAGTTGGGAAACTATTCTCAGTATCTGAAACTATTTCCAGTTAATGAAAAGAAAGGATGTATAGATGAACTGATGCTGTGGCCACAGCTCCTGCAATGGAGAACAGCTTTTCCATAGTCCACAGCACATACCACATCTAACTCATCCCCTGAGAGTTCAGGAGAAAAAGGTTTATTGTCTTGTAGGACTGTACCTTCCAGTGAGAACCCCAGGCTGGCCCAGGGCACACTCTTCTGCACATCCATGCTTAAAATAGTTGGAACTCATTTGAACACTGCCCACCCCTACCAAAAAACATGAATCCTTTATATGACCACAACATCAGAGAGAATGATCCTGTCTCCACTTTGCATTCATGACATAACAAAGAAGAAATTATGCCAAAATTGCGTAAAGTCTGTAGAGTCTAACAATGCCTGTAGGACACGTGAAGGGATCTATGCTGCATTCATAATTTCTATTTGCTCACTTTTATATTCCTCCAAATTGCATCATTTTAAATAGTTACAGCCCACAAAACCCGATCCCCTTCTCCATTGCTCAGGTGCAAATTAGGAGTAACTACTGGAATCGGCGAGGCTGGTGCTCGGGAGGGCAGAGCTCTGATCCACCTCCCAGTACCACAAGCTCATCCCGTCTGTCCTGAGAGAACACAGGCTACATGTCAAATCACAAAAAGGGGTGGTCGCGGGCAGGTGGAGTAACAACTGCTCCAAGGTTCAGGCTCCAGGTGTTTTCTTCTAAACGCCTCTAAGCACCCAGCTTTGAAGGGACGACCACCACCTCTTAGTCAGCTGAAGGAGTTAGGGAAAAAGACAGGATTTCAGGCACATTGGCCCTTGGAGCATCAGCCCATTCTGGTCCCCCACAGCACTCCCACGTGCCTAATTTTGGGGTTGGAAGCGGAGCAAGGCAGAGGGCTCCATGGGAAAAGAGGAAAGCTCAGAGACAACCTGTCCCTCCCGTAACAGCACACGCCAGCGCTAGCAGCTCTCAGGAACCAGACAGGTTAAATATTTGCTTGGGAGACATCAGAAGAAAATCTATAATGCAGCAAAGACCTCAAAGGCACTTACACTGCAGCTGTTTGGTCCTGAAAATGCTTCCACACAAAGGACTTTGCACACCTCTTAAGTCCCTGGAGTGCTGATAAAGACCAATGCATGGCCTCAGGGTCCTGTCCCTGGGTGGGTGGACACAGGAGGCAGGAGCTTTCCCCTCCCAGCCCTCCAAAGGGCTGTCTCCTCACTCTGCTGCCTGCAACCATCCCAAGGGCTTGATGAGATAGAAAAGCCCAGGATTCCAGCAGCTTCATCAGAGAAATGAGCTGAAACTCCCTTCCAAGCACACACTGGTGCATCTTCCTGAGGTTTTTACCTCTGAAGTAGCTGATAAGGGCTTCAGTCTCTGGGAAATGCTTCCAGGCACTCTCATTTGCAACCAACAATCTAACGGCAAAAAGACGTCCTGTCCTGTTTCCAGGATCCTGAGCTACCCACTCGGTGTTTGCTGGGCACGTCTACGTGACATGAGGCCAAGACACGTGGAAATATAGGTGCTGGTGCCAACCACACAAGCCCATGTACCCAACCCAATACAGATGTGCGAGCACAACACCCTGCCACAGGCAGTTAACGCTGCAGGGTGCACAGGACAAGATATTCAGCTACTAAAGGCATCTGGGTACTACAGTGTCACTCACACGCTGCTGAAGCATCCACTTTTTAAGCCTGCCACACTGCTAATGGCTGCACCTTCAGGGATGCCCACCCAAAAATCCCCTGCCAGTTCAGCAGCGGCTAACCAAAGATGCCCAAGGAATGACTTGGAGCTGCCAGCGCTCCCCGAGCATCTCAGGGATCATCTCAGGTGAGCCTGCCTCACAGCTCTGCAGAAGGTGTTCTGCTTCTGCCAGAACGGCAATACCAAGGGGAAAAAAATGAGTCTGAAACAAAGAAGTACTCTTCTCAGCATTGCCCACTCTGGCTCCTAACGGAGCTTTCAGACACAATCCCTATAAGCTAACTCTATGAATAACAATGTTCGTCTTGAGAGAAGCCTAAATGAAAATATTCACTGAACTTTGAGGTCTTTAACCAGTCCATACGTATGAAAATTATTTGATAGTTTAGCTGACCAGAATAATTACCAAGGCAGGTCTTACAGGTTTTACCCAACATAAATAAAACAACAAAAAATATATGAGCACAAATATGAAGACAACATTAATACCATAAGTACCATGATACTGACCCAAGTCTGCACTACCCAGAGTCCGGTCATCATTTACCCATGTTAAAAATGGGTGTAAAACATTGTCATTCTGACACAGAGCCATTTGCACTCATTTGTAGATATAAGAAAACAGGATGAAGCAGTGGAGAATAAGACTTGGCCTCTTGCTGATGTTTTATGCATAATTCACCATAAGAGACACTAAAAATACTTTGGCAGTAGCTTTAATTATGGTGAATAAGCTTATTTAGACAAGATTCAGTAAAACTGCAGGCAATAGGTTGTGTGCTTAAAAAACGTCTGGGCGGGGAGTGGCAGTGAACAAATTCTGAACTGAACTTTACCACCTGCAAGCTTGCAATGACTAAGACGTAGGCCTGGAAAGAGAAACGTTAAAAATGTTAGCACAGAAATTCCTCTATCTCACCAGGGTGTCTTGCTGTCTCCAAACACAGCTCAAGTGGACAGTATTTCTACAGAGGCAGGAAAACTGCTTGAAAAGCTGCCAAGCTCCAAGTCTGGAATTAGTGAAGGATGAGCCTCAAAAAGTTCAGAAGCTCTGTTATGCTTGAAAAATCACCTAAAATTAAAAATAAAGGGCCAAACCCTGATGTCTTTGATCATTCTCATTTGAATAAACTCCTACTGACATAGTAAAGACCAACAGACAAGGACCTCAGAACCTGGCCCTGAGCGTGCAGCTGAAACACATCCAAAGTATTGGAGTCTCCTGGGTATGGAAATAACGTGAACCTTCCCCGTCCCACGGAGGGCTAGAATTACCACAAGAACAAACTTTGCTCAAGTTATTTTGACTCTCTTGTTCCCAGTCTCAGCTGAACCCAAAAAAAATACTGATGTACACAAAAATAACAATAAGCAGAGAATGACAACTATGGGAACCCCATGTACTCTTGCTTCTTCAAAGCTGCTCTCTTTGTGGCCAGAGGCGTAGGACAGACTGTATTCACCCCGAAGCGCTCCTCCATCTATCTTGGGCAGCCTGGTGGCTGGCTGCTTATCCTCGGCAACAAAGTAGGTGTGATGTTAGCACCACCACATCCCCTCACCGAGGAGTCCCAGGCACATAAATCTCTCCCCTGTGCCAACGCCGTGATGGTTTCACACAGTCCAAAAGTTAGCCCCATCCAGGCCCTCATGTTGTATTTGTGCAAACTCCAAATTGGTGTCGAATCAGGAGCAATGCATAAAGTATTTGAGGAGTTAGTTGAATTAAGTTATCAGCCACATCTGGCACAAAAATGAACGTTACATTCCCTGTATACCATGCAGGTTTTATTATTCTGTGCTGCCCAGTAAAAGTTGAAATTATGACAATTAATTCTACAGATAGGAACATAAGCGTGCTTGTGTATTTTCTCAAAGGGGCTCATTGTAACTTTCCCTTCTTCCAACAAGTTAAAATATGTTGAAAATAAAGTTGTATGATGCTACGGTATTTTCAATGGCATTCTTGTGGCTCTGGAACCCAGAGGAGCAGAGGCAGTAGCACAACCTACCTGAAGAAAATGTTCTGGCATGGAGGAAATTTCCCCATATGTTTTAAGATTTTAAACAGGGATCATTGTTACAAATGGATGCAAACGCAATTTCAAAGAAATACAACTGACTTTTTAATGCTCACGCTGCTGACACCGACATATTTTTGCCATATAGAAGATAATTTACTATTAAATGAAGTATACAATTGCCACTCTCAAACGCCAGTGTGACTATTTTTCAGTAAATTTGAAATAGGGGAGCAAGAACTGATCAGCTACAGAGCCTGGTCCTTCCTTTCCAAGGATGCACACGCTCTGAAACAAACTGCAGCCAAGGTGTCCCTCGGATGAAGCACCTCAGAGCAGGGTTCTCTATATCAATCCCTTTAAGGAGCTCTCTCCCTGCGGATATAGCACAGTTCTTCCAGCTATTCTCAGAGCAGCAGCAACAGGAATAATAAAAATCTGATAACAAATTAACTCAGCCTTTAGCACCTTTGGTTTCATATCTATTTCTGGAAACATGATTTTTTCTTAACTATTACCTTTGGAAGACAGCATAGGTAGGACTATTTACCTGCCTTTTACTTTGTTTTAAATTGCATGAAAAGTTGGGTGGTTTTTTTTTTTCCCTTTGCATTTCTATAGTCACTTGGGACAAAAGGCACCTGGCATTGGATATTTAAATAAGACCTGTCAGAACTGTAAAATTAGTTTTACGTTTTAATAAATGTATTTTAAAAGCTCTAATGCAATTCTGTATTCAAAGCCCAACTGTTCAGATTTAGAAAAGGAGATTCCAAGTTAAATTTCAATATAAAAAATAAACTGAGTACAGAACTAAGCTAGTCCTCTTCTGTGGCATTACGAACAGGAGCAGCAAAGAGGCAATATCTCTAACAGCTTACTTGTTGTTATTCTGTGTTTAAAGAACCAGAGTTGATAGCATAAAAATCCATATTATTGTTACTTATTCCAGTTTCAATTTACCTAGAGACACACATATTCTGTAAAACTCAGATTTGGTCCCATATTTACATCTTTCTTTTTTTTTCCCCTAAATACTTCACCCCAAATACTTCAGGCTCAGCTTGTCTGTATGCCCGTAGGATCTTTTAATAAAAGCCCAATTTCTGTATCGATTTATTACCCGTATCACCATGTTGCAAAAAGCCTCAATGCACAGAAGCCAAGCTCAACACAACCTTGTCCTGCTCCAGGCCCTTGTCCCAGCTGCCCACATTTCTCCTCTCCCTGCACTAACAGGGGTGACCCTGCGGGTCCGTGCAGGGGACAGTCCCTCGACGTGGTGGGTGACACGGTGGCAGGGACGCTGCTGCTGTAGGTGTCCAGCCTATATCTATCCTAGCACAGAGGAACACAGCTTATTTAACTTGGAGGGCTCTTTACTCAGCATATAATTCACTTTTAAAAACTTCAGACACAGGGACAAAGGAAAAACGCAAAGGAAAAACCCTCCTCCCAGCCCTCGGTACCCTGTGTCCATGAGCACATCGCTCCTCCCTAGCGGGACACCTCGTTATTCTCCCCCTATCTCCTACAATCTTTAAGCAGAACAGAGAACACAGAACAAATTTCCCCCTGGTTATTTACAAACAGTGGAGTTGAAATATTTAAAGGCAGCCCTGGTGACCACATCTTTAGCCTCCATGGCCAGGCCAAGGAGCGGGACCACCATTCACCTCTGTGGCAGACGAAGCCATCTTAGGAACCTGGCTGAGGCGGCCAAGTCGCCCCGTGGCTGCTGCCACCCCAAGCTCTCAGACGGCCACCGCTGCTGCAAGAGGAGCTGCTGGGCACCGTGACATCCCTCACGGGCAGAGCCACAGGCATGTGGGGGCCCGAGGCCATGCCACACAACTAGAGACAGCCCTTGGGAAACAACAGCCTGTCTGAAAGCTTTGTAGCCCCCCGCAGGGTTGCAGTTACCTTAGGGTTGATACACAGGGGAAGAGTAGTTCCTCCACCTGAAACCTCAGAATGAGCAAAGGAACCAGCTGCTCTGAATGAAGGAGCCTCTGTGCAAGCTCCTGGCAGGGAAAGGGGACATTCCCTAACCCGGGAACCCGCCAGGCCTGGCCCTTCATGGGGAGGGTCAGAGCAAAGGTGTGAAATGAGCAAAGACCCTTTGTAGACCAGGTTAGGCAGGGACAGGGAAGGGAAACGCCACCGGTGTGAGCAGGCTCCGCACAGCCTCCAGCCTCCCCACAACAGCTGCGGTGCTTGCCCTCACCTCTGCCTCCAGCTTCCCGACTCAGCTGTTGGCTTCAGGTCCACCTCCAGTGTGAAGAGTTAAAATTCATCCCCAACTGGCAAGAACAAGGAGGAGACAAAAAAGCAGGATGCTGGTGAATGATAACAGTGGGTGGCCGGTCGTCCGTGGCTGGAGCACTCTGCATACAACAGGCACAGCCAAGTGTGTCTGGCAATAGACAATTATTTTGCTCGAGGTGTGTGAACAGGGAGCTCTAAGAGCCATTCTCACGGCGAACCAACCAGCCATGTCGGCGAACAAAACCGCTCGCCGTGAAGCGTCCCTCTCCTCGCTCGCATCTCCCCACCGGGTTTTTCTGTGTTGTCCTTCCCGCTGCGGCATTTGCAGCTCTCAGAAAAAAGCAGGTCAAACATCCTCAAATGGCGTATTTAGTGCTTCCCCTCAGGTTTCCGTGGCTTCCCTGCCATTTTCCTACTGGACTTCCGAGCGCGGCAGTATTTATTGGGTAGCAAACTGACCCCTCGGCTGCGGTGGGCGAGAGTGCCTGACGTTAAGTGCTGCTAATGCGTTTTGCATTTGTGCTCGGGGGCAGGAAATCTCAACTTCCAGTGCCAAGGGGTTAATTATAATTTATATAGCAAGATCTCAGGCTCTGTGGTTTTTTTTTTTTTTTTTTCCTCCAGCTAATTAAGAGGTACAATTACCTCTGAGAATCAAAGGAGTATTTTGGTACCCAGCTCTTAGAAACAGATTACAGGCACTTAGAACACAAGGACATCTTAGCTTTTTCTATCTGTGCTTCAATATTGATTGAGATCGTTAAAAAGAAATTGTCGTATTCATAATCCACCATTACAATGTACTGGAAAATGCCTATGAAAACGCTCGCAGTACATTGACATATTGCCCTGTTGCTTTCCCAGGTATTAACTACATTTCCAACAACACATTTTCCTGGTATGTCACCTGCCACTCTGGGCTCTGGAAAGAGGCACAGATTTGGGCAGGCTCACACCCTGCCTGGGGCTGGGGACTTCCTAGGAGCAAGTCAATCCCCTCACCTCATCTGCCTCTGTCGGCTCCTTTCCTTCATGTTTGTGCAGAGGTTTAACGTTTACAGCTCTCTTCCTCACCCCTCCCAGAGGTGTCTGCCAGACCATTTGCAAAGGGTTAATGTCATTGAATATTCAGACACAGGGGGTTGGGTTGAAGATGGCAAGGAAAAGTTCTGAGGAACCCTTGAAATCCTGCCCTGGGGAGTCACTGCAGCTACACACACCACAGAGGCTGCACCCTCAGCCTGACTTGGCACAGGCTACGCACATACATATTGCACCAGACATTATTTTTTAGGGATGCAGCGGACTATTACGCTGGGAAATGAAGCGCTCAAGTTAGAAACTGGTGCTGCGTAATTCTCTGCAGACCACATGTGCTACAGGCAGTTACACGGCAGGCTCTCACGCATCTGTTTCGGCAGCTTTCACCCTGACCCGAAACACAGCTATAAGCACACATGGGGCTGGCAGTTGCACTGAAGACCAACTATTTTTCAATAGAGGATACTAGGAAAGTCCACCCATTTGAGCTAGAAATGAAGCATGTGCTACCAGGGCCAGCAAAGCTCAGCAGCTGGTATCTAATGTCACCTGCCTCTGCCCAGCACTTGATTAAATCTTCCCAGGTTTGTCTGGCTGCCCTTTGATGTGCAAAAGCAGCTAACTCGCTGTGTTGAATTTGCCGCAAAGCAGGAGGAAGTACACAAACCAAATACAGGCTGTGAAAAGCATTATTGTTAAATTATGAGGAGATAATGCAATCAACACCTCGGCATGGAGAGATGCTGATTGGTACTGCTCATCTCAAAGGAGCTCCAAGAAGTTCATTTGAAACCTGACAATCCAAACTCTGTGGCCTTCACACGTCCTGCACATCCTTCCAGCCCTTGAACCGCTCCTTGATAGGCAATCACCAGAGAAAGGGCACAGCAGCTGGCACAAGCTGTGTTACAAGAACATTTACAAGCTACCCCAGCCTGCAGCAAACAGAGCAGTCACTGTATTTCCAGGACTGCATCAGTCACCAAACAGAATACCTGGTTTCACTGCAGTAAAGTACAAATAAAGCAAGTTTTCCTATGTAAAAGTTGATATTCGGGGTATAAGATGGGGATAGTACTTTTTAGGTTTATTATCGTGTACAGGTAGGGATAAAAAATATGCACAAGACCTACTAGATGGTGCAAGCCAGGAAAGCTCTGCAGGAGGGACAAACCGAGACTGCATCAGTGCAGAAAAAGTCACATCTCTCTCCTAGCGCCAGGTACAGCAATGGGCACAAGTGCACGTAAGAAAGTAGCAGGCTGGTAAAAGATCTAGCTCAGCACTGGAAAAAGCAAGACAGGAATCACAAAACTGTTGCTTTGGAGTCCTAGCCTAAGCCACTAACCTGCAGGACGTCTGGTGAAAAGGAATTGTGGATGCCTGATCAGCAGCACAACCAAGTTTTACAGGATAGAAAAAGAAAGGAAGGGCAGATCCAGAGGGAAATACGTATCTACCTTTCCTCTTCTTAAAGCTTGCTATTTATTGAAGAAGCAGCAAAAGCTCCAGCGCACTTTAGAATACAAACGCTGACACTGAAATTCAGAGCCCTGAACCTCTTCCAACAGGGAAAATATACTGACCGCAGTCTGTTTGGAGGTCAAACAAAATCAATAGCCTTTCTCTCCAGTCTGTCTCTAAACTGAGCTTCTTTCAAAGACATCCAGAGAAAATGGATCATCTTTTGTTGTTGTGTGTGGTTTTGGGTTGGGCTTTTTGTTTTGTTTCGTTTTTAAGTGGTGAAAGACTCACACAAGTATAAGAAAACTCTTTCCTCCCTCAACATACCAAAAGGATTGTATAGAGGTCAACACTGCCCATCAGTTTTACTACACAATGGATGAGTTATCCAATTCTTGGGGAGGAAACCAAGCTGGAAGCTGCTTAACACTTGGTAAGAGAGGAAAAAATAAATCAATGTATTTGCTTGATCAGGGTATGTTTAAAGCTGGTTGTCAATTAGTTCAACACAGTTTGCTGTTAAAGAGCACAACAATTTAGCCCCAGGAGCTGAAATTTGCTGTGTTTCCTCAGGTTCCTCCTGCTGAGAGACTGATATTGGTTTCAGCCAGGTCAGGCACTGAGGAGGAGGATTGAGGTTGAAAGTCGCAAGAGCAAAGCAGGGCTCGGTGAAAGGAAGCCAGGAGTGGATACAGCAGGCCTGGGGACTCCAGTCTGGAGTCTGGGAAGCAATCTGGAGAGACAGACTCAGGCCAAGGGATTTCCTTCTCTACCTTTCCTCCCCATTCAAAGTACACAGTAAACCAGTTTACTGTCCAGAAAGGAGCAAAACCAACAGGTATTGGTTACAGCCCTGGTACAAAGCATGCCCCTCCACTACACAGAGCACACCTGGTAACAAACTACAGGTTACACCGTTGGTGCAGAAAGGTATTGTTTTTACAAACACAAGTCACATCAAACTGATGGAAAGGGCAGGAGCACTAGCATGGCAGTATGGAAAATTTTGCCTGCTTCTAATTTTAACAGGCTACAAATTCTTCAAAATCACAAGGAGGAAAGGGAGGGGCAGACCACTACAAGATGCTTCCTCAGGGTCCCACTGCCTCTGATGCAGAACCACTGTCTTCAAAGGAACTGGTCATTGACAACTTGATCAACCAGGTCTGTTCTGATAATCACTGTTGAAAGACGCTCACCAAATCACAGAATAATTTAAGCTGGAAAGGATCTCTGGAGCTCACCTGGCTCAAACCTCTGCCCACAGCAAGACCCCTGAGGATTAGACCCACCATTCCCCAGCTGCTCTCCAGCTCCCCTGCAACAGGCTGCTCTCCCCGAGAATGCTGACATCCTCCTCTTGGATTCAAAATACCTCAGGGTGCGTGATTATTGTGTCAGAGATATGGCTGCAGATGAACAGGCCCATCCGCAGCTGACCTGGGCCCCAGCAGCAGTGAAACTGAGAACAGACCCCAACAGGAATCACCTGCCTGTGGACATGCCCATGACTGCCCCCACGATGCCTGCAGCCAACGTACGTGGAGCTGCACTGATTCACATTTACTTATTGGGCATCGGGAAGGTATTAACATCCACTCCAAACCACCAGCCACCATCCACACAGCTCCTACTGTCCCCAGTTTTTCACTCTGGAGGTTAAAGTTTCCTCTCCCCTACCACACATCTCCCCACTCCCTCTGTGCCTCCACACTGCAGCTGGAGGACTGATGTCTGGTGTGCTCCCACACTGCTGATTTTTGCTGCTGTCAGTACTTGTTGTAGGTATATTAGAGCTACCACACATCTCGGTAACTTCCCTTCTGCCTGCAGCACACACAGCATGCCAGCCCCACAGCTACACGGATCCTGACTCACGCACCATGCTGCGCTCACATATGCTGAAGGAAGAAGGCTTTGTTCCACCAGCCGCTGTAAAGGGCACCTCATTTCTGAGCAAACATATTTAGAATCTCCTAATTAGGATCTTAGCTTCGTCTTATGCCCACACAGGTTTAATAATTCCGGCACTAGAAAACCCTGGCAAAACCCAGAACAGGTTTCAGCACTGGTGACAGTCAAATGTTCACCCAAACTCATTACAACTGCAAGAACAACCAAGGTGACTGTCTAGAAACTAAAATGCAGTTTCTTTGCTATGCTTTTGAGCTCCCCTCCTCCAGTCCTTCCAGGTGGCTCAATTTACCCAGTGACCATACAGCTCTTACGTTTTCTTGTTAGCACCCCCAAATTAGTAGGTGTAAAGTCAATATCCTTTTGCCTATTTACTCCTAACGAGTCACCAGTCAAAACTTTAACTTGAAAAAAAGAAAAGAGTCAAGAATGCAGATGCAGAAGCAAATGAAATGAAGGTAAGAATTGCTGCTGATCAAGCGTCACACAAAGACAAGGGGCTAGGCTGGCCATGCAGCACCGTACTATTGTCACGGGCTAAAACCTAACAGCTTTGATTTGCCTCCCACTGGCTAAAATGGCTTGAAATGCAAGGTCTTAACAAAGGTGCAAGACACAAGAAGAACAGGAGGCACTGCTGGGCACTTAATCTCCTTTCAGTCTCACACAGTCGCTTTGGGATTGGCTCTGCTGAAGTCTGAGACCACAGGCAAGAAGAAACTCAGGGCTCAGGCATAACAGAGATCCAACACAGTGACCCCTCCAGCTCCACACAACGAGCAGAAATTCTGTTTAGGATTTATGCTGAAGTTACCTGTAGACAGATCCAAGCTTCTGGAACCAGAGACAACAAGACTGATGCCAGTGAGACAAGACCAGCTTTCAGCAGCTGAGTTCAGCCACTGCTTTGACACATGTAATTTCAAACAAGGAACCCCAAAATCTCCTGGAGTGGTAAACGGAGGGGTTGTGGGAAGGATATCCACCACATAATCCCCCACAGGGGGAGCCATGGACACAGTGCAGACCTCATGACCATCCCTGGCCAAGTGCTGGAAGCCATTTGGACATGGGTTTTCCACTTTTTAGACTTATCTGGTGTATATATGCCATCTAATTCTTAGCTCTTCCCTGCTGCTTCTCCACATCATAGGGTCTTCCTCTCTTGCACTGGCTGCGGGTGATCTTCACCTGCTGCTGTAGCTCCCTCTTCATATCTGGTTGCCTGTTTCCTCTCCTGCTTATTCTTGGAAAAAGCACTTCAGATCAAAGGGTATAAACCAAACCATACCATCCACGCCAGCTTGAAGCCTGGATCCCAAGTGTATTTCGCCTACCATATGCTCCAGCACCAACCAGAATATGTTTCAGCTTGCGTCACTGCCATCCAGGCACAACATCCACTGCTCCTCCATCGCACAAGCACAGTTCTTTGATGAGGAACAGAAGCAGCTGAGGATGGGGACTCCTTCTCCACCACGGTACCTGGGGCCAGACCCTTCCAGCCAACGCAGCTGCCATCCAGTTGTGATCTCTGGGAAGCTGCTTGTTGGAGAAGACCCAAACCTCACTACTGTTACAAGAAGGCTGGGTCACAGCAGATGGCTGGGTTTTCTCTTACTGCTTTGGTTAGAAAGGCACCCTTTTTAGCAGCTGTGAATGCAAAGGAGGAGAAGGCCTTACAGGCAGTTATTTCAGCTCTCAGACACAAGAGGAAAATAAGTTTAAATACTACTGACTGCTTCTTCAAACTCAATCACTCCAGGTAGCATATGCAAAATATAGGCATGTTTCTAAAGCAACTACAACAAACATCAGGGACACAAAGCTCAGGAGACATTTAGAAGCTCTCAGCTTCTATGTCACCATAAAAGCCTGAATTGTCTCTTATGGGCATTCTGAAAATACTTAAAATTCATTAGGGACGAAAGCGTGCACTATTTATTGCTGGCACGGCTCATTAAGGAAGATGCTCACACAGTGCAGCCACACAACCATCTCCCTCCAACCCCAATACTCCTCTCTTCCTCACAGTAAGAAAAAATTATGACTATTTTCTTTTAGTGGGCCTTCTCTTTCCCTTTACTTCCAGCTTGCCTTCCCCTTCTTGCAAGCGCTGAGGAGACCGCAGACGCTCTACACGTGTTCTCCTCTGCATCCGACTGGCAGGCAGTCTGGAAAATGCCAGTATTGGAACGGCCTGAATTCAGCGGTTTCTGAATGCTGATCGGACACTATTTCGTTCAAGCCACAGATAGTCACTTTTGGGGGGTATTTTCAGCTCCCTTTTTGGACTCTTCCAGATTTCCAAGCGTCATGCATCAGCAATTTCTCATCTTCAGAGATTGATATTTTTCACCTTTCTGCTCAGCCTGAGGCTCTGTGCAGATTCGGAGGGGACAGGGCTCTTCTCTCCTCTTCCAGACGGCCACGCAATGCTACTGGCATCGTGAATGTTTGCTGTGCTCCACCTCGCGACTGCGGAAATTCCTATCTGGTTTTTTAAAAAGTTGAGGTAAAATCTGAGCAATTAAAGTGCCTTAGTTTGTATAAAGCCTAACACCTTTCTTGAAGAAACCCAAACCTGAAAACAGCAATGTCCTCACAGCTCCTGAAAATACCAAAATAATTAGTTTTAACCAGACTGGTGGTACATTCTCCGTTACCACCGTCTCGTTAGCATCTCTCCACTCATAATGCTGTTATCTTCTGGAAACCTACAAGGGTTTATCGCAATTCTTGTGTTGAAGATGAGGGAGGAATAACCCAAGGATGTTGAGACAGAGGATGAAATTCATGCCATTTCCTCTCAGTTGAGGAGCAAAGGTCCTTATCCCACCACCTAACCTGGTCAGAATGCAGTGCTGGAGGTTCTCCAGTTCAGGAACACTGATACTAAGTCTCTGGCAAAGCAAGCTGCTAAATATTGGTCTGCCAGCTGCACCCAAGTGACACACCATCTTATCTTCAAAAGCAGAACTGTGCTCTTCACGCTCCAAGTTTTCCATTTCCCATCCTCTCTTTAAACAGGCATGAAGGTTATCAACATTATTCCTTTCCCCCAAACGTTTCTTACAAAGGACAAATTTCAAAGGCCTCTTGACAACATGCATAGTCATCTACAGGGAAGCCAAAAATTACTAGAAGTCAAATTATTTTTATTTTTTACAAGGTTTTCCTCCTCCTTGCAAAGTAAAAGCAATTTAAAAAGCCCTTCAGAAACATTGCAGCAACTAGCCTATTCTCTGGGTACTCTTAATTGTGTCCCAATAACCAACTTGAATTCATGATTGTCTGGATGCTTAGATACTGGAAAACCTCAGAAACCACAATACAGTACTTGATAACAGACATTAAAATAAAACAACTAAAATCAACTCAAGACGAGTTCTGTCAGCACTTTTGCGTACAACTCTCATGGCCTAGAAACATTTAAAATTATGCAAATGTCTTCTAGAACTTCATCTCCCAATAACAACACGACAGTCCCCATGTATAAATTTTGGAGAGAAGTAATTTTTGCATGAAAATGCCTAGTGCCTATTTAGAATTACTAAAGAGAAAGGGAAGCCCCAACTTTGTGTGTGTGTGTGTGTGTGTGTGTGTTATTTCATCACAGAGAAGAGCATTTAGCAAAGCAGCTGCTCAAGCTTCATGGGAAAAAACGTAATCACAGCAAGGCAGGAACAGATAATATCATATTGACCTGTCTTCAGGGTCTGGCATTCACATTTTCATAAAGTGCCTAGGAAGATAAATCACTATACTAATAATATTTGTATTGATTATCTAAACTGAAGCAGCAATCGACTCCATTGTCTCACTTCCTCTTAAATTGCTCACAGATGGGATCCTATTTCCTATTCTGCATTTCTAATGGGAACACTTAAATCACAGTATAGAATTATATACACAAACTGTTAACAAAAACTCTTTTACGACTTGCATGAAAATAAAGATTTTTCATTTTGTAGCTCACTTTTCACTCTGCACAGAAATTAAAAGTGACAAATTATCAGCAGACCTTTATATTTTCTTCATTATTTCTGGGCATTTAATATTTACTGTCAGACAGGCCTAGGTTTTCCAAACACCAAGCAGTGGTTATAGGGGCTTTAAGTTCAGACAGAGCTAAAAGGTGACTTTCTTCCCTGAAAGCAAAGCCTCTTTAAGACAACTCAAGGCCCAAAAGTCGCGAAATTAAAGATCACTTTAATGTCAGAGGAAAAACAAACAGCAGCTTCTGCTGTAAGGGCTACTACAGGTACTTACACTAAAGAGGGACTGCAGAGGCAGCTGAACTTCAGGTGTGAAACAGGCTACACTGGGAGTTTGGAGTAGCAGCTATCAAAAACAAAAGTTTAAGAAACCAGCAAAAACGTACATTGTTTGAAATAGGCTTGTCATAAATCAAAAAGCAAAAGGTTTCATTTTTTTTTTTTTTTTTCCCCAAAACAACTTTTCATCTTGCCTAAGCAGAGCTTTCTGGCACAGGCACAGAATAGAGCATGAAAAAGAAGTCTGAAACGTACAGATGGTTCGTATAAGATGATTACAACATATTCGCATGTCTGCTGAACCTTTCAGAGTCAACTCTAAGGTGACGGCAACCGAGCCTCCTCGCCGCACAGGGAAGCCTGGGAGGTCCAGCTCCAGCCCCACTGTTCGTGGCTCAACAAAGCCGCGAGTCGGCTGCAATGCTTCAATTCATCCCGCCGCCCCTCGCTCCCCGCATCCCCGCGCCTGCTTTCAAAGGAGAACTTTGCTGCTGGCTGACTGCACCACCCAGATGAGAAGGGGAGACATTTTAAGGGAAAAAAAAAAAAAAAAAAAAGCAATCAGGGGATGTTGGGCAGGACGAAAAAAACGAGACACAACACAGCAGCTGGACAGCGAAGGCTTCTCAGGCTTAGGCCAATCACCAGGACCCATATGACTGTACAGCTGCCATGGTGAATGATCATCGCTTACGCTGAGGTCAGCTCTGCCCCCGGGCTAAGTAAGTGAAAATAAATGGTTTAGAAGATAAAAGGTCTTTTAAAAAAATTATTTGTCTTGTTGTCATGTCAAAACTGTAATGGGAAGAGACTGGAGGCAGCAATACGTAGTTTAAATAGGAAACAGCCATCCTGATGTTTCAGCTGAATAAATTACAAGGCAAATCACAGTGCATTCAGGCTATCTGGCTCATCTACACTGGGCCAGACAGGCCCTTTTCCACATACCTGGTTCCTGGGAAGAAAAGCAGGTTTCTGAATTCCAAGCTTGTGGAAATACAGCTATTAACCAGCCTCAGCCACTACTTGGGCTACATCTCCCATCTTCCTTGCAGGTTAATTCTGTGCCTTCCAACCACGAGTCTAGTTTTCCTTCCTGATCTCCCCAGGGGGATCAAAATTGATTTTAACTATTCTAGGAAGGGAAAGGGTTAATCAGTTTTCCCAAGGCAGCTTGCTGTTAAGGTGCCAGAAATACTGAGGGGAAAGAATGACTTGCTAAAGATGGGACAATGGCACTGGTATTTTGCATTTGTTTCCAGGCTTTGAGATAGAACAAATGGGAGTCATTAGTGAAATGAGTTTAGGGAGTTCTAAATTAGCTGTCAGGCTGCCAAACCTGAAGAAGTGCTATGTCAGCTCATTAATTCTGGAGAGCCCAGGATTACCCAAACCTAGGAAGGAATCCTGCAAAATTTCGAGTCAATTAAAGGAGGCTATTTTGCTATAATAATATTTTCCGCACATATAACACCTCCTCATGGAACGGAGCCCACTTCTACCACAAATGAAATCTCTGGCGGGATGGAGTGTGGCTGATGTCTAGACAGCTGTAATGCGCTCTCCATGGGCTTGTCCACTGGCATCTCCGGGAAGCTGCAGCAGAACAGCCGGCGGGACTGCCAGCTGCAGGGCACATCACCCAGCCTGGGGTGGCCCCAGGCAGGAGGCACCCATCTCCCCGAGCTCTGCGCTTCCCCAGCACACGTGAGGATGCTGGTTGCAGCCCTCAGAGCTGGAGACCTGCCCACCCAAAAAAGAAAGTACAGGGTGCAGTGATGTGTACGCCACCTGCGATACATGAAGGTTCATCATGCATGCACAATGCTTTTGCTTCCCTTCTTGGTGCACCTGATGCCAGACGTGCTGACACTTTAGCAGACACGTGCCTTGTTCAACTCCGTGGACTCCCGTGCATTTTGTTGAGTCCTGAGCTAAAAGCCCCTGTGCTCGGAGGGAGTCCTCGAGAGCACATCAGTGGCTTGGGGTCAGTCCATCCAGCAGCCAAAAACACCAGTAGCTGACGGGATGCCAAGGATGAGATAGACCGTACCTGTGTGCTGTGCCCTTTGTATGGGACATCTTCAGACAAAGCCTCCCATAAATGAGAAGATTGTATTTATTTATTTTTAACTGGAATAGACCAGGTCAAAGGACAAAATAGCAGTGGGTGATAACCTGTAGCACACTAGCTAATAACCTGTCTATGCACACTGTGCCCTCACCTTAAGGATAGCCAAGTATTTGCCATAAATAAAAGTTAACTTGAAGGAAAGGGTGAGCACAAACACCTCTCACTTCCCCCTCACGTCTGTCACTTCACATTGCCCCTCAGGACAACAGCAGACACTTTAAAACAAAAATTACATGGCTGTGAAATACAAATGAGGCAAAAAATGCCTTCACCCAACCAAGAGAACTCTGTCTCACCAACTGCACCGGATACAAAGATAGTGAACAAACAGGATAGAATGTCTTCTGCCTTTTGTGAAATGAAAATAAATGAAAGGATCTAAGGTTTCAGGTCACTGATCCCTCTCTTCCCTATCTGTACCATTTATCGGAGGTAGAATATAAAGGTTCCAGGTCCTTTTCTTTTTTTGTCAGCACTTTAATGGTTGTTTTTTCTCCTTCCCCCTTTCATTTTCTGAATGAAAGGACCACTTAGGAACCTGTAAAGTAATAATAAGCTTATAACAGGAATATTGTTTTTCTGGGCCAGTGCAAACTCTTCTGAATAGGTTGAGGAGATTAAAGTAAAAATGCAATCTGTAAATAGATCAGTCCTTTAATTAGTTTATAGTCTGTTAAGAGATAATATTTTGCTCACATAGATCCGTCTGTTATCTAAAGATCTCAGAGCACTTTAGGAACATCAATTAAACCTTAAAAGAAAACAACCTTGGGAGATAGGTAAGTGTATTTAGATTAATTAGTGTAGCTGTGAGCAGCAGGCATTATTATTAGATTTAATTTAGTCCAATAATTGACTTATCTGTTAATGGATTCTAATTCATCTGAGAAGGGATCAAATCCATCTGATTAAAAGGATTACATCGACTCAATTAATTCTATTAACTGACTTAATTTGCCATTTAATAATTCCACACATGGGGCCAGATCTTGGCCCTGAACAATGCACAAGCCAAACATCACATACCAGAATTATTATGCCAGTAAAACTATGCATTACAGAGTTGCATTTTTCCTTTCACATGGGACATGCAGGCCCAGATAAAACATTCAGGGGGGCTTCCTCCCGCTGGACTTCTCCTGGCCCTGCAGAATGCTCTCTCGCTGAGCCACGACTGCTCAGTCATTTTGCTGTACTTGTGATGGCTGCCTGGAAACGAGCAATTCACTGCCTGAGATTTGTCACTTCCCCTCTTTTCTGGGCATTCTCTTCAACCAAGAGGTGAGAAGTTTTACAGAAGTCAATAAAACCTTGCAATAAAACTAACCAACTCTCCCTCCTTCAAAGGCAGAATAACCCTCACACGCCAGCCATTTGGAAGCTCTGTATGTGCAAAAAAATAAAAGGCACCTCTTCACTTGGACACACTGTTCTTTAACCAGTTGTGAATATATGGGAGGAGAAAGGTACTAAAATGTTATTAGCTCCCCATCCTTAAGCCTGGCTAGTGCTTATTGTTCACAATGAGCACTATGGACCATAGCCATGCTCCCTCTCTCGGCAGTACTTCCCACAATAAGTCCGAGTCTGCACTGCCCTTGTTTAATATTACCTTCTCTTAATTGGGCTGAGTTCTTGGAAGGACACAACATCACTTTGGAAAGCCAAGAAAACAGCATCTTGCCCCCAGCAGAGAGACTCTTAACACGCTCCATCCCCTAACCTCTGCTGAGCCTCCTGCTCACAGCCTGGACCCTACAGCAGTGAGGCTTTGAGCTGGAAGCGTGCTCAGTAACACTTGCATCCCACAGCTTTCCAGTTTGGCACCTTTCTGTATTGCCTGTGCTTGTGCCCAAGCGGATACAACTGTCCCCCACGACTGCAGAGCTGGAGCCCAGCACAGGCATTTCGAGATAGCCATGCCTGGGTTTGTAACACGGCTCAGGAAGGAGTAGGCAGGAGAACTCAGGGCTGGAGCCAGCTCACGTTCCACCTCCACAGGCACCTTTTCCCACATCTGTTGCTTTTTCTCAGATGTTGGCTCCTGCTCGTCCTCTCAAAGCCTTCCCCAGGCTGACACTTAGTCTCTGTAATCCTTCCAACATCAATTCACATCACCTCCACCATGATCTCGCCTTTCCGTGGGGACAGGGTTAAGACAGGGGAAAAGCTGTGGGAGACTGCATCGCCTGCAAGGGCAGTGCAGCCAAGAAAAGGAGTGGGAACTGGGCACTCCCAAATGCTAAGCCTAGCTCTGACTCACTGTGCCAACTTAAAGGCAGGAAAGGAAGAAAGAAGAGAAAAAGGGCAGTAGGAAAAACAGCCATCTGCTGCTTAAGAGGAAAGGTGTCCTCCTACAGAGGCTGTTCTGACCAGCAGCACAGATTTGGATCAAAAGTTCGCAACTGTTCAGATCCCCAGACCTGGTTTAAGCCTCTCTCTGGTCTTGATCAAAGGTTACTCCATAATAATGCCTCTGGGGGAGGGGTTCCCAGCACATAATGAATCCTGTGTCATTGCCTTTGTATCCAGTTTTGGCTGTAACACAGATGGTTCTCACTTCAGTAACTCCGACATCTCTCCCCCCTTCATTATCACAGCTAGGAGCTCTGCATGGTCACATCCTGGACCTCCATGCCCCACCTCACTGTCTCCCCGATTATCATGCTCTAAGTGTTCCTGTGCCAAGCAAGATGATGAACAGATTTCCATAACCTTTCAGCATGGCTAGAAATGGGGAGGCTTTGCAGCTTGACACATCAAGGAGTTTTATTAGTAGGAGAGGGGGAGGGAGCAGGCAGGGGTGTTAGCAAATGGCCTCAGCGGTCAGTCAGCACACATTGGGTTTTTAGAAGGATGCCAGCAACCAGGAGCAGAGAGGATTTGGTGGCAAGCAGCAATGTGCAAGCTGCGGAGCTCCTCAGACTGGAAATGTAAGGGTCTACAATTGTGCAGCTTCTCCACTGGTCACGAGCACTCCCCTGCGCTAGGATTTGTTGTTCAGACATGATTGCATATGTATGAAGGGGACAAGATGGGCTTTGACACATAAATTAGCACTTGTCAGCTGCTCACGGGCACACTTCCCTACTGCACCCCACTGTAAATGCTGCCTTCTTTCACGGAGAAGCAAACTGCATCACGTTACCTGACATTCACCACGGGCAGGAGCGCTTCCTGGGAAGCTAGCAGCTAGCACGCAGCAACTAGTTTACATATCAGACCTTAAGAGAATGAATGTAATAAAATGACACAATAATTAGCAGCCGAGCGGCACTTTGCACTCCTGTTATCTCTGAAAATTTTGGAATGACAAAGGACAAGGTTGAAGATCCCTCAGGGCAGGGCTTTTCCTGAGACTGGGTGAGTCTGCAGAACAGCTCTGGGGGCTCATTTCACAGCAGTCAGGTACTTTCTCGCTGGCACCTCCAGTGGCACAGCTCTGCACATGTTGGCGTCGCAGTAGCTGCCCCGCTGACAGGCACGGACCGTACGTCATCCTGTCCAAAGTTCCCTGAGGGAATAACAATTCCCGTATTTTGACCTGCCCTTCATCGTACCCCATTTCCACCTCACCAGCACTGCACATGAAGTCAACCTCACATGACATGTGCATGCCGGCCAACACATACGGACACATCTGCAGTGACACATACGGACTGTATGTCCGTAACAGAAAAAGGACCATTTCTCAAAACAGCCCTGAAACCTTTCCAACAGCAGTCATTCAGGCCTAAAACAACTACAGCAAAATATCTCTGCCAAAGCCATCTCCAAATGTACCAGCATTAGAGAGGTTTTTTGCATAGTAAACTCTCCTGGAGGCATTTCTATCACAATGCTTATGTGCAAATAAGACGAAAATAGTTGAACATACGGCTAGCCTGTGCAAGTTAGTTGCATTTCTGCAGGATCTACATGCCCCAAAATTCAACTTAAGCACTCAGAGCTCAAAAGTCTGCTTAATTTCAGCTCAAAGCAAACACACACACCCAGAAAGATGAGAGGATGCTTCACTCATGCAATGGGATTCATCCAAACTCAAGCCCAGGTCATAACCACAACTCCCAAGCTGCTAAGCCTTGGAAAAAAGGAAAAAAACATTCCAAGTCACCAACCTCAGTATCATTTATGAATTACACTGGACAAACTATAAGCTCATCTGATAGGCAAAAGAAGAATTTTGTCTTCAAGCACCATCACACACTCATAAACTGTGGCATTACAGTACTGTGGGAACTGCCCACAGCTGGGAGCTGAGCTGACAGCCTGCTCTAGCACTGCAAATTCCATGTTCTTAATCTGAAAAGTTTTGTTTTGTTTTTTTCCCTGTGATCCTCTGCATTTTATTGCTCTTCTCATTTTTCTCCCATGAGGTTCTCAGGCCAACATAGTGAATTAAAGCTTTTGAACTGGAGGCTGGGGGGATCCCAATAAATATTCTTACCATATTTATCTCCATCTTCTCCTTTGGCACTGATCCTCCTGCCCAGCACTTGGATGTGTTTCCCGCTTGTCCTGCTGTAGAGCTGATAGAGCCGGAGCTGCTTCCTGCTCACATCGTCCCTTGCTCGCGTTTGGTTCTCCACGTGTATCCGAAAATCTACATTCTCCTCGGCAACAAACATCTGAAAGTGGAAGAGAGGGTGGGGGAGAAAAATAACAGAATAAACTATGAAACAAAATAAGCATCTTGGATAGAAAGATTACACATCAACCTGCCAAAGGGCACATGGCGCAAGACGACTTAGATTTGGCTGGCCTTCACTTGACAGTCGAGGCCGTGGTATCAGGCACTCAAAATGTAATTCTATCCAGAGCTGGCTCTAGACAGTAAACCACACCTGGATTTTTACAATCAAACTGTGGGGGGTTTTCTGAGTAAAAACTTCTGCTCGGTCTTGCTTTGATTTAATCCTGGTCAGCCTCACTGACCGTAAATTAGGCTCGCTTTTGCATATGCATAGACTCTACCAAGTTACGCAGACATGTACGGGAGAAAGGCGACTGACGATTCCATTTCAGAAAATTTGTGCTTCACCTTCAGCAGCTGCGTGGATTAGTGGCAGGGAAGAAATCAAGGTAAAAACCTATTTACACTGACGTTAGTAGACTGGATTCTAGCTGCACACAGGCATAAAATCTAGTGTGATAAAAGTGCCATTTGTTCATGGGCCCTCTTCAGCATAAGTTTGTTCCCAGCTTTGCTTTAGTGAAGCCTGATCACTGCTGAAGGTCAATTGCTGTATCTTTGTCCACTCCAAGTCAGGGAGAGATCATTTGGACCAGCAAGAGCACAACTGACATGTCCAGCAGAGAGGTCATTACCAGCGGGGTTCTGGGCACTTGAGCCTCTTCCTGTGTTTTTTCTGGCCAATAGATTAAATTAACCTTAGTTAACTACAGCCTTAAAATATTACAAGGAACTTTCTCAGCCACATCTGCCCTTCTCTGAAGATATTGTTTCCAATCTCAACTTGCAGTTCCCAAGAAACACTGAAACAGGACTCCTGCTTTTGCTTTAGACTCATCCCAGCTTGCCCAAGGTCAGAGGACCAGGCAACCAAGATGCTCTCAAGAAGGCCCTCCTGACTGGGAGGTTCAGCAGCACACACCTAAAAGCACTTCACACCCAAGCAATACAAAAGACCAGAAATCACTCCAAGATCTGTCCTGAGAGCTTTTTACCACTGTGACCATTCTGCCCATACAAATCCAACAAACAGACAATATTTTGGTGACATACTCCCTTCACAGTATAATAAATCATTCAGAAACCAAAAGCAGCAAAATATTATTGAGCAGCACACAAGGACACTACTACACAACAGGCAATTCTTAATTTGACCGTGACAAATTTAGTGGGGACTGTTAGGGTTAGGTTAGAGGTTGGACTCGATGATCTTGAGGTCTCTTCCAACCTATAAATTCTGTGAAATTCTGTGAAATTCTGTGAAATAATGTTCAAAGCTTTCTCACTGTTGATGAGTTCTAATGTTATGTACCAATTGCACGTAAGAGATGAAATCCACAAGAAGTAAGAATCACATGGGAATTTGTTACCTAGGTTTGGGGCTGGCAAAGGAGTGACACTTGTTCCTAGCAAGACTTACTACTTCTACTCCTAACACAATCCAGCTACAGCATGCTTGTCCTTCTAGCTGGAAGCAAGAATGTTCTGATATATTAACGGGTGGATGGAGCTGGTGATGCAAATGAAAAAGGGTGAATAAATCCTTGTACAGGTCCATTCTGGGCTAAAACACATAAGAGCAAGTGGTCAAAGCACAGAAAATAGTCCCTCTTAAGCCTCCTACATCTGTCATCTCATACCAGCAAGTACTTCAAAGCCAAATAGTCATATACTCCATAAAAGCCAAAACCTCAAAAGAACTTTTTAGCTTTTCCAATTATCAAGTAGACACACAGATCAGCAGCAGGAGGAAAACTTCAGGCTGGCAGTGCTGCTTAGCACCAGACCTTCACTAAGCAACCCAAACAAAAACATTATATTCAACACGGTGGCAACAAAAATGAGGTTCACAGGGATGTTACAGGATTGCCCTTGCTGCCCTTATTAAATGCTGGGATTATACTATTTGAATCCCAAGTCCTAGGAGAGAAACCTATTTAACTCTCTTATTTTACTGTCAGAAGTCAAAAGGAGACTGCAGGAGCTGAACACATAGGCTGCAGAGAGAAGATTCAAGGTGATGCTGTGTCTAAATATTCAGCAGGATGACAGAAGTGATGGGCAAGAATCAATTAATAGTAGCAACATTTCCCGCTCCCAGAAAACAGCACAGCAAGAAGCAAGAGCACACCTAGCCCTTGCACCTGCCAAGAGGACATGGCATGAGGCTAGCAGAGCTCTCAGCCTTTGCTTGAGCCAAGCGTTGCTCACTTTCCTCTCTAGAATCACCAGAGCTACCTCTGAGTAAAACAAGCAGGATTTGGCTTTTAACATGAATAATATTAATTTATTCTTTTTATTCCTACATTTCTTCTTGCTTTCTTTTCAAATAATATTGTTACAAAGGATGCTGACCTACTAAAAATAAAGATGTTCAAAAAATGTTGACAGTCTGCCTCGTACCCACAAAAGCAAGGCTATTTGCAGTTAAGATTCTGGGTTCTCCATTCTAAGATTTAAAACAGATTTTAAATCAAGATGATGTCACTACATTGCTTTCACCACATGTTAATGAATTTCACATTTTTTCTAGGAAAAAAACAACAGGTGGGATTTGAAGTAGGGGGAAGGGAAGGTTGTTTTGCTTTCTTGGAAACTTCAAATAGAAAAGGTGATCTATTTTGCAAAATGGGTTTAATTGTCTCTTTGCACTGAAACACCTTTGGGGTGGACCAGCATCCTCACACTTTTCCTTTGTTGTGTCTGGTCTCCACATCCGTACACCTAACAGCTTTCATCCTTAAGCCCTTTCCCTCAAATTCAGGGGATGAAGCCCTGGGGACTGCTCAGGACAAGGCCCAGGACCAGCCTCAAATGGCCTGATCCTCCCTGACCCATATCACCAATCCGACCGAATCTCCACATTTAATAGGTCTTTCAGTGAAAGACAGATTTTAACTTGCCAAAGCAACCTTCTTAAGAGGTTTCTCACTAGAAGAGATGAGCTGTGCTCACCTGGAGCACTTGCACCACAAAGGACCCAGCCTGTAGCCAAAGTGCACACGTGGCCTCTGGGCCATCCGTGGAGCCACCTTGTGCTGCAAACAGCTCCAAACATGTTTGTCGCAGCTTTCCTGCATGGTACGGTACAACGACCAGATAATAAAGCACTTCCTCCCAGCACAAGAAGGGTCAGCTTTTATGCAGCGGGATGAAGTCCACTCTTTCTCCCCAAAACGGGGCTCCCCCCGAGCTGGCCATGCAGCTTAACTCCAGCACCAAGCAGCTCATCCAAGCACTGCAGTGGCCTGAAGCAGGGCCAGCTGGCCAGGCAGGGATCAGCTGGGGACACCGAGCCCACCAGCAGGGCCACCCAGGCCTGCACCACTCTGCCTCTCTACAGGCCTAGCTGTAAAACGGGGGAAGAAATCCTGAAAAAGGAAGGTTCTGCAAGTTCTCTCCTTGTGGCTGACCTGTCCCCCTGGTCAAGAAGCCCTGCTGCAGAGAAGCAGTGAATCACTGGGATTTAGCTGTGTGCTTAAAGATAAGCACATGCTTAATCACTTTGTTGAAACAGGATGCTCTGCTGGAGCATAGCCAAAGCGAATTAGCTGTGCCAGCCTGGGCTGCATCTGGCCCACAGCAAAGAGTATCAATATTCTAAAATAAAATTTCATGCAGTGTTGATTTCATGAGATAAAACCTATTTGATCATTGCTGCAATCCATTCTCACAGTATCCCTGCCCTAAAGAGTATGCTCCCTCAAGCAGCTAACTTTACTGAGATAAGAAGGTCCATTTATATATAACATAAGAGTGGCTCTCCTTCATAAATCTCAAAAAAAAAAAATTAGTAACACATGTCTTCTTCAGTAACTGATCGCCAGCACTCACTCAAGGAAGTCACCTAAAACCAAGCCCATTCGCCCCCAAATATATTTTTATAACAATCACAACCACACAAAAACGAATAATGTCTTCAAGTCCTAGCCGCACTTTAAAATTTTAGGGCTTTAAGTTGTATTCACCAAAGCAAAATGAAATATTTTTTTAAAAAACCATTAATGTGTTATTACTACATATAAAACATTATACACAAAATGACCACTTTTGGCTTTTAATCTGATCATCCACACAAACCACCTTGTAACTGCAGATAAGGCACATAACCCAACTCCCTGGAAACTACCATTGCCTTTCCATTTGCTTCAACAAACCATAGATGAGGCCCTGGGCCAAGCACCTGCATGCGAGCTGTCTGGGGGCACCCAGCAGTGTTACATGCCAGCAGGAAAGTAAATTTGCAACACCAGATCTCAACTGCTGAAATACTCTTACTGCCTGCAGTAGCAAACCTACGGATCCAAAGTTCAGCACAACAGGTCCCCAAGATCAATGGCTGATTGCATCTTCTAGCTCCAGACCAGGGACATGACTTAACATTCTCTTGGAACAGAAAAGGATTTCTTACATTGCTTTATCTCCTCCAGCGTTTTGTTGCTATTTGGCATTGTATTGTGGTCTGTTTTGCAAATCTATTCAACTGGCATGGATCTTCACTGCCTATGAAGGACAACTTCAGCATCTCCAAATAGCAGGTGTCATTTAGCTCCATCTAGTTTTCTGCCTGCTGCTTATAGTCTGCAAAATCTAACAGCATCACATTCATTTTCATTTGTATTCTTCCTTTATTTTCCTTTCCAAACAGTTCTTCATCCATTTATTATTTATCACTACATTTTTCAACAATAATACACAGCTACAACAGCATGCCAGAAATACAGATGGCAATATAGAAGTTTATGCAAGGGAATAAATAGCACTCCTTTAAAAAAAAAAAAAAAAATCACCTCAAGCAACTGATGCATCTGAAATGCCTCACCAGAAATATGTGCACTTCTGAAAATAAGCAGGTCTCCCTTCTCTTTGCTTCTTCCGTTTTACTTATCCAAGCATTCAAGGTAGGTCCATTTAGTCTTAACTCCTACGCAGTCACAGAAACTAGAAGTAATGTCTAATCCGTCTTCTGACAGACTACAGTGGGAAATTTTCAGTGCTTTTTTTTGTGGAACGGCTTTCAAACAATGACTAAATTTCATTTTAAATAACTTTACAAAGATCCATCAGCTTAAAGAAATGACTATCATATTTGTTAAATCCCAGATGGAGGGCAGGGAAAGACAATTTTGCTGATGCTGCCTAGGGTTTCAGCATTAAGTAATCCAAGAAACAGTCAAGAATCACAAAAGCCTCTGACAGCAGCACTGTGATGTTAGTCCTACACAAGCTCATGCCACAATTCTGAAAACACCACCACGTTGTTTTGAACTGCAAGCAATCAAAGCGCCGCCAAGGTCAATGAAATCCTTACAGTGCCAAACCATGTTTACGGGATTTGGCTTTCCATTCAACCAACCTCTGCACACTCCTCATTTTCTATTTTTAGCTTTCCGGTAAAAGGGAATGTTAATATGTTATTGTTCATGTCATGAAGCGTTACAGCATTAGATGTCCAAGGCCCACAGCATGGCCAAATTAGCTGGGAGCTGGACTTCAGAATTTCCTGATTTTTTGCTTTCTATCGTACAGAGTCTCCAAGCCTCATCAGAGAGCAAACCATATGTCATTCCCCAAACTGAACTAGAAATACAAAATCCCTCTCACTGAGAGCCTTACTGATTTCAAAAGATAAACAAATCAAGCAACTCAAAGTCCTTTCAAAACCCAATCTGATAAGCAGGAAATACTTATTACCTTTCAGCCATCAAATCAACCTAATATTAATGATTTTCTCCGTGACCTTCTAAACGCATGAAAGTTAACTTAATAAGGTCAACAAGAGGATATCCAAGACAGATCTCTCTCAAGTCTGCAAAGGCAAGTAACAAACCGCTTTGCTTCCATGACTTTGGCAAAATTCCTCTATGCCAATTACAATGAGATTTTCTAGCTCACCATGACAGTCATTCTTGGACATACAGTGAAACATAATGCACTCTTTATTTGCTGCTTTTTCTTCTTAACTGCAAAGTCAATCCACAGCCAGGATGTTGTTACATGCACATTATACAGCCCGGTTCGAAGCAAGACGTAAGTGGATGTGGACTGCTTTGACGTACTCACTTCTTTGTGCTTTGAAGCACATTTGGAAATTAATCTAACAAAATGTCCCATGCAGGAACCCTAAGCAAAGGGAGAGGGTACTTCAGAGCAAATCTCTTTGCATTCAACAAGAGAGAGACTATGACGCAACACTGCCAGGATTGCATAAATGTTATGTAAACCTTTCACAATAACACAATGATTTAGACTTTTGTTTCATTGTTGTTTTACAAAGTGACTTCTTTCTGCTATTCACAGAACAGTAACTTTTCCTTGAGAAATAAATTTCCAAAAAGCTACGTCACTCTCAGTCTCGGCAGATGTCACCTTGAATGATGCCCATGTACCCTACAGGACGTCCAGTAAGAAAGGGCAACATGGTGCACCAAGGAACTGGTTGTTCAGACAACACAGACACAAGAGTCCCAAACTCCACAAAAGACCCATGGTGCTTACAAAGTATTTGACTTCAGTGGTTTGTTTGTTTGTTTGTTTTTGTTTTGTTTTTGTGGTAGTGGTAGTGATTTTTGGGGGGGGGGG